>CM057455.1:1428535000-1429135000 GCA_016271365.2 Neoceratodus forsteri | reverse complement strand
TGGTCACCATGATGGCTCCACACTATGCCAACCTTTTCATGGTCAATGTGGAGGAGGATCTCTTGAAACAATGTAAAATCCAACTATTTGCATAATTCTGAAGTAATGATGATATATTTATAATTTGGAAGGAAGGCACTCACAAGCTTAAATAATTTCATCAGGAACTTAACATTCTCCACCCATCCACTAAACTTTCCCTGAAGTACTCTGACATCAGCATCAATTTCCTTATCACCACAGTTACCATCAAAGATGGAACCTTTCAGATCTGTGTTTACAGGAAACCAACAGACAGACATAAATACCTACACTAAATAACAATCACCCTAGGCACACTAAAAAATCTATAATGTACAGCCAAGTGCTTCAATACCATCAAATATGTTCTAGTAAGGAGGACAGAGATAAACACCTACTCACACAAAAAAAAAAAAAAACATTTACTGAACAGGAACACTCCTCTATAGAAACTAACAGAGCTGTGGAATGTGCCACACTTATGCCAAAAGAACAGCTACTACAATATAAAGACAAGAATTTGTCAATGCCGAATGTTGATTGCTTATATGTGCTGTTTAGGTATTTGGAAGTGTAAGTACCATACCTAAGAACTGTCATGTGACCCCCCAAGACATCCACTGTGTCTTTCTAGTCAGTATTCACAGAAGAGGGGGAAGGGCAAGGGCCACAGCAGTACAGCAGCTGCAAAGGCTATAGGCTGGTCAGCCTCATTTCAGTAGTGGGGAAAATCATGGAGACATTGGTTAAAGAAAGGATAGTGGGGCATGTAGAAGCCATTGGAGCACAGGACCATAGGCAACACGGATTCACAGTGGGGAGGTCATGTCAGACAAATCTGGTTGATCTCTTTGACTGGGTGACAAAGGAAGTAAATCAGGGTGGGGCAGTGGACAACGCTTACCTTGATGTAAGCAAAGGCTTTGACACCGTCTGACATAGAAGGGTGATAAACTAGCTAAGTAGGCTGCGCATGGGGGAAAGTGTGGTAAGCTGGGTTAGAAACTGGGTAACAGACAGGAGGCAGAGAGTGGTGGTAAATGGGGCTCAGTCTAGGGAGAGGGGGTGACCAGTGGGGTGCCGCAGGGATTGGTCCTGGGGCCGGTCCTGTTCAGTGTCTTCATTAGTGACATTGCAGAAGGGCTGAAGGGAAAGGTCTACCTGTTTGCAGATGACACCAAGATCTGTAAGACAGTGGATACCCCAGATTGGGTGGAGAAAATGAGGAGGGACCTGGTGGAGCTTGAGAAATGGTCTGAGAAGTGGCAACTGAAGTTTAATTCAAAAAACTGCAAAATTATGCACCTGGGACACAGAAAACCTGGGGAAAGGTACAGGATGGGGGGGAAAGTTGCTGACAGTCACAAAGAAGGAAAGGGACCTGGGGGGGTAGTTATTTCAGATGACCTGCAAATGTCAAAGTGGTAAGGCAGCTGGAAGGGCCAGTGACATGCTGGGGTGCATAGGCAGGGGTATCACCAGCATAAGGAGGGAGGTAGTGATGTCATTATATAAAACCATGGTCAGGCTTCACATGTAGTACTGTGTGCAGTTCTGGAGGTCACACCTTTGTTAGGATATTAACAGGCTGAAGATGGTCCAGAGAAGTGTGAATGAAATGGTACAGAGTTTGCAGCACAAAACTTATGAGGAGAAATTAAGGGACCTCAATATGTACTGAGTGGAAGAGAGGAGGGAAAATGGGGATAGGATAGAAACATTCAAGTACCTCAAGGGTATAAATATAACTACTAAGAGGCAGGAGACAAATGCTATAGGCATATGTGCCAGCTTCTGTGTGATATTCTTTTGTTCTTCTAAATCTGCAATCTCCAATATTTCAGTAACCACATGACCATACTGCCTTCTGCAGAAATTTTATGCTGGTTGATATCTGGTGTCAGATGGCAGACAGAGGGCTCACCAGATTGTGTCGCCATTTGAACTATTTCTTAGAGTGTTCATTTACTGGTAAGCATTTTGGAAAGCCTCACAACTTTTATTATGATCATGTCTCCTTATGTCTGTCCCCTTTGGTCCCCCCATCTCCACACCCCAACAGTCATCAGTGGCCACAGCTCCAGCCTTCTTCTTGCCAAGATAGTGGGTGAGAAACATAGAAACATAGAATTTGACAGCACATAAGGACTGCTTGGCCCACCTAGTCTGCCCATTTCCCTACCTGATGGATAAGTTGCAGATTCTAGTTAAACAGCTTACTTCCTCCTACCCCCCAGTAGAACTGCCTTATGTCTGTCCATGAGCAGCTGCCTTTAGAGTCTGTGAAGTCTGACGTCTTTCAGTGCCACTTATTGGTCATCTTCCAACACAGACGAGGCACTGCCAGCTGAAAAGTAACTCAGGACAAGCAGGTTTCAAAGTGGGGAAGAAATGGAGTGAGCAAGAATGAAGTACTCATTCAGATGCGGCATCGATTTTAAGATCAGCATACTGGTGTGGACACTGCAAATAGAACCCCAGCCCTTTAAACAGCCTTATGAAGAGTAAAGGCATCTCGCAGCTCTGGGGTTGTGTTTATTGTACTGTAAGTATGCTGCATCTAATTCGATAATTTACTGTACCTTACATCTGGATGTATGGTAGGGCCAACTTTAAATAAACACTGCACCTGAATTAACACATGATGCCACAGAAACACAGAATTTGTCAGCAGAAAAGGAATGCTCAGCCCATCCAGTCTGCCCAAGTGTTCTCTACCTACTTATAACTCCTGCCTGTATATGTTACTGCATGTCTTATTCTGCCTGCGTCCATCAGGACCTTCTTGTGAATGAGCTTGCTTAATGGATTTTTCCTGCAATGAACTTGAACCTACTCCACTTCCATAGCCCTGTTGATCTCTGTTGACTCCCTCTTTCCCCATTTTCTAATATACCCCTATGTTTATCCCATGCATGCTTCATGCCCCCTACCATTTTAGGTTCCACACTTCTCCTGGCAGTCTGTTTAAGGCATCTACCACCCTTTCTGTAAAGAAATATTTCTTCACATCTATCCTGAATGCCCCCCCCCAGCTTCATTGTATGTCCCTTAGTTTGGGTGCTCATCTTCATTTAAAAGAAACTCCCCAACTGTAACCTCTTTACCCCTGTGAGGTACTTTGTAGGTCTTGATCATGTCAGCTCTCGCCCTCCTTTCTTCCAGAGTGTACATGCTGAGATTATTCAGCCTTTCCTTGTAGGGATTCCTGCAAAAATTCGGAACCATTTTAGTTGCCCCCCTCTGTAAAACGTCCACCTTATGTCCCTTCTGAAATGTGGACTCTAAAACTGAGCCAGTACTGCAGCTGGGGGTATACCACGGAGTGAGACAATGGCAGCACAATGGGCTGGCAGTATAGCTTAGAGGTTAGAGGAACAAGGTGTGAAGGGGCTTGATGCATCCAGCAGACCAGACCTGAGTTTGATTCTCACAACCTCCACTTGCATACTGTGCGACTCTGAGCAAGGCACTTAACCGCCCAGTGCTCCCAGGTCACCCCTGAAAACAGGCACTTTTGCCTAGTGGGCCATACCCGGTTACCAAAGACTAAAATAAAAATAAAAAAAAATCCCTCCTCCTCCTACTGGAGATGCCACTCCTTATGCACCCCAGAATCCAATTTGCCCTGCCCATAGCCATGTGACACTGTACTGCCATCTTGAGGTCCTCTGATATAATAACCTCAAGGACCCTTTCATGTCTAGTGAGTATCAGTACATCCCCCATCCTATACCCAGCATCAGGGTTCCTATGCCCAAAGTACATGATTTTACATTTGCTGGCATTGCACGTAAGAAAATAGAATTGATTTGAATGAATTGCAGGCTTTTAAGCAGCTTTTCAGGGAGTGTGTATGTGTGTGTGTTGGGGGGGGTGGCTGTGCTACTATAAGTATTTGCTTTTGATTTGGTATAATGTGCGAACAGACTAACCCTGCTCCCCACTACATGTGCTATATCGGAGATAAAGAGCCCAAATACCATTGGGCCAAGCATTGAGCCCTGAGGCACCCCACTTATCACTGCTCTGGGTGCCGAGATCTACCCCACCACCACCACCCTCTGCACCCTCCCCTGTAACCAGTTCTCTATCCATTTAGTTAGACTACCTTCCACTCATACCCCTCCTTCTCCTCCTTGGCCTGTGTCCCTCATCCCAGTAGTCAGCACCCTTTCTCCTCCTTATTCTTACACAGTGGTGGTGCCTTCTGTATTACACTCAGACCACTCTGCCTGCCCCCTTCCAGGTTTACTACACCTCTGCCTTTACCTATATCTAGGGCAGTGAAATCATCAGGCTCCCCTGTCTGGACCTTTCTACCAACCTCAGACTTTTGACCCCCCCGCACTTGTTTAAATCCACCTTAGTAGAGATATACCCCTCTAATCCTGGCTTTTTTATTTTTTTATTACATATTTTCTCACAGGGCTACGGTCAGCTTAGTCATTCCAACCAACCCCCCTAGCCCTGACACCAACATCAGCCATCTACTCACCTCCACGGATTACCCCATGCTTGGGTGGTGAGCATACCCAGGTCCGACACACCGAGCAGGATCTGGTTGAGGAGGTGCCATTCAGGAGGGCGGGGGTCGGAAGCTCATGCTGCCTGACCGTAGCCCATTTTCCACTTTTCTCCCCTTTGCGGAGTGCGGGCATGCAATGACACTTAGGCACAGCATGCCAACATCCACCGCACTCCACCAACCTTTACTACACTGATGTAGTAGCATCCGAGGTTATCACCAGGGGCCGCTACAGATTGGTGGGTCCCTGGATCCCGCCCCAGGATAGGACAGCAGTCCTCCAAATGCTCAATCCTATCCCTCCCTTGCCAAACCCTGGCAGCCCGGGCTTGCATACGAACCCAGGTCGCCAGCGTCGCACGAGGTGTGGCGCGTCCAGCAACTCAACCCTCAGTGCCAATGCTGCCTTTAATACTCCCCTCCCCTTCCTGCTCCAGTGTACCCTGTCCCCCGTGTACAAGTCACTATTCCCCCCAGACCCTACCCCAGTTAGTCACTAACCCATAATGTTTCGTGTGGCTCCAATCTCTTAGCCACTCAAACTCCTCAAGCCTACCCTTCCTCCCCATGCTTGCACATGGTACCGGCAGTACCTCCAAGATTGCCACTGACTTCCCCATCCCCTTACACTGCCTGCCTAAGTACTCAAACCTCCCCCTCACTACTTCCACAGTGACCCCCACCAAGTCGTTTATACCCACATGCAACAGTAAATTAGGTTTCTTCCTCCTCCTTGCCGCATGCTTGAGCAGTGCCTGCCCTGCCCCTCCTGCAGTCAACCTGGGACAGCTTCAACCCAAATATGAATGTGCCTTTCCCCCTTTCTGCCCCATGTCACCCATTTCAGTATAGAATCCCTGAGGATGAGTACCCCCCTGCCCCTTATCCCTTTCCCTTCTAATGCCCCTTCCACCAACCCTGTATTCGTTCTTCCCTGTCCCTTACCCCCGCCAACTGCACCCTCTGTGACTTCTGTATCTGTATTCCCTACTTCCACTTCACCCCTTTTTTCTGCCTTATTCCTCCCATCCCTCTTGAACCCCTTCCCAGCCTGACTACTTCCTACTGGGCTTCCCATGTCAACCTCCCTCCTCCCCTGTTGATTTCCAACCCCTCTCCTATCCCCACTGCTGTCGATTTAGAGCACCTATTCCCTTCTACCCTGATAGTGATGCCCCTCCCATTCTTTCCCTTCCTGTAGCCTTCTCTGCTTCAGTCACCACCCCTCCTTCCTTACTAGCCCCCTTCTACCCTTTTGTCCTTGCTATCTCTTCTGCTACCTGTTGCCATCCCTCTCATGCCCCTCTTGTCCTCCCCCTTCAGTATGTTTCCTGCTCCCCTTCTCTGTTCAATAGCAGAGTTTTGAATCTATTCCTAGTTGATACCTGTCCTACATCTCTTCCCCATCTCAGTTCCCCCCTCCTAGTTATTCCCCTCCGTGCCACCCCTGGTCCCTCCCTACCTGCAGCCATCTGCTCTCTCCCCTGGTACTCCTCATGGTCTCTTCCTGCCCCATAAGGAGGCCCCCTGCCCTCACCTCTGGCACCCCCTTCCTTCTCCTCTCTTTTCTGCTACTGCGTCTGATACTGGGGTCAGTTTCAGTCCCTAGCTATTCTTCCTCCGTCCCCCTTTGCCATCCCCATTACACCATCAGGATGCCTACCATACTCATCTTCCCTGCCACTTAGACTCCTCCCTAACCTCAACAGTTTCTCTCTCAAATTAGCCAGTCATCTACAGACCATACATCCCCCCCATCCTCCAAGCCCAGTCCTGGTTCATGGCAGACCCACACCATGTACACTGCTCCACCCTTCCAAAGATGCCTGCCCTATTGACATCTGGCACCCGCCCCATTTTGGCCCCCATCTTATGTTACAGGCTCTTACTCCCAGGTTATGTACCCTACTACAACTGTTAGGCCCTATTTACTCAAATTCCTGTCCCCCCCACAGTAGTCCCCCTACTGCTCCCTTGCTAACCGGGGTAATTCAGTCTCAAATCTCATCCATTAGATACTGTATTACTGTAGCAATCCTAAAGCCTCCTTGTCCGTTTTTCACCCCTCAGCTACTATACTTTTTGTGCTCGGCTCTCATATAGCTTCACTTAGCCCAGTTAGAAATCCTATTGCACTCCAAGTATTACTCAGCTCAGTTAGGGAAATAAACAGAACACATAAATATGTATTATTACAGCAATCATAACAGTATAGCTCAGTACTTAGGTCAATTAGAGAAAGAAACAGAACAACTAAATTTGTATTATTACAGCAATCCTAAAGTATCCAATCATTGCTTTGTCTCCACTCCAAAGACCCTGCTGTAATATAGGACCACAGAGAACCATGGGCTGGAGGGTGGGCAACTGTAAAGTCTCAGCAGAGCTCCACTGAGCTCGCTCACTCCCCCTCTCTCACTCACTCATTCCGTTTCTCCCGGCGCTGCAGGCTGCCCTTTTGTATTGGGCTCCTGCCTGCATCGGCACCTTTTTCTGCCCACAAAGAAATCCGTAGCATTCATGATACAGCTCCGTTGAGCTTGCTTACTCCCCCCCCCTCACTCACTCATTCTGTTTCTCCCACTACTGCAGGCTGCCTTTTTGTACTGGGCCCCTGCCTGCATTGCTGCCTTTTTCTGCCCACAAAGAAAACTGCAGCAGTCCAAACAGAGCTCAGTTTGAGCTCGGATCTCTCCCCCTCTCTCACTTGCTCAATCCTAATCTGTTCCAAACACTGATTTCTGAAAGGGACTGCGCTATTCTATGCCAGAAGTGCGAAAACACATTTCGGCCAGGATGTGAAAAATTACAACTGTACTGTTCATAAGGAGGTGTGAAAAATGCCAGTGTTGAAAATCTGGCATGAAAATATTACTGATTTACGAAGTTACAAGGATGCATGGAAACTGCACAATGCATGCTCGTAACACAGTCATTGTATGGAGTTTCATCACAAAATTTTCAACATAGGCATTTTAGGACCTCTGCTCATGAACAGTGTCACTGTGATTTTCTTAATGCGTCCTGAACACTGATTTCCCACAGCAACCACACTATTCTGAACTGGAAGTGCAAAAATACATTTTGGCCAGGATGTGAAAAATGACTGTTGTACCGTTCATAAGGAGGAGTGGAAAAATGGCAACATTGAAAATCTGGAGTTAAAATATTTCAAATTTGCGAAGTTACGAGCGTGCATGGAACCTGCGCAACACACGCTTGTAACACACTCATTTTATGGAGTTTCATCACAACATTTTCAACATAGGCATTTTAGGACCTCTGCTCATCAACAGTGTCACTTTGATTTTCTCAGTGTGTCCTGAACACTGATTTTCCACAGCGACCATGCTATTCTGCACCAGAACTGTGAAAACACATTTCGGCCAGGTTGTGAAAAATGACAGCTGTACTGTTCATAAGGAGGTGCATCAAAATAGCAGTGTTGAAAATGTGTAGTGAAAATATTGCTAATTGGTGAAGTTACAAGCGTGCTTAGCAACTGTGCAATGCACGCTCGTAAAACAGTCATTTTTTTGGAATTTTCCCACCAAATTTTCAACATTGACTTTTTGAGAGCCCACCTCATGAACACTGGCACTGTCATTTTGTTAATCAGTCCCAAAAGGTGATTCCGCGCAGTGACCACAAAATCACCTTTCAGGACTGATTAATGCCATTACAGTGGCTGAATTCATGAGGAGGGGGCCCAATAACCCCATGTTGAAAATTCAGTGCCAAAATTCTGAAAAATGCCTGAGATATGCAAAAAGTTGAAAAAGCCCTATTTATGCCATTATACAGCTTAGCAGCATTTCCTCAGTTCGCGGTCGGCTTTGAAGAGTGCAGACGTGTTCCCGGTCCACCGAAGATCGTCGTGCCAGACTCGGGAGGTAAGTATGGGGTGAGTGGGTGTGGGGAGGCAGAGAGCACAGTGGGTGGGCGTGGGTTGTGGGAGGAGGCAGGGAGACCGCGAGGTACCGTTTTCTTTTTTACAGGTTTAAAAAAAAAAAAAACATTATGGGACGTTTTTTTCATTACAGAGGCATTGGGCATGCTGGGGTGGGCTCCCAGCGTGCCATCTGAATGTTTTGGGGGGCTGTAGCTGACAAGGGATTGGGCACCCCTGTTGGCACATATGGAGTGCTGGGGGGGACAAGAGCTGAGGGGGATTGGGCACCCCCATGGCATAAACTGAACGTTTTGGTGGGGGGAACCATTATGCCGACGGGGAGTGGGTTATCCCAATGGCAACCTAAACTCATGCAGGGACTGAAGCCGACGGGGATTGGGGCCCCCATCAGCAAACAAACACTGTTGTGGGGGGGCACATGCTACTGAGGGGGATTGGGCACCCCCTCGGTACTGGGGGCTCAGTCATATTGTTTGTGAACATGGCGGAAAGCCACCGCCATGTTCACAAACAATATTACAGTACCAACGTTCCACCCAGCAATGACGGGTCACTCCCTCATTGCAGCAGAATGGCTGACGCTGCAATGACGAGGCGGCCCCTGATTGCAGTGGCTGAAATGTTTCAAGGTTATGGCACGCTGGCTGAACTAGTGTCAGCAGCAGCGTCCCACCCCATTGGGGAAAGCAGGCCAAGCCTCAAAAGGCAGTGGGGGCATTGGCCACAACAGTGCTGCACCTCCACAAACTCCTTCTGCAGCAAGCTGCTGCAATATGTTTTTTGCACATGTGCGCAATCAACATAAAAAGAACACCAACAACCAGATACCCTTGGTTGTTAAATACAACCCTGATCTGGAGCTCCTACAAAACATTATTAAGACCTACAACCAATATTCAGAGAGGATGACACCTTGAAATATATTTTCTAGAAACCACATTTACTTTCTTTCAAACACCCACCTAACTTATACAGACTGGTTGTTAGGAGCAAACTTATACCTGACCAAAAGAACGGAACAGAAGGAGACACTAAACCCAGTGGTATTCCTATATGTAAAACAAGTGAGCACATTTCTACTTCGGACTTTATCAGCACCCCCCCACCACAAAAAAAATAAGCAATTAAAGATACAAGGGAGTTATACATGTGGATCCTAGAATGTTGTCCATTATTTCCAGTGCAAAAACTGTGAACATGCAAGCTATGTGGGGGGAAACTGGGCAACTCCTTCAAACTTGAATGAAATTACACAGGCAAAACATAAAGGAGAAAAGGAATGAAAACCAGTGGGACAACACGTCTCATAATTTGATCACTCCTTCTCTGTAGACCCCGGAGTTGCCGTCGGCTGTCAGAATCATTGGCTGCAATTTAATGCAGTTGCAATTAGTTGCAATTGCATTGAATTGCAGCCATAATTGCAGGCAGTTATAGTTGCGTGAAGTCGACTATTCTGCCACGGCTTCTATCTTGCCTGACAGTGCTGCAGCCAGCCATTTTTGAATTTGTGTGAGGGTGAACATTCTTCAGCTTCCAGCCAATTAATATACCCCTAGTTCCACCAACCCTCTGCCAATGAGTAATGAGAGAGGGAGGAGCCAGAAGTTGTATGAACACTGCCTGCAACAGCAAAAGGCGACGAGATGTAGTTGAACAGCGGCACAAGTATTCATTGTCCCCACTGTTGTAGCATAACTAAAGTTTTATAATTGCAATTAAAGGTGATCAACACTTGCAACTGTGCAGTTAATCAGTGAAAATATGTGGAAAAAGATACGGAACATTCAATTTCGGAAAAAAATAAACTAGTTTTGAATGTTAATGACAGAAACTGTTAAACCGGGGAAGAATGAAAAAAGAGCCATCTATTTTCGAGTAAACTAGTAACTCAGATATGATTATATTGTTTTAATAAGTTAGTTTCTGTAGACAACCAGTAATTACATGCAAACAAGTTGATTTCCTTTACATTTAAACCATTTGCTAGTAAACGTTCAAGCGACATTACTTACACACACACACAGGCACACACACTTTCAGACTACGGTCATTTTATTGCAAAGCAGTTTACTTTTATATGCAATGATAACCATATCTGGCCTATCCAGGAGAATGGCGATTATTGCGGTTGCTTTCATTATCGCAGCAGCTCCTTTCGTGCCAGCCGAGCGACATCGCTGAAGCACTGCTCCTTTTTCCAGTGGTTCATGATGTTGTGATGAAAACCTAGGCTATGGTACACCCCACCCTGGAAGATATAGCACTACGTGCATCATACTTTGCTACTGTTCCACAATAGGAAGGGTGACAGGATGGCATTTATTTATTTTCTCTTAACTAGGTATATGTAATAGTCATACAATACCTATATATTCAGGTATTACCAGGTGCCCTAAAATTAAATGGTGATCATAGCCCACTTGAAAAGGGTGCTGTGCTGCTGTCCAACATAGAAAAGAAAATTGGTATCTTACATGGCAAATCCATGAGTTAAAGCAGAAATTTATAATAATCGATGACTCTATAGCACATCGAAAATAAACGTTGCACAGCAGCATATTGAAAATAAACGTAAAATAAGTGTACTCATTTCCATGGTGTTCTGAGTCTGTATCTCTGTTTGATGGTGTGCTCCCATGTGTCCCACCCACATTCTGAAGGTAAGTGTCCCACATGTGGTTCACCCATTTCGGGTGTCTATGTTTCACGTTTCAGAGGTAAACGGTTGAGAGGCTCACAAATCTCTGCGATCCGTCTAATCTGTAGGAAGAATAGCATTTCCTCCTCCGAGTTTCTGTTCATTTTGGTAATTTCTCATAATTTATAAGGATTACTCTTCGGAAAAAACAAACAAACATAAAATCGTGTTATCCACTAAAATAAACTCTGGTAGCTGTATGCCGTTTTAACAGCTGTTTTATAGGAACACCCCCTGACTAACTACAGAAGTCCAGTTCTTTGCTGGAAAGGTTTTACTATACAGGGTACTGAACTTTTTTTTTAAAGATGGTCTAACAAAACCTCGAAATGTTTTCTCGAAACTGCCCAGGCAGTGGACAGTGTGATT
Source organism: Neoceratodus forsteri (assembly GCA_016271365.2). NCBI lineage: Eukaryota > Metazoa > Chordata > Ceratodontiformes > Ceratodontidae > Neoceratodus > Neoceratodus forsteri. Next base: position 1,429,123,468 of record CM057455.1, on the reverse strand, counting down.
AATAGCAGGTGCAGTAGCTCTAACTTCACAAAAAAAGCTTTGTCATTTTGTTTTCAAAGAATCTCAGCCCCGAGTTTTTCTCGTCTTTGTGTGTAAGTAAGTAATAGAAAAACACTGAGGGCCAGATATTCAAAACTTTGCGCCGGGCAAAAATCATTTGCGCAGGTTTAGCGCGGGATTAGCGCGGGTCTGCCATATTCAAAAGGTCAAATAGCGCGGGCAAACTGCATTAGCGCCAGGCAAAAGTATATAATGTATGCAAGGGCAAACTGACATGAATACAAAGCGCAATGCTATATTCAGTGGCTAATGGCATCTAAGTGGTTTAAACGCGACCTAAGCACAGCGACAGTTAAGCGGTGTAGATTACACTTCCAGAAAAATCTGGTCTTAATCCTGGGCAATCAGCTTTGTGCAACATAAATGGCTGTCGCGGCGATTTGCTTGGGTTTAGCGTGGGTCTCTGTTTACCCTAATACATAAATATGACACATAGATAAAGCCAAACATAGTGAAGCTTGTTGCTAACCAATGGCATCACAATGATGCCATCATCTGCCACCAGTCCCAGCCATGCCAGGCAGTAAGTGGTGACCCTGCGCCAGTGGACAGCATGGCAGTGTAGCCATACAGCACACACCGCGGACCACATATCTGTGGACAAAACAGATGCCAGCACACACATGCAGCACTGTGGGCATGGAGGATGTTGAGGAGTGTGTATGGTGGCCAGGCTGTGCCACTGACCAGGTGTGGCCACAAGGCTGGGACTCAGCATGCAGTGCACATGGGCCAGTATTAGGAATACCCCAACACTAGTGTGCCTTTCGGATAATATATGCCCCCCCCCAGCCACATACCACACAGCTGTACAACTGCCACAACACACAAAGCCAGATATGTACATGTCACTGTGAGCATCACATGCCACAGGTACAGCATCTGTGGGTCACACAACAGTGTAACAGTAATGTCGACTCACAGTAAACACCTGCAGGTTGGGCCTGTCACTGTGTACAGTGCAATCAGCATCACTTGCCCTACACACCATAGGCAGTGCTACGTCCCTCACACTACTGTCTCCCTTGCTACTGTAGTGTCTGCTGTGCCTAGCATGCCCTACAGTGTGACAGTTGCATGCAGCACCACCACCACCTGTGCCTATGCTTGTCCTGTCCCTGGGGTACAATATGCTATGCTATGCTATGCTGTACTGTTTACCTGTAGCCTGTAGCTATCATCGTGCACTGCCAGACTGACCTACAGATGGAGCTGCGGTTGGATCTTGTCTGCCCCTGTAGCTCCAGACTGACCTACAGGTGGCTCTATATGGGACCTACCCAGTAGCGCTGAGCAAACTGTGTGCAAATCAGGGTATAATGAGATGCTAATCCGTTGTTTGCCCAGAGACTACCTAAATAGGCTCATTTGCATGGCACTTTTGAATATGGCACATTTAGCTCCGAACAGCGTGTTTGCTCCAGGCTAACTGCTTAGCTCACGCTAATGTGTTAGCCTTGGCGCTAATGGTACGGGAATATTGTAAAGATTTGATCACTGTTCTTTCTCATCTGCTGCTTCCTGCAACTGTACTGAGTCCATGCATTTGCTGGCACACACATTGGCCACGTAGTTCGTCTGTACCTGCCCGCACGTTGCTGTGTACTGTGTTGTTGTTGTGGGTTGCACTTCCTGGTTGCTTTATTCAGTGCTGTCTTATTCCAGGGCAATGTTTGCCCTGCACTCCCAGCCCAGTTTGCATGGCCTCATTACCATGCTATATTCAGAAGCTGTTTGCCCTGGGCTATTCCATTTGAATATGGCTTGCTTTGTGCTCCGGGCTCAGTTTGCCCGCCGGGCAGTGCTAATTTTGCCCCTGGGCAAAGTTTTGAATATCTGGCCCTGAGTGTTTTGGGGGGGAATAACAAAACACCTTCTCGCTAGTATAATTAATGTACAGTTGCTGGGGACAGAGCCAGGGGGCTTTTGCCATGGAGTAATAGCACATAGCATGACACTGGGCATGATTCCTAGAATGGTGTGTGTTTATAATTACTACTGAGCATTTTAATGCTCTGATAAGAGGTTTGTAAAACTGCCTCATAACCTTGCAGTTGTAATTGCTCCCTGTCAGTCGGGAACCCCACATTTATTGAAAATGCTCAACGGTACTTATTAAGAAAGGAGACATGGGTGGGTGTAAATCAAACTTTTACACACACACACACACACACCGAGATCAGAAGTTAAATTGGAAATGTTTAGGTTGGTAACTGTCACATCTAGATATTTAGATGGTGGAACTCTCCTATAGTAGTCAATGGAAAGAGAGGACAGATGTGGTGGCACTGTATTGTAAACTTTTTAAAGATTGGTGGAACTGAGTTCTGTGGGCTTCTGCTCCATGTAATACCTGGGCGGGACGCTTTTATAAATCCATAGAGCTTCGCTTTTTGTTTTAATGCAGCATCTCACCTCTCTGATGTGTATCAAATTCTGGTTACACCCACCACCAATGTATTATGTATGGATATTTTAAACATTTAAAATCCAAGATCCCAAACTTGACACTGACACTCACACACATTGACAAGTGCAGAGCCATGTCCCTCTTGCCATTGGCGGCAGTCAAACCTGTCCCGCAGTTGACGCTTTGTTATTGGCTGATGCCATCGTCAGTCAGGTCATACCGCCTCTGTCCCATTCTGAACTGCAGTAAAAGAAGGGGCAACTTTATGAAGCGTCAGTCAGAGGAGCATCAAGGCGGTAGTACAACAGTCAGCAGGTAGGAGGGAGTGGCTGCAAGCAACAAACCACAGATTAAAACGGACAGCAGTTGTAGTGGCACTATTACTACTCGAGTCATTCTTTCAGTGGATTTTGAGTTCTTGATAATAAGAATGCGGCACCGGGCTCCTCTGAGTGGCAAGGCAAGCAGCGTCTATGGCTACAATGATGCTTTTGCGGGCGGCGGCTGGACTGGTGGCGTGCCCGAGGATCCCGTGTTCTGCAGCTCAAGCCCATGCTAGTGGCAATGGGGGACAGCAGCAGGGAGGCACTACTGTTTGGGGAGTTCTGCAAGAAGCACACCATGGTCCGCACGATCCTGGTAGACAAGCTGACCAAGGTAGGAACCACCTGTCTGCTACTAATAGCTATTTTCAACTTGGGAGACTTTGTCCGAGCTGAGAGTGAGAGAGAGAGAGAGAGAGAGAGAGAGAGAGAGAGAGAGATGTGTGCTAACTTTAATTAACTTGGTTAGTGTACCACCCACCCATGGGAGGTAATCACTTTCAGTTCTTGTCTCCTTTCCCCTCCGTGGTTAAGATTCTTGAACTGTAACAAGGGCGACAGTGGCGTGTAAGCATTCCAGGGTATTGGATTGCACTGGAGTAGTAAGCAGTGTTTCTGTCTACCTCCCCCGCAGGTAATTCTGCAAGTTCATGTGTAGGTCCGTTTTATAATGTAACCACCTCCTTAAAAATGACTGCATTATTATGGAGTGGATAGTTAATTCCTCAATAACTGGTTAGCTTCCAATACACTTGGAATAAATAAAACTATATTGCTCTCTCTTGTATAGTAGGGCAACATCCTCTGGTTAGGTTCTGTTTGTGTACTGTAACTTTTAAAATTAAATGTAAAAAGTGTGTGCGTGTGTGTGTGACAGTAGTCGTCAAGGCGAGGACCAGCAGTAGTGCTTAAACCATCGGTGTCTGGTTCGCAGTGTAGGGAGAATACCACAGCAGTAAAGTAGAGCACATGTGGGAGGCAAGGCAAGGTCGGAGCCAGGGAGATCCAAATCACACCATCGAGGGAATGGGAGAGAGTGAGCTGAAAGGCCTGAAGGACTCAAGAGGCCCACCATCGAGGCCAGAGAGAGTGCGCAGAGACTCTGAGAGTAGTGGATTGACACAGAGCAGTGAGGTGTGTGGAGCGGCCAGCCAGGGACTAATGTAAGGGATAGCACAGTCAGCCACCCACAGCGGGATACAGGAGGTGAGGTCAGGCCCGGGGGAGCCTCAGCTAACCTGACCATCATCAGACAAGGGAGATGGGAAAGGGTGAAAGTGAGCCCACTGTGGGGGAAGTTTAGTCAAGTGGCCTACTACTACTACTACTATGCCAAGACCACCACTGGCCGGGCAGGTAGGGTATGCATAGGAGGTGCCCCATAGCCTGCCCATGCCAGCCAATGCCAGTGGACAACAGGAGGAGAGTAAGCCAGAGACTCTCAGGTGGTGTGAGTCACTGTCTGTTGGATTTGGTTGGTGGCCTTGTGGGAGAGTTGTGAGAAAGTGTAGTAGTAGTGGCCACAGTGCAGATATGAAGGGAGGTGGGAGGTAGTTGCTGCCATTGATGACTCAACCACCATGCATGTAGCCATACAGCAGGCCACACTAGGCCAGGATGGATCAGCAGCAAACCACTGTGCAAGCAGCCAGGCAAGCAATGAGTCTGTGTGGGGTTGGCTGCTGTTGGGCACACAGTATTGTCAGCCGTATGGCAGGTGAGGCAGGCGGCCAGCCGTGGGTAGCACTAATTTGGCCTCTCAGGCTGCACTGCACTGAGAATAAGAGAAGAAAGTTGAGGGGCTGACTTGGAGCAACAATGGAGGCTGCAGGAGAGAGACTGAGAGAGAGCTGACTCAGTGAAGTATTGTCTGAGCTGCCTTTGGTGTGAGACGACGACTCCTGGTAAGTGAAACGTTGATATCTGTTCTTTTTCTGAGAGACTAAGTTGGATTTATGGCAGACACAGGTAACAAGCAGCATTAGCATATATTTACAACTAAAGAAACAGTACTGTTTGGTAGCAGAGAAGGGATTTATTCTCAAAATTCAGCCATTTAACTGTTGTGGTGGTGTGTTTTTTTTATTTGTTTTTTGTTTTTTTGGCAACTGAATTGGCTGAAGAAAGGTAGAGCTGCAGGCCTGGCTTGGCTTGGCTGACTACTAGACAGTAAGTGAATGATGGTTTGTACAAAAAATTGAACAAAAGTGGGAGATCATGGTGATTCAGGCAGGACGGGGTGGTCGCTGTACTGCAGTATCCCACGCCAGGGTCTAAGGCTGCCCTGTTTATGTGGCTTCAAGGGTGGGGTGGGTGTAGCATCCCAGAGAAGGGTCTAAGGACAAGGCTGTTTATGTTGACTTGAAGGTGTACTACTGCAGTAACAAACAGCAGGTTCTAAGGCTGTTTATGTAGCTTGAAGCTTCGGGGTGTACTGCACAAGTGCATCATCCCACATTGGATACAAGACTGATTATGTGGCTTTGCTTTGGGAATGTACAGCAGCATCCCACACTCTAAAGCTATTGTTGTGAGTTTACAGGTGTACTGCTGCTGCTGCAACATACCCCATGGCAGCTCTAAGCTTGTTTATGTGGCTTCAGGGGTGTACAGCAACATCCCATGAGAGTATAAGGCTGTTTACATGGCTTTGGTGGTGTACTGCAACATCCAACACTGGATACATGGCTGTTTGTCTGTGGTTTTGGGGATGTACATCAGCATCCCACACCAGGGTTTAAGGCTGTTTATGTGACTCAGGGGTGTACTGTAGCATCCCACATCAGGATTTAAGGATGTATATGGCTTTGAGGGTGTACAGCAGCGTCCTTCCACACCAGGATCTAAGGCTTTTAGATGGCTTTGAGGCCGGGCCGGGGGTGTGAGGGGTACAAGCCAAGTGTGCTCACAAGGTATATAATGCAAGCAAGCAAGCATGGCCAAACCAAAACAATGAGAATAATAAAAACAAAAGAAAGTGTTCGACAGTGACTTATATTGTTAGCATTGAAAACATTTGAGGTACCCTAGGTTTCCCATCCTACAACAAGAAAGATGCTATCCCTGTTGACCTCAGCTCTTGATATCGGTTAGTTGTTAGTTGGTGCACTGCAGTGAATGTTTTCATCTCTTCTGCTCCTAGGCTGTGGCAAGCTTCTCCTGGTATTTACTAAGTAAATAATGTGCTGCCAAGTTTTCCACTAATTGCACTAAAAAAAGTAAAGCTTGCTAGTACATAAATCAAATTTAACAATGGCGGAAGTTAAAAAGTTGGTTGGATTTTTTCAGTGAATCACAGTCATAAATTTTAATCTAGTTGAAAAAATCAGTCATAATGTGTTGTGAGTCAGTCCGAATTGGTTTTTCAACTGATTCCAGGGTCTACTTCTCTGACATCTTTGCTGGTTCTCAAAGGACACTTCAAAAATACACTAGAAAGTTGAACTTTTGAGCTGAAACTCATTCAGCTTCTTGATACTAAAAATAATGGACTGGATATTAACCTTGGTTTCATGACCTATTACCAATTTTAACTGACAACTTTTTTCTTTGTTCGAGTGCAAATGCATTTCCTGTGTATATATTTATATACAGTGACCCAGATATTCAAAAGAGTTGAGCCATGCGCAATAGGGTTGCGCCTGCGCAAGTCCGAAATTGCACATTCTGCGATATTCAGCAGGAGGCAGTTGCACCCCCAAAATCATGCTGAGCAACAGCGCAATGATAATGAAGGCATGCGGAACCGAAGGGGGAGAAACCATGCATAAATGGCGCAGTGCGATATTCAACGACTTGTGCCATGCGCAATAGGGGAGTAAGCGGAAGTTGCGCCATAGCGGAAGTGAGCCAAGATAAAAAGGAGCAAGGGAGAGGTGCAAGAACGCTACAGGGAAGCCACATGAGGCAGAACTCTAGCCAGACAGACAGGGCAGGAGGCACAAACAAGGCAGGCCAGGGAAAAGCCAGTCTGAATAGCCAGGCACAGGGAAGGTGTGGGGAGCCACACAGCACAGAGGCCAGCACAGGCAGGTATACCCGCTGCAGGGCAGGGGGACTTTGCTTCGGGATTGTAATGATGATCTTCTCTCCGTGTTTTCCCCACAGGCCTGGAAGAATTCCACCATTTGAGAGAGGAGCGGTGGAGGGAGGAGGACGGTGCAGCCAGTCTGGGCGAGGGCCATCACCGCCCACCTGACCGACCCGATGAGGGTGAGTGCCACACATCCATGATTACTATTGCATGCTGTGTGACAGGGTGGGAAGCGGGGCATGGCCACCATTCATCGACACCACTGCCATGCACGCAACTAGTTACAGTCAACACTGTCCAGTGGCAATGCATGTCTGGGAGTGCATCAATGGTGGTCCATGCGTGCACCGTGTGCATGGTTGTGCCATTTCCTTTGTAATTACAGCGCGTCACTAAACGGCCACGGTGGTGCTGTGCGTGACTTTGCCAGTGGGTGTGTGCAGCGTTCCTCATGGCTGCATGTGCCTGGGTGGGCAGGTCCTGTGGATGTGATCACTGTGGGTGGTCACACACCATCACAGTGGTATGTCCCATGGCCGTATGCCATGCACAGTGGGTGGGCTGTATGGGGTTGTGCATTCACACCTATTGACTGTGCTCCCTTGTCCTAGGTACCCACCATCTATGGGAAATCAGGGAGGATCTGAGAGAAATACTACTGGTGGCCCGGGTGTCGCTGGACATCCTCAGGTGGATAGATAACACCGGGGTCTTGAGGAGGCACAGAGGCCAGAGGAGTCAGAACGGCGCTCCCGCTAGGGATCTATCAGTCCCTGTATTCCCCTACCCCCTGGACCCACCCTCACACCCCTCCTTTCCCGTCCCATTTGTCCACCCCACCCCTACTCGCCCCCACCTTGTTTGTGGCACCCCCCAACCTTGTATATAGTTTTTGTGATATTGTAAATAGTTGAATTTTATATTTGTTCAATACATTTAATTTTGATATGAATACTTTGGTGGTCTCTGATTTGCAACGGGCTATAGGTGCTCAGCTGCAGTGGTGTGCATGGCATCAGGGGTGGTGCAGTCATGGGTATGTGTGTGTGTCCGTGTGGAGGTGACTATGGTGTGGGGGTAGCTATCAGTCAATGTCTGTGGTGTGTGTTGTGCCCTGTGCACTGGATGACTGTGTGCAGTGGTCCATGGCGCATGATCTGTGTCCATGGTGCACTCATCGGCCCATCCATGTCCTGTGCAGCTAACACACATGCATGTCTGTGACCTGCATGATCCACTGGCATGTCAGTGGTGGCAGTCCCTGCAGGGCGGCCACTGTACCCGTCACTTTGCTGGGTTGCCCCTGTCACTGGTGTGGTGCATGCCTGGCTTGGCTGGCACTGTGGGCACCACAGTCATTGTTCTACCTCCATGCTGTGCCTTGTGTGTGTTGCAGGGGATGTGCCCCACTGTCTGTGACTTGTGTTCCGGGTGACTGCTGGTGGTGTACGGGTCCACAGTGCCTGCACAGGGTGGCTGGCACTCTAGTGCCATGGAGGACTGTGGGTTGTGTGTACACAGCTTACAAGGGCCCACAATGGGGGCTTGGTTGCCCCACCACTGTGTTCCTGTGTTGTTGTGCCCTTGGGTATGGGTGGATGTCTGTCCATACACTGTGTGGCATCCGGTGTGGTGCATGCTTCCACGCACCACTGTGGGTGGCTGTGCTGGCTGTTGTGGCCAGTGGTGGGTCGGGGTGTGTCACTGGACTACTGTGCAGGGTGCTGTACCACTGGTGGTGGTGTCAAGGGCACGCCCTGTCCCGTGTGGGGTACCTCTTGTGCCGACGCATGGTTGGTCTCTCAGCAGTACCTTGGGGGGACTGTGCATGGTGGCACTGTGTCTGCCGTTGTTGCATTGCTGTGTGCTGCCACCTGCTGACGGGTGCTTGTAGTGGGGCTGGCTTGCATGGTTCTGTGGTGCACAGGGTTGCATTGTCACAGTGGGGGTGGTGGCATGCATGGGGTTTCCTGCAGTGGTGGTCACTGCTCATGGAGGGTGTCTGGGGGTCATGGTGCAGGGTGTGCTCTGCACTGGGGGGGGATGGTGTGGCACAGGGTGGTCTGCCCTCCTTGTGTGCCAGTCACAGATTGCTGATAGTTGTGATGGGGTACCATGGCCCGGCTGTGGGTTGTTTGCTTGTCTCCATGGGCCAGTGGTTATTCCAGCCCTGCCCCAGTTGTGCAGTGCTTGGGGTGTGGGGGGACGATGTCTGTTCTGCTGTGTGTTCCTGTGCCCATCTCTGGCATGGATGGTGGGCCCCTACCTCCCTGGTTGTGCAGTTACATTGCTCTGCTGCTGGGGGGCTCCTTGGTTGCGCTATGGCACCTCTGGACTGCTCAGCTGAACATCCCTTGTTGTGCTATGGTGCATCAGATCTGCTCAGCTTCCCCTCCCTAGTTGCACTATGGCGCAGGTGGTGCGATATTCAGTCGTCGGCTGTAGGCGCAATTTGGCCTGCTCCGTTTTTGAATATCGCGTCTCTTGTGTATGGGCACAATAGACTTGCGCTTGCTCCTGCTATTGCGCACTTTTTGGGCACAGTTTGAATATCTGGGCCAGTATCTCTTACATATGATATACGGTATTTTTGTGTGCCTTTTACATTAACAAGGTTTTATTCAAATTGTAGTCTCTCTCTCTCTCTCTCTCTCTCTCTCTCTCTCTCTGTCACTCACAGACACACACACACACACAATCTGTACTTAGGGAGGCTCTTTGGATATAAACATCTTATAATTTATAGGCCACCTGCTGTCACATTCCATTTCGGGAGAGGAGTCTAGATCACATCTGATTTACAAACACCGAGTATTTCAAGGACTGATTTTCTTTTTATTCTGCAAACTTCCTTATCAAAAGAACTGTTATACCCATGTGTAAAACTTTATTTACCAGCAGATTTCTGTATCATAAGAAGCTTGTTTTGTGTAGAACCTGGCTGCTATGCCTCAAGAAACACTCTGTGCAAGGACACTGGTTTTCCACATGCGCGGAATAATGGAGGTTTAAGCAGAATCCTGATTGGTCTGTGGTATTTTGGCGTGAAAACAGAAGTAGCGTTTGTTTATGGGGTGTCCGTGAACTTAGCCCTTTAAAAAGCAAAACACAGCGTGGGTTTCTTTCTCGTTGCTGTTCACTCATTGTGGTGTTGCTACCTGCTCATTTCAGTGTTTCCTGCTGCCATCATCTTGATCGTCAGAACAGAAATCGCACAGAAATCGCACTGCCGGTAGGTTTATTGACTGCACAGTACTGTATTTGGTTCATTTAGGGAGCCTATTAAATGGACACTGAAGAAGTCTAAGGAAGCCCAGTAGTTGACTGGGTGAAACATGTCTTTTTTTTTTTACTCTTTTTCTATATTTTCTCCTGCCTTCCTGCCGCTGGTTGCTGTGCCATGCAAGTAAGAATACAATATTTGGCACTTTGTACTTTGATGCATGAATGATGCTGTGCTTCTTTGTCCGTATGCGTAATTATTAGTGAAGCGAGCGGGTGGGTGAGTGGGATCACATCGTCCTTGCCTGCTGTACAAAAATTGGATTTGTTTGCGATTATGTGGGTGTGTGTGTCTCCTGAATAGTTGCTTGGATCACTGTTTCATTAAAAAGAAATGCTAGGCCCATCCATTCGTAAGTTTTAGCTGTCCCCTAAATACTGTACATAACATTGAAGATGTGAGGCTGATGCTGTTTTTTTTGGGGGGGGGTCGCGCTGCTGCCAAACGCCATTTTACAGTTGATTGATGGGTGGAGGTCTGGCCATGAGTGCTGCACATGTTTGTGTCCAGGGGAAGGGTGCTACTCAAGTCTGTGTCCTAGGTGGGGAGGTGTTCTGGCCATGTCCTGGTGTGGTTGCTTCTGGTTGTGTGGGTTTCTTGCAGGGGGGGTTGGGTGATTTTCTGGCTGTGTTTGGGGGGGTTGCTGTCTGGGGGGGTTTGCTGGTGGGGTGTCTGGGAGGGTTGCTTGAGGTGGGGGACTGTTCATGTTTTTTGCTGGGGGGACAGTCTGCATTTGGGACAGGTGGGTCCAGGTTTGGTCTTGTGGTTTGATGGCAGTGTGCCTGTCCATGTAAGCTGGTGGGGCTGGTTTGTTGCTGGGTAGTATCATCAGGATAGGTAGAAGACCATGCTGGTCCCTTGGGGTGGTGAGTGTCCATCAGGCTTGGGGATTTGCTGGCTGGGTGACTGGGGTTGCTGTTGGAGATGTATGTTCTGTGTTTGGTGGGGCAGGAGTTTCAGGAGTCAAAATTACATTTGTCAGACACTAGCTAGCAGGACTGGGTAAAATTCACAACCCCCACAGTCTTGCCTTGCTGGGCTGGTGGGGTGGGGAGGGGACAGTGGCCATGCTCGTGGGGTGGATACAATGGCCGTGTTGGGCTGGGTCTGTTTGGGGATGGGGGTGGTCTGTGTTTTATGGTTTTGGAGGGGCAGTCTGTGTAGCTAGCAGATCTGCTGACTGACTGGGGAAAACTCACCACCCCAAAAGTGGTGTAATTACTGAAATGGTGACTTCTCCAGTGCAAGCCCACAGGTTTAGTTAAACCTTAGTAGCTTAGATACAAAATCAGCATTTGGCTAGTGACTGGGACAGTGTCTGTGCTGTTCTGTAAGGGTGAGGAACAGCATTGGTGCCAGTCTGTCAAGGTGTGGAAGAGCATTCGTGCTGGTCCATCAAGGTGTGGAAAAGTGTCTATGTAGCTCAGGCAGGGTTGGTAGAGTGGTCGCCTGGTCGGGCTTGTGGGGTTTAGTGGGGAGAGGGGCCAGTCTGGTCAGTGGGTGTGGAGAGTGGCGCACTGTTCCAGTCAGGGTGGGAGAGTGGCCAAGCAAGTCTGTGGGGGGTTGGGAGAGATGTTTGTGGGGTGTGGAGAGTAGCAGTGCTGATTTGCCCTGCCAGCTTTGTGCTGCTGTCCAGACTGTTCTGCTTCCTTGTGCTGCACCTGACCTGCACTGCCATCCTGCTGCCTTTCTTAGTTCTTGCCATAGTCTGGTAAGTTTTGTTTTTTTTCTTCTTCCCCAGATTGCCTTGTTGCTGTTGTTTGAAGGAGAAATGTAGGAGGGAAAATGGAGGGTGGGGGTACATGAGCTGGCATGATTATATATAAAAAAAAAAGTCTTGGATATGGATATGGCATTGGATATTGGTGTTTGATGGACGGCTGAGGGACAGGTCGGGAGATGGGTACGCATGCTGGAGAAAACTGGTTCTGGCCTCTCGGGGAGGGGCGAACTGGCAGAGTGGCACAGAACCATTTTTTCCAGCATGTGCGTCATTCTGCCGGGTCTGTGCCTCACTCCACTGGTTTGTTGTTTGATGGTCGGCAGATGGGCATGCTGGGCGGACTGGTGCACATGCTGGGGGAAAAATGGTTCTGGCCTTGGAGGGAGGGTGGACTGGCAGAGTGGCACAGAACCATTTTTTTCAACATGTCTTGCTCAAGTCTGCAGTCTGTCTCTCGCTCCACTGGTTTGTTGTTTGATGGTGGCAGATGGGCACGCTGGGCGGACTGGTGCACATGCTGGGGAAAATGGTTCTGGCCTTGGAGGAGGGGTGGACTGGCAGAGTGGCACAGAACCATTTTTTCCAGCATGTGCACCAGTCTTCCGGGTCTGTGACTCGCTCCACTGGTTTGTTGTTTGATGGTCGGCAGATGGTCACACTGGACGGACTAGTGTACATGCTGGGGAAAAATGGTTCTGGCCTTGTGTGTGTGTGTGTGTGTGTGTGTGTGTGTGTGTCTCTTTCTGTGAGCACAGAGAATGAATAATAATGATAATAAAAAAGAGACACAGTCGGACAAAATAACTTTATTAAGCCACATCAAACTGAATAAACCATGTCGAAACCACTGTCGAAACTTCGGATTTTCCTCCTTGGTTTACCTAGGGGGTAAACAAAGAAAAATCAATTTAAGCTGTCTAACTACATGTTAATAATAATAATAATCTTACCACCTTTCAGTTTGGCTTTTGCGGGAATGTCTAATGGAATATTGATATTGTTAGAAGTGTTGGGGAATTACAGAGAATTGATAAGTTCTTAAAGGTGAATTACTGGCAGAGGTGAAGCCCTGACCACTGTGCAGATTGGGGCTTCACCTCTCTTGCCCTCCTCCCCCCCCGCAGGCACTATATTAAAAAATAGTCTTTGCACTTGAATGATCACTCAAATTGGTGATTGAGCGCAAAGATAGATTTATTTCTGTTGACTGCAGGGAGGATAGGAGAGATGAAGCTACGAGCTGCACAGTGGTTATGGCTTTACCTCTGCCGGCAGAACACCTTTCATCAGTGGAGCTCCGACTTGAAAACTAAGAGGCTTCATTTTTATGAGGACCAAGTTAGAAAGTGCCCAATTAATTTACTGTTGGTGCAATTCCTGATTGGTTTATTCTTCAGTACAGATTGCTGATCTCTCTCCATTAGCATCCTCAATCCCAATCCTCATTAATCATTGTGGATTTTTGTTTTAATTGGATGCACTTTGTTTACATATAAATAAACCAATCCAGGCAGCTAGATGTTAGGGACTAAACCGACGGAGTCCACCTTGGCGTCTGGTGGTTCAGCTTAATTCACATCTGAGCTCTGTCAAGCTTTGGTACATGGCATTGGATGAGTACTCTGTCATTCTACCTCTATCACTCCTGCGGGGTGGGGGCTGCACATGCTGCCGTCACACCTGCAGGGGTGGGGGCTGCACATGCTGCTGTCACACCTGCGGGGGTGGGGGCTGCACATGCTGCCGTCACACCTGCGGGTGGGGGCTGCATGCTGCCGTCACACCTGCGGGGTAGGCTGCCGCTGCCGCCACACCTGCGGGGGTGGGGGCTGCACGTGCTGCTGCTGTCTATCCTGGAGAATCGATGAACCTGTTGTTGCCACCCATCTTGCTGGGAGTCGGAAGGTGAAGTCTTCATGCACATCATGCCTTTGCGCTGCTGCAGATTCCATCTGATGTGGAACCACCTGCCAGCACTGCTACCAGCTCCTCATGCTTGTCCATTTGCACCACTCTGCAAGTAAGTAGGTGTGGGTGTTGGTGGCAAGCTGTGATTGGAGAATGCATTGATGAGGATGAGGATGAGGATGTGGATGATGATGATGATGATGATGATGATGATGATGATCTTTTCAACAGTTATGTGTACATTTTTCTGTGGGCCACATGTAAACATTTCAATTATGATTTCAGGCCTTGAAGTGCTGTCGGACATGATCTGCTGCAGATCTACTATCCTCCATTGTAAAAGGTACAGTTTGCTTTCTTTTTGCCCACTAGTGGATCTTCCATGCTAAAAATGTGAATGCTTTGTTGGTGTTGCAGAGTTAGGACTCACTGTGTTTGTGTTTTTTTTTCTTTTTTTAGGTCAAACTGTGAAAGTGCTGTTGGTGGTCTGCTGCTGCGAGTCTTTGCCCTTCTGAAAAGGTATTGTTGTACTTCTTTGCATTCACAAACAGTCAGTGACTCAAAGTCTAGATTGTATGTTTCTGACATCACAGTGGTTTCTGTTTGGTACCCTTCTCCACATAGCCTCACATTCGCAGTGAGATTTGGCAGAGATATGTAAGTAACTCTTAAATGGTGGCCAGTAATTGGCTGAGAATGGGATCGATATAGATAAATAGCGACATTGTATTCTGGAATTTAAGTGGCTGAGGTCAGCGTAAAATCTGTAGCCGCTCCTCCACGCTCTCGTAGACATGGTCTTACCATTAGCGAAGAGATCTGGATGCTTGTTTCTTACCATAGATATTTCTAGTCTGGACTGTAAACTTCGAATGGCAGCACGATTTCTGTAGCTGTTCCTCCTCACTCTCAAACCTGGACAAGAATTATTAGCTGAGACATGTTTCAAATGCCGATCTTGTACTCTTGCTATTGTACTGTGACATTCTGAGGTCAGCATGATGATTTTGTCAGCTATTCCTAACTCTGAAATGGTGGCCAGTAACTGGCTGAAAATGGGATAGATATAGATAAATAGCGATATTGTAGTCTGGAATTTAAGTGGCTGAGGTCAGCGTAAAATCTGTAGCTGCTCCTCTCCACTCTCGTAGACATGGTCTTAGCATTAGCGAAGAGATCTGGATGCTTGTTGTTTATTACTATAGATATTTCTAGTCTGGACTGTAAACTTCGAAGGGCAGCATGATTTCTGTAGCTGTTCCTCCTGACCATCATCCTCATCTACGGCCATGAATGACCAGTGAGATTCTAATGCTGATGTAGTCTCTTATTTCTGTCTTGATTTGAGAGATTGAGTAATTAGTTGTGAAATTTTAATAGTTGTGCTCCTCAATTGTAAATATATTTTCTATATCTCCCAACTGTTTCAATTTTAGTTTGTTGGGAGTCATCCACACTACACATGTAGCAATGGCAACACCACCACCAAGCAAAATGGCCAAAATCTCATCTATTACTGCTAAAGACTGTGCGTTGCAATTCAAGTCCTATGGCATGTATGAAGATGGAGGGAAGATGTTCTGTCACTTCTGTGATCACCCTGTTGACCACATCAGGCAGGACACAGTGGTGGATCACTGTAAAAGCAAAAAACACACCAAGAACACAAGCCAGAAGAGTAACAGCAGACAGGTGACCCTGCACACCAGTTTCAATGCCATAACAGCTGCAGCTGCTGCAAGGGAGGAAACTGTTTTGGACACGTTGAGGGGTTGGTGTGGTGCCAATATACCAATTGAAAAGCTGGATCAGCACTGCTTGAGAGACTGGATGGGGAAGTATATCAAAGGAATTGGAGCACTTCCAAAGGCAGACACTTTATGACAGAATTACTTGCCCCGACTAAATAGGGAAATGGAGGAGGGAATTAGCCAGCTGGTAAGAGGCAAGACACACGCAGTAATGTGCGACAAAACAACCGATGCAGACTCCCGCTGTGTAATGAACATTATTTTTATAATGGAGGGTGCAAAATCTATAATAGCAGACACCATAGAGCTAACAGTGGTAAACCACTTCACTGTTGCCCAAAGTGTTTTAAAGACCTTGCATAAATATGGTGTGGAGATGGAACAAGTAGTAGCATTTGTTAGTGACAATGCACGTTACATGACAAAGTGCTTTAATGATGTATTACGTGGCCTGATCGGTGACCATGTAGTCCATGTGGGTTGTTGGGAACACGTTTTATCATTGGTGGATGATACCTGGATTGACCACTTTGATCAGGTGAATAAGCTTGTGGCACTTATAAAATATGTCTTTCAACAATCACCAAAATGTAAGTGAGAGTACATTGCATTCCTGGAGGAGAGGGGTGCGGAAAAAAAAATATTGCCTCTTGTTCCTGTCTTGACCCGTTGGAACACCTGGTTCGAAGCAGTAAAATACCACTCTGCATATATGGAACACCTGCAAGAGTTCTTCAATGATGAAACCAGTGATGCCAACTCCATGAGGTCCTTAAAAAAAAACTATTTGAAGAATGGTTCACAGAGCTGCAGGTTCAAACTGCATTCATTGCTGAAAACTGTACTGATCTTATTGATGCAATCGAGCTTTTGCAAAGCAAGGAAAAGCCCTTGGCTGTTTTGCTTTATGACACTATTAGCAAAATCAAAAAGCGGTTTGAAGCAGGAGTGTTGAAGACAGAACGATTTGGTGACAGAACTGACGGGTACTTGCAGGCTATGAGGCCACGGGTCAAGCAGGAAAATGTTGCCCTTTTCCAATGAGCATTTGGTGTCACTTTAAACAAGCTTTCTAAGTATATGGACACAAACCCATCAGTTGAATTCTTTAAGGCTTGCCTTATTTTGGACCCCAGAAATTTACCAAAACTGAAGAGGGATTTGACACGGTATGCCAGTGGCATTCCTCTGTTAGCACTGCACAACCAAACAGAACTGCAAAATGACTGGGATGTATATGCAAGGGAGGATATAAGGGAACTTCCAAGCATATTGGAGTTAGATGTTGGGCAGCACTGGCTTTCAAGGCAGTCACAACTAACTGTACTCTCCAGAGCTGCTCTACAAGCTATCTGGATACCCGTGTCAAGTGCAGATGTGGAGAGATCCTTCTCTGTATATGGACAGATCCACACAGATCAAAGGAGGAACCTGCTGGTAGAAAATCTGAAACTGCTATCCCAGCTCATGTACAACAAGTAGCTGGATTATATATTTTTTGCATGATTTCCACGTCTGATGCCAATTTTTATACTTCTATTTGCGTATTCAAGCCAGTCACCAGTGCCACCCTTGCCATGAAATAATGGGCTGGCTCCTCCCTCTAACTTTAGACTGTTGCCCCTGTTGTCCTTCCCTCTTTTTGGCCTCTTAGGTTTACATATAGATTACATAGACAATACTGAGCATAAAGACATTCGTCCATGAGCTCCGCAAGTAACACCTAATTATATCCTTTTATATTCTTCCTTTCCAAGAATTTATCTAGCTGTGTTTTAAATTCCTGCATTGTACTGCTTTCCACAACCTCTCCTGGTAGCATATTCCAAATTTCTGTTACCCTATTACTTAACCAGTATTTCCTTCTATTTGTTTTATATCTATCCTTAACCAGTTGGTAACAATGTGCTCTAGTGTCATATATTTGAGCCCTTTTAACCAAGCTCAGTAAGTCCCATAAGTTAGTATCGGTCCATGCCTTATATATCAAACACATATCGCCTCTCATTCTATGATATTCCAGGGAATACAGCTCCAAATCCTGCAGTCTCTGCTCATAACTCAATCCATCCAATCCCTTGATTCTCTTTGTAAGTCTCCTCTGTACCCCCTCCATCCGTGCAACATCCCTCCTCTTATACGGGGCCCAAAACTGGACACAGTACTCCACGTGGGGGCACACCAATGCATTATACAGAGGCATCACAACCTGCCTATCTCTACTTTTTATGTGTCTCAATATACAGTGTGTTATACTACGCACCTTTTTAATATCTGTATTACAGTGTAAGCTGAAGCCAAGATCTTTATTAACCATAAACCCCAAGTCTTTCTCTTCATCCACTACTTTTAGTACAGATCCTCCTAAATTATACTGGAATTTGTTATTTTTCTTTCCAAAGTGCATAACATTACACTTTCTGATGTTGAAAATAGATTGTTTCTGGGAGGCCCATGTGTCTATCCTATCCAGAGCTGTTTGTAGGACTAGATGTTCTTCCTAGTTATTTACTGGACTCCCAACCCTAGTGTCGTCTGCAAATTTAGATAGCCACACATCTGTATGCACCTGCATGGATGAAATATACATATTAAACAAACATGGTCCCAAGACCGAGCCCTGTGGGACACCACTAGTCACTCCGACATAATCAGAGTATTCACCTTTTATGCAGATTTTTATGCAGACTTGAACTTGAAGGTTTCACTCATGTCCAGTTCCTTTCTATCTTCTAGGTTGTACATGTTGAGCTCCAACTCTCTCCGCATGTGCCCTGTCTGTCACCCTTCCCCAGGATAATTAGTCACCCAAAGTTGGACCCCTGTCACCCACTATCACTGGTAAACACTAAACAGCAGTACTTGTTTAGTACTTGCACCTGGTCTGACCCTTGCTGTACCCACCCTCCTTAACAGTCTTCCTTTCCCCTCCCCTTCTTTGCTGAATAGAGATTTGATTGCTCCCTCCTTCTGCCTGTCTTTTGGGGGGGTTGGAGACTGATGGACACCTCTGCATGGTGGCGCGGCTTACTGCCTACACCCACACAATCACCCTGCCTGCTTTAAGTTATACTTTTCCATAATTAACTGTCCCAGATTTTCCTTTAGAATCCCTGAGCTCTACAAACTGTGGTGCAACCTATCCTGTGCATACATGTCTTGGTTCTCCAGTACACCATATGCTACCCCATTAATACACAGAGGAACACCTTTTATACTGTTGCACAGTTTTCTACATTTCATATATGCCTTTGCACATTTAATGTATTTATAGTATTTATAGTCGGTTAGATACCATATGTTTATATACTGTAGGTTTTAGTTCACTTGCTTTTTCACTGTAGTTATATAGTCAGGTTTTACACATTTTCTTTGATAGAGCTTTAGTTTAATTGCTGTAATATGTTCCACATTTTGCACATTTTACCGTATATGGGTTTCCATTGAGATGTCTGTTATCCACTGTTTCTACACTTTTAGTGTACCATTTTATAACATTTCATAACAGTTTTTGTATAGATTGTATAGAATTTGGTTTCTGAACCCACCCACACCTTTACACTTTTTTATGCTTTTAATACTTTGCATATTTTTACTGTATGGATGTTTTTGTATTTTGTATTTCTATTTACTCTTTTCTGCACATTTTTATAAAGCCTATTTTATTTAATGCAGCTGTTCTCTGTATTTCATTTTATTCAATTCTGAATTAGTGATATGATAAGACCATGAGCAAAGGTTCCTTGAGTATAAGCGCATAGACCAAAGTACAAAGTCATGGTACCAATGTCATAGAGGGGCATAAGTCTGGTTGGGGGCTTTGGGAAAATATCCCTGCCTAATAGGGAATTACTATGGCATTGCTCAGTAGAGAACCTACTGAAAATGGGTGACTGGGCTGGGGAAATTCATTAAACCATGAATTTGGTTGATTGAGAGGCTATCCTATATGTTCAGGGCTGTCTGGGTTGGTGCTTGGGGGACAGCTGACTGCGTGCAATTTTTGGTGACTGGATTGGCTGTATTTGTGCACACTGTTGCATTGGGGGGGCACCATGTGGGAGAAGCTGTGTTGGCACCTGGAGGAGTTGGCTATGTTGGTGTCACCACGACATCTGAGGGATGAGGTCATGCTGCAGTCAAGCCTGAGGAATAGGGACATAGTGCTGTTGCTGCTGCTATAACACCTGAGGAATTGGAGCCATAGTCCTTCTGCAGGCAACGCAATAGAGGGTGAGGGCTACAGTGCAGTATCTGAGGGATAGAGTGAGGCCATAGTGCTGTTGACACTGCCATCGCACTTGAGTGTTGGGCGCAACTGTGCTGCTGCTGCCATCACGTCTTGTACCTATCAAAATAACAAAATTGGTGCAAGGATGGATGTATGTACAATAGTGGACGTCAAAATTGCTAATATGCATGGTAGCAGAGCAAAAACTTGTTAAATAAAGTACCCAAAACAAAACACCAGTAAAAACGGATTTTGGACTGGCAGACACCGGTGACAATACCGGTTTTTCCAATGTGCAAAATGGAATTTGCTCTTTCTCAATCATGGTAAACCAGTGCCCCTGACTCTGTGTAGCCCAAAAATTTGTGCTTTGTAAATCTGTTGTTGCCCGATAAAAGGTATCAAGTCACCCACTTTGTTCATCTTCATAATAGGAAACAGAGAGCAGTGGTAAATGATAAACACTCTGGAGAACTAACCATAAAAAAATAGGTTTCCCAGGAATCCATTTTGAAACCCTTTCTCTTTACTCTCTGTTTGAGAGGTTTTGAGACAGTATCAGAGGCATAGACTACCATCTTTATGCTGGTGATCTAGTGCTTTACACCTTCAATGCTTCTGCGGATATAGTGCAGTCTTGGTTGTAGATGGCCTTTGTAGGTCTTCAGTCATTTTTTATTTATTTGAAACTGAATTCCACTAAGACAAATGTGATGTTATTTGGCACTATGAGCAAACTGAATGACTCTTTAAGCAATTAACTGACTACCTATATCACTGATAGCAGTAAATTAGAGCAGATTGGAGTCTACAAGCATCTAGGGGTTTGGATGGACTCCACTGGTTGTGGTAAATTATATTTGACTCCAGCTGGGTTCTTGGTGATACACCACTCAAGATTGGATTGCAGGGGTTGGAAGCAATCTATTTTAGATAACAATTGGGCCTTGTAGTTGTGCCAGTTGAGATGACTGGATCATTTGAGTGTATGGTGGTTGCAGGTGTGGGGTGCAGGTTCATTCTTGTCAATCCAGCCTATGTGCAAGTTCGAAGAGCATTGTCACAAGAAAAGTGTCAGGAGTTTGCTCATTTCTTTGCTGATAAGGGTGCTGACATCAGGTCCAAGATCTGATCAGCCTGTTCTTTAGGGGGTGGCAGAGGTCGGTGTGAGGTTGCTACTCCTCGGTGTAGTTGGTCACACTTTGACCGGCTGAAGATTGTGAATGTCATGCAGATTGTCCGGAGTTTGCAGCCGACCTGCTGTAGTTTAGACCCTGGCCCAACACCCCTCTTAATGGGATCTGTTGATGTCATTGACCCACTCCTAGCGGAGATAGTCTGGAGTTCATTAGATTCAGGTGAGTTTCCGGACTCCCTGAAGGAGGCAGTGGTGACTCCCCTCCTTAAGAAAACCTCTCTCAACCCAGACTGCCCTGCTAACTACAGATCTGTCTCTAACCTCCCCTTTGTGGGGAAGTTTATTGAGAAGGTGGTTGTGCTGCAACTGGAGAATCATCTTAACATCCATGATATTTATGATCCTCTCCAGTCCAGATTTCGGAAGAGACACAGCACTGAGACTGCCCTTGTTTGGGTTCTCAATGACCTCCTGGTGGCAAGAGATCAGAAGAGCCATTCCATCTTGGGTCTTCTTGATCTCTCGGCAGCTTCTGACACTGTGGACCATGGTGTGTTGCTGGAGCATCTGCAGTTCATCTGTGGCCTGTCTGGGAGAGTCCTCAGGCTCAAGTGGTTCCACTCTTTCCTCACTGGCAGATCTCAGAAGGTGGTGTCAGGGATTTTTTCCTCTGACTCATTCTCTTTGCCATGTGGGATACTGCAGGACTGTGTTCTGTTCCTCATGTTGTTTGTGGTGTACATGCTGCCACTGGGGGACATTGTAAGGAGGTATGAGTTGGGGTTTCACTGCTATGCAGATGCTACTCAGCTATACCTGTCCTTTGTACCAGATCAGAATAGTGTGGTCTCAGTGTTTAACAACTGCCTCACTGAGATACATGACTGGATGAATGCCAGCTGGTTGAAGTTGAATCCCGACAAGACTGAGGTGTTGGTGGTAGATCCTGGTCACAGGACAGAGAGGCTGATGGCCGGCTGGCCCTCCGGGCTTTGGCTCCATGGAAGTCAGCTGCTGACCTCTGAACAGGTGCAGAATCTGAGGATAATATTTGATGACGAGCTCACGCTTCACTCACAGGTGTCAGCCATTGTCAAGTCTTTCTTTTACCATCTTAGGAATATTACAGGGCACTATACTGGATTTCTTGTTGGAGTGGACAACTTTTACAGAAATGTGTCTGTCTTTAATTAATTCAGGTCTTTAGGAATTATCTGTTCCTCGGACAAATATGAACATGGCATCATATTTATTCAGCTACATGACCCCTCAGACACGGAATTCATTGCCCTCAATATTTATACACAGAGATATAACATTGGCATCCTATAACTTACTGAAATCATGGTTTCTGACTGCTCCTCTGTTATGTGATGGGTATAGGAAGGATCCTATTGGTTCGTTTGAATTCTTTGTATTGCTGTTGAAGTATATGTGATTTATGTATCGTTTGTGCACTTTATACTGTGTTAGTCACTACAGTTCCTTTGTATAACATATAATCCTCATCCAATGTTACTAACAGAGGTGGAGGTGGAGACTGTGCATGGGTTTAAGAGGGGATGGGAGAGGTACAGGGGGAGGGTAAATCTGACCAGACTCAATACAGGTGGAACATCTGGGACTGGGGAGAGTATAACCCAAGAGGTAGGGGAGACACCAAAATCGGCCCTCAGTGCGGGTGCTGAAAATCGAGCAGACTCGAGAGACTGTTAGGCCAATTCTTCTGGCATTTTAGTATGTTAGTATAATTATTAAATGTATAGATGTACTATTTTAATGTAGTTCACAAATATGTGATTTTTTTATTATGCAACTATTGAGATGATGTCTGCTTGGGTCATCATTGTAAATGAGCTCTGCTCAGTGACTATTCCCCAATAAACCTGAACTTGAACCAGTGGAGTACAAAAGAGGTCAGTCATGGGTCCAGTCCTTTTCATCATGTTCATCAGTGACATTGGATGAGGAACTCAGGGCAAGATGTGTCTCTTCACAGATGACACTAAGCTCTGTGGTAGGGTAGACAGTAAAGAGATGGTAAGGGACATGTTGAGGAATCTCCAAGCCAAGAAGCTTTTGAAAAAATAGCATAATAAATATCTGATCCTAAAAATGCTACAATCTGGATATCTGAGCTGTCCTAAGATACAATAGGTGGCATGTTCTTCTTGCTAACTGTTTTTTGCTCCTTCAGTCACATACAGATAGAGATGTTGTGAAATTATAGTTTTCCAGTGCAATTCTGACAAAATCAGCAATTTCAATGTGCAAAATATTTAGTGAAATTAACCCATTACGCAAAATATTTCACCAGGTGTGAAATTCAGAATTTCGCCTACGTAATGCAAACTTTCGCCAGCAGAAGGCTAAATTTCACCTGTGAAAGGTGAAATTTTACCTTCTGCAGGTGACATTTTGCCTTTCACAGGTGGAATTTCACCTTCTACAGGCGAAATTTTGCATTACACAGGTGAAATTCTGAAATTTCACAAAACAGGCGAATTTCGGGAAATATTTCGCATAATGAAAATTTGAAAATTTCGCACATCTCTACATACAGAGGGTGCTGCCTCTCTTAGAGTTTTAAGCTGAGAATGTTTACAACCTAATTGATTTAACAGTAGTATCAATTTAGGCTATTTACTGGAAATACATAGCCCTCTAAGCTTCAGTCTCCATGACTTAACAATGAATCCCACATTTAGGTATTCCCCGCATTTGATAAGTCATATATTTCCTACATTTAAGTGCCATAAAGTTTCAGAGCCTTGCTGTAGTCTAGCAATCACTAAACAGCTTGACAAACATTGGTGTGGTGAGAGGGTACAATCTGAGAGCAGTACTGTAATACAAATGAAGAATAGGGAGACTGAGTTGCTCTGTGAATAGGAGCATTTCAGCTTACAAACACTAGACAGAATCTGACCCATGTGAATAGTGCCAGAAAACCACTACATTCTGATGAATGATAGCATAATATGTGACATGGATTTGGTGGTTGGTCATTTCAGTTCCACATCTTAAAACCAGCAACAAAACTGGCGTGTATTGTAACCCCTGGCAGTGTCACATAAGAGGCCAAGGAGCAAATGAAGCACAAAGTCAGAAAACCCCTCTTACCTGTAAAGAACCTCCATGACTGCTTGAGACACATTGGTTGGACAGTGTGGGAAGGCTTGCACTGTCTTTGACCACGGTATGGAAAAATAAGAGGGTTTGTTTTTCCAAGCATCAAATTTCAAAGATGAGACTTAGTCACTCTATCACTGTTGGTGTATGGCTACCTTTTTAAAACATTTCCTTTTTACAACACTTCATTTTAAAGAGTCTATAATCATAATAGAATCTGATATTTGACAGACCATAGACATAAGAAGCTTTTATGTAAAGGAATGCTACCTTTCACAGTTGAAGATGTACTCAGATCCTTTGCCTTGCTCTCTGATGATGACTTTCTCACAGTACCAGTACTGGGACTGGCTAGTGGATTCACAGCGCAACAGCACCTTCTGCAGCTTGCCCAGAGACACAGCCTCTACTTTGAATGTATCAACCTACAACAACATGACAACAGTAAAATAATCAGTGCTAGAAAAATAAATGTACCCTCAGCTGCATACATAATGAGACAATGGAACAAAGCACCCAGCGTAGGCTTTCAGCACAGGCATGAAAGACACACACTGCTGCTGAATTTGTCATTCTTACAACACACTCTGTTGTCTTCCTTTAAATTTTGTCCTGCTTCAGTAAGGGGTTTTCGAACAGGGAATATGTCATGAGTTGCATTTATTCTAGAGAAATGTTAAAATACTTGCTTTATAGCAGATTATTTTTCCTAACAATATTACTTGTCTTACCAGAGTTTTTAAATATAAAAGGTCTGTCAATTTCTGGGACACGCCATGCCACGTAGCTTGATAGGAAGGGTTTCTTACAAAGCAAGATAGGAGTGGGTACAGTTTTTGCAGGAGGAAAAATGGTGGATGGGATCTCAGGTGATGACATCATGGAGTTTGTGGAACTGATCGGGTGCTGTACCCCCACAACTCACCCCATTTCACCACAGCCGATCCGTTAGTTTTGAGGGGCACAGCCCTTAGGCCCCCACGGTTTGATCCACTGGTGGGGAATTCAAGAATGCATGGGACAGACATAAGGCAATTCTGGAGGGGTAGGAAGAAGTAGGCTGTTGGTTAACTAGGATCTGCAGCTTATCCAATAGGTTGGGAAATGGGCAGACTAGGTAGACCAAGTGGTCTATATCTGCTGCCAAAGTCTATGTTTTTATAGAAACATAGAAACATGGAATTTGATGGCAGATAAGGACCACTTGGCCCACCCAGTCTGCCCATTTCTCTACCTAATGGATAAGCTGCAGATCCTAGTTAACCAGCAGCCTACTTCTTTCTACCCCACCCCCTAGAATTGCCTTATGACTGTCCCATGCATGCCTGAATTAGCCACTGTTTTGACTCCACAACCTCCTCCGGAAGGCCGCTCCATGCATCCACAACCCTCTCTGTGAAAAATACTCCTTACATTACCTCTGAGCCGCCCCCATCTTCAAATTGTGCCTCCTTGTTCTTGCACACCTCTTTTTTTGAAAGATGCTACCCTCTTGGACTTTGTTGATTCCCTTGAAGTACTTGAAAGTTTCTATCATGTGTCCCCTCTCCCTCTTTTCCTCGAGGCTATACATATTAAGCTCCTTTAGTCTCTCTTCATATGTCTTCCGGTGCAGACCCTTCTACATTTTAGTTGCCCTCCTCTGGACAGCTTCCATCTTGTCTATGTCCTTGCAGAGACTGGATCTCCAGAACTGCACACAGTACTCCAGATGGGGTCTCACCAGCTGTCTGTACAGAGGGATAACAACTTCCTGTTTTCTACTGGTGATGCCTCTCTCTATGCATCCCAGTGTCCCCCCAGCCCTCCTTACTGCCCTCTCACATTGCTTGCCCACCTTTAAGTCATCTGATATGACTACCCCCAAGTCCCTTTCCATTTTTGTTTTTATTAGTATCTCACCCCCCATTGTGTACTCTTCCCCTGGGTTTTTGTTTCCCAGGTGCATTACCTTGCACTTTTAAGCATTGAATCTAAGCTGCCATACATTAGACCATTCCTCTAACCTTGCCAAGTACCTTCTCATCCTTTCCACCCCACCTTGTGCTTCAACTCTGTTGCAGATCTTTGTGTCATCTGCAAAGAGACATACTTTTCCTTCCAGTCCCTCTGCAATGTCACTTATAAAGACATTGAAGAGGACCGGTACTAATGCTGAACCATGCGGTACCCCACTAGTAACCCCCCTTTCTTCAGAGTGGACTCCATTTACTATTACCCTCTGTGTCCTATTCTCCAGCCAATTCTTTACCCAGGCTATCATCTTGGGACCCACTCTGTTTCACTAACTCCTGCTTTGCAGCTACCACTACTACTAATAGTTGAGACACCATCACTAGTACTAGTAATAGTTGAGATGTCATCAGTCTCTTCTGATGACATTAAAATCTTGGCCACCATTTTGTATCTGGTAAAAACTGTATTTGGGCCACAATACAGAGTACTGTATTATTTGTTTTCCTAATGGAATGTTTATAAAGTAGATTTACCTTAAGACATTTTAGAAATAAAACATCATGTTGTCAATAAACTGTATACTGTAATAGTTAAACTTGTAAAATTATTGTGTTGTCAGTCTTCCCCCATGCCTTACTATACTGAGTGGACTGTCCCTAGAAATCATATTTCGTTTGATATTTAAAATAACTGTGGATTAAAATGATGTTGAATCAGTGGTAAACAAATACTGTTTTGTATGAAGAATCTGTCAGAAATGAAGGGCAAGATCATCATTTGCACTCTCAGGCACAAAACAATCACTACATTCAGCTGTGCTCGGTGAGGTCATAAAAATTTACCAGTTGCCTACAAAGTGCCTGGGAAATGGGATGAGTGGTAGTTCTCATGGCCATTCTCAGTTCAGTGTGAATCTTCCAAACTGGCTAGCCAGGGAGAGTGATCACTGTTGCCTGGTAGCAGCCAATGATAACCCCCGTCAGACTGCTTACAGTAGAACTGTGTGAGCTGGGAGGGGGCAGGAGGTTAAGGAGTGGTTCATGGCAATCGATGATGGGGTGTGTTGCACTGGAATTTGGCTGTGCAGGACAGTTGGATACCTGGGAACTACTACCTCTATGATGGGGATGGGGTATGATTCAGATCCGCCAGGACAACACTTAACCCTAGGGAGGTGCTTCATGCTGACAGAAGTGAGGCCTCCACCACAGGCATTGTGCTACAGTATGTAACACTGTGGTATGCACAAGTTGGAGTGCTTCACATACCTAGTATGGTGTCTGTGACCCCCCCCCAAGATGTTAGTGGCCTGTATTCCTTGTAGTGCCTCCTAACATCTGACATGTGGAGCTGCACTGTACCACACTTACAGGGGGTCTTCTCTTCTCTGTGGGACAAGATCCATTCTGAGTATGATGCTTTTGTATGATGGCACTGTACAATGGTGTGAGTAAAATGTGCCTGATTTGTGCTTCTCCCAGCTGAGTCTGAGAACCAGGCCCCTGAATGTTCTTTAAAGCTCTACTAGAATGAATGAATTATATGCAGTATTTCAATAGTGGGTCAGCTCCTACTGGAATATTGGGTAAGCATGTCACAGAAAGTCTGTAGCCATCCATGCTTGCAGACTGAATGGGGTTTTGCCTTCCAAACCATTCTTGAATTTTTTAAAAGGTTTGATTAGATTTTAAACTAGAACCAGCCAGGCTTGAAGGGTTCTATTTTTTTTTTAACAGGTACACATTTCCCTAATTCTTATTGCTTGTCTTATCCCACTATATAGAATTTTATGATAAATAATATTTTGCAGAATGATTAAAAATTATTCAAAACAAGTTACCTTCATGTGAGAGCAACATGTCTGTCCCTCTACATTACTTTAGCTAACAGCTGTGTGTGCTGCTCGGGGGGCGGGGGGTAGCCATTCTATGTATTTTAAGTTCACCGTGCTGTAGCTGTTTCAGTATCCAGAATGAGGAAAGCAACCAAGTGACATTTTTATGTTTGCTTGCACGCATGTGCAAGAAACATAGTGCCATCATCGGAGATTTCGGAGGTGTGTCACCCCCTCCTCCAATTCAGTCAGTGTGTTGGTAGGCACGGCCCCTGTAAGCCAATGCATTCTGGAGCTGTCTATGACAAGCTCCAAAATGCAGTGCCATACAGTTGAAAGGGGGAGCTACACTTGAGTGAGCAGCGATAAGATAAGGCTGCTCACGCGCAGCTCCCCCCCCGGACAGAAGCTCACGTGCGCGCGGCCCACACGCCGCACTGCATAGCCGAGAGTGCCCAACCCCCGGCTCGGCTGTGCTGCCCTCCACCTCCCCATCCCTTCTGAGATGCCACGCTGGGTGCCCACCCCAGCGTGGCACTCAATATAGCCAATGGAGGTGCCCAATCCCTGTCGCGGCACTGTCCTAACCCCCAGTAGTATGTGCCACGCGCTGGGAGCCCACCCCAGTGTGGCAAGCACCTTAGGGCTGATGGGGGTGCCCAACTCTCGTCGACTGAACGAATCCCCCCCATCCGTTCTGTGCTACGCCTGAGCCCACCCCAGCATGGCAAACGTCTCACGTCGTCCATTTTTGTTTTTTTTCCTGTAAAAAAATGGTCCCATGTAGTCTCCGCCCCTCCCACAACCCGCACCCACCCACTGTGCACCCAGCCTCCCACACCCCTCACCCCATTGCCTCCGGATGGCGCGACAATCTTCGTGGACGGGAACACGTCTGCACTCTTCAAAGTCACCACTTAACTGAGGAAATGCCGTAAGCTGTATAATGGCTAGATAGGGGTTTCAACTTTGTTGCATATCTCAGGCATTTTTGGGAATTTTGCCACCAAATTTTCAACCGCAGGGGTTTTGGGACACCTTCTCATATTGATTGATGTCACTGTCATGGCATTATTCGGGCCCAAGGGTGATTTCGTGAATCACTGCATCTGCATGAAATCACCTTCGGGCTTGAATAACGCCATGACAGTGACATCATTCATGAGTAGGGGTCCAAAACCCCATGTTGAAAATTTGATGCCAAAATTCCAAAAAATGACTGTTTTACAAGAGTTCGCGAATTTTCAATATTTTCACTCCAGATTTTCAACATTGCCATTTTACCATGCCTTCTTATGAGTAGTACAGTTGTCATTTTTCACATCTCACCCAAAATGTGTTTCCGCCCATGTAGCGCACAATGGCGCAGTCGGTGTGCGAATTCAATGTACGGGACAAATTAAGAAAATCACAGTGAGACTGTTCATGAGGAGAGGTGTTAAAATGGCTATGTTGAAAATTCGGTGGAAAAATTCCAAAAAATGACTGTTTTATGAGCGTGCGTTGTACAGTTCCTATGAATGCTTGTAAGTTCGTGAATTTTCAATATTTTCACTCCAGATTTCCAACATTGCCATTTTGCCACACCTTCTTATGAGTAGTATAGCTGTCATTTTTCACATCTCACCCAAAATGTGTTTCCGCCCATGTAGCGCACAATGGCGCAGTCGGTGTGCGAAATCAATGTGCGGGATAAATTAAAAAATCACAGTGACACTGTTCATGAGCAAAGGTCTTAAAATGGCTATGTTGAAAATTTGGTGAAAAAATTCCTAAAAATGACTGTTTTACGAGCGTGCACTGCACAGTTCCTATGCACACTCGTAAGGTCGCGAATTTTCAATATTTTCACTCCAGATTTTCAACATTGCCATTTTACCACACCTTCTTATGAGTAGTACAGCTGTCATTTTTCACATCTCACCCAAAATGTGTTTCCGCCCATGTAGTGCACAATGGCGCAGTCGGTGTGCGAAATCAATGTACGGGATAAATTAAGAAAATCACAGTGACACTGTTCATGAGCAAAGGTCTTAAAATGGCTATGTTGAAAATTTGGTGAAAAAATTCCAAAAAATGACTGTTTTCTGACGTGTGTTGTACAGTTCCACGCACACTTGTAAGATTCGCAATTTTCAATATTTTACTCCAGATTTTCAACATTGCCATTTTATTACACTTCCTTATGAATGGTACAGCTGTAATTTTCATATGTCACTAAAAATATGTTTTCGCATATAGCGCACAATGGTGCTGTTGGTGTGCAAAGCAATGTTTAGGACAGATTAAGAAAATCACAGTTACACTGTTCATGAGCAGAGGTCTTAAAATGGCTATGTTGAAAATTTGGTGACAAAAGTCCATAAAATGACTGTGATACAAGTGAGCATTGCGCAGTTTCCACGCACCCTCGTTACTTCATGACTTTGTAATATTTTCAGTCCAGATTTTCACCAGTGACATTTTTCCACACTTCCTTATGAACAGTACAGCTGTCATTTTTCACAACATGGCTGAAGTGTGTTTTCACAGTTTCAGTGCAGAGATGCGTGGTCGCTGTGGGAAATCATTGTTCGGCACAGATAAAGAAAAACACAGTGACACTGTTCATGATCGGAGGCACCAAAATGCCTGAGTTGACAATCTGCTGTAAAAAATCCCCAACCTAATTATATTACGGGTGTGCGTTGCACAGTTTCTATGTACGCTCGTGACTTCACCATTTTTTTTAATATTTTTAGTACAGATTTGCAACATTGCCATTTTTTACACCTCCCCATGAACAGTACAGCTGTCATTTTTTACATCCTGTTCGGAATGTTTTTGCACCTGTGGTGCTAAATACCGTAGTCACTGTGCATAAGCAGCTTTCGGCTAACAAAGTGATATTCCCCCTGTTCATGAGGTGGGGTCACAAAACAAACATGTTGAAGATTTGGAGTGAAAATACCAACGAATGCCTGAGGTATTAAGGTTTCCAACTATAATGCCCAACCCTGTACAGAATGACAGGCATCAGGGGTGTGACTTGGGATTCTTGCCAGTGATGCTCATACCATTCCACACCCTGCAATCAGTGAGAGGCATCGAGGTATGCCTTGGACTCTTCAGCCCCCAAACTTCACCCCATTCTCCTATATCGCACCCATCTCACCATATTTCCGAATAAAATGGGGTGCGCATAACCGCCAAAGACCCCAAGGAACACCGTGACACTTGTCAGTGTCTGCAGGGTGGGGTGTGGTGAAATGGCGTGGCCATTATGCCTGACGACCCAAACGCACACCCCAATGCCTGTCACTCTCTGCAGTGTGGTGGTGGGGTTGGCTTCAGTTCAATACTTCACTGCCATTCCTATTACGCAGCTCTGTAACTTCTACACTACCACTGCCAATGCCAGCAAGCAAACATTCGGCATTGACAAATGCTTGTTTGATATGCTGCTATGAAAAATAATTTGTGCAAAGAAGCTGCATTACAATACTTCAGTGACTAATCAGAGGTAGGGCAGAAAAAGAGATGCAGTACTGCCACAAGCCCCTTAAGTTCCACCACCGCCCCCCTTCCAACATATGCCTGCATGCGGTAGCATATGGGTTTGTGGATTACATGCACATTGCCTGTCTGGTATCCAAATATGCTGTACTACGTTAAGCCAACAGAGGAACATAGAGCTTCACAGAATGCGTTCCAAAAGCAGGCATGAAAGAAATGCAACAGCAGGTGTTAAATGTAACCAGGAAGGCTGCTTTTCTCCTGGATATTATAGTGATGTACGCTCAGATTAATGTTTTAGTGGGATCTGCATGGGACTGAAAGGGCACTAATACATTAATGCAGCTCTTGCTTTTAGCAATTGTAGCATGCTTGCTTGATCAATAATCCACAGTGCTTCAAAGTGTTATGGTTCCTTGGATAACCTTTATTTGTGCCTGTAATTTCAGAAGCAGGTTTTACCTGCTACTCATGGGTCTGGAGAAAGGGATGAGTTTCTGATTTTCTTTCTTATGTGTGCGCAGTGTTTATGTATTTATTTATTTACTTTTAGAATTGGTAATCGGGCACACTGCAGCTGAGGCTTGTTTCCAGGTAAGACCCGGGGGAAGCGTGCAGAAAATACAATAAGACAATAGAGTTTACAATAGAGGTACATTGATAAGTGCATTCAAAGTACAATTAATAAATATTTTTACAAGTGCTAAATGAGTGGTAAGGCACAGTGGGTAATAATAATGAATGCAGGGAGAACAATGGCAGTGCAGGTGAAGCAAGTACTGAAGCCTTGATGCAGGCCAGTGGAGAACCAGAAAGGAGACACGACACCTGGTAGTGGGGACCCCAAACAGGGGAAGCATCACTGAGAGGGGTTACAGGAGCAGGTGGGGGAAGGGAGGGAGTTCAGTTTGTGCCTGAGGGAGCCAGAAGAGGTAGAGAAATGGAAGGAGGAGGGAAGCAGTTTCCAGAGTGAGAGAAAATGGTATAAAATGGCTGATTGTCCAGCAGAGTAGTGGGGATGGGGAATGGAAAGTGTAATGATCCCTGGAGCTCAGGGAGCAGAAGGCAGAGGGGAATGGGAGAGAGGAGTGAGGAAAGGTATGAAGGATGTGACCCAAATCAGTATTTGTAGATAAAACATACACAGTATGACCGGCAGCATGAAGGTAGAGAAAGGATTGCTAGGAAACAGTAGAGGAAACAGTGGTGAGTACAAGGGGGGAGTTGGTAGGAAGGTGGCAGAAGGCATTACAGAGGCTGTCCAGTCTAGACATGGAAGTGGAGAGGCAGTGCCAAAGACCACATTCACATAATCAAAGACCAGTAGCAGCCTTTTATAAGAAGCTTCTGGTGGACCTGCAGAGACATACAGTGGGGTCCTGTGTGAAGAAAGCTACAAAAAACTGTGTTGGCAACATGTGGTGAGACATACTTTTCTACCACTGAACAGTGTATCACTATGAGGCACTGGCTTGGAGCTGTACCTTGTGCTTCGGACAGGAGGCTGTGGTTTGGGGGTAGGGGTGAGCATTAGGGTTGGCAACCCCAATGAAAACCCAGCCACTCATTCGCCAAAATTCTGGAGACCCAAAACCCTATTATTTTTTTCTTTTGCTGCTTGGGGGGTGGGGGTGCGATGTTAGGGCTGGAAACCCCAATGCCACATTTT
Organism: Neoceratodus forsteri; assembly: GCA_016271365.2. NCBI lineage: Eukaryota > Metazoa > Chordata > Ceratodontiformes > Ceratodontidae > Neoceratodus > Neoceratodus forsteri. The sequence goes on along the minus strand of CM057455.1, from coordinate 1,429,090,522 downwards.
CATGCCATTGTAGCATTGTTACTCTAACAGGTGCATTAATAAAGGTTTTGGCAAGAATATATATATATATATATATATATATATATATATATATATATGTAGTGTGTGTGTGTGTATATATATATATATATATATATATATATTCAGTATATGCAATGGAGATGAGGATAAAAAGTGACAAATAACAGCAGTATTTTTAGCTGGTCAGACCTACAGTGAGGATATCGCATTTATCCTCACTGTAGATCATTTATCCTCACTGTAGGTAATAACCAGGCACTATCTGCACTTCAGCACAACTGCTCACAAAGGTTTTGATTGGTGGGAGCTGGCAGCATGAGCAGCACAATCAGAATGCAGCTGCTCACTTGCATTCCAGCTCCCACTGGCAGTTTAATTTCTCTCCAGCAGCACACAGAACAGTTTCATTTTCTCCCTTGTTTCTTCACTGTAACTTATTTAAAAAAATAACTTTGAGCCTCACACAATATTAATTACCATTTCTCCTAAAGGTCCAAAATACTAGACAAAACACACAGAATTATTTTCATTGTCTCCCCCCACCCTACTTTCTTTCACTTCAAATATTGAAAAAAAAACTTTAAGCCTCACACAAAACATTCACTTCCTTCAAACCCCAGCACACAAAAAAGCAACCAACTCTCTCTTTTTTACTCTTACCACTCTCCCTAGCAGCACAATGGCACAGTGTCCTGAAGCAAAAGTTCAGTTTTCTGGAACACAATGCTCAGTCATCCAGAAACAAAAAAAAACAACAAATAAAAACATACCTATTTATAAAAAATGAAAATTACACTGATAAAAAAACTTGCTCAATTGCATAAATGGAACATACAATGCCCAGACCAAAAATATCTCAGATATTTTCCCCTAGTGCAGTTTGACCTATGGCATCACTTGTGGCTTCACCACTCATGATGTCAAAGGTCAAACTGCACTTGGGGAAAATATCAGAGATATTTTCAATGGGAGCATTGCACATCCCTGATAAATAAATAAATAAATAAATAAATATATATATATATATATATATATATATATACACACTATACAAAAAACTTCATTAATGCATCAGTTAGGGTTCTTCTACAATGAAAAAAGTGAAATTTGATTTTAGGGTTCCCTCCTTGCACCCACCCCAGCCGCCCCCCATCAACAGGCATCGGGTGTGCGTTTGAGGTCCTTGGCCCTAACTGTCACCCCATCTCATGTGTAAAGAAGCTGAGGTGGTGCAGTGTAGGAGAATGGGGTGAGATTTAGGGCCAAGGACCCCAATGCACACCCCGATGCCTGTTGGTGGGGTGTAAGGGGTGGGAACCCTAAAATCAAATTTTCTCACTTTTTTTGCTGTAGAAGAACCCTAACTGATGCATTAACAAAGTTTTTTGCATAGAATTTCCTTACTTTTTAAGAAAGAATAGAAAAGTAGAAATTTGCACAAGTTAGTGGGAGCGCGGAGCCCTTTGGGCCCTGCGCTCCCACCACGTGATTTTGAGTGACATAGTAACAGTAAGTGCAATGCAAATGCAAGCACAAACAGTTATGCACATGGTGCCACAAACATAAATGGTAACACAAAAGGAAATAGAAATGCAAACACAAAGTGACACCAAAGCAAACAGTGATGGAAACGCAGGCACAAATGGAACTGCACACAGAATGCAACTGGTAACTCGCATGTTCAAGGTACCACAATTGGAAATCCAAATGTTAACGGTAACAGCAACAATAACACTTTGAGGCTGGGAGATCAGAGGGCTGTGGGTTCAGTTCCCACATCTGGCACTTGGGTTAATATCCCAGTACTGACACTGTAGTGCAGCATGAGAGGGGTGATGCACTTCTGAGGTGCCATCTTTTGGATGAGACGTTAAACCGAGGTCCCATCTGCCTGGATTGGTGGTAGTTCAGGTGGATGTTAAAGATCCCATGGCACTTATCGAAAAGAGTAGGGGAATTTCCCTGGTGTCCTGGCCAAATTTCTCTCATTCACTAAAAAAAAATACCACCAACAACTTAATCTGGTTCAAGGTCAGTTGGCATTCATTTGTATCCCCTCTCCCAGGTCGTGCCTGAAAATAGGCAGGATTTGTCTAGTGCAGTTACCAGGTCAAAAAAAAAAAAAAAACACCAAAGGAGACAAAAAAATGGAAACGCAAACACAATCGCATATGGGAACGCAAACCGTAATGCGCACAGACAAGGTACTGCAATTGTAAATGCAAATGTAACAGCAACAGTAACACCAAAGTAAACAGAAATGCAAGTGCATCCAAAAATGCAAACCATAAGGCGCCCAGTCACAGAATCACAATTGTAAACGAAAATGGTAATGGTAAAAGCAACAATAATGCCAAAGGAAAGAGAAATGAAAACACAAATGCAAGCACATACAGAAATGTAAACCGTTATGCCCACAGTCATGGTACCACAATTGTAAACACAAATGGTAACAGTAACAGCAACAATAAAGCCAAAGGAAACAGAAACACAAACACAAATGCAAGCGCATATGTAAACACAAACCGTAAGGTGCACGGTCACAGAAGTGCAATTGTAAACACAAATGGTAACAGTAACAGCAACAATAATGCCAAAGGAAAGAGAAATGCAAATGCAAACGCAAGCGCAGATAGAAATGCAAACCGTTACACGCACGGTCATGGTACCGCAATTGTAAATGCAAATGGTAACAGTAACAGCAACAGCAACAATAAAGCCAAAGGAAACAGAAACATAAAGACAAACACAAGTGCATATGGAAACACAAAGCGTAATGCACGCGGGCACGGTACCGCAAATGCAAATGGTAAATGTAACAGCAACAATAAAGCCAAACGAAACACAAATGGAAACGCAAGCGCAAATGAAAACCATAATGCACATCATGGCGTAGATGAGAACAGTGATGCGTATGGTAACAGATGCGCAACCTGAAACGCTAAGTGGCACAGTAACGAAAGGGCACACCCTTCTTTTCCCAAAAAAGTGCATTGAAAAACACAGTGAAAACAAAGAATGTATGCATAATAATGGACCTCGGAGTACAAAATTAATACTAGAAATACTAAATTGCTTATATCTCAGGAACCATACGACGTAGGAAAAAATTAAAATTTCGTATGAATTATGACATTCCTGGCTAGTTTTGTACTTTGCCCCCACATCTGGGGGGCTAAGCACTTTTGTGATGAAAAGTCCATATCTTGCACCGTTTCTGAGATATGGGCCCTGAAAGGCGTAACAGATGCCATGATGTTATCCTATGGGAAAAAGCATCAACTTCGGAGTGCTGTCACTTAGCCGCCCTGTAGTATTTTTTCAGCAAACCACCAAAAGGCACATCTGTGGGATATTGGCTTTCTTCCTTCTAAATTTCAGCCCAAAAGGCCAAACCATCATTTTTCAGCAGCGCAGCAAACAATTCCTGTAATGTGGCAGACGCCATAATGTTATCCTATGGGAAAGACTGTCAACTTTGGAGTGCTGTCACTTAGCCGCCCTGTAATATTTTTTGACCAAAACACCGAAAGGCACATCTGTGCGATGCTGCCTTTCTTCCCTCCAAATATCAACTAAAAAGACCAAACTGTTTCTGAGATATTCAATATCAAAGATTACTAAAATTTCCCTATCTATTCCATTATAAAAAATCTGGCCATCTTGTCCTTCCCTCACGATCAAAAATGGCGATCAAAGAATCTCACAATCAAAGAATTTGTAGGCTCATGATCAAAGAATTAAGAATGTCATAAATCAAAAAATGGAAGGAATTGTGGTAAACCACTGCCATGGTTCGACAGAACAAAGCCCCCTGAGTGAAACCCGTCCTCATTTGACTTCCTAGGGCACCCTTGGGCTGAGAAAATGTATTTTTTAATCCGGCCATCTCATCCCTCGCTCACGATGCATGATCACGATCAAAGAATCTCATGATCAAAGAAATAGTACGCTTGTGATCAAAGACGAGGGACGAGATGGCCAGATTTTAAACTGATTTTTCTCAGCCCAGAGGTGCCCTAAGTAAAATGAGGCTGGGTTTTGCTCAAGGGGCTCCGTTCTGCTCCATCTGAATAACAAAAATAATGTTTTAAGTATCCCTGGTAGTCTAGTGGCTCCCCCATCATAATAAATTAAATAGTCATTTGTAATGCCCTGGTAGTCTAGTGCCCCCCCAATGTGTATTGTTTTACATCCCTGGTAGTCTAGTGGCTCCCCCTTGAGCTGTATAAAATTATTCTTACTGCTCATATCCATGGTAGTCTAGTGGCCCCTAATCTGTATTAAATAATATTATTTTTAGAGATCCCTAGTAGTCTAGCGCCCCCTCCAGCATAATAAAATATATGCTTATTTTGTATTTCCTGGTAGTCTAGTGGCCCCACCCCCACCCAGCCATGCCAGCCTACCCAGCAACCCTCCACCCTTCCCAGCTGGCAACTGGCACAGCCCACCTCGCACCTCCATGGCCAGCTGCCAACTGTGTCCATTATGAGGGCTAATGCAAAGAGGCACTCTAAAAATATTTCTGAGCACCTCTTTGCATTACCGATTGTAATGCAAACAGTCGGCGACTGGCCGTGGAGGTGAGAAGTGGGCTGTGCCAGTCGCCAGCTGGGGAAGGGTGTGAAGGGGTGCTGGGTGGGCTGGCACACCTGGGTGGGGGGCCACTAGACTACCAGGAAAAACAAAATAAGCATATATTTTATATACTGGTGGGGGGGCATCTAGATTACCAGGGATCTCTACAAATAATATTATTTAATACAGATCGGGGGGCCACTAGACTACCAGGGATATAATAACATACACATTGGGGGGGCACTAGACTACCACAGAATTACAAATAACTATATTTTATTATGATGGGAGAGCCACTAGACTACCAGGGATAGTTAAAAGATAATTATTATTCAGACGGGGCAGAATGAATCCCCCTGAGCAAATCCCACCCTCATTTCAGTTTATAGGTCATCCCTGGGCTCAGAAACAACAATTTCAGATCTGGCCATCTCGTCCCTCGATCACGATGCACGATTTTGATCAAAGAATCTCGTGATTAAAGAATTTGTAAGCTCACGATCAAAGATCGTTAGCGAGCCGCGAATGAAGAATTTAAAAGCTAATAACTCTATTTTTGGACCAATTTGGATGGAACCAAAGGCATGGCTCAATAGATTGTGGTTCTCTGAGTAAAACCCATCCAAGTTTTACTTCAGAAGTGACCCCTGAGCCTAGATATTTGTGTTTGTGCGATCGGAAAACTGAAAACAAGATGGCAGACCTCACGATCAAAGAATTTTTGAAATTCCTCAGGAACAAACATTCTTGATCCGTGAGGCTGCAAATTCTTTGATCACCAGGAGGGACAAGATGGCCAGAACCCCATTCTTTGTTCGCAAGATATCCATATAAATGTTCCCATTGACTTATAATGGGAACTTAAAAGTGCCATAACTTTTGAATGCCTTAATATTTTTTCACCAAACAAAAGGCAGCATGTTCATCCACCAAAGCTCCTTCAAACAAGCAATCTCACAGACTGGCATATCACACAATGGCTGTACAGGACCACATTCAGAATCCCAAAAGGTGCCTCCAAAAATGGATAATTTTGCATTTTCAGCACCTTCATACACAAAGACCGTCATTTTGACTGAAACACAATTTGGCAGATCAAGAGATCTGTCATGCCCCAATGAGTGTACCAAATTTCAGGCAAATCCATTGAACGGGTCCAAAATTATTAACGCCCAAACTTTTGACTTTAGTATGTAAGTGACCGCTGAACCCCAAACTATAATGACGTGACTGTGCCACTATAATATATATACTGTATATATCTGTATGAGATATGCAATGGGCTGACTCATAATATGCAATTTTTCTTCAAATGTGAGAGGGCAGGACCTTATCTCATGATTGACAGAGATACAAGTGAGTTATGAAAGTCCTGCCCACTCTCAAGTGTTGATAAATTGCCTTTGCTAAGTTAGGCTATTGTATATTTGTTATATACAAAAGTATTTGACAAGTTATAGCTTGTAAATCTGAAGTTTGTTTGAAGATATTGCTTTTTTATGGCTGCAGTAGGGGGAGCCTGCAGACATTTTTGCATGTACAAAAGGAGTGATGTCATGTTTGTCTGTCTGTGGAACTGACTGAAGGTGTAAATAGTCTCCTTCACCTTACCCTCCTCCAAGAAATGTTTTCTGCCCTCAAATAAATACGCTTTCATGTTAGTCAGTGGTTGCAGGGTACTATTTTCTTTCTTAAATGGGTGGTACAAGAACTGAAACCTGAGTAGTGGGAGGCAGCATTGTTTTTTGGGGGGGAGTAAGATCCACCCCACCTCCACCCAAGAAGCTCCTAAAGCTCCACCCCACCTTTTTTTTTATTCATGTGGGAGGGGCATGAGGTGGATCTATCATGTTGAAACAAGACTCACTAGTTTGAGATCTGGACCAAGGAACATAACAAGTCTGTGGAGTCCCTGCATTTTGTTAAGGACTAGAGAACAGATGATACTTAATGCCTTCAAACTGACTTAAAAACCCTTGGAACAAATGATTATCAGAACCACCTGGTGTCTCAAAAGGAAAGAGTAAGTAAGAATTGCCTGAAACTACAGCTTCCTGGTTGAAAGAGCCACAGGTATTTCTTAAACATTTATACACTAAAAACAAAGTTCAGCTTTTGGGATTAACAATATTTGTTTACCATATTCAATATATATATATATAGTTTGTCTTTTTAGTAGTTTCAAAACTTTGAAAGCATTGCTGTTAGTAATGCATTTAGAAATACATTTTTTAATTCTTTACAGTTTATCATGCAGGTTCATGTGAGGGCACATTTTTTGGGGGGTTCAAATTATTTTAATCTTGGGCACAGTACTTGGTAAACACAAACTTTGATGAAGTGTATTTTTTCCTTTAAGTTTGAGAAATGGAATTGCTTTGCACATGTTAAAAATATTAGCTGCAATTAACAACTAATTGTAGAAACAAAAGGCTGTTTTCTTTCCTACTTACTTTTTTCCTGGCTCAGTTTATATCAGTGAAAAGAAAGACTGGAACAACTATCAGAGCTGCCATCCCCCTGGACATGCCATTTATCACTCATTTCAAATAACACAAAAGTAGTTTCACATTTTTACCATGAGGGAAGCAAGAAGATGAAAAAGCATGGTTAACAAATACATTCATTGACACCTGTGAATGAGTGGGGGGGGAAGGGTAATTTTTTCTAACATTCCTGGTGAGTGTATACTCCTTGGAGCCTGTGTTTCAGTTTTTTATTGCATCTTGTCCCAGGCAATCTTCCCAGAGTGCAGTTTGCTCTATTGATTAATATCTCCAGTGGATTACAGTGTCTTGTTACATTTTTTTTATTTCAAATTAACCACAGACAGCATGGCAACCAAAGGAGACACACTTTGAGTCTTAGGGTATGTATAGCATTATTAATAAGTTCTCATATACATACTGTTTTTATTCATGTTATTGCTAGACATACTGCAGCTAGCTTGGCTTGAGGAAGGGTGAACATGGTGAGGACCCCTTAGCAATTAAGATACATATGCAGCAAATAAATCCAGATGCATTAACTGCCTGCTGAATAAGGAAGGATTGCAGGAACCCAGGGAATGATTATAGTGGGGGGCTGATGGTCATCACAATGGAAAGGGATTCGGGGGCATTCATATTGGATGACCTAAAGGTGGCTAAACAATATACCAAAGCTGTGAGGAGGTGCAGCTTTAAATCACAAATGGGTTCAATGGTTCTATTTTAGATTTGTATCCCTTTCCCCTACTTTTCCCACTGATTATGCATAATCTTTCCATTCATGTTATTGCTATACATACTGCAGGTAGCTTGGCTTGAGGAAGCGTGAACATGGTCAGGTCCCCTTAGCAGCTGAGGTGCATGTGCATATGCAGCAAATAAGTCCAGATGCGCTAACTGCCGGCTGAATAAGGAAGGGTTGCAGGAACCCAGGGAACGATTATTGGGAGGGAGGGGCTGATGGACATCAAAATGGAAAGGATTTTGTGGTAATCATATTGGATGACCTAAAGGTGGCTAAGCAATGTACCAAAGCTGTGAGGAGAGCCAGTGGAATGTTGTGGTACATAGGGAGAGGTATTACCAGCAGAAGGAAGGAAGTAGTGATGTCACTGTGTAGATCACTGGTGAGGCCTCATTTGGAATATGGTTTCCAGTTCCAAAAGCCACACTTCTGTCATGCGACTTTAAATCACAAATGGGTTCAATGGTTCTACTTTAGGTTTGTATCTCTTTCCCCTACTTCTCCCATTGGCCAGCCTTATGGAATGCAACCAGAACATATCTTGGCTAGCATGATGAATGCTCCTACACCCAAGCTGCTTCTCAGTCTACAGCACTGTCTTTTTAAAATGCTAACTTCTTGTTGAAAATATGTCATAATTTTTCTATCCATGTTATTGTTAGACATACTGTAGCTATCTTGGCTTGAGGAAGGGTGAACATGATCAGGACCCCTTAGCAATTGAGATGTATATGCAGCAAATAAGTCTAGATGTGCTAACTTACCCTATAACTGTTAAGTGTCACATTTTCTTCTTGAAGTGGTCCTCCAGCCTTACCCTCCCCCCCCCGTGCTCCAACTTGCATAGAAAATAATGCTTGCAGACAAATCTAATCATTTTGCTGCTGTGTTCTGGCATGTTCTTGTGTGTGTGTGTGTGTGTGTGTGTGTGTGTTACTGAAGCAAGAAATGTACAGCTGTCATTTTTTACATCCTTTTCAAAAAGTGTTTTTGCACCTGTAGCTAAACAATGTACCAAAGCTGTGATGAAAGCCAGTGGAATTCTGTGGTGCATTAGTGAGCAGTATTACCAGCAGAAGGAAGGAGGTGGTGATGCCACTGTGTAGATCACTGGTGAGGCCTCATTTGGAATATGGTGTTCAGTTTTGAAAGTCACATTTCTGTCATGCAACTTTAAATCATAAATGGGTTCAGTGGTTCTATTTTAGATTTCTGTCCCTTTCCCCTACTTCTCCCACTGGTTAGCCTTATGGAACGCAACCAGAATATATCTTGGCTAGCATGATGAATGCACCTACACAAGTTGCTTCTCAGTCTACAGCACTGTCTTTTTAAAATGCTAACTTCTTGTTGAAAATATGGCATACTTTTCCCATCCATGTTATAGTTAGACATACTGTAGCTACCTTGTCTTGAGGAAGGGTGAACATGGTCAGGACCCCTTAGCAATTGAGATGCATATGCAGCAAATAAGTCCAGATGTGCTAACTTACCCTATAACTGTTAAGTGTCACAGTTTACATTTTCTGCTTGAAATGGTTACTTTTGCATTTATGTTTATTTTAAAATATTTAAAATTTTGACCATGTGGTTATGTCATGGACCATAACTGATCTCCAGCCTTACCGCCCCCCCCCCCGGTGCTCCAACTTGCATAGAAATTAATGCTTGTAGACAAATCTAATCATTTTACTGCTGTGTTCTGGCATGTTCTTGTGTGTGTGTGTGTGTGTGTGTGTGTGTGTGTGTGTGTGTGTGTTTGTGTTACTGAAGCAAGAAATGTACAACTGTCATTTTTACATCCTTTTCAAAAGTGTTTTTGCACCTGTGGTGCCAAATGGCTGATCGCTGTGTAAAATCTCCTTTGGCTAATGAACTGATAGTGTCACTGTTCATGCGGTGGGGTCAAAAGCACATGCTGAAAACTTGGAGTGAAAATACCAAGAAACGCCCAGGGCATTAGGGTTTCTGACTATAACACCCTGCACTGAAGAAGAAGAAGAATCAGCATTTATATAGCACTTTTCATACACAGTATCCAAGGTGCTTTACAAGCAATGCTAGACTGGTAGTGAAGTGACTGAATGTGGTGGCAGCCATATCACACATCATCACCCACACACAGCCTGGATAATTGCATGAACCAGTTTATGGGAAGGGAATGTTGGCCATGACACGGGAATGTTCCTGCTCTTTGCAAAGAGTGCCCTGGGTTCTTTACTTCCACCTGGACACCCACCAGGACAATACCAGGATGGGCAGAAGAGACCTCAGTTTAACGTCTACGTCTGAAGGGCGGCACACCCCAGCAGTACGCACCCCAATACTGCACTTTCGGATGCCAGCTATTTTAGGTGCAAGTCCAATCGGTGTGGGACGAGAACCCATGACCTTCTGGTCCAGAGGCGGATGTGCTACCAACTGAGCCACACAAGCACCTCTGTGAGGACTGACAGGCATCAGGGGTGTGACTGGGATTGTCAACAGTAATGCTCATGCCATTCCACCCCGCAGCCAGTGACAGGTATCGAGGTGTGCCTTTGACTCTTCAGCCCCAAAGTTCACTCCATTCTCTTATACTGTACCCATTTCAGTGTATTTACTTATGGAATGGGGTGAATGTCAAGTTTGAAAACCCCAAGGCACATCTCGACTCTTGTCTGTGTCTGCAGGGTAGGGTGAGGTGAAATGGCGTGAGCGTTATGGGCAATGACTCAAAGGCACACCCCAATACCTGTCCATGTCTGCTGGGTGGGGCTAGTGTTGGCGTCACTTCAGTACTTCACTGCCATTCCTATTCTGCCTGTCTGTGTGTGTGTGTCTCTCTCTATCTATATGTCTATGTAATAATCTATCTTTCTATTAATTGCATGTTTCACTATTTTTACCTATTTCTAAAACAAACCTGCATATCACATTTGCCTGCACTCTGAGCACGTACTTATGAAACTGTGCATATTTGTACTCCACTTCTGTGTAGACCTCGTACTTTCCTAATATTCCCATTACCACAAGCATAACTACCTTGCCCTTATCAAAAGTGACCCCCTCTGAAAGTTACTATCACATTTTCTCTAACAGTCCATCATCATTACACTTGACTTTCTGACATCAACACATTGCTTAAATATAACTTACATCACCTCATGGACAAAAATCCAGTTTCTCTTAAAAAATAAAAATAAATAAATAAATGTGTAAATAATCCCAAGGCTGAACATATGCCAGACATTACTTTTTCATGTACTGCCACCTTCTGTACCATCATGGGGATTTGCATGTTCCCCATGGTGCTTGGCATTATTGGGATATGTGCAGTTATGATTACTTTAAAATTTGGCTGTCTAGCCAATATCATCTGGGATAACACATGCATCAGTGGCATTTGCTCTGGGGTTCCTCTGTAAGTTTCCTATTCCTTCCATTAAAATGTGCACCTTCATATATTTTCCTAATAATGTGCATGCCTTCCTTAGAACAGAAACTAAAACAAATCTTACTACTTACAAATCATTGTGTTGTTTCTTCATACCTCCTTAAGAATTCCACACAACTTCATTAACTTCATTATGCAGCCATGGTGGATCTGACCAGATTTTGTTTTTCTTGTAATAGCTGGCTTTAGTGCTGCACTAGGCATTGTGATGTCATAAGTGTTTTGAAATCTGCTCTTGAATTGGTTTGGTATTTTACAGTGATGATAATAACCTTAAAAATATCCAATGTGACAATGCTAATAATAACATGTTTTTCATATGTTGCTGTTACTAATATCACAAGCCAAGATATCTTTCTTTTTTCAACATTTCTACCCACACTCCAGATATATATATATATATATATATATATATATATACATTCCATGCAAAACTTTATTAATGCATCATTTAGGGTTCTTCTACAGCAGAAAAGTAGAAATCGGAATTAGGGTTGAAAGTTGGACTCCCCAGCCACCCCAACTGGCATCAGGGTGCCGTTGGGGTCATTACCTAACTCTCACCCCATTCTCAATACCTCTGTTTCTTTACACATGTGATGGAATGAGAGTTAGGCCGACGACCCCAATGTGCACCCTGGATGCCGGTTCTGGGGTGGGCTGGGGAGTCCAGGGGGGCTTTCAGCACTAATAATGAATTTCTTCACTTTTTCCACTGTAGAAGAACCCTAAATGATGCATTAACAAAGTTTTTTGCATAGAATTTCCTTACTTTTTAAGAAAGACTAGAAAAGTAGAAAGTTGCGCAAGTTGCTCCCACCAACTTGTAAGTATCAGGCTACATTACACACCCAATGACTAAAAAGTACATTCACAATAGCAAGGCCAGCCTACACTCCCAATGACTAAAAAGTACATTCACAACAGCAAGGCCAGCCACCAAACAAATGTTAATCTAGTAGGACAATAAAAAATGCTGTCCACAAAATGTAAAGTGTGTCACACAATATGTCCACAAAAAAATATATTGTCTGGCATGTAAACACATCTGTTAACATCTATAGGGCATGCCGTCAACACCCTCCAAATTTCAAGTAAAAAGACCAAACCATGTCCAAGATCTGACATGTCAAAATTTGAAATTGTTATTCATCAGGGTGGCACAGTTACACATGTGTTGACATTTAACTCATACAATGACTGAAAACTACATCCATGACACTAAGGCTAGGTATCCTATCAATTTCAAGCCACCACCACAAGCAAAATGCTGTCCACAGAACATAAACTACACCATGCCATATCTCCACCAAAACAATTTTTCTGACACAGAAACACTGTAATTTTCATCCATGTGACATGCTGTCAACACCCTCCAAATTTCAAGTGAAAAGACCAAACCGTGTCCAAGATATAACATTTTAACGTATGAGATTTTCATTCTTCAGACTGGCACAGTTCCACACCTGTTGACATTTAACACACACAATGACTGAAAACTATATCCATGACACTAAGGCTGGGAAACCTATCAATTTCAAGCCACCACCACAAGCAAAACACTATCCACAAGATGTAAAGTGAGTCACACAATATCTCCACAAAATAAATTTTGTTTGACACATAAACACCATTGTTCACATCTACATGACATGCCGTAAACACCCTCCAAACGTCAAGTAAAAAGACCAAACCATTTCCGAGATATTCAATGTTAAAGATTGGTAAAATTTCCCTATCTATTCCACTATAAAAATCTGGCAATCTTGTCCCTATCTACTAATCAAAGAAGGTGATCAAAGACTCTCACAATCAAAAATTTGCAGGCTCATGATCAAAGAATTTGCAGGCTCACGAACAAAGAATTTGCAGGCTCATGAACAAAGAATCAAAAATCTTATAAATAAAATAATTGATGAAATTGCGGTATACCTCCATCATGGTTCAACAGAACAAAGCCCTGTGAGTAAAACCCACCCTCATTTGACTTCCTAGGACACCCCTGGGCTGAGAAAATTGATTTTTAAATTGGGCCAACTCGTCCCTTGCTCACGATGCATGATCGCAATCAAAGAATCTCACGATCAAAGAATTTGCAGGCTCATGATCAAAGAATTTGCAGGCTCACGAACAAAGAATTAAAAATATTATAAATCAAAAAATTGAAGGAATTGCAGTAAACCACTGCAATGGTTCAACAGAATGAAGCCCCATGAGTAAAACTCACCCTCATTTGACTTCCTAGGACACCCCTGGGCTGAGAAAATTGATTTTTAAATTGGGCCAACTCATCCCTCGCTCACGATGCATGATCGCAATCAAAGAATCTCACGATCAAAGAATTTGCAGGCTCATGATCAAAGAATTTGCAGGCTCATGAACAAAGAATTAAAAATATTATAAATCAAAAAATTGAAGGAATTGCCGTAAACCACTGCAATGGTTCAACAGAATGAAGCCCCATGAGTAAAACTCACCCTCATTTGACTTCCTAGGAAACCCCTGGGCTGAGAAAATTTATTTTTAAATTGGGCCACCTCGTCCCTCTCTCACGATGCACAATCACGATCAAAGAATCTCATGATCAAAGAATCTGCAGGCTCGCAATCAAAGAATTTGCAGGCTCACAAACAAAGAAATAAAAATGGTGAAAAGCAAATTTTTCACCGATTTGAACTGAACCAATGGCATACCTCGATAGAACAGACCCTCCTAAGCAAAACCCACCCTCATTTGTTTCCTAGCCCACCCCTGAGCTGAGATATTAGTGTTTTTAGGTTGTGATGCAAGATCACAATTAAAGAATCTCACGATCAAAGAATTTGCAGACTCGAAATCAAAGATCGTTAGCGAGCCGCGGATTAAGATTTTAAAAGCTTATAATTCTATTTTTTAATTGATTTGGATGAAACAAAAGGCATGGCTCAATAGATCAGAGCCCCCTGAGTAAAACCCATCAAAGTTTTACTTCAGAAGTGACCCCTGAGCAGAGACATTTGTGTTTTTCCAATCAGAAAATAAAAAACAAAATGGCGGACCTCGCGATAAAAGAATTTAGAAAATCCTCAGGAACAAAGATTCTTAAACCACGAGGCTGAAAATTCTTTGACTGCCAGGCAGGACCAGATGGCCAGAACACCCATTCTTTGATCAAAATATGCATATACATTTTCAGTTGACTTACAATAGGAATTTAAAAGTGCCATAACTTTTGAATGCCTTAATATTTTTTCACCAAACAAAAAGCAGCATGTTCAACCACCAAATCTCTTTCAGATGAGCCATCTTGCAGAGCAGCACAGCACATAATGGATGTGCAGGACCACATTAAGAAAGACAAAAGGTGCCTCCAAAAATGGATAATTTTGCATTTTTCAGCACTTTCATACACGAAGACCAGAATTCTGACAGAAACACGTTTTTGCAGATCAAGAGATCTAGTGCACCCCAATACATGTACCAAATTTCAGGCAAATCCATTTAACGGGTCCAAAGTTATTAACGCCCACATTTTTGACTTTAGTATGTAACTGGCTGCTCAACCTAACTATAGATAGATAGCTATATATATATATATATGTATGGAGAGAGAGAGAGAGAATAAATGATGGCAAAGTGTGATATACAAGGAAGTAATGGAGGTTGGAACAAGTCATAATGTCACAGGCTCAAAGGGCGAGTGGCCATTATGAGCTTGTTCAACTCCAAGATGTTATTACTTCATGAGTATAACAGACTTTTCCATCTTAATTTTATATACTGTAATGCATTATATTGAACACTTTTTGCTGTGTCATAGAAACATACTGTAGAAACATAGAAAATGTCAGCAGAAGGAGACCAATGGTCCATTTAGTCTGCCCATTGAGTTTACGAGACCTTCCTCCATTCCTGGTCCTACAGTCACAGCCAAAGCCATGGTTAGATATTTCTTGAAATATCTGTTATTAATTCTAGAGAAATCTCCTGCTTTCTGCATTTCCACAGTAGGGGCAGCAGAGAGAAACTGTTTAGAAATTTTGCGAAATGTCTGGAAATATCTGACCATGTAGCCACCCTTTTGGTATTTGTCCATCCCTGTTACAGATCTTTCCAATGCCCTGTCCATTGTTTTACTGTAGTGTAGTTATTTTCTGTAGTGTTGTAGTCTGTGTTAATGTTTTTCTGTACTGTGGGGATTTTCCGTAGTGTAGTGCTGTGTTCCTTTAAATAGGTACTTAGTGTTTTTCCATAGAATAGTGGGTTCTTAAAGGAATTCATTGTTTTTGTCCCAGTAGTGTTTCTGTGATGCATGAACCTCCAATAAAAGGGGGCATGGCCATCATTCTTTCCTTTAGAAGAGGGATGGCAGGAGTGGTGCAGCAGAAGTGTGGCGCTTCGGAGCTATGTGTATGGCTGAGCAATCATGCAGCATAGTTTACAGTTAGGAGAGGGTCAGGAGTGTCTGTAGAGTGGCATTTTGTATCTGGGCACAGGCAGACACTGGAAACATCATGAGAGTGGCAATGGAATTGCTTTTTGTATCCGGGCTCAGGCAGGCACTGGGAGCATGTAGGGACCTACCAACATTGAATGATATGGTAGTACTAGCAGCACAGAGGGCCTTCATGGGAGCTGGAGTCAGCATGCTCTGGTGATTGAGATAGGAGGGAGGATGTTGGGTAGATTTTTACTGTAAAGTAGTTTTCTGCAAGTAGAATTGGGGGGTAAGGTGGCTGTTACATGTATTCATCAAGTGAATTTTTGCATATTTTATTTTATTTATTTTTATTTGTTTATTTGATTCTAGGATTACAAATACCTTTGGGCCGAAGCTCTTTTACAAAGGTTCCACGTCGGTAGGTACAGGCATATAGGTCATACAGGTTACATACATGATAAAACAAATGGTAACATAATCATCCTAACATGATATTACAAGGACTTTACAGGAAGCACAAATGGAAGATGTAGGTAACAAACAAGGAATGAAAAGTTAGTGTGAGGAGGCACTAGGAAGGGGGGCAAAGAAAGGCAGCCAAAGGGCTTTTGTCATGACAGAGCAGGGGTAAGAGCAAAAGTTGGGCAAGGTAGGAATGAAGTGCTACGTAGGTTGTCCACTGCAGACAGTAGAGACTCCGGCAGTGGTGCATTAAACAAGGCATTCACAGGTACTTGAGCCTGCTAATGAGAGGCAGAGCATATTCTTGAAAGTGCCCAGTGTAGGAGAGTTAGAGATGTCAGTTGTGAGACTGTTTAGCCAGCTAGGGGCCCTAAAGGCAAAGGACCTTTGGCCTTGGGTTGTGCTACATTAAGGGATTTGCAGGATTAGGGGTTTTGAACTCCTGGTGTTACAGTTGTTCACTCTGAGTTTGAGGAGGGAGCTGACCCCTGGAGGAGCAATGCCCATCATTATTTTCTTTGCTGCGATGCAGGTTTGATACTTTATTCGGTTGTTTAGTTGCAGCTATCCAGCTTGGGAGTAGAGGTCGCAGGTGTGGGTTAAATGGTGTGCTCCAGTGGCAAGTCGACAGGCATTATTCAGGAGGTAGAAACACGTTTGAGCGAGGTAGCTGTGGCAGAGCCATAGATAATGAGTCCATAGTCTATAGTACTAACGATAGAGCTCTGGATGGCAATAGACAGGGCTTCGGTGGTTAGATGCTTCCTGTGGCAGAAGAGTAGGCCCAGTCTGGTGTTAGCCACTTTTGCTACATTATTAATGTGGTCAGCATAGGAGAGTTTGGAGTCAAGGGTGAGGCCAAGGTATTTAAAGGTGTGGACTTGCTCTAGGGTGACTCCTTCCTTGGTTTTTATGGTGAGGTGATACTGGTTATTCTTGCTGTGTGGGCTGCTGAGAAGCATTGTCTTTGTTTTCTTCTGGTTCAGGTTCAGTTTATGTTTTAAGAACCAGTTTTCGACTGCAGTGAAACCCCACTGGAGGTTCTCTTGTAGCTGATTAGAATCATGGTGGGAGGTTAGGATAACAGCATCATCCACATACAGCAAGATTTTTCTGGACAGGAGTCTGGCAGTGTGTTCAAAAAAATGCTGAAGAGGAGGGGGCCCAATATAGATTAAGGGACTTATTACTTGTGTTATTAAGGGGCATGTTATTTGGGTGGTTTGCAGTTTGTTGTGTATGTATGTATTATGATGTGTTATAATAAGAATAATGCAAGACAGGGTGTGTGTCATGCTGTGATAACATCATGCCTTGGGTGGCTAGGCATGAGGCTGGAGGCTGAGTGCATCCAACACCTGAGAAGTGATGTTATTCCAGCATGACTCACACCCTAGAGTGCATTATTCCTACTATTCAGCGGCTCCAATAATGAAAACAAAGAAACAGATTTAAAAATACATTTAGGAATACGCTTTCCCTCCGGGCATAAAGTAGCCCCTTTTTCTTAAATCAGTCAACTCTTATTTTGCTAATGGATATAGCAGTATGCTAGCAAATAAGCTGATTTACATACAGCAGCAAGAAATTCTGGGTAGATTATAAAGTTAACATCAATGTTCCTTACTCAGTAGTGCAGTCTCCTTTTATGGTAGTGGTAACTGCAGTGTAGCAGCTCAGCAATATTGCAGCTAATATGCTAATTTACTATACATATAGCAACAAAGAATTCTGGGTAGCTTATAAAATTAACTTACATTTTCCTTATTCA
This sequence comes from Neoceratodus forsteri, assembly GCA_016271365.2. Classification (NCBI taxonomy): domain Eukaryota; kingdom Metazoa; phylum Chordata; order Ceratodontiformes; family Ceratodontidae; genus Neoceratodus; species Neoceratodus forsteri. The sequence continues at coordinate 1,429,072,597 of CM057455.1, read as the reverse complement.
TCAGTGCCTAGTCTTTTTTATGGCTGCAGTGGTGGAGCCTGCAGACATTTTGCATGTACAAAAGGAATGATGTCATGTTTGTCTGTCTGTGGAACTGACTGAAGGTGTAAATAGTCTCCTCCACCTTACCCTCCTCCAAGAAATGTTTTCTGACCTCAAATAAATATACTTTCATGTTAGCCAATGGTTGCAGGACACTATTTTCTTTCTTAAATGGGAGGTACAAGAACTGAAACCTGAGTAGTGGGAGGCAGCATTAGTTTTTTCGTGGGGAGTAAGATCCACCCCACCTCCACCCGAGAAGCTCCTAAAGATCCACCCCACCTTTATTTTTGGTTCATGTGGGAGGGGCATGAGGTGGCTCTATCACGTTGGAACAACTGACTATCAAAGCTGCCTGGGGAAGTTATTAAGGAGTGCCTGAAACTGCATCTAGGCATATCCCCCCTTCCCCAACATACACACACACACACACACACACACAAACACACACACACACACACACACACAGACATCATGATTTTTTTTAACTCTAATCATGTCAATATTTGGTTCTAACAGTATGAGCAAGTTGGTCATACAAATAAAATAGAAAAAAAAGTATCAAGCAGGTGCCTTTTCCTTTGTCAGATACATGCAGACAGAAGGTCACAAATCCTGTATGACAAGTTCTTTATATGGATGTTTTCCATGTAAAACAGAAATTTTGTTAATGTTATATCTGTAGCATCATTTGCCAGTAAACTATTATTTAGGTAGGTACTGTAAACAACAGGTTTTAATTCAGAAATCTAGTCTTGATAAATTAATTTTTTTACCAGTTCTGTAAGATTTATGTCTCTCTGATGTAAGAGTGCATAGCACAGAAACAAAATGGGTTTCTGTAATTGATTGTTGTTTGCATGAGAAGTGGGCATGACAGTGGCATGCAAGAGTGAAGTCTAAATTGTTTCTTGGCCATTCTGGGATCGGAAGTTTAGCAGTAATGTATGAAGAGAATAAAGTCTTGTGTTTTGTGCATTTGAATAGGTTTAGTGCTTTGAAGTTAAAATATATAAATATATATACATAGTGGTATGGGCTCCTGAAAAGGAAGTAGATACTATTAAAATAAATGCTATTCTGATGATTTATTTATTTATGTGTAAGATTTTAAGTGTAGTTCTGCCTAAGTCACAGACACATAAGCTACTGTATAAAAAGTACATTTAAGGATGGATGTATTAGTCAAAGTTTGTAATAGCAAAATAAAGCAAGAAAAATAATATGTTGTATTTTTTTTTTCCTTCAATTGTTTAACCAGCAGTATGCACTGTTGAAAGCTTGTTTACAGGCAACCTGAAGCACATGGAAGTTAAGTGACTTGCTCAGGGTCACCCAGTATGAAAGTGGGGGCTGTGGGATTCCAACCCAGATCTGCAATTTGCAGCTCAGAACCTTAAACCACTGTGCTATACTGCCTGCCTAGTTATAGCAGTCATCTGTTTTATGGTTCATAATGTTGGTGTAGTAAGCAGTAATACATTGCATAGCTGTTGTAAATGTCAATAAGTAGGTCATGCAACAGATGTGCTGAGCAGTTACTGAAGCAAGAAATGTATTTAGGATAGTAAATATTCCTGATAAATGTGTGACATTTGCATCTAAATTTCAAGAAGGTCTTTAAGGGTGTCTGTACAATATAAAGTAGTTATAGTTTTCAAGTTGTCTGAGTAATTGCTTTGTACTACCACTGTTACTAAATTTAAATTATTCTATGAAGGAAATTAAGTTTATGTAACTGTCTGTAAATGTATTAAAAACATTTACTTGTCCTTACAATATAATGCATTAAATGCTGTTGCTAGGTTAAGAAGTCACATAACAGCAATAGAGATGAAAACAATGGGATGCATAGGAATTTTTAAAAAAATATGCATTAGCAGGAGCAGTGTCATGACTTCAATTTTTTTATAGTTTCACTCTAGAATGTCAACATTACCATTTTTTCACACCTCCTCATAAACAGTACAGCTGTCATTTTTTACATCCCGTTCGAAATGTGTTTTGCACCTGTGTTGCCAAATAGCAGTCACTGTGCAAAATCACCTTCCGCTAATGAACTGATAGTGTCACTGTTCATGCGGGGGTCACAAAAACCCATGCTGAAAACTTGGAGTGAAAATACCAAGAAACACCCAGGGCATTAGGGTTTCTGACCATAACACCCTGCCCTGGGACTGACAGGCATCAGGGGTGTGACTTGGGATTGTCAACAGTGATGCTCATGCCATTCCACCTCCATCCCCACCCCGCAGTCAGTGACAGGTATTGAGGTGTGCCTTTGACTCTTCAGCCCCAAAGTTCACTCCATTCTCTTATACTGTACCCATTTCAATGCATTTCCTTATGGAATGGGGTGAGTGTAAAGTTTGAACACCCCAAGGCACACCACGATACTTGTCTGTGTCTGCAGGGTAGGGTGAGGTGAAAAGGCGTAAGCGTTATGGACAATGACCCAAAGGCACACCCCAATGCCTGACCATGTCTGCAGGGTGGGGGTGGGGTTGTCGTCACTTCAATACTTCACTGCCATTCCTATTCTGCCTGTCTGTCTGTCTGTCTGTCTCTCTCTCTCTCTCTCTCTCTCTCTATATATATATATATATATATACAGTATATGTCTGTCTAATCATCTATCTTTCTACCAATTGCATGTATTGCTATGTTTACCTCTTTCTAAAACAAACCTGCATATCACATTTGCCTGCACTATGAGCACATACTTATGAAACTGTGCATAGTTGTACCCCACGTCTGCATAGACCTCATACTTTCCTAATATTCCCATTATCACAAGCATAACTACCTTGCCCTTATCAAAAGCAACCCCCTCTGAAAGTTACTATCACATTTTCTCTGCCAACAGTCCATCATCATTACACCCGACTTTCTGACATCAACACATTACATAAATATAACTTACATCACCACATGGACGAAAACCCTGTTTCTCTAGAAAAACAACAAATAAAAAACTGTGTAAATAATCCCAAGGCTGAACATATGCCAGCCATTACTTTTTCATGTACTGCCAACTTCTGTATCATCATGTGGATTTGCATATGTTTCCCATGATGCTTTGCATTATTGGGTATGTGCAATTGTGTTTTTTAAAATTTGGCTCTCCAGCCAATATCTTCTGGGATAACACATACATCAGTGGCATTTGCTCTGGGGTTCTTTGTAAACCTATATTGCTTCTTATTCCTTCCATTAAAATGTACACCTCCATATATTTTCCTAATAATGTATACACATTTACATAGTAAGAAATTGTGGGTACAGAAAATAGCTAATTTTTCTATCTCCCTAATCTGCATGTGGATTGACTTTTTTACTGATGACATTCAGTCATGTGTGTGCTAGGACTAGATCTGTGATGTTATGCTGGGATAACATCACAGGTTCAGCTCCAGATTGACCAATCAAAGCCCAGCATTCTTTCTTGCCATTTTATAATTAAGCAATAAGGCATGACAGGATGCGGTATATCATGGGATACCATCACACCTCGGGTGGTAGGGCATGAGGCCGCAGGCCGAGTGTGTCCAACTGCCCGAGAAGTGACAATATCCCATGATATACCACACTCTGAAGTGCCTTATTGCTATTATGAACTGATTTATCAGTTTTGCTAGAAAATATAATTAAAAAGAAACTTTTAAAATGTTTTAACACCCTTTTTAAAGTGTTGGAGGAACATCTTTTAAAAAAAAGTTCCTGGAGGGCTTTGGGCAACAGGTGGCGCTGTTGCAAGTGGAGTTCATGTAGGAGTGCAGCTGCAAGTGCCAATATGTTGACAGGGACAACGATCGTTGTGGTCTGTGATCCGCTCCCCCCCCCCAAATGATGTTGTGATTATTGGAAGCCTGGAGTAAAGGAAAACTGTGATGCTTCATTTTTAAGGGAGAAGGTGAGGTTAATAAACAAGTTTTTTGTAACTGAGAGGGCAAATGTGATATCGGGAATGTTTTCTCCTTGTGAGCGGCCGTTAATGAGCTGCGTGGTGGCATTACGGTATTTCTCTGTTGGGAGCAAGTGCTTTTGTGAATGCTGCAGTCAACAGCCGCCCATTGTGTTGTTTTGGCTGGCGGGTGTTTTGCTTAAAAAAATTAAAATTCTTCCTAGTTGCTGACACTCCTACTGCATGAAAGCAAGTGAGGAACTTCTCATGCTGACTGCAGTTTTAGCAGGTTCTGTAGCTGCCATTCACCGGATAGCTTTGTTGTGGATGAGGATGCTGGTGGCTGGAAGCTTTTTGAAGCCGTGATAATGTAGTTAGATATCATCATGGCTTCAAAGAGCTCTCAGCCAATCAGATTAGTGTATTTATGATCGCCAGTTCATAATAAGGCATTAATAACACATTAATATAGTGATAGTAGGTACAGCAGTGCCAGCCAGGATGCAACATAGTAATACTGCAATATATCACAAAATGCTGCAACATGCTGCAGGAAACAGTGTAATTCAGTATCAATTAAGCCCTTCATTACTGCAGTATTTAGTTGACATATTATTTACCGCTAGTTATTGCATTGCTTTTTGGCTGACTCTGCTGTGCATATATATATAGATAGTATAGACGTATATATAGGGCCCCATATTCAGAGCCAGACGGGGGCGTCGTGTGATAAAATAAGGTCGGCTGGCTCTGGCACCATATTCAGACAGATAGCACAATCTGAACCAACCACACTATCCATCTAAATATCAGGCCATGGTAGCATGGCACACAGCCAGCAGTCCCCATGTTGTGTGCCGTGCTTCCAGAGCACCGGGCTAAAGAATGCCCATAGGGTAAACTGCAGCACACACTGGTTAGTGCCATGGCTCCTATAGACAATATTCAGCCCAAACATGTAGATGAGCCCATTGGGCATGCACGGCACTAGTGGGCCATTTGCATGCCCATTATAGGCTCATCTGCATGCTGCCACTGTGGCCGAGTGCACTGGGCCAGGTGCCCCCTCCCATGCCCCGATCCCGGTCTGCATAAAAAAATAGTAATCCCTGATGGTCTAGCAGTCCCTCCCTAGCCCTGATCCCCTCAGGTAGTAAGAAACAAGCATCCCTGGTGGTCTAGCGGTCCCTCCCATGCCCTGATCCCTGTCTGTAGAAAACATTGTAATCCCTGATGGTCCAGTGGTCCTCTTAGCCCTGATCCTGTCTGTGTAATAAAATAGTAATCCCTGGTGGTTCTGTGGTCCCCCTGAGCCACAATCTCTGTCTGCGTAATAAAACGGTAATCCCTGGTGGTACAGAGATTCCTTCCAAGCCCTGATCCCTGGCTGCTTAAAATAGTAGTAATCACTGGTGGTCTAGTGGTCCCTCCCCAGCCCTGGTCACTTGTCAGACATTCTAACAGGACTCCCTGATGGTCTAGCAGACCCCCTTCCATAACCCTAACCTGCTTGCAGCATTCAAGCTCTGTTCCTGGTGGTAAAGTGGACCCCCAGCCCCAACCCAACAGATAGTGTCCCACCACCTGTACTCCCATCCCCACCCCAAGAGCCAGTGACTGGCACAGCCCTCCACTCATCACTATGGCTGGCTGCAGACTGAGTTCTCATAACACATGTACTGTACAGTGTACAGTAAGTGTGTCATGAGAGCTCAGTCTTCCGATCCAGATGTGATTGTGGTGGCAGCATCCTCAGGGTGGGGGATGGTGGGGTTGGGCTGGTGGGAACACTACCTGCCAGGGTGGGGTGGAACTATACCACCAGGGTCAGACTGGGGTGGGGGCAAGGAGTGCATTAGACCACCAGGAATTTAACATTTTAATTCATGAACTGGGGAACTGGGGCTAGAAAGGTCGGTTCACTAGATCACCAGGGAAAAAGGAGGCAGTATAGTGTAGTGGTTTAAGGCTCTGAGCTGCAAACGTGGAGACCTGGGTTTGAATCCCACAGCTCCCACTTGTATACTGTGTGACCCTGAAAAAGTCACTTAACTTCCTTGTGCTCCCAGATCATACCTGTAAACAAGCTTTCAGCTTAGTCTGTCTCTCCTGGTAAAAAAAAAAAAATTATAAAATGTTTATAATACTATATGGGGGATAGGGATTGGGGGGGGACTGGACACATCAGGTGGGTGATTGGGTGGGGGGAGGAACCGCTAGCCACCAGGGCTTTTTCAATGACAGGTCGGGTGGTGGAGGGACCACTAGCCACCAGAGCATTTTGCGGGCAATCAAGCGGTGATCATAGGTGGAATTTCTGTGAAAGTTCGGAACTGGATTTCTGAACTTTGTCAGACTTTTGCTTGAATTCTGTCTGCAGAAGTTTTTTTCACATACCTCTAGGGACTGCCCACTTAGACATCCATAATACTGTCCTGTTTTTAAGCAGCAGTTTTAGCACTGAACCATCCCTAGAGGGTTCCTTGACTAGCTGCCTAAGAAAAGCCCCTTTTAGGGAGTCAATGATGCCCTGCTCCTTGCCAAAGCTGCAGCAGAAAGGCTCCAATTTACATCTGGCAGACTGTAGTCCCCAACTAGCAGCACCTCCCCTTAACTTGCTATCCTGATGATGGCTTCCCCATGTGCCGTATCCAAGTCCTCTCCTTGTGTCTGAGGTCTGTATACCACCTCTTATGGATAGCAACCCCAGTTCATTTCTCCAGGGTGACCCAATAACACCTCCATCCCTTCTTATTCCTCCAGTGCCCCTGTACATTTATGACCTTGATTCCCTCCCTCACATATAGTGTAGCTACTCTTCCCTTTCCTGTCTCTCTTGAACAGAAAGTAGCTATGACTCAATTATGACCACCAAACCTAGGTTAGCCTCTGCCATGATGGCCTCCAGGTCTGAAATTTTTTCCCAGACTTCTTGCATTGGTGCACATAGTTCTCTTAACTTTACCTCCCTGCCTGATTCCCTGATTCCAGCTATCAGTGCTGTTCTCTGAATCTCCATGACCCCTCTTCCTTGTTACCTTCTTTGTTACCTGTCTCTTTTACTTCTTTCTTCTTGCTTCCTGATTTATACCCTTTTGTCCTCTGTCTTGTCCCTTGCACAATTCTTACATGAAAAACGTGCATGTTGCGTATGCCAGAATATAGCCTTGCATGGTGTATCAGTCAAAATACTTACAAAGTTCTTGCCATTTTCATGTTTGCTTGCATGCATGTGCAAGAAACATAGTGCCATCATCCGAGATTTCGGAGGTGTGTCACCTCCTCCTCCAATTCAGTCAGTGTGTTGGCAGGCGCGGCCCCTGTAAGCCTATGCATGCTAGAGCTGTCTATGACAAGCTCCAAAATGCAGTGGCATAGTTGAAAGGGGAGCTACGCTTCAGTGAGCAGCATCAGATATCGCCTGCCGCGCGCAGCTCCCCCACACACACACACACACACACACACACAGAGAAATGCACGATACTGCGTGCTGCCCTCCCCCACACACATATAGCCGATGGGGTGCCCAACCCGCCAGCTTGTGCGCGCCCCTCAAAGTTTTTCATGCCACGCTGGGTGCCCACCCCAGTGGCGCAACTCATAGAATAGCACGGGTGCCCAATCCTTCCGGGCGCCACTGTCCTCACCCCCGAGTACTGGGTGCCACGCTGGGAGCCCACCAGCAGGGCACTGATCATAGCTGGACGGGGTGCCCAATCCCTTTGGCTCCACGGCCCCCCCAGCTATCTTGTCCCACGCTGGGAGCCCACCCCAGCATGGCAAACGCCCCAGCCGTCTTTTTTTTTACCTGCAAAATAAAAACGGTCCCACAGTGCTTCTCCCAGCCCTCCCACAACCCGCACCCACCCACTGCACACCCTGCCTCCTCACACACACTTCCGACCCATACTTACCTCCAGAGCTCGTGTGACGATCTTCGTGGACCGGAACACATCTGCACCTTCAAAGCCGACCGCGAACTGAGGAAATGCCAGTAAGCTGTATAATGGGCTAGATAGGGGTTTTCAACTTTATTGCATATTCAGGTATTTTTGAATTTTGCATCATTTTCAACAGGGTTTGGATTCCCTTCATGAATGATGTCACAGTTATGGTGTTGGTTCGCTCGGCGGGTGATTTCGCAGTCACTGTGCGAAATCACTCTTTGGGCCCGAATAACACCATGACAGTGACATCATTCATGAGAAGGGGTCCGAAAACCCCATGTTGAAACTTTGGTGCAAAAATTCCAAAATGACTGTTTTACGAGCGTGCGTTGTACAGTTCCTACGCACGCTTGTAAGTTCGCGATTTTCAATATTTTCACTCAGATTTTCAACATTGCCATTTTACCACACCTTCTTATGAGTAGTACAGCTTTCATTTTTCACATCTCACCCAAAACATGTGTCCGCCCATGTAGCGCACAATGGCGCAGTCGGTGTGAAAAATTAATGGACGGGACAAATTAAGAAAATCACAGTGACACTGTTCATGAGCAGAGGTCTTAAAATGGCTATGTTGAAATTTGGTGAAAAATTCCACAATGACTGTTTACTGGCGTGCATTGCGCGGTTCCTCGCCTTTGCTAAACCAAGTTCGCGAATTTTCAATATTTTCACTCCAGATTTTCAACATTGCCATTTTACCACACCTCCTTATGAGCAGTACAGCTGTCATTTTTCACATCTTGCCCAAAATGTGTTTCCGCCCATGTAGCGCACAATGGCGCAGTCGATGTGCAAAATCAATGTATGGGACACATTAAGAAAATCACAGTGACACTGTTCATGAGCAGAGGTCTTAAAATGGCTATGTTGAAAATTTGGTGAAAAAAATTTCTAAAAATGACTGTTTTACGAGCGTGCCTTGCGCAGTTCCTATGCATGCTCGTAAGTTTGCAAATTTAATATTTTCACTCCAGATTTTCAACATTGCCATTTTATTACACTTCCTTATGAACAGTACAGCTGCCATTTTTCATATGTCGCCCAAAATGTGTTTTCGCACATGTAGCGCACAGTGGTGCTGTTGGTGTACGAAAGCTATGTTTAGGACAGATTAAGAAAATCACAGTTACACTGTTCATGAGCAGAGGTCTTAAAATGGCTATGTTGAAAATTTGGTGACAAAAGTCCATAAAATGACTGTGTTATGAGTGAGCATTGCGCAGTTTCCACGCACCCTCATAACTTCATGACTTTGTAATATTTTCAGTCCAGATTTTCACCAGTGGCATTTTTCCACACTTCCTTATGAACAGTACAGCTGTCATTTTTCACAACATGGCTGAAGTGTGTTTTCACACTTTCAGCACAGAGATGCGTGGTCGCTGTGGGAAATCATTGTTCGGCACAGATAAAGAAAATCACAGTGACACTGTTCATGATCGGAGGCACCAAAATGCCTGAGTTGACAATCTGCTGTAAAAAATCCCCAACCTAATTATATTACAGGTGTGCGTTGCACAATTTCTATGTATGCTCGTGACTTCACCATTTTTTTAAATATTTTTACTGCAGATTTGCAACATTGCCATTTTTTACACCTCCCCATGAACAGTACAGCTGTCATTTTTTACATCCTTTTCGGAATGTTTTTGCACCTGTGGTGCTAAATGCCGTAGTCACTGTGCATAAGCAACTTTCAGCTAAAACTGATATTCCCCCTGTTCATGAGGTGGGGTCACAAAAAAAAACAAGTTGAAAATTTGGAGTGAAAATATCAATGAATGCCTGAGGTATTAGGGTTTCCAACCATAACGCCCCACCCTGTAGAGAATGACAGGCATCAGGGGTGTGACTTGGGATTCTTGCCTGTAATGCTCATACCATTCCACACCCTGCAGCCAGTGAGAGGCATTAAGGTATGCCTTGGACTCTTAGGCCCCAAAGTTCACCCCATTCTCCTATATCGCACCCATCTCACCGTATTTCCTAATGAAATGGGGTGCGCATAAGGGCCAAAGACCCCAAGGAACACCATGACACTTGTCAGTGTCTGCAGGGTGGGGTGTGGTGAAATGGCGTGGCCGCTATGCCTGATGACCCAAACGCACACCCCAATGCCTGTCACTCTCTGCAGGGTGGTGGTGGGGTTGGCTTCAGTTCAATACTTCACTGCCATTCCTATTACACAACTCTGTAACTTCTACACTACCACTGCCAATGCCAGCAAGCAAACATTCGGCATTGACAAATGCTTGTTTAGTAACAATATCTAGGAAAAAAAGGATAAAAACATTACCATAGATGGATGCTAAAATGATGTCAAGGGCAATATAATGGCCTACTATTCATTTGCTTCATTTGTTTGTATTTTTCTTGATGCTTAAGTTTTTGTTTGTTTAATTTGAAAGTCTATGGGCAATTGAAAATGTTGTAATTGGCATAGAGCTAAAGCAGAGCCAGTGGGAGCATGAGCTTTAAGGCCTGCAATGAATATGTTTTACTGTAGCTCAGCAGGCTGTGCCACTGTGCTTTTAGTAGTTGCAGACTCCATGATACCCCACAAATAGTGCATGGCGTGATGCTGTTTAACATCCATGTGAGTAAGATAGCAATCACCAATGGATAGCTGCCAAAGTTCATGGACAGTGCCAAACTATGCCATACAGTAGACAATATAGGCAGAGTTACACAGCGCAATCACAGCTGGATGCTTTGAGACAATGGGTAAGCAGAGCTAAAATGTCATTTAACATAACTGAAACTGTAGTGATGCATTTTGGAGCAAAACTAAAAAATGTACACTCTTCATGGTGAAGAAGTAAGAACCTCAATTTATGAGACAGATTTTGGGGCATTGGTGGCAGATAACATTACTCAGTCTGCAGAATGTAGAAATGTGGCTAGCAAGTCTTGCAAAATCAGGCATTGTATAAAAAGGAATTTCACCAGTAGGGGTGTAAGGGTGATGCTGCCATTGTACTGGTCTCCGGTCAGACCACACATGGAGTATTGTACACAGTTCTGGGCTCTGCAAGAACTGGAGGATATTTAAATAATTGAGTGATTACAGAGCAGAAATCTGAAATTCATCATGGTCTTGAGACATTTGATGTATTACAGGAGGCTAGCAAATTCAAAACGTTTCTCTCTTGAATATACATAGTTAAGGGGGACTTACTTCTAGTCTTTCAGGCTATGATGGATAGCAGCTTGATGTCCTGCCTGGGATTACAAAAAAGTGGTAGTAAACAGGGCATAAGATCACATAATTATCAGCTAAAATGAAAATATACAAAACAGAAAAGTGAGAAAGGTTCTTTAGTCAGAGCATGGTCTCTGCCTTGAATAGTCCACCAATGGAGATTGTGGAAAGTAAGACAGCTGCCTCCTTTAAGAAATAGTTGGATAAGTACATGATGAAGTCTGGTAAAACTGGGTTTTACCACTGTTGAGCAGCATACATTCCTGAAGGGCTACCCTGTTCTACTTATGTTTGAAAATGTTCTTATATTCCTATGTTCTTAAACATACTGTAGCAATCCCTAGCCCTAGAATAGTCAACATGGACTGTTCTGGTGTTTTTCTTTCCATTGCATCTCTTTATTTTTGTGTTTCAGTGGCATACCAAGACCACCTGCCACAGTGAAGCTAAAATAATATTAATTGGTGATCTTAAGGCTTTTATCCCCCCACTTACAGTCTTCTGGGAACTGAATGGATTTCACCAAATTATCAAAGCTGATCCAAATTCATGGGGCCACACTCCAGGCCAAGCTGAATTTGCCATTGGCCAATTTCTCTCACTCTCAAAAATAAGGGCTGAGACAGCCTTGTGTCTCCTTATTACGTAGCACAGAAGAGCAGACTGGCAGTCAATCTTCATGCTGTAGACATGGTTAGACATCTGTTAGTCTGTAAATGAAGCATGAGATGTATTTGGGGAAGTGGGACCATGTAAATCAGTCCTTTATGGTGAAGGCTACATCAGAAACCATATGTCCAGAGAAACAGGAGGATACTGTAGATGTGCATAAAATTAATATGTTAATGTCCTGGGAAGTTCAACCAATTAGATATTGAAGAAAATATTCCATTTTCCAGTGGCCACTCAGCTTTGCTGTACCAATTAGAGGCTGGATCTGGCTTAATAAACAAACATACAGTATAGTATCATTTCAGGATGACCACTGCCTTGTGAAGGCAAATAGACCAGTAGTCCAAAGGAGTCTCTTTAGGCCATTCCAAGAGTCCAAACAATAGAAAGTAAGGCTCGGCTCCTAGTTGTGATCAAATTTTGTTGCTTTATTGCTTCCGACAATGCATAACATTACATGGCACAAGGCCACTTCAGCAGGAACAGTGGTTTAACACTAAAATATTGCTTGCTAGAGATAAACTAGAAAGTTTATTTCTGGCTATAACTTAAATGTTACCATGGCTTGTATACTTGTTATAGCAAGATATTGGTTGCTCCCAGAATGCTTTACTTGCTGCATTTTAAGTGTGCCACTGGCTGCAGAATATGTTACACATGCATGGGATGCCTAAGAAGGTTAATAAGCTGTAGTAATATTTATGTTATAGCCAGAAATAAACGTTCTAGTACCCTTAAGTTACCTATCTCCAGTTGTGTGCCCCTTGAGGCTGGGACAGTTATTTCATTGTATTTAAAAAGTCAGAAAGATGGCATAAGCCTATCGAGCAAATGACTAATTTAGAATGGCTTCTTCAGTAGACTGTGAAATTTCGAGTTACAGTTGCAATAAATACTAAATAGAATGATACAATAGAATAAATGATGTGCAATCACTAAAAAAGAAGAAAGAACAAGAGAAAATAAAACATAATACTTATACCATCAATTATTGGGACACCAACAGGAACTGCATGAAATGGTATACGTTGTCCTATGCATGGTGTAAGTTTTCCTAAACCTCTTTTTTGGGGCATTCAGAGAAGGAAGAGGCCCCTTTGAGAGGTGAAAGGTGAAGGAAAGAAAATGCAGGGATTTCGATCATATTTAGGAGATGACTTGATGGCTAGCTGCACATCCAGCAGATGGAATAAAGTCATCTAAACTATTTACTGATCTATGACTGTTCTTAATGGGATGAGGAAGAAATGGATCTTGAATATATGAGGGTAATTTCTGCATTATACATTTCTATATCAGAACCAGAGCATACAATAAATGCTTTTGTTTGAGCCAGTGTCATCCAAATGTTCTTAACAGATCAAACTGGTGGGTTCATCTGTGCAATTAAAGAATAAATCTAGTTAATTTATTATAAGCTATATCTAGTTTGCAAGGATTAATTAAAGCAGTGCCTGCACAAATTTTAGAGCCATACCCCATTAGTGGGAGAATCATCGACTCAACAATTTTAGTTCTGACTTCCTTACAAATTTTTTTTTCGAAATAATTCATGAAAAACGTGGGAGCAATTCTTGATGGTAGCCTGACTCTGGAATCTCAGGTGTTAATAGTTAAGACAGTTCTATCACCTTAAAAATATTGTCTGGTTATGTCATTTCCTACAGCCAGGAAAACTCAGAACTCTAGTTCAGGCATTTGTTTCCTTATGCCTTGACTACTGTAGTATAAGGGCCTACAACGTATTCAAATGTGATGATGTGGCAGCTTAGCTTCTGAACTCTAATCAGAGGCCTGAACATATAAAACTGGCACTATGTAATCTGCACTGTCAGACAATTCAGCAGAGAACTGACTACAGGGTTAATCTTCTGACATTAAGGCCCTGTCCACACTGCACTGAAAATCTGTAATGTTTTGAAATCATTACAGATTGAAAGGCCCTGTCTACACTACCCTTGAAATCCCCTCTGTAATGTTACAGAGGGTCCAAACCGTTACCGTAACAGTTTGTGTTTATACTGGTAACGTTACAGAAAGCGTTCTCATAACTGTTACAGAAACCTGTTGTGAGGTGGTTTCAGCAACGGTTTCTGTAATGGTTTCAAAGCTCTGTTTAACCCTGTCCACACTGCACAAGTAAAATTTTATGATGTTTTCAAAACATTTTCAGTGGTAGTGTGGATGCATTGTAAGGCCCCGTCCACACTGCACCGCTCAGACCCCGTAACGGATAGACACCGCTACAACTGGGGAGCGGTGCAGTGTGTCCACACTGCTGCGGTGTCCGTTACAGGACCGGCACCACCGGTCCACACTTCAGGAGCCGGGAGACCATTAACTTGGCACCCGATCCCACAATGCAGCTCGGACTGCGCTAGGGGACGGTGCCACCTGTCCACACTATGCCCTGTAACGTTACCGAGGCATAACCAATTTCATAACCATTGTTGAAACCACCTCATATGTGGTTTCAACAATGGTTATGATAATGCCTTCTGTAACATTACAGGTGTAAACGCAAACTGTTGCGGTAACAGTTTGGGCACTCTGTAAGGTTACAGAGGGGTAGTGTGGGACAGGGCCTAACGTTTTCAGTCTGTACCAGTTTCAAAACGTTACAGATTTTCAGTGCAGTGTAGACAGGGCCAAAATGTTAAAGTGCATCCGCCCTACCACTGATAACGTTACAGGATTTTACTTATGTAGTGTAGGCAGGCCACAGAATATCAGTTTTCAACAACAGTTTTGAAAAAGCTTTCTGTGATGTTACCAGTGTAAATGCAAACCATTACAGTAACGGTTTTGACCCTCTGTAACATTACAGAGGGATTTTTCTGGCGTAGTGTGGACAGGGCCTTAAGGTCTTGAACAGACTGGGTCCTACCCAACTATGTGATTTGCTGACCACCCCCCACCACCACCACCACCACCACCACCAAAGTAGAGCCTCATTGTCTAAAGATTTGGGGCCATTATTGGTACCCTGTTCCAGATATAGTTCAGCATAGGAACAGAGAATTTTCCAATGCTTTCCTAATCCCCTGAGTCTCCTGCCACAGCATGTCCTTCAGAGCTTAAATGCAGAAAGCCATTTCAGGAAGAAGGAACATAAGTTACTATTCCAACAAGCCTACTTGACCCCATTTGCTGCACTCAAAATTTGTAACCATAACTTTGGGCTGCTTATGAGTTATTTTACATGTTTGTATGTATGTATTATGTTTCCACTCTGTTGTCATGATTTTGTATTATGCATTTTATGTGCAGAACTTTGGGTTCTCTGGCAAAAGCACAATATAAGAATAAAACCTAACCCGATCATCAAGGTTGGTGTGATTGGGGAAACAGTGCTGCTTGCTTTCCATGCCAGATCTCCATTGTGCTGTTTGTCACACATTGTCTTCCAGTGGCCGCTGTCTCAGATCTCACAAAGCATTGCTGATTTATTAGATATATTAGAGATTTTATTACGCTTAGATGGGTGGACTGGGTGGGCAAATCAGTCCTTATCTGCAGTAAAATTATATGTTTCCATGTAGATCAAGCACTGTCAGATCTCTTTTCCTGTCACAACTGCCATAGCCCACCACACAGCACACCATATAGTATTTTTTGATCTGTAATTAAAGCAATTCATTCAATGCCCTTTTCAACCACTTTTGCACCATCTTACAGTATTTTGCTAGAATTAATTTGTCATATATAGGACATAACATAGTACTTTGTTTTATAATTCATTATCTGTAACACCATCAACACCTTACTCTGGTTCAGTATATCAGTCTGCTTCTGTATCTCCCCCCCCACACACACACACACCACCAGGACAAGGCTGAAAACAGGCAGAATTGCCTGGCCATCCTTTCCCAGTGAACAAAAACTAACTAAATAAATACATTTGGAGGAACATTTCCTTTAATTATGAACTTCATAGCTTGCTTGATTCACATTGCTATCCCTTGCCTCTGGTTCTCTTTTGCATTTGCCTTTCCTCTCTCTGTCTTTGACATTCATTGTGTCTCTCCCTTCCTCCCTTGCTCTTGCCCTCGTCACTCACAATGTAAAGCACTTTACTAGCAGGACTGTATCTTGAAATCTGTCTTGTCTCTCACACAGCTCTGACATTCCCTGTATTGGTAACCAATGGAGCTGCTACACAATGTGCAGATTTGGTGCATACGGTACCAAACGCACAGCATTTCCACAATGTGCAAAATTACATTGCTGTTGGTCAGTTCCTGTTTACTTTGAATTCTCAAGGGCAGTTACTTGGTTGTTCTGAAATTTTATGGCAAATATTATCTTGTTTGATTTGTTTTTATTGTTGTCCATTGGTAAGGTAACAGAAGTACTCTTTCCAAAATAAAGCTGCTGTGGGAATGTGCCTCTGTGTTGTGTGTTTGCCACAGGTACTGTACCTTTTCCCTGTGTTCAGAGAGTCAGACCATTCTATTAGAGGCAGCATGGTGCCATTTGAGTCACAGCATAATTTCCCTCCTGCAAACAGGCAAATTGTGCCCCTCAGTGTAACGGAAATTAAATCTGTCACTATAAGCAAGTGTCTGATTACTTTTTCTGTTTTTAAATGACTAATCATAAAGGGCTGCAAGTAGAGATAATTAGAGACTGTACTGACTAAGGGCTGGTATATAGGGCTCAGGAACAATTCATCAGAGCTTTGGAACTTAATGAGTACAAACTGGTATGATGTGGGAGGTTACATATCCATTAGAGAGACATGGTTTTATTTTTTGATTGGCCACTATTCTTCCTTTCCAGCAGTGCCACTGCCATAATAGAGAAAAGGCTATGGAATACTTACCTCCTTAAGTGATAATCCCCAAGGATGGGATTATTGTCTGATAGGGCCTGATAACTTACTGAAAACCAAGCAGTTCCTATTGGACAGCAGTTCCATGTAAGGAAGGAATCATGGCTATTACAGGGCAGCTCTGCACTGCAGTAAGTAGTTTCATAAATGTAATGTTTCTGCTACTATAATTTACTAGAAAATACATTATTTCATATTCCGTTTTTTCCTTTCCTTGATTCATGACACATTCTGGTAGTCTGTACCAAAGGTCTAAAAAAATATTTGACCACCCCCAACTAGCCTCATAATGCCATGTTCCTGACATCATGGTGTCTGCTGGACAACAGGTTGTGATGTCACAAACAGCAACTTTGATGTCTGTTGGTGAAAACAAGATTTTTTTTGAGTGACAAGGTGAGATACATACCATGTTTTCTGAAACAGTTAAGAAAGGAGAAAGTAAGAAAACCTAGAAAACACTTAATTGTTGTAAACATAACAGTTTATTATAGTAGCTACTGTACTTGCTATGAGTAGTTAACACTACAGCTGTCTATTAAACAAATTAAACTGTTGACTCCTAGGCACTGAATGGGAAGACATCTGCTTGTTACACTGGCAATCTGAGATCATGCCCTGACCCTGGGACAGCAGGATTGGAAGCTGACAGGGGGGTTAAGGTGGATCTATGCAGACACATCAACCTGGGGAGGGGGTGGCATCACCACTAATCATGTAGTCAGGAAGGAAGGTGAAGTCCCAGTGTGGGACAAAGTGCTAGGCTGTCTGAGTTATAGAAAGTCTTTGCCAAAATAAAGTTGTGCTTTGCATCTAAATTGCCTGTTACACTGTTTATTCTGCTGCATGAGACAGGGTTTGGTATTATGCGGCTCTTGGAGTGACCATTGGTGGTAGTTTGTTGATAGCATGGTTGGCAATTTGGGTGACAATGTGTCACCTGGTATCCTCCCTGGGTTCTACAGCATTTGGCCCATGATGAAGGCCACATAAGAAGAGGAAGCTAACACAGCATGCTATAGTATGCCAGATGAAAGTCCCATGCCACCCAACTCCTTGGCACAGCAGCCCACCCCTAACCCTCCTGTCCAACCATCCTCTGAATAGGGTGCCTTACATAGCATGCAGGAATAAGCAATCATCACAGATAAAAACGAATCACACAGGTGATTCAGAATAAAACCATTAAAGAAATAAAGATTCAACTGAGATGGTAGACAACATGTAGTGGATGTTCGTCCCTGATGGCTAACTAAATAGATGTCTTCAGACCCCTCTTTAAGGCCTCCATCAATAAGAGCTTTCCACATGCACTGTCTCCTCTAGTGGATGGAAAGGAGGCCCTCCAACAGGGGCAAGCGAGAATCATAATGATAACTGACCTTTTGGGGAGTCTGGATAATATTATTTGGTAGCAAGATGTGATCTGGTGGTCAGCACACACAAGGACCTGAAGTAGCGGGGTGCTGTGTGTACAAGTGGGAGTATTCAAAAAATCTTGTACAATGTAATTACTCCTGCTTTGTATACTACTTGGGAAAAAGTATGTGTCCTTAGATAGAACACCTACCATTAGTACTGGGCAGAAACAGCAAATTCCAAATTCACAGAAATTTCACGTACTTTTGGAAATTTTGCTTCTTTTTTTAAAGTTTCGACTCCGGCAAAATCTGAATCATTCAAATGTGTTTGCTGAATTTTCATCCTGTTCCATGAAAGTTTCTGGCCGAATTGCTAAATGATACACATGAACTGCAGAATGACAGTTCTGTGGAGTTCCATTCCTCAGTTTAATACATCAGTCTGCAATACATGGAATCATTCTGCAATTCAGTGATCAGTTCTGTGGAATTTCTTTCCACAGTTTAATACATTAATCTGCAATTCATACATTCATTCTACCCTTCCAAGTCAGAACTTCATGAAAGTTGCCAAAATGCATTCTGAAATTTCACAGAGGCAAAATTCTGACTTTCACAGTAATTCTGCTGGCAGAATATTGATTTCACACAGTACTACCTACCACAAAAATATTCTCTCACAGACTTGGTGAAGGGTGACAGGGAAGCCACAATCATGTGGTTCAGTTTAAAAACATCTGTCTGAATGAACTGATTTAAAGTACTATTAAGAAAATAATTTTCTTTCATTTCATTTCATTTATTTAACAGTTGTAAGTATATTATGCTAATATGATAATGGATTCACAATACAAGGCAAAACATAGATGGCGGGGGGGTAGACTGTTTAGATAAGCAAATGATTCCAGCTTTGGTCCATGATACTGTAGTGTAAACTGTAATGTTACAATGGGTTAGAAACTGGCTGCAGGATTGAAGTAGACAGTTATAGAAATATAGAATCATACACAATAATGGCAGAAAAAGACCACTGGTCCATCCAGTCTGCCCATGGTACCCTATCTAATCCCAAGACCTATTGAACATTCAGGTCCTATCCCTCACCACCCATCCCCATTGCCCTCCTAGTTTCTGTCACACCGAGCAACCACTTTATCCTTCACTCTTTCCGAGCTATGTCTGACTCCATTCATGGTCTTAGCACCCACCACCTGGTCTGGTAAACTGTTCCATGGTCCCACCACCCTTTCTGAAAAATAATACTTCCTCATGTCCCTGCTGACCCTTCCTCCTATCAGTTTCCACTCATGCCCTTGTGACCTCAGACTGTTACTCATGCTAAATTGTTCCCTGCAGTCCACTTTGTTTATTTTGTGCAGGAACTTGAAGGTCTCTGTCATATTCCCTCTCCCTCCTTGTCTGCACTGAGTACATGTTCAGTGTCTTGAGATCCTCCTTCTAAGGCCTGCCCTGTTGGCCCTGAATCATCATAGTCATCCTTTGCTGTATCATCTTGGGTCTGTCTTTATCTTTCCTGAGGCGAGGACTCCAGAACTGGGCACAGCACGCCTGTTGAGGACTCACCAAAGATCAACAAAGGGGTAGAATTAACTCTTTCCTTCTTCTGTGACTACCCCTCCCAGTACACCCTAGCATCCTGTTTGCCTTATTATGGGCCTTGTTGTACTGTTTCAACTGTTTGAGGTTGTCACTGTTGATAACTCCTAGGCCTAATTCTTTAGCCATAGTGCTGAGTCTTACCCCACCCACCCAGTATGTAACTCTCAGGGTATAATTAACAACAATCTCTCAACATGGAAACAAGTGATGAGTGGTGTCCTACAGGGGTCTGATCTTCGACCAACATGGTTTCATATATTTTAAGTAACCTGTAAGTGGTACCACTAGTTGGGTTACCAAGTTTGCTAATGATACCAAAACAGGAAGAGCAATCACTTCACAAATGCAGATAAATAAGATGCAGAGACCTGAACAAGCTGGAGGAGTGTTCAGAGAGATGTCAGATGAAATTCACTGTGGAGAAATGCCAAGTCATTCACTTTGGAAAGAGGACTATAAAGGCAAAACAGTACCTTAATTTATTTACTTCATGTATCCCTTTATTAACTGCATTGGTGCACTGATCCAGGGACCCTTTTTAGGCACAGCCAGGGCCAGAGACTGGCACATACAGAGAGGTCACGGTAAGGACAAGAAAATACATAGATTTGTACAGTAACAATAGCAGGTAGTGTGAATCTAGTAGCTGTTCAGTGTATGGTAGCAACAGCCACAGCTCAGAGTTAACATTGACAGATAATGAGTAGTATCAAAAAAAATGGTTCTGAGATTACCAAAAGCCGAAAGGAAAAAATCTTAAATGCAGTGATTGACTGCACATTCAAATGAGACCAACATTGTGAGGTGGCAACTAGCAAGGCAAACAGAATAATGGCACACATCAAGAAATACTTCATGATAAGCTGTAGTGAAATTATAAAGCCCTTGTAATAGACCTTGGTAAGATCTCATCCTAAATGCAGTGTTCAGTTCTGGTCTGTGCATCTGAGAAAAGATACTGATGTGATTGAAAAAATCCAGAGGAAAGTAATCTGTATGGCTGAGAGCTTGAAGAACATGAGCTGTGGGGACCTAATGATAGAAATAGGACTATTCTTATTGGAAATTAGTTAACTCAGGGCTGACATGATCATAGCCTTCAAATACCTGAAGTGGATAATACTAGCAGATCAAAGATAAATCTTCACACTATCCAAGAATGTGAGAACAAGGGGACACACAGAGTCATTGACTGGAGGAAAATTCAAAGGAATTATCTGGAAGAACTGCTTCACAGAAAAAATATTGAACAAGTGGAACTGACTCTCAGAGCGAGTGATATCAGCCGATATTGTAGCTACTTTGAAAGTTAAACTTACTTGATAGATACTTTGGAGAAACTGGCGTAACAGCCAGATATTTTCACTGTGCTACTAGGTAAAAGATTTTGATGCACAAATATCTTTTCTTTCTTTCTTTCTTTCTTTCTTTCTTTCTTTCTTTCTTTCTTTCTTTCTTTCTTTCTTTCTTTCTCTCTTTCTTCTTTCTTTCTTTCTTCCTTCCTTCCTTCCTTATTTCCTCAGTTAAAAAGGATGCCCTTCTAATACAAACTATCTTTAGAAAGGGCTAACGTTAAAACTATTTGGGTTAAGAAATTAGCTTTTTTAAATAAATGTTAGGAATCAAAGCAACATGGTCATAGCATGCCAATACAGCTTTTGTGTTATGAGCATAGCTCTTCCCCAATTAAAATCAGGAAAAAACATGCAGATTCTCTCAGTGAGACTCACCCTAGGTTCCCAGGGCAAGGGCCTTAGACTCGTCTCAGTATATAGTCCCCCAAGGGAGAAAGCTGAGGGCTTTACAGTTCTTCACGAACACCCTGCCCACCTTTGGTCCAATAATGAAGTAATTGTTCTGGGCCAGTTCAACATCAATTGGTTATCAACTGAGTCTGCCACCTTCAAGGATGCGGCCTCCTCTATCAACTTCCATCAGCTAGTTGACCTACCCACTCGTATAACTTATAAAACAGGAACCAGTACCCTGCTAGACTGGGTATTAACAAACCACCCTGAGCAGATATCAGGTCTAAAAGTGCTCCCGGACTCCCTCAGTGACCACTCGCCCATTATCTTCCACTGGTCGAACAAGGCCCTGAAACCCCCAGTGAAGGTAATCATATTCTGTGTGCTAAAAAAGGGCCAGCAAAGCTCCTTCAGGCAATACCTTCAACTACAAAGCCAGTCCCCCGTACTAGCTACTAATGATGTCGACTTGGCGCTGGATAAATTTATCAAAATTTTCAACGATGCCTGCGATATCTTCACCCCCATTAAAAAAAGAAAAGTCAGAGGATCTCATAAATCATGGGTTACCCCTCACCTCCTAGCTCTGATGAGCACCAGAGATCAGCTATGGTATAAGTACAAAAGTTCTCGCACAACCAACGACATGTAGAACTATAAAGCAGCTCATAATAACTGTACCCTCGAAATCAGCCAGGCTAAAGCCAAATGTTCCAAGTCTGAGCTAAACTCCTCCTGGGGTGATGGACGTAGCTTCTGGAAAAACATCCATGCAATCACCAGGAAGCGTGATATCTCTGAACCCACTTTGCTGAATTTCGAGTGGGTCCATTACACAAGACCCTAAAACTATTGCAGACATCTTTAACAAAGCTTTTACTGACCTCAGTGCCGTGCTTCCCCCCAACTTCCAGAGCCCTGAGAGTGAGCCTCAACAAAAACCACCCCGAACACATCCCACAAATCAAGCCCCCCCCCCCAACATTGTACCTTAAAGTAATATCCAAAGAGATGGCAAAAATGCCTCTCCAAAATACTGGGGAGATCCAGACATAGTGCCAAGGGCCTGGACCTAAAACTAATATCCCTGGTACTAGACGAGGTGCTAATACCGTTAACCAGAATCATCAACCTGTCCCTAACCTCAGGTATGTTCCCAAAGCAATAGAAAGCTTCAGTTGTAACCCCTATCTTCAAAGCAGGTACTAAGACAAATCATACCAATTACCATCCAATTTCAATTCTCCCACCTATCTCAAAAGCCTTAGAGCAGATCATCTATGATCAACTGGTAGAACACCTTGATAAATACCAGTTACAATGTCAACAGCAACATGGCTTCCGTAAACTCCACAGTACTACTACTGCACTTTTGAAGTTCACAGGATTCATTCACGATGCCTTCGATCAAGGGCACTTGGTGGGGGCAACCTTTATCGACCTCACCAATACACCTGATACAGTCAACCATGACCTCCTCCTGGCCCAGCTTGAAGCTACGGGGCTACCCCCAGATTCACTGTGCTGGTTCAGAAGCTACCTCACAGGGCGTGAACAATGGGTAAAAATATCTAATACCCTCTCGGACTCGCATTAAGTGTCCACCGGTGTTCCCCAAGGATCCATACTAGGCCCACTACTTTTTAACCTTTTTCTAAACAACTTCCCTCTAGCCTGCCAGCACAAAATCCTTCTATACGCAGATGATGCGGTTATTTACACCAGCCACACTGATCCTGCCACCCTTGAACAAAGACTTCAACAACGCAGAGGCCTGGTTTGATCAAGCTAAGCTGCTTGTCAACCATAACAAAACTAAGACCATGTTATTCGCCCCCACCCATAACCAACACAAGACTTCCACCATAAACATTCTAAGCAAACAAAAAATAGCCTTAGAAATGGTCCAAAGCTTCAAATACCGGGGGCTCACCCTAGACAGCTCCTTTTCACTTTCCTCCCACGTTGACAATGTCGTCTCATCAGCAAACCGGAAGCTCGGTCTACTATACAAGCACCGTAACTGCCTCACTGAAAAAAAGCTCTTTAGCTTGCCATCACTCAGCTCAGTCTTCTCGACTATTGACTATGGTCTTCCCATTTATAGTGTGACACTTGACAGCACCCTTAAGCGGCTTGCCACTATGCTGAATAAAGCCTGCAGGCTAGCACTAGGGGCTCCACGCCTCACCAATAGCTGTAATCTGTACCTGCAAATGGGGTGGCTAAACTTGGCAGAGAGGACCT
Source organism: Neoceratodus forsteri (assembly GCA_016271365.2). Taxonomy (NCBI): domain Eukaryota; kingdom Metazoa; phylum Chordata; order Ceratodontiformes; family Ceratodontidae; genus Neoceratodus; species Neoceratodus forsteri. The sequence continues at coordinate 1,429,049,017 of CM057455.1, read as the reverse complement.
GCTACCAAATCTGTCTCCTAGCCAAAAAAGCAATCCTAGGCCTATTACCACCTGGAAGCAGTTCCCTCCTGCACCAAATTGAACCAACTAGAACTACCAGGGCATCAAACAAGCTCTCAGCCAAGGTCCCCTTCCGGCGAACCTCTTAAGGCCAGAGATCCTTTGAATATAGGGCCCCATTTTGGCTTAGTATGCTTCCACCCGAACTTACTGCTATCAGCAAAATCAGCCTCTTTAAATCAACACTCAAATCTCACCTGGCCAGCCAACAGATTTGCTCCTGCTTCCCCTGATCTCCTCTCCCTGAAATCTGACATGGAACTCCCCCATCATTTGCACTTATCAGCTGATCAACCAGCATCACACCTACCCTCATTCCCATTTCCCCCTGCTCCCCCCTCCCACTCCTGCCCCCCAATCCATTTCATCAGGTCCTCAACCCACCTCACTATCTGTTTTTCCTCACTTTCTGCCACTACTTCACTTACCCCCTGCGACAAAGTGACCCCAAGCCTGAGGTTACTGCCATCTTTTCCCAACCCCCTATCTTTACCCCCTCTCCTCTAACCAAGGCCTACTGTGCTGCTTAATCAACTTCTTACCTTCCAAAATTCTTTATCTTTTATGTAATGTACAGTAGCTGCAATAATTTGTTCCTGTTATTGTGTTTATTTCCCTACAGCTTTCTTTGTCTTTTCGCATTTCTTGTATTGTACTGTGTATATCTGATCATTTATGCCTGACCTGGAACCTTTGTAAATGAGCTTGTAGCTCAAAGGTTGTAATCCTAGATTTCAATAAATAAAATAAATAAATAAATAAATAAATAAGAAGAAAAAATATTAATGTGCCACAGCATATTTTAATACATCAAAATATATTGAAATGTTACAGAGATTACTAAACCAAGCAGGAGAAAGTCATAGCAGTACTGATCAGGAGACACTGTTAATAAGAGCAACCATGTGGGGCAGCACCCACTAGGGCAACAAAATCATGGAATACATAAAGAGAAACTTAATAAGCTAGTAAAGAGATAAATATAATTTCCCAATATAGATCCATCCTAAGACCACCTCATGTATAATGTGCAGTTTGGGTCCTCATATCTGATTAAATACATTGACATGATTGAGAAAGTACAGAAGAGATCAATGATTGAAGGTTTGCTGACAGAACTCTGACGGGTTTTCATGATAAAACGCATAATCAGAGGGTGCATGATCACGGTCTTCAAATATATGACAGATGTAACACTATCAAACCAAATGCAGCTCTTGAGGATGCAAATGGGAGAAGATTAAAGGGAAATCTTAAAAATGACTTTAATTATCCTTATAGAGTTCAATAACCTCTGTTTTTCTCCATGGGTTAATCTTTATGCACAGCTAAACAACTGTCAGTTGGAGTCCACACACCCACACTCAAGGGCAAGGGTATTTAATGGGTTAAAACACCCCCCTCATGATCATTTCATCCCTTTGTTCAATTTGGGGGCTTTTAGGACTCAGAAAACTCTCCTTCCATATTTTCAGTGTTCCCATTATGTCTCCTAGCATCTGGGGGCAGTAAAATACACAGGAGCCCTCATTACTGGGGGGGGGGGCAGTCTGTGTGGTTAGCATGAGTTCTCAGGGCTCTCCCAGGAGCTCATGGTAACCTCTGACACACAGTCAGAGTCGTACCGCAGGACTTTCCGCCTGTTTACAAGAACAGATCGAGATCAGGGCACTTTTGTATAATCGGGGAGGGGAATGGTCAGAACTGAGCCATTAGTTTTAGTGGGTGGTTCAAAGGGAGCTTTCAAATAATACTCCACCTGGAGTGGAGGAAAGAGACCAGGGAATTCATGCCTCCCAACAGCTCCCCACTGGCTGCTCGAAGGTGTGAATGTGCAAATGTTCAGAAGGCATGCACGACTTTAATGTCAGACACCAGTGCAGCTAGTGACATTGCTAACTTTGCCTGTGATGGCTTACATTGGAAGGATTGGTCTTGAGTCCTCAATCCCAATTGGCACAGCATGAAGGGAGTTGCTGAGGTGAGGTGGGCTGGGTGGGCAAAAAAAACAGGTGAGAATCTCCGTTTTCCTAGCTTTCCTCCTCCACGCAGTAAACCAACCATGTAGAAGTACCCCAATCTCTGAGAAGGCAGCACATGCTGACATGGTTAAGAATCCCATAGGGTGTGGGCCACACCTGTCACTGGGCAACTTCAAGGGTCATCAGAGTGGTCTAAGACCCCCCTATCCTCTTCCTAAAATATGTACAGAAGCTAACACAACAGAAGATGGGGAGAACAGGCTTGGGAAGAACAAAGGTTACTCAGATCATGGGACAGGGTGAGGGGGGGAAGCCAAGCAGCATAGAAAGTGCTGAGGGGCAGATGAGTACTAGGGCATGCCAGAAGGGGAGGAGTCAGTCACTATAAACCCCCAGGGCTGAAGGGGGGATTACTGCAGCTTAGTTCCAAATCCAGGAAGCACCTATAATGACAGGGTGCACCTCCTGAAGGACTGGGGAGGGCACTCTGCCATCCCTTCATGCTTTTGGCAGCCTGGGAGCCAAAAGAAATACAATATCATCCCACAATCATCCTCCCCACCCCATATCATGTGCCTAACAGTGCCAACAATGTTCACAGTCCTGGGTCTAGGGGAAGGCTCCCACTAGGGGCTAGTATGGAGGTCTGCCACTCACCCACCCTCTTTTCCAGTGAGCTAAAGTTGAGCCTGGCTCTGGAGAGGAGGAACAGCATTAGGGGAAAAAATAATAACTATGGTGACTATAAACTGCTGTGCTACAATACAGGATTACAGCTAGAGTTATTATCAGCTGAGATTGTGTGCATAGTGCTAGGCCTCTGGAAGAGCAGGTACGGGGGATTGAGCCCCTGCCTAGTACACTCACCGGAGACTACAAAAAGCAACTTTCTTATTGCTGTAGTCTTTCATCCTCTTCTTGGACAGGCCCTTTTCTAAGGGCTTTTGCTCTCATCATACCTATGTTAAGAATTATGAGTTTCATAGTGCCGGCCCAGTTGCACTGAGGGTTGAGGTGCTGGACGTCACACCTTGACCCACGCCAGTGATCTGGGTTCGGGAGTGGACTCGGGTCGCCAGGAATCAGCCGGGGGGGATGGCGTGTACTTGGATCAAGCTGCCATCAGGCAGCTCTCCTTTAATGGGGAGGGTGTGCCAGCACTGCACAGCTACAGTGGCCCCTAGTGGAGATTGGGGGGCTCAGCTGTGCAGTGCATGTCTCAGTGGGGTATGGTAGTAGTGGCTGAAATCCTGCAGGTGGGTGCGGGAGTGTGCCTGCGCTGCACTGGATGACATTACACATCCGCACCACCAGGAACACCTAAGAGGAAAACTCCCTCTCCACTGATAGGCAAAGGTGGGCCCAGTGGTTGTGGCATACGTCCAATGCCAGGCATCTGAACATTCACTCCAGTTCCTCCTCTACAAGGCGAGCTTGCCAGCACTATAGATAGAGTACCAGCAGAAGTGGCAGTCCTTCCTCGGGGGACTCAGAGCCGTGAGGTTAGGATGAGCTGTGTAGGCGGGGGGGTGCACCCCAACCAGGAGATGGATGATCCAGAGCTTCAGGCAGATGGGCAGAGCCAGTAGATGAGTGACCACACTACAAAGAGGTCAGTGGTAGAGGGTGACAAAATAGAGTTTGAAAAAAAAAAGAGATGAGTTTCATAGTGTTCAGTTTGTGGTTGTTAAGGATTAATAACTATGATAACTATGAATGTTCAGAAAGGTCAAGGGGCAAGTGTTTTCCCAGAATAAAAAACATCAAGAGGTCAATCCCAGATAGGAACTATTCAAGGGACCAGCACAACCAAAATGGCCTCACAAAAGTTGTTGGACCTAAACCTGAACTCGGTTGCGTACATGCAGCATCAGTGTCACCTCTCACCCCAGACAGAGCTCTGCATATGGCTAACAAGACCAGAACATTTGTATAATGGAATGTTAAGGGTCTAAATAGCCCTGTCAAGAGAAGGAAGATTTTAGATCATCTTAGGATACTGAGAGTGGGAATAGTTTTCTTGCAGGAAACACATCTTCTAAAGCTTGAAGCTGACAAACTTAAGTCAGGCTGAGTTGCCCAAGTTTTCAGCAGCTCCCTCAACACCAAGAGCAGAGGTGTGGCTGCACTTATACACAGGGAGGGAGATTTCAAGTGCACATTTACCCATAGGGATACAGAAAGGAGGAACCACATTGTAGGTGGAGATCCATGAAGCAAGGAGACAACTCTGTGATGTGTTTATAGCTGAATGCTATAGATGCTTCTTTCTTCTTATCCCTAGCTTAGAAGTGGAATGTGGCAGAGGCCATATCCTAGTTGGGGGGGACATGAACACAGTAATGAATGACTTCTGGGATAGGAGTAGACCCCCCCATGGGCACACAGTTACTGGCATCTGCAAAACTCCAAGCTCTAGCAAATGAGATAGGGGCCATAAACATCTGAAGACTAGTCAACCCTAAGGGAAGGGACTACTTGTTTTACTCCATACCCTGCAATGTCTACTCTAGATTAGACATCTGTCTAATGGCGGCTAGCTGGGTAGAAGATTTTAGCAAAAGACACAATAGATACCACGGTAATATCAGATCACTACCTCATCTCTTTCTCCGGGCTACCGCATGACAAACAATTGCCAAAGGCAGCATGATGGAGACTTAACTCTGCCTTCTTTAGAGACCATGAATTCTGTGCAGTGATATCAAAGGCCATAGAGGAAGTCCTAAAGCACAAAAGTCCACTGACATTTCTGCAGTCATCCGATGGGATGTTCTGAAGGCTTTCATTCATGGAAAATGTATTGCACATACTGCACTGCCAAAGATGGCCAAAGAGAACATCCTCAAGGAGCAGGAAACCCACCTGAAGAATCTAGAAGAGAAGTGTAGAGCAATGGGTGGAGAAGATCCTGACTTGTTAGCATAACTTGTGTAAGTGCATTTTAAACTAAACATGTACATTCACTGGAAGGCAGAGTTTGCCCAATTCTGCCATCACCAATTTCTAGGAAGTGGGCAAAAAGCCATGCAAACTTTTAACATTCCAATTAATAAAAAGGCAGCAAAAGTCCAGGTTCCATGCCATTAGGGGAAATGACTGGTCAATAATGAAAGATCAAGAAGGCATAAACATAATCTTCCTGAACTTTTACCAGCAGCTGTACACCTCTGAAGTCTCTCCCTCAGAGAGAGACATGGTCTCTTTTATGGGGAATCTAGATTTACCCACTCCCACGCCACAGCAGAAACTCAAGCTTGACAAACCCTTTACTAGCAAGGAGCTAGAGGATGTACTGATGTGTATGCCTTTAGGGAAGTCTCCAGGGGGAGATGGTCGGCCTGTTGAATTTTATACAACTTTCAAGGACAACCTTTTAGAACGTTAAAGGATGCCTTGACTGAAGCTTGTCAGCTGGGCGAACTGCCACCGTACATCTGTATGGCACAAATTACCTTAATTCCCAAACCTGGGAAAGACACCCAGCTCTGTGGGAGCTATTGACCCATCTCTGTCTGATAATGGTGGATTGCAAGGTCTTTACAAAATTGATAACCCCCAGGTCAAAGTGGTACTCCCACAAGAAACAAGTTGTATTTATTCAAGGCAGACACGGGATAGACAACACATGACAGCTTATTTAATTTAATCTGGAAAGCCTCTCCTTCCCATCCACCAACGATCCTATTGTTACTAGATGCAGAAAAAGTGTTTGACCTGGTGGAATGGGGTTTCTTGTTCCACATCCTCAAGAGATTTGGTTTTGGTCCCAAGATTCTACAGTAGGTCTCCATGTTATACAATGGTACAGAAGCAGAAGCCATCTCAAATGGGATCCACTCCCCAGCTTTTACCCTAGGAAGGGGCACTCATCAGGGCTGCTCCCTCTTCCCAATGTTGTTTGTCCTTTCCTCGGAACTACTGCTGCAGGCTATTTGCCAGCACCCTGGAATACAGGGTATGCACATGAGGGAGGAGAATAAAGCCATGTGTTTACAGATGACATAATGTTTATGCTAACAGACGTGCAGTGCTCCATCCCACAACTGGCAGAGCTCATCACCTCATGTGGAAAGCTCTCAGGTTATAAAATGAATGTATCCAAATTCCTGCTTTTGCCATCCTAGGCCTCAGTAGCAGCCAAAAAAACCTACCTGTGGAATAGTATCATAGCCCAGGAAAAGATAAAGTTCTTAGGGAACTACTTCTCCAGGAATACAGCTCAACTAGGGAAAAAAACACCTGGAACCCCTCTGGGCCACCTTAGGGAATGATATAGCTCAGTGGAACCATCTGCACCTGTCACATTGGGGCAGAGCCCATGCTTATAAAATGATGGTGGTTCCCAGGGTAGAGTATATCCTGGATAATCTCCCCATCCACATAGATCAGAAACTGATTTACAGGTTCCATAGAGATATGTTACATTTCTTCTGGGGAACCGTCTCAAGAAGGATTCAACATCGGAAATTAATGCAAGAATTTGTCAGGCAGGTTTTCCTCCACTGTGTTTTAAAAGTCTGGCCCAAGCCATTCACCAACTGGCAACTACAATGTGTGCATTGCACACTGAGAGACAACACAAATGGGTCATCTGAAAAGAAAGCCTTTTAGGTGTTCCACTCCTTAAGACTGTAGTCTTTCGGAACTCTCTTAAATCTACAAACAAGCATCCCACGCTAAGGTACTCGCTCAAGGCCTGGAGACAAGGGGCCAGACTCATGAATTGGGCTCCAGATACCTGTAGTTCTCCAGTACTAGCTCTGTGGCACAACCCCAAGATCCGTATCAGCGAGCAGGCAGTAAAATGGATGGATTGGTGCTCTAAAGCAAAGAGTTCCTCAGCCAACTAATAGACTCAAGCAGTGGGGTCTTGAAGTCATTCTATCAACTAAGCGTACAGTATGGGCTGCCCACCCACCACCACTGGAGGTACCTCCAACTAAAGCATGTACTGCAGTCGATATTAGGGCCTAGATATGTGCTCCCCAAATCCACATCAATGAAGGTACTGCTAGTACTGTAAAGTCAGTTATCTGTATCAACACCTCATCTGACAAGGTTCAGACCCATCAGACACCATGAGAAAACAATGGGGGAGAGAGATATTTTGAAGTAGCATTGCCACTACAAGAACACCAGAGTTGCTGGAAAGATTTAGCAGCAGAAGTGAAGGACTCCAAAAACTGCTTCACCCAACAAAAAATATTACATAGGTGGCACAGACCCCAGAAAAGTTGAATAAATGGGGATTTCTGGACCACGGCTTATGTTGGAGATGTAGGCAGCACACAGCACACGGGCACGATAACCCATCTGCTATGATTCTGCCCAGCAAAAAAGGAATATTGAAACAAAGTACAACAGGTACAACATATTTATAAGGAGATAACACAGACCAAACTGACTCTCATTCCTTCAATAATCATGTTAGGGAGGGCCCTTGAACTCTCAACAGTGAGAGATTTGTCCCCACCTCCACTGTATATGGACAGGTGGGTAAAGGGGCTCGAGATCACAGTCAAGAGGATAATCCTTTGCCATTGGAGAGAGCAGGAGAGTCCAAACCCACATGTGTGGCTGGTAGAACTAGGGAAGACTGTGAGTTATGAGAGGGTTCACTTTGTTATCAGGGGTATGTTGGAAGCCTTCATTAATGTCTGGGGAAGTACCTCACATCACCTTACTGTAAGATCCTAGTAGGGTATTTTTTTATACTTTATTTTTATTATTTTCTTAAAGAACTAATCAATTTACAAAAAGGAAAACATGAGAAAAAGATTTAGAAATTAGATAAAACAAACAAATATTAGCTTAAATGAAGCATCTTTTTGGGGGAATGACAAGATTTCAAAATATCAATTTGATCCTTGAGCTTTTTTTTTGTTAAGAAAGAGAAAGAAAAATTTTTATGAGTGCTCCAAGAAATTAACATCCCAACATTTTGCAAAAAAAAAAAATAATAAAGTTAAATCCAAAGATTCAAGATAATGTCCAGTCCCATCACTTCTGACCTCAATCCGTGGTAGAGAGGGGAGACAAAAAAACAACTTCCATTTATTCTCAACTGGATAATACTCTGTAACTTCTGTCTCCTCCTGCTCAAAGTCTGAGCCCAAATCTGCCAGCAGCTTAATATTTTTTTCAAAGAACGATCGTGCAGCATCTTGATCTTCAAAAAAGGATTTCTCTTGAAATTTAACTTTCAGATGAGCTGGCGCTAATAATGCAACAGGTACTCCACCCTCCTTGAATTCTGACTTAATGGCTAAAAATCTCTTTGTCTATGCTGCGTCTGTAGACAGAAGTCCAGATATAGGTGAATCCGAGTTCCCTCATATGTTATATTTCTCTTCTGTCTAAGCATTTGGAGAATTTTATTTCTTTCAGATAGTGTTTGAAATGTAATAATATACCTTGCAGCAGAGTCTCTCTCCTCTGATTCCTTCAAGGTGCGTAGAGGATGAAATATAGATTCCAATATAAAAGAGGATTCCAGAGAAAAAAATGCTTAAGTGCCACTTCCACTACCTCTTTTAATTCATTATTTGATACTTTGCCAGGGAATCCAATAAGCTGTAAGTTTCATCGAAAAAGATTGTTCTTCAAATGATCCATCCTAGCAGCTTGCGCCTGTTGCTTGTGTAGTGCTGCATTGACTGCCCATTCTAAAGTAAGAGTTCTAGCAGAGACTGCCTTTATTTCTTTCTCATTAGGTTGTATAGCTTTTTCTGTGCCCTCAAGTCTGTTCTCGATAACTGAACATCTGGAGGAGATTTCATTTAAAGCAGTCTCTATCCATGTGGTTAACTGTCTCACCTCAGATTGAAAGTCTGACAGTAAGACTTGTATAGATGCGAGAGTTGGTTTAGTTGCAGCTTTGGATTTACTGCCCGGTTCCAGGCGAGTGAATAACACAGGAGAGCTCCCTGCTTCTTCTAAGCCAAGCTGGGCCTTAGGCCCCCTGACTGGAGCAACTCTCCCAGTGAACTTCCGGGAAACAAATTTCTCCATATTTTCTAGCTGTAAAAGACCATTCCACCACAATGAGCAAAAAAAAACCAAAAACGATTGTTTTAATATGTCTTTATAGTGTCTTTCAGCTTTCAAACTGTGGAGCTCCTCACAAACATGTGTATCTTTAAAATTGCTCAGTAGAGCCCCCCCTTGTAGGGTATTTAATGTCAGAATATCTCAGAACACTCACCTGAAGTGGACGCTTGCCCACTACTGGAGGATGGTGGCACAACATTCACTCAGAATGGGAAGGAGAGAGAGGGTAGGTACCAAGCCACCCTGAGAGGATAGAGGGAAGGGACTACAACACAGAAACATCATGGCAGAGGAAAGGCTCAGTCCCCTTAGGGAATAGATGGGAACTGGGAGATGCTAGCTATGGTTTGACCTTGCTACTGTTCAACATTACTAAACTTGCCAGTAATAAAATAAATGTTTGTGGAAGTATGTTTTAAGCTGTTAAAGTTGTATTTCCAAGGGAGGTAACCCTGGCTAGGTTACAAATGCAGAGCTTACATACTGTAGAAACAGTTATTAGCTGTTCAGTCAATTGATCTAAGCTATATTCTGGAGTGACAAACCCTGTGCATGTTACACTGTAATTGTATAAGTAAAACCAATAAAAACTTTAATTATAAAAGTTTTTTTGAATTCTGCAACCACCTTACACCCTGCAAGCTCACTCTAAAGTACTTTATGAAAAAGGGATAACAGGGTATTCCCAGTGAGTGGATCGGGTAGGGACCAGATGGTCCAATGGTCTTCTTTCTTCCCTAATGAACTATGTGACATAATTAAAAAGATATCCTTATGACATCCCGCAGATCATTATCCCGGCACTGACCTGTCTGGGCAGTATTGCCCAACAGGTGTAGTATCCAGACTGTGTAAATTCTGCTGGCTTCGTGCCCGACGGTGTTACGGGAGGGGGTAAGACAGCAGATGTGACGGGTTGCTACCTTACCCCTGGTGATGCTGCAGAAAGCAGCATCGGATCCAGAAGCTGGCCACACTGCCCCGGTGGTGTGAAGGGCTAAACCACTGGCAGCTTGGGCAGTGTACCCTGGGAGGCTTAGGTTCTGGTCCCGGCTGTCAAACTTTTTTGAATTTTGCCCCCGTAGCTAATATACTTTTACTTTGAGGTCTGCTCTCACCTTGGAGTTTGTTATATTAGTTATGGAAGGAGTACTGAGGTAAGAGCTAGGGGAGAAAAGAATGGGGCCAGGATACAATAAGGCAGAAGAAGGCTGCACTGGTGAAAGTGTGATAAGCAGTATATAAAAACATGAAGCTCCTAGCCCTAAAAAGAAAGGGATAGCAGTGGAACCATTATGGTTAGCAGCTTAATTTTTATTACAATGAAATCTTGCAGTTGGATCAGCATGGTCATGTCATATCAATACTGTAAGGCTTTCATGCACACACTGTCAAAATGCAGTATATTGATTCTTTACCATTATTGTTTGAAATCCTTAACAAAATGGATTTCACTCAAGCTGCCTCCAAACCCCTACCCTGTTATAATAGCTTGGACATAGGCTGAAGTAGCACTCTGATGTGCTATTATAGTCACTGAATATTTCTGAATCACTGATAATAGTAATCATACAATAATCATTTTGTAAATCTTTTTTCTATCCAATCTGTGCTTGTTACTTCTCTCTCGTGGACGATCATACATATAAATCATTTTTTTCTGTTTAATCAGTGCATGTTACTTCACTGTGTGGATGATTGTGCATATTTATATATTATTATTATGTGCTTCTGTAATTGAAATGTGTATCTCTAACAAAGAATGCCATTGTAGATAAGTCTTGACTCAATGGCTTGTTCCAACTGGGTAGAAACAGGACCCCACTGAAAATGAGATTCTGCAGCTTGGTTATCCTGATTAAATACACTATAAACAATTCCCATCTTCTACAGAGGATGCATTTTTTTTAGAAACAGTTCTTTTTGCGTTTGAAGGCAGCTAACCTTGGCCGACTTATTTTCATTAGCTTGAAATATCTTTTCCTGTGTGACTTCATATAGCATATTCAGGTGCTAAGAGATTGTACTGTGGCTCTTGCATCAAATGGTAGGAAAAGATATATAATGTTGGGGATAGTGATCAAACTGTTTCACATATGAAAATTCCACGTACCTTTGTCACAAAGCTGTAACTTGTATTTTCCAGATGATCAAGCTACTTGTGAATTATTAAACACTAACATGTATAATGGAGGAGTCTTATAACACACGGTGAAGAATTATGTACTGATGTGACATGTTATAGCATTTCTTCCAACATTCTGAAAGCAATAGCTATATGAAGTATATTTGATGGCCTGTATCTTGATATTTACTTTACCACTAAGCAGAAGAATACATGGCTGGATTCTTTTTGCAAGTATTATCTTTAAGGTCTTTGAGGGTGGACAAGGCACCAGGCCCAGATGGCATCCACCCCAGGGTACTCAAGGAGCTGGCAGAGGTCCTTGCAGGACCTTTGGCAGACCTATTTAATGCCTCACTACATTCGGGGTGTGTACCTCAGGACTGGAGGATGGCTCATGTGGTGCCCCTCCACAAGAGTGGCCCCAAGGATGAACCGGGAAACTACAGACCAGTGAGCCTCACATCCATCGTGGGTGCTAATGGAGACTATCCTGAAGGAGAGGCTGGTGGCCTCTTAGAGGCCAAAGGACTACAGGACAGCAGACAGCATGGCTTCACACGTGGCCGATCCTGCCAAACCAACCTGGTCGGGTTCTATGACTGTAACTAGGCAACTGGACAGGGACATGCAGTGGATGTCCTGTATCTGGACTTCAGTAAGGCATTCACCCAGTGCCACATGGAAGGCTGGGAAGGAAGTAGTAGGCACAGGGCAGGTGCAATGCTGGTGAGATGGGTAGGAAACTGGCTGCAGGGAAGGCAACAGAGGGTGGTGGTGGGTGGGAGCCTCACACCCAAGGGCAGTGACGAGCGGTGTCCCACAGGGCCGGTGTTGGGACCAGTATTGTTTGGGATATTCATTGCAGACATATCATGGGACATCAAGAGCAAGATCAGTCTGTTTGCTGATGATACCAAGGTTGGCGTGGTGGTGGATGACCTAGGGGATGGCAGGGGTTGCAGGATGATCTGGCAAAGCTTGAAACCTGGTCAGACACCTGGCAACTGGGCTTTAATGCCAAAAGTGTAAGGTGATGCATTTTGGGATGAAGAACCCAAGGAGGACTTACCAGCTAGGGGAGTGCAGCTAGCCCAGACAGAGGAGGAGAAGGATCTGGGTGTGCTCATCACAGGGTCAATGAACAACTCAGCACAGTGTAGGAAGGCAGCTGCAAAGGCCAACAAAATGCTGGGTTGTATTGCAAGGGTATATCCTCAAGGAGGGAGGAGGTGATTCTGCCACTGTATAGGTCATTAGTTAGACCACACCTGGAGTACTGCTTGCAGTTCTACGTCCGTGATCTGAAGAGGGACATTAAGTTACTGGAGGGAGTGCAGCGCAGGGCGATAAAGATGATCAAGGGTCTGGGGGACTTATCATATGAGAGGAGGTTGAAGGAGTTGAACATGTACTCACTGGAGGAGAGGAGAGACAGGGGGACATGATTGAAACCTTTAAATACATGAAAGGAATAAACAAGACAGGTACAGAGAGGCTGTTCAAAGTAAGGGAGGGGAGGGCCACCAGGGGCCATGATATGAGACTGGAGCGAGGAAGGTTCAGGAGGGAGATGAGACACTTTTTTACAGAGAGGGTGGTGGCTGGGTGGAATGCGTTACCTGCAGAAGTGGTATGCAGTAGAACAGTGGACTGCTTCAAATGAAGATGGGACAGGACAAGGGGGAGGGTTAATGAAGGGGAAGGGTGGAAGGGAAGGGCAGCTGCAGAATAAGGGGTGCTAGATGCACATTCCAGCAGACTTGATAGACCTCTAGGCCTTTATCTGCTGGCAAATTTTGTATGTTCGTAAGGTCATCCCCTTCTTCAGTTTTACTGTATGCTTGATCTTTAAGTGAAACACATTTACAGTACGTACATATAACGATTACTGGAAGTCTGCTTTGCTATCTACCATAGACTTGTATTTTAATTTATGCTACAGGTTTTTATTTTATCATTTCTTGTGTTATGTCTAATATTTTTAAAATATATAATATACTGAAGTAGAATCTAGGCTATTATTACTTACTTGCCCTCTTTGTAATTTGATGGGAAGATCTGACTTATGGAGGAGGCGCAATCCTGAATCTCCTCTCTCCCCAAAGATGCAGATGTAAACTGGGGCCTCTGTCTCTGCCTGCTTCAAATCACCAGTATAGATGCACACTTGGTATAGCACAACTACCAGACCAGAAAAGAAGGAAAGATTAGAATATTGTTTGTTTTTCAAACAAATTAAGGAAGTATATTGTAGTTTTGATCTATGCTACTCTGGTTATGACATTACCTGGATAGAGAGGCTTCCCATCTTTCACAACAGGCAGTTCACAAACAGTTTCTCCATTTCCACGTTCTCTGGATAACCACTTATTCGCATGGAGTTTTAGGACCTTGCCACTTTTTCTTCTTCGCAATGTTACCTGATAAGAGATATCAAAATAATTAAAATTTAGTAAATGGCCCAAGTTCTCACTGACATCATTTTAACTGTATAATCCCATAGTATGGTTTAGGATGTTGGATTATAAAACATTTCCTGTATGCCAAGCCATTCACTTTGTTTTTGAATTTGTATAAGTGAGGTGGGGGAGGGAAGACTTTCACAAAGGTAATTTATTGCTTGTTCAAAATTGCAAGAACATGAATTGTTGGACACATTAAGTTCTGTATTAAATGTAATAAGAAAATGAGAAATACAGATGAAAAGATTATGTTAATGAACTAGTTATGCCAGTGGTCTCTGGAGACGCATTATAAAAGTGGATATATAAAATATTATAAGGTACATGCCTCTTAGCCACCACACAGTCCTTTATATTGGACACCACAACTGCAGTATACAAGTGAAATACAGTCTTCATTAAATGCTTTCATCTAACCCTTTCTGTGGTAGCACCCTATATGGCCAAGTATTACTGAGTGGTTCAATATGAGCGACTCAATAATACTGCTCCCATGTAGAGTGAGTGGGGAAAAAAGAGCTCTGAATAAGTATAGCGAGTGCAGCACTAAGGATACGTGCTACACTCACAAGAAAGAGGATAAAGAGAATTATTTGGCCAAGCCCTGTCAAGCTGGTTGTGTGGCACAGTGGCTTGAGCTACTGCCCTAGAGCCTGTGGTGCCGGGTTTGGATCCCAGTGCAGGTAATTGTTTTGCTTCCAGGGGGAGTTTCTATATTTTCTAAGTCCGCTCCTCCTGGAGCTGAGAATCTTAATTTGGAAGGTGTTGGGGGCTTGTCCCTTACTAAGGGTGGTGTGGGGGGCTATGCCCACTGCAAAAGAAAGAAGCACTGTTTATTTTTAGTGGACTGTCGCAGTTTGTGGTGGTTTCTCTAAGGTGAAGTCCCCTTTTGTCATGGGCGATTTTTTTTGTTGCTTTGTTGAGCAGCATGATAAGGGATTCACCCTTATCACATAAATCCCATTCTGTAGATACTGAAGTCTAGGAGTATAAGCAAGTGAGTAATGTAACCTCTATGGGTAAGGGCAACATCTCCACTTGGAGAGTCATTTGTTAAAGCATCCAGGAAGTAACAAGTAGAATATTTTTTGTGTTTTACAGAAGAAGTAGTAGCAGGAACATTCTGATGGGCAATTTAAAGTTTCAGCAGCAACATAAACTTAGAATAGATATGGATAGGATAGGAATTTTATTTATATAGTGTTCCTTCTTAGAGGTTCGGAACACTTCACAACATTTAAAATATACATACTACAAAACAGCACATGATACAGAGACTAATACACATTCCTGTCTATCACACAATTTACAGTAAACAATACAGTAACAAAACCACTTAATAAATATCAGATCATAATTTCCAAACATACCCAAACAGTCAGTAGTCCAATTCAGATATTAAAACAGCAGGGTTAATTATCAAATCAAATTATAAGCTTGCTGAAACAGCAATGTTTTTAGGTCTCTTTTAAAGGGTTCCACTGAGGAGGCCTCCCACAGATGTCAAGGTAAGGAGTTCCACAATGCTGGTGCGGCAACTGAGAATGCCCCATCCCCAGATTACCAAAACCTAGCCCTGAGAACCACCAGGAGGCCACCCTTCAAGTAACTAAGAGCTCGAGAAAGGTGATGTGGAACCAGGAGGTCATGCAGGCTGGCTGCCCCCCCATGCAGGACTTTATAGGTCAGCAACCCAACCTTGAAGGCAATCCTCCACCACACTGGCAGCCAGTGCAGTTCACCAGCATGACGTGGTTGAATTGTACAGAAAAAAACAGTACATGGTTAGTAAAACAACATCCTCATATAAAAATAGACTAATTTTAATATAGATAGGATGAAAAACAAGGGTTGAAGAGAAAGGGATCTTTTTACCTAAGTGGAGGAGACATTGGTCTACTGTATCAGGGTAGGGTGGTGCAACTTGGAGCAGATATTTTTCTATCTACTTCTTACTAATAAAACTTCAGATAGGATCTCTACTTCACTGGTAAAGAGCTTGAAGTTAAAGATCTCAGCTTAGTTCTAGAAGACAGCAGTAACCTACATCACACAAATGAACAAGCACCAACCCATTGAACTGAGTACATTTTAGCAGAACTGGAAGATGTCATTGTAAAATGAGATCCAAGACTGACAAGAAATGACTGTCGAATTCCCTTTTCACTTTGAGGGTACGCAATCCTGCCACATTGGACTGAGTTTCATCAGCAGAGCTACATTATTTAGAGAAGTTAGACTGTGCACACTGTCCTTCTATCTCTCCAGGCAAAGACTGAGGTGAATTGGTAGAACAGTGTAAGGAAACCATAACTACTTCAATAGTGTCATGCATTACCAGTGGGGGGTGTCTTAGTTCTAGTACCCCTTCCCCACAGCCCACATTTTAGAACGCTGATAACATTCATTAACAAACTCCTACCAGAGCAGATAGGGCTGCATCCAAAGAATCTGGGGTAAAAATATTTAAAATTACAAAAGTTATGAGCCTATGTTAAGAAAATGTAATATAGGCTCATAAATATGTTATTTTGTAATATTTATATACCAAATTTTCAACAAAGCCTTGTTATGACCCTGCCTCATGAAGAAGGGCAGTGAAAATGTTCAACTCCTGGCCTAAAGGTGATTTCATGCAGGGACCACAAAATCACCTTTTGGGATGTGAAAAAAAACATTTTGGCCTGGATTAGGAAAATGACAGTTGTCACATTCATGAGGTGCTGCAAAGAAATGGCTATGTTGTAAATTTGGGGTTAAAATATTGATACTTATGAAAGTTACAAGCTGACATTCGCAAACATCAGGGTAGGCTCATACCTTAGTGTTTAATATTTTTACACCAGATTTTCAACATAGCCTTCTTGGGACCTCAGCTCATGAACAAGGGCAGAGAACATTTTTCTCTCATGCCTGAAAGGTGAGTTCACGCAGGGACCAAAAATTCACCTTTCAGGATGCAAAAAAAACAACATTTTGACCTGGAGTTGAAAAATTACAGCTGTCACACTCATGATGTGCTGAAAGATATGACTATGTTGAGAATTTGGGTGAAAAATATTGAAAATTACCAAAGTTATGAGCCTGCATTCACAAATGTCAATGTAGGCTCATACTGTAACTTAGTTATTTTTCAATATTTTTACACCAAATTTCAACATAACCTTCCTATCACCCCACAGCATAAACAAGGGCAGAGAAAATGTTTAGCTCCTGCCCAAAAGGTGATTTGAGCAGGTACCACAAAATCAGGTATCGGGACAGATCTGCCTAATGACAGTGCAATTG
This sequence comes from Neoceratodus forsteri, assembly GCA_016271365.2. NCBI lineage: Eukaryota > Metazoa > Chordata > Ceratodontiformes > Ceratodontidae > Neoceratodus > Neoceratodus forsteri. The sequence continues at coordinate 1,429,032,044 of CM057455.1, read as the reverse complement.
TTCATAAGGTTGGGTCCCAAAGAAGGCAAGCTGAAAATTTGGGGTACAAATATGCAAAAATGGCCCTGTTATTGCACTAAGTTCAAAACCCCATTAAAATACATTTTACCACATACCTGTTTCCTCAGTTCATGGTCTGGCTTTGAAAAGTGAAGACATGCCTGTGGTCCACAGATGATTATAGTGCTGGACTCCCAGTGGGTAAGTAAGGGCTTAGGGGATGTGGGTGGTGGGTGCTGAGTGGGTGGGTTGGTTGGGGGTCACTAAACATTGCAAAAGACATCAACGGATGTTTTTTTTTTATTCAGGTTTAAGAAAAGAAAAATAACAGATCAAGGATTCCCGATTGTGATACTAGGGGATTGGGCACCCCCATTGCCAGTGTTATGTTTCTGTGTGTGTGGGGGAGGAGAGGTGGTGGGTGCTGAGAGGGAAGGTTGGGTGGGCCGGAGGGAAAAATTATTAAAAAAACCCCACAGACATAACTGATGGCTACACATGGGGACTGTACACCCCCAGTGTCAGTGTTGTGTTTCTGGGGGTAGGGTGGGGTAGTGGGTGCTGAGAGGAAGGGTCGAGTGGGCAGGAGGGGGGAAAATATAAAAAAACACAGAAATAATGACACATGCACAGTAGTCAATGGGGGGGTCACATAAAAAGGACACAGGATCCATGATGGTGACACTGGGGGTTGGGCTCCCTCAGTGTCACTGATATGATTCTGGGGAATGCTCAGAGGGAGGGTCAGGTGAGGAGAATATTACAAAACTAAAAAACACTGTGGAGTCCTTATCACAACACTGGGGCATTGGGCACCCCCAGTGTCACTTTTATGTCTCTGGTGGAGGGTGGGTGCTGAGATCCAGGGTCATGTGGAGGGAATATTTTTAATTTAAAAAAAATAAATAGGTGGTCGCTGTGGAACACGACACACTCTGCCATGACCAACAGAGCCACTCCACTGTATTGCACATGTGTTAGTAGTCGCACACATGCAATATAGTTTGGCAGCCATCCTGGACAGGGTGGAGTGTGTCATGTTCTGCCATGACCACCGACACAGAAGAAATAATGTAGTGCTCCTTCCAATGAAGACAATGAGTGGAGTGCTTCAAAGATATGGAGGCGACTGTGGTGCAACTCCAACATTTTCTTCAGTTGGAAGGAATGCACTGCATCCTTTTCTCAGAGCAAGAGGTCTGCGGGGCTACACCCACTGAAGCCCTAAAAAGCAAATTCAGATGTGAAAAAATTATCACCACAAATGGTGTGTGTACACTAAGTGTTAACTCAATGAATGATTGAATGACTAAAGTTTTGGGTTTGTATAAAACTATTTATTCTCAATATATCTCAAAGCTCTGTATGACATAAACACAGGTAGAGCACAGACTGTATGAAATCCTTTTTGGTCATTAAGCATTTAATACTTCCACACATACTACACATAGGGAAAATGCATTACTGCTAGTTTCTATAGATGGGGAATTTTGTTTAGCCCGGGCAAGGAGTGATGGGAAGGCATGTTGGTAAAAAGATATATGAGAAATAAGCAGGCAGTTTACACCTGGTCAGCATGTTTTCATATTCCAGAACCAATGGTTTATATGACATTTGATTACAGTTGGATAAGTATGCAATAAAAGTCGAGTACTGGGTCAGTATAGCACTGCTGAAACACTACAAGAATAACCATGCTACAGAAAGTGCGCAAGGTTGTACAGCGACAGGGTTTTTTCAGCGTACAGTAATAACCACTATCCCTATCACTGAACGCTCACATGGGGGAGTATCAAGGAAGCTGCTGGTGTCATGCCTGGTCAAGACTGCTTCTGTGGTGGAGTTGCTAGGGCACCATCTGGCACTGTGGGGACCTGGGGCTGCAGTTCAATTTCCCCCAGGTCCCATAGTGTTGTGGCTTTTTTTTTACTTTTAAAACACATTTTACCCCCTCCAGTGTTTTGCCCCATCCCTGAAGTCCACACCCCTCAGAGTTAGTTATATTAATTCTGGGGTAAGGCAGTGCTTCCTCACGTTGGGGTGGGGGATTCTGTAAGCAAGAACAGATTTTGCTATTTAATTAAATGGTGCGTGCTGTTTCTGTTTTGGTAGGTGTTTTTCCCAACCTTATTTCAGTGCACACCATTTTTCCTGCAGCATTTTGTTTTGCGTGGTTTCGTCTGCGACATTATGACCCCATGCCTCAAAGATGAGGAGGCTTACATTTTCTCCATTGTTTCTGCTCTCAAGGGGTGCCTGCCTTGGCCTTGCATCTGTTATCTGACTTTCACAAAGAATGTAGAACAGCTGCTATTCAATGTTATCGTGTCGGTTGGTGCCACCACGGACTTTTTTCATCAGATTATGATTATGATTGCAACATCACGTGGTTCCTAGTACTGCCCCAGAACATTTCCTCTTACTTCCGTCATGTTGGCAATTGAGCCTCTACATCTAAACTTCCTCTGTGACTCTCATACTATACAGTCTTCAAGCAGTGAAAAGGTCTCTCACTCCACTATACTGCCCCAAGTCAAAACTGATGATTGGTATAAGAATCTTCCTGGAGTCATGATTTCATACTGAGTTCATCCTGAAGTATTCTTGGAATCATCTTTAATTTATGACATAAGTCATCCTATTGTATGCGAGGAGGCTAAAATATTTTAATTGCCAATGACTGTAGAAGTTATCCCACTAACTATTCTAGGATAACATCGGGATAAATCCAGGATTACATTAGAAGGGTTCCAAGTTTATATCCAGAATGATTATAGGATGATGTCAGGATTGATCCCTGATGATCCTACAGAAATTTTGGGCCTTGTGCAGCACGTAGAATAATAAGTACAAATCCAGCTGTTGCACTGCACCAGAGTTACATAAGTGTGCTATATCCCCAATGTACATTAGAGCTAGAGATGCTCAGATACTCTATCAACACTTCCTGATACCCACTGATTTGAAGATTTGGGACAGGAGGGGTTTTTACAGATATCAACAGCTTTGCACAGGGGTAAACCAGATTTTTATTTCTGGGACAGAGCTTCAGGGATATTTAGGGCTTGGGGTTATAAAAATAATTAAAAAAACTTTATCCCTCAACAGATGGCCAGGTTTACTTCCATGGTCACTACATCCCCAACTATAATGATTTTCCACCCACCCAAATGTCCTAGACACAGATCACTGTGAAAAAAATCTGATGGCTCCGCACCTGAAGGTTCTTTTCATACATCCTCCCTTCTAGCTCCCCAGCCCCTGAAATATCATTGTGGAAGTGTGGGTATTGATGAAGGACACAGCAGTTAGTAATTTAGGTAAAAGTCCCACAGGATGGCACAACTTGTTTACTTGTGGCAGTCTTTATACACTTTAACAGATGTAAAATAATTTCAGCCCCTCCCCCCGGCTAGTTGGCACTCCTCTTTGTGCTATTTGATAGGCTTAACCAAAACCCCTCACTTACATCCTTCTGTTCCAGTGGTTCATAACCCTATACCAAGGCAGCATCACAACTACACAGCTTAACCAGATGCTTATCAGTCAGTCTAATTCTTAGCTTTACAAAGGCTTTCTTTCTTTCTTTCTTTCTTTCTTCCTTCCTTTCTTTCTTTCTTTATTCCTCTCTCTCTCTCTCTCTCTCTCTCTCTCTCTCTCTCTCTCTCTCATGTTTCAGGTAGTCTTTCTTGCAGTTCTGTAGTTGACTGTCTAACAGCTGTTGAGGGAGCCTTTTTAAATGTCAAAATCACATGATAGAAACATGGAAATATAGAATCTGTTAGCAGATAAGGACCATATGGCTCACCTAGTCTGCCATTTCCCTATTCACTGCTGCAGCCCCAGATCCTACTTGATCTGCGGCTGTCCTGCTCTACACATCTCTAGGGTACCCTTATGTCTGTCCCATGCAATCTTTAATCCTTGTATTGTTTTCGCACCCACCACATCTGCTGGAAGACTGTTCCATGGCTCCACCACCCTCCCAGTGTGAAAGTACTTCCTAACATTACCCCTGAGCCTTCCACCCTTCAGCCTCATATCATGCTCCCTTGCTCTTGTGCAGAGTTGTCTCTGAAATATGTTTTCCACCTGTACCCTGTTCCCCTACGGTACTTTAAAGTATATATCACATCTCCCTTCTCCCTTCTTTCCTCAGATATGATAACCCCTGGGTCTCTCTCCTGACTTGTGGTGGCCAAATCTGTCAGTCAAATTCAAATTTTATATCATTAACATTCAGTGTACCAAAACCACAAACGAAAAAGAGTGAAACACTCATTACAACAGAGAACAACAATACTACACTGTACATATTCACTAAACAAATGATTCCTCTTCACTTTACAGAAGAGTTCATAGCATATTTTCCTTAATTACTAGGAAGCGACAGTTCTATAAAGCCATGAATTCTGGGTGGGGCCAGTCCTGAAGGAAAACAGCAGTTAGCTGGCTGCTTAGAGTCAATCCAAAGCACTCCCAGCTTCCAGCCAAGGTAAGTTATTGGAAACTCTTGTTGTACTGAGAAATTGCTTTTTAGATGCACTTTTCTTTTAAATGTTAAATGGTAACAGTTAAAAGCAAACAGGAATAAAACTGTGTTTGTTCTGACTTTAAATGCTGTCTTTTAAATGGTTATACAAGCTTTATAACTGTTCTTAGGCAAGGCAAGGCAAATTGTATTTAAAAAGATGCCAATCCCGGAGGCTCTGGGCACCGTACAAAAAACAAGACAATTTCAGAGGAAAACCAGCAAGACCAACCACATATTAAATACAATAAATTAAATCACACAATAAAATTAAAAAATGAATCATGAAATGACTGAAAATAATTACAAAATGAATAACTAAGATAGCCTGGGACAAGATTAATTCACAGAAGTCAGGACAAGATTATAAGACAAAGTCTGGAAAGGCCTGATTATACAGAAAGGCCTTGAAGCGGGCTTTAAATATTTCTACCAAGGGGTCCTCTCTTAAAACTGGAGGTAGCAAATTCCACAGGATGGGGCCGGTGACACTGAAAGCTCTGTCGCTGGTCAAGTCTTAGGTTGATTATTTCTCCATTTTAAAACAGGGGTAAGTCTTGCATGTTTTTATCTGTTAATATTTATACAACAATCTTCTCAGGGACTTCATAATATATCACATGCTTTTAGTAATGGGGGGGTAGTCACTCCAGCTGAAGCAAGTCCTGAGCCCTGTGCTCTCTCTCCTCTCTGGACCTCTGCTAACCCTCTGCTAGAGCCAGGGTAATTAAATTTGTAACATGGCATTAATAGTATTAGCAAAATAGTAAATAGTGTTTGGAGGAAACAGGTAACATGACCCGAATGTAGCCATGCATTAATTCCCTAGATATGCCAGGCTGCATTTTAAAGCAAGAAAATCAGGAACGTGCCCCAGTGAAAGTCGCAATCTGACCTATAGGTGGTACTGTGGTCAGACTACTGTGGCACGTAGGGATCGCTGCTCAGTGAAGACAGAGACAAGAATAATGAGAAGTACAGCACTGGTGCCTGTCTCTGACCTATAGGTGGCACTTCCAAAGTACTGCTGTGCTGCAATGCTAGTAAAAAAGATATGCGAGCAAAAGAATGCTACATCTGTCTGACCTATAGCTTGCACTTCCCTAATAATGCTTTATTATGTTTCCCACCCAGTTGATAGTGTAGCAGTCGCACCGCAATGCAAAAGATGAGTTTGAAACAGAACACAAGTGTCATTGTCATTTGAAAGTGCCATGTATTAGAAAATGCGCTATGTTGTCCAGTGCTGCAGCTGTGAAGCAGTGTAGCAAGTCATTGAAGAGAGAGACAGTAACCATTATAGCAACAAGTAATGGTTACATGTTAACACAGAATGCTTGTCATTGGTGGCTGATAGCTAAGTATGCACGTTAGAAATTTTTCCCAGAATGCATTACTGATATAAATGAATGTGAGGTAGGAATGGAGCTGAAAAGAATGAAAGTGGTCAGTACAAGTAGGAATTTTTAAAGTTGTATCAGTATTTTATATGTGTTTTCCTACATAATCCAAACTTAGTAGGTGTTATAAATGGGTAAGCACTACGTTAATGCATGTGGCCTGTGCAATGTCCACGCGCACGTTGGGAGTTATGAAAGGCACAGAAGTGAAGCATTTCTTCTATGACATGAAGTTGTTTACTATTGATGATTGTTGTGCTTTCACTATTTTTCCATGAGAAATGCCAGTATACAGCAGTAATCCCATTGTATAATGCCATGTTACAAGTGCATTAATGACTGAGACAGGAGGGCATTTCCCAGGAATTAATGCATGGTTGGGTGGTGGGAAGCACTCGACCTTTGGCCTCATGCACCCCAACCATGCATTAATTTCTGGGAAATGCCCTCCTGTCTCAGTCATTAATGCTTACATAATGTACATAAAAGAGTTCCTACAGGTGTTTCTGCTACTATCACCAGGAAGTTGAAAAGATGCCTCAAAACAACAAAACAGGAACATTTACAAAGAATTAGAATATATTCACTTCCATAACTGGGGGGGGGGAGAGAGGGAGAGATGGAAGAGACATAGGAGTACTCCTATGTGATCAGACCAGAAGAGGCAGGAAGAAATATAAACACAGACAGGACAGAAGCTACACAGCTAACAGTTCAATTGTGCTTATGCAACTGGATGAGATGTATGCTTGTGTGACTTCGGTGTGACTTCGATACATTATGGATGTTCACCTCTCTATCCATGGGATATACTACCCTGTAGGGGTATGACGCAAGGAACCCTAGGGGAGGGTTTCTCCCATAGGTGCCACAGGAATAATTCCCTTGGCTAAAGGTAGCTTAGGAAGAAGCCCATGGGAAAGAGAGACAAGCCGCTGGAGGAGGAGGGGTGGATGGTGAAGCAATGAAGAACGAATCCCAGAACAGTCCAGGAGGAGTGCCCTTTTAAGGCCTGATGGGGGAGTGATGTTGTTGCTCCGGCCATTGAACCTCAGGCTTAAAGCTTTCCCATTCAATTGTGCTTAAGCAACTGGATGAGATGTATGCTCATGTGACTTTGATACATTGTGGCTTTTCGCCTCTCTATTCAAGGGATATACCACCCTGTAAGGGTATGACACAAGGAACCCTAGAGGAGGGTTCTCCCTATAGGTGCTATAGGAATAATTCTTTTGGCTAAAGGTAGCTTAGGAAGAAGCCCAAAAAGAATGCCCAAAAGAGTGTTGAGCATCGAAGAGGCGAGAAATCGGAAGCTATCCAGACTGGAAATAAATGTGACAGACACAGAAAGGAAGGACAGGAGAAGAAGGATAGAAGGCTAGGACAATGAATGAAAGGAAATCTGACAAGATGCAGAAGGGCAGACTTCTTAAGGAGAGAGAGAGAGAGCAGCCGGGGCCACCATCCAACTCCATTCAACAGTGGAACCTAACTACAGAACCTATGAAAGCACTAACCCTGACTAATATTATGACCACTGGCATGAAGGAGAGGAAAAACCTCCTTTGAGGAGGAAACCTCTGGAGATCCAAGGCCTAGGTTGCCTTCCCTCCAGGCTGAAGGACACATTATGTTTAGAGATTGCTCAGCTACAGCAATTGATCAATGAAGGAGAAAAGGTCCAAGTTACAGGAAGCTCTTGCTCCATCCTTCTAAATGGACAGCTGGTGAAGGAGGAGAGCAATGTCTCTGCAACTAAAGCTCAAAAGCAAGCAAGGATGTATGATGATGGAAGGAAGCCTTGGAGATATGACTGGTTCACGGTGAGGAATAAAATGGATGATGTACGATTATGAAATGAGGCCTGGAAGGCTGGTACGGTTAAGGTGAAATATGAAGAGGAAGATGAACGATGATGGAGTGAAGCCATGGAATTGAGTGAAGCCATGAAAGCTGGTCCAGTTAAAGTGAGATATGAAATGAGTGATGTACAATGATGGAGAGAAGCCTGCCAGCCCTGAGCAAAGGGGCAATAGACACAAAGGCATGTCTCTGAGTGGAGAGCAGGTCGAGTCGAGGTAGCATGGACCCAAGAGGGTTATGCTCGAGTAGTCGATGTGAAGGATTAGACCCACAGAGAGGTTGGATAAGTGAGGGATACCCAGATGTGGTCATGAGAAGACTGATGGTGATAATAACCGCAGGAGTGCAGCAGTTCAATGAGCTAGCATGAGACTTAGTGAGAGGTATGCTTGATTAATTGATCTGAATAAGTAGACCCTGAGGTCAGACTGAGTGAAGGAGAACCTGACTCATGTCATGAGGAAGCTACCATTATTTGTAACTATGGGAGTGCGTGCCAACCGGGTCCATTGACAGCCAAATAAGGATAGGACAGAATTGCATGAAGGTAGGAGCGAGAGCGACCAGGTGAAGCCAGCTACTGACGGTGAGGTAGGCAGTACCAGGAGGACATCTTAATAGGTTTGACTAGAACAAAGGAATAGAGTCAGAGGAGGAGACGCATAAGCAGGGTGATATGCAGGAGGGAATATTAGGCAATGAGAATGAGTAGGGTATGGTGGTATAGAGGGATGTCAGGATAGGGAAGCTCCCAAAAGAAAGAAGAGGTTAGAGAAGGAGCGAAATGGAGAATAGAGGGAATGGCAAGGAGGGCAACAACAGGAGATGAGCAACTGTCAGGTCAAAGAAGGGGGGGGAAAGGAGTGCATCAGGAATGGAAGGAGTGCATTCTCAAACTGGAGAGACGTAGGATTGACACCTGATCAGATTTTGTTAAGACAGTCTGGATTTCGGCTGCTGTGCCCTGTGAAAAACAAGAAAAATGTGAAATGTCCTGATTTTATAGTAGAAAGATAATGTCCAACTTTCCATTACACACTGCAGAAAACTTGGATACTTTAACTAAAATACCTGAAAGTGACAATAAACAATGCGAACCACGAAAAACTACAACACTTAGTCACAGCTGTGATTATCTAGAGAAAAGAAGGCAGGTACCATGGCCGAGAACACACAGAATCTGATGAAAACCATGGTTCAGCATGAAATTGCCCAATGTGGCAAAACACAAGGTGGCGAGAGTGAGTGGGGCCAAAAGAAGAGAATAAGCCAACCAGAGGAAAACCAACATGGGGATGCAGTGGAGGTGTAGCGCTCAGGCTCCGAGCCCCCCCCCCACCTCGAGGAAGATCGGGAAATGGAGAAGGCTGAAATGAGGTGGAGCAGCAGTTGGCGAACCCTCATGCCGATGCCTGGTGCGGAAAGTGTGGGAGGATAAGGAGAGCCAGCATAAGAACACATCAGGAGAACGAGTGGTGCAGCGCTATGAAAACAAAAATGAGGTGAGCAGTCTGAGAGCATAACAGGCAAGGAGCAGAGAGAGAGAGGGAAACTGAGCAGAGAGGGAGAGGGCAGCATGGCGAGAAACAAGGAGAGGGAATGGGGAAAACGAGGACTGCCATTGAAAGAGATCACCAAGGGCAGGCAACCCAGGAGCTCTGGGACAGAGAATGAGGTGGCCAACTGAATAAGGAGCTCAAATAGAGCAGGGGAGCCTGGGGAATAGCCCTCCCACAGGAGGAGAAGGGGTTGGGGATGGAGGGAAAGTGAAGATAAAATGAGAGAAGACAGCAATGGATCAAGCTGCATAAGGAGGGAGAAGGAGCAGGGGTGAGGTGAGGTGAGGTGAGACAATGCCGGGAGTGGAAAGAAATGAGAAGGAGTGAGAAAGAATGAGAGCTGGGCAAAGAATGAGGAGGCAGCCAGAGGTGAGTCAGCAAAACGGGGCAAGTTGAATGACTCAGAGAGGAACAGCCATCCGAGCCTCCAGCTGCAATAAAGAACGAATCCTGGAACAGTCCAGGAGGAGTGGTCTTTTAAGGCCTGATGATGGAGTGATGTTGTTGCACCACCCATTGAACCTCAGGCTTAAAGCCTTCCCAATAAAGAAGAGTTGTGTCTGAGTCTTGCTTATGTTTCTTCAGAAAGTGATCTCTAAACTGAAGTAAGATTTCCTCTACTGACTAACCATTGCCTTAGGGAAGGCCTAATCATGGCAGTACCATTTACACATTATAACTCTGGGCCCTTATTCATAAGGTACAACACAATGGCAGGAGCCACCCAGCCATAATAATCTTTTATGGAATTTCTCACCTCCTGATCCCAAATCATTGCATTTTTTTTGTTTTGTTTTGTTTTGTTTTGTGGCACAGTAGTGCAAAATCCAGGCTAGCTAGTTGGGTTTCCCTTTGCTGACCCACAACTTACAAAACATCAGCTAATACATTCATGGGTCTATATGCGAATGCATGACCAGAAGGCAGAGGGAAGAGACTGGTCTGCATCACTGATGATTATAGACAGACTGGTTGGTCAGTGATAAAAACAACTCCACCCCTTCCTTCATAGCTGTCAACAGCATGTGCTAAAACAATAACCTGATGCTTTATTAGCTGATGTTTGACACATTTTGAATTAGGGATGGGAGACCAGTGATAAACTGGAACCAGAATGCTTCTGGTGTACTTAGTGTTTGGAATTCTGAAGTGTGGGCCACAGGCTTACCAGACAAACAGGCTGAGTCAGGCTTCTTCTGAATGCTCCTTCTTTAATTGCTGATGAGGAACAAATACACTGATGCACTGTACTGGAACAGTAACAGGAACAAATGGTACAGCTAACATAACTGGTAACTGGAAAGCAGAACAATTTCCCCCCAACAAGCCCTTACTCAGTTTCTTAGTTGACAGCAGCAGGAGGGTCTGGCATTTCACCACTACAGCGGGGCTTTCCAGCACTGCATAACTAGGGTGCCCCCTGAAATACTGAAATCCCACGATACTGTGCGGTCCCACACTGAACCCAGCCTGATGACAAATACAGACACATTATTACATTCCCTCCCCCTTAAGCTAGAAAATTCCACAGCAAACAGCAGACAACATTAGAAAAAAAGAGTCTTTATAGATCGTCTCTGAGGTACCCTAAGCTGACATAGGGAGTATCTTCTGTTTGGAACATATTGGCAAGGTTCAGGTGAAGCAGGCTTTCTTCATGGGGCAGATGCAGATTGCTGGCTTGCCCTCAGAGAGACAGGTTACTGCCGAGGTTCAGGAGCAGGTGCAACCTAACTCTGGTGGTGTTAGAGGTGCCTTGTTGAAAACTGGGACAGGAATCTCTACAGGCAAATCAGTTGCAAGTGAGCAGGAACAGTTCTCAAGGATAGCAGGTGGTCTATGTGCACATGAATAAAACATTGTCCCAATTGCACATTGTAGGTTAAGGGACCACGTCAAGCAGAAACAGCACCTGAGCACCACAGATGTCTTGAGTCTTGGAACTCACAAACCAGGACATTGTCTCCCGGTTGGAATTCCCTCAGTCTTGTAGTAGACTTGTCGTGTGCTTGGCATTGCCGGTGTTGATCTTTTTGAACTATATGAGAATGATCCGGTTTTAGTAAGTCCAACCTTGTTCGAGGTTGCCACTTGAGAAAAAGTTGTGCAGTTGTACGTTATGTGACAGTATGAGGAGTATCCTGTAGGTAAGTATGAACCTGGACAACCTCTGTTCTGCAGTAGTAGCACCAGGGGTGCCATTGGCTGATTGTTTCTTCAAAGCTTTTTTAAACTGGACTGTCCATTCAGCAGCACCATTTGGGGCTGGATGATAAGATGGAGTTAGGATGTGTGTGACCCCATTTTGCTGGAGAAAATGCTGAAATTTGTGAGACGTAAACTAGGGACCATTATCAGAGACTAATTCTCGAGGGGGTCCATACGGAGAAAACAAGTTACGACAAAGCAGCAGTCTTGTGTTCCGTGGTGACAGGGTTGGCAAAACTTCCAGCCACTTGAAATGACTGTTGATAACTATCAAAAAGTGCTGCTTGTCTAGCTCAGCATAGTCTTCATGAATTCTTTCGACGGTGCTTTTTCATGCGACCAGGCATAAAGGGGTGCTCTAGGAGGCTGGTTTTGTACAGATGCACAAGGAGTGCACTGGATCACAAGGGTTTGAATGTCTTGGTCGAGGCCAGACCATCATAGATAACTTTGTGTTCGAGACTTCATATGATTTACACCCAGGTAACATTCATGAAGCTCATGCAGTAGTTGCTGTCTGAATTTTGGTGGTATAACCATTCTGAGACCCCAGAGAATACTGCTTTGGTCTGTTGATAATTACTCTCACTTGTCAAAATAAGGTTGCAGGGATTTGTCTTGAATGTAGTTAGGCCATCCCTTTAAGGTGAAGTCCAAAACATTTGCAAGAACAGGATCACGCCTGGTTTCAGCAGCAATGTTCTTGCTACCAACAAGTAGATGCTCCAGATAGGAAATTTGAAAAACTTGAGCTTTCTTTTTCTGGCTTAGCATTGCAGGGCAGATGAGATAAAACATCAGCATTGCCGTGATTCTGCAAATGCCAGTATTCAATGTCGTAGTCATAGGCTAACAGGTGCAGAGCCCAACATTGCATTCTAAGTGCTGCCAATGTTGGTATTTCAGCCTTTGGACCTAGGATAGCCAACAGGGGCTTATGGTCCATGATCAGGATGAACTTATGCCCATAGAGGTATTTGTGGAATTTATTAACCTTAAAAAGGATACTGAGGACTTCCCATTCTATTTGAGCATAGTTCCATTCACTGGGCATGGGCGTTCTTGAGGCAAATGCAGCTGTGTGTTCTTTCCCACTTGGCAATACATGCAATATCACTGCACCTACTTCATAAGGTGAGGTATTACAGACTAGCCTCAGTGGCTTGTTTGAACCGAAGTGTGCTAGCCATTTACTGGTTAACAGTCGCTGCTTGGCTGTCTTAAATGCAGTGTTGCACTCTTGTGTCCAGTTACATTTGGTGTCCTGTGTAGCAAGTCATGCAAAGGCTGTAGTAGTGTGTAGACAGATTTCCTAAGAAACATCCGTAATAGTCAGTAAGCCCAGGGAAGAATGAAATTCCAAAACATTGGAGGGTGCAGGTGTGTTTATAACGACAGATACCTTAGTCTCCATTGGGTGCAGACCCTGGGCATCGATCAGGTATCCCAAATATTCTACAGAATGCTGAAGGAAGTGACACTTTGCCAATTTTACTCGCACTACTTAGCGTTCCAACCTAGCTAGGACTTGGTCTAGCAGTTCCAAGTGCTTTTCAGTGGTGGGCTCTGTGACCAGAATATCATCCAGAAAACATACCACATGGTCTAGTCCATGCAAAATTTGGTCCATGGCATGCTGGAAAATAGCAGGAGCAGTTGAGACTCCATAGGCAAGATCATGGTAGTGATAAAGAGCTTTATAGGTATTGATGGTCAAATAGGGCTTAGAGTCCTGCTCCAATTCCAGTTGTTGGCATGGGCAAGACAAATCAATTTTACTAAAGTACTTGCCTCCAGCTAAGGTAGCAGAAAGATCTTCTGCATTTGGTAAGGGATATGGCTCTGGCTCTGGGTCAACACAACGATTTACAGTCACTTTGTAGTCTCCTCACATCCGTATAGCTTTGTCCTTCTTCAAGACCACCACTATTGGCACTGCCCAGTTGCTCCATTCCACCCGTGATATGATGCCATGGCATTCTAGCCTTTCCAGATCCTTTTCCATGGGTTCCTTAAGCGCGTAAGGTAGAAGACATGGTTTGTGGAATATAGGAGTAGCGCCTGGTCTTACCCTGTTAATTGCCTTAAGTCCTTGTATAGTTCCAAAGCCTTCTTGAAAAATAGGACAGTGCTTGTCCACAATCTTTGCAGGGGCCCCTCTGGATGTGGTGGAAACTTCTTTAAGCACAAAGATCTTGGCCTAATTCAAATGGATCTGGTGAAGCCAGTTTCTTCCCAGGAGGGCCGGACAGTTATCTTGAACCACAACTAAGAGTAATGTGGATGTTTTCACCCCATATGTGATCGGGAGTAGGATCTCTCCTTATTCTGCAATCTTGTTCCCTGTGTAGGAAGTAAGCTGCAGAATGGATGGTTGTAGTGGGAATATACACTATACGTAGCTCTGGTCAGACCCCATTTAGAGTATGCTATATAGGTATGGTCTCCTCAAAACAGGGAGGATATTGTTAAAATAGAATCTGTACAGAGAAGATTTACCAAGTCTGGTCAGGAGATGAAGACATTATCATACCCATCTAGATTAATATCCCTAAATCTATATTCATTACACTATAGGAGGTTTAGAGGAGATACGTGCCTCTTATATAAGGTAATTGGAAATTCTGATTATTGTACTGAGTTTGGTATTTACCCAAGAATGGATGAATATGGTACTAGAAGGCATAATAAACAATTAATACCATCCAAATGGAAACACAACATACGTAAACATTGGTATAGCCAGAGGGTTGTTACTCCTTGGAATGCCTTACCTAGGGCAGTAATAGATAGGGGGAGTATGAACCTGTTTAAAAATAATTTGGACCTACATTGTGGTGATATGAAAATTAAGTTTTGATGCTAGGTATAATGGGCAGGCTTTACGGGTGCAAGTCTATTTGCTTGTAAACATCTATGAAATCTATGAAATCTGTGACTCAAGACAGTCCTTGTAGGTACGCTCTAAAATAAGCAAAACAGATGCTCCAGTGTCTAGCAGCATCTTCACTGTGTTCCCAGCTAACTTAAGGGGACTGCAGATTCCATCTTATCCACTTTGGGTGGTGCTCACTGTATACAGTGCCAGCATGTCTCTCTAAGAGGGGAATTCTTCATCTGCTGAACCAAAGCTGCCGTCAGTCACATACTGTGCTCGTGATGAGCATTGTTTACTCTTGCAGACTCTAGCGATGTGGCCCATCTTCCCACAACTGCGGCAAGTCTCTTGTTTAAATCTGTAAGTATTTTGCAGGTGCTTGCCCCACACCAATAACAGGGTTTGCTAGGTTTGAAGTGGCCCCTTCTGAGTTATACAGAGCTTTGGATTTTGACAGCTGTGCTTCTGCGAGGGTTCAGTTCAGTTCAGACATGGTATTGGCAGATGCGGAGTGGTTGACCTTGAGAACGCCATGCTGGGGACCCATTGTATGCTCCATGAACTGCTGCAAGTCTTTCCTGGCCAGTTCCGTGCCCAAGGCAATATTGCTGGTTGACTGAAAAATCAAATCTCTTTCATTGAGGAGTTGCTGAAGATAATATTCATCCCAAAGACCTCAGACAAATTTGTCTCAGAGGGCTCGGTTTAGGAAAGCTTCAAACTTGCAAGTGGAAGCCAACTTTTTAAGAGCAATAATAAAGTCTGCAAGGCTTTCCCCTACTTTTTGGTTTTGATGGTAGAACCAGAATCGTTTTGCAATGATAATGGGTTCAGGACTATAATGAGCTTTAGGTGTGTCAGTCAGCTGCTGATAAGTTTGCTGTATTGGCTTCTGGGAGGCAATCAAGCTTTTAAGAAGGCTATATATTTTTGCTGGTAAAGTAGCAAGAAAAATGTTTGCTTCCTTACTATCATCAATGTCATTTGCCACCAGCCATCTCTCAAATCTTTCTAAATAGGATTCAAAATCTTCTTTTACTTCATTAAATTCAGGAACGTGGCCTATAGTAGGCATTGCAACTACTTAAGCTGTAGTGTTGGTCACGAAATGTGCCCACAGTTTAAACTTTCGTTGGCCCTCCTCATCGCCAGTGTGATAAACTGGAACTAGAATGCTTCTAGTGTACTTACTGTGTGGGGTTCTGAAGTGTGGGCCACAGGATTACCGGACAAACAGGCCGAGGCAGGCTTCTTCTGAATGCTCCTTCTTTAATTGCTGATGAGGAACAAATACACTGGTGCACTGTACTGGACCAATAACCATAACAACTGGTACAGCTAACACAACTGGTAACTGGAAAGCAGAATAGTTTCCCTCAACAAGCCCTTACTCACTTAGAGGACAGCAGCATGAGGGACTGGCATCTCACCATTACAGCATGAGCATCCCAGCACTGCATAACTAGAGCACCCCTGATATATTGAAATCCCGCGATCCTACACAGTCCCACACTGAACCCAGCCTGACGGCAAATACAGCCGCATTTCTACAAGACCCAACTATCTAGCCTGGATTATGGACTACCGTGCCCATCACCATTGTGGACTGGGGATCAGGAGGGGCAACTTCTATAAACATAATATTTGGGGTATGGCAGTGGACTAGGGATGGGAGGGTGGTGTCTAAAAGACATGCCAGCTCCTGATACAATGCCAGGAGTCAGAAGTTGTTTTTATTTCATTAAGATCAGTGTCTGGGAGGAAAGGGTGAAGGGGGAAATAACTAGGGTTGATGGTGTCCTACCATAAATTGAATACCAAGACAATTATTTCTAGATACTGTGTTGAAAAATTGCCCTGTAGTGTATCTAACTGAGCAATCTGGTGGAGCATGACTAGTGCAACTGTAATATGAACACATGGAAATCAATTTTCTCTGGTTTCTAGTGGTTCTTCCTCACAAAGATGCTTTGCTCATTTTGCTGACCAGCCAACCGAAGATAAACATGTTCACATGCATAAGCAATTCTCTGAGGGAAATGTTATGGTAGCTAAGGCAGGGCTTTTTATTTGTGGGCCACAGAGGCATAATGGGTAACGTCCCCAAACAAAGGACAGTTCTGATCAATGCTATCAATCCATTATGGTATGGCTACTGTGGGCAAATGAATGCATTAATTTGAATAGTTAGGTGAGTACCAGTATCCAAGGTGAAAATTATTTGGGTATTCATTATTCATGTTAAGACAGCATTAAATGAGGCTTTAAAAGCCATTGACTTACCCAGTTGGCCACAGATAGCCCCATGGCTACCCACTCCCCTCGGAGGCTCAGTGCTCTCCACCCACATCCCCTCCCATACAACTATTTTCCATAAGAAATGTTAAACAGTTAAGAAGCCTCCTCTCCTGATGTTTGATTCATGATTGGGGCAGCAAGAGGAGGCAATAATCCAGTCAAGCAAGCAGTTCTTCTCCCTATTCTGCAGAACACTGCTGTAATAACTGATTGTTTCTTAGCTAATAGCCTGTAGTTTGCACAAGGGGTGCACATCATTGACAGTTCAAGGCAGACTGTTTAATTTGTCTTTCATTATCATGAAATGCAGGCCACTCTCACAACCTCACTGCCCTGCAGTCTGTCAGCTGAGAGACAGTCAGCAATTCTGGCAGTGTACTGTGGGTTAAGGAGGGAGTGGAACGGCAGTTGAGCTTGTATTATTTCCTATTCTTTTCAAATCAGGGATGGGAGCTAGTTAAAATATCTGCACTTTGGGGTCAGGGAAGTAGGCCAGGAGCAGTAGAAGCCAGTCACTACTGGATGCATTGCAGGATGGCTTCTTAACTCTGGAGCCAGAGAGTCAACAACACACTGGGAAAACCTGGACCTAGGTGCTGTCAAGTTGTGAGTATGTTAGGGACATCGGTATAACTGAATCTCTAAATAAAAGCCATCACTGATCAGTGTGGTTCAGGTTGGAAATGGGAAAGGAGCACTTGAACACCAAAATGCATATAGTATTCCTGGGTTCAAAAAGACAGACTTCAACACAATTAAGGTAAAAATAAGAGAACATCTGGTTGGGCTCAGGAGAAGAGAAGGAGTAGAAGAGAACTGGATCATTATAAAAATGATCAGCTCCAAGAAGTCACTAGCACATACCTCAAGCAGAAGCAGAAGGAGAAATGGAAGCACAGAAAACCCCTTGTGGTATACAGGGGAGGTAATGAGAGCAGTATACAAGGGGAGCAAGAGGAAGGAGAACAGTGCAGGCTACCTAGAGAAACTAAAGGCACCTAGCAGTGACTTGAGGATGGCCAAGGCAACTGCAATGATAAAAATAGCAGAAGGTGTCATGGAAGGTGAGAAGGCTGTCTTTCATTACATCAGAGAAAAACAAACAAGAGAAACATAGAAACATAGACTTTGACGGCAGATAAGGACCACTTGGCCCACCTAGTCTGCCCATTTCCCTACCTACAGGATAAGCTGCAGATCCTAGTTAACCAACAGCCTATTTCTTCCTACCCCCCACAAGAATTGCCTTGTCTGTCCCATGCATTATTGAAGTCTGTCACAGTATTAGACCCCACAACCTCCTCAGGAAGGCTGTTCCTTGCTTCCACCACCCTCTCTGTGAAACATACTTCCTCACATTGCCCCAGAACCGTCCCCTCTCTATCTTCAAATTGTGTACCCTTGTTCTTGCACATCTCTTTTTCTGAAAGATGTTATCCTCTTGGACTTTGTTGATTCCATTGAGGTACTTAAAAGTTTCTATCATGTCCCCCCCTCCCTCCTTTCCTCAGGGTATCATATTAAGCTCCTTTAGTCTCGCCTCTGATGGCTTCTCTTGCAGACCCTGCACCATTTTAGTTGCCTTCCTGGACTGCCTCCATCCTGTCTATGTCCTTGTGGAGATGGGATCTCCAGAACTGGACGTAGTACTCTACATGGGGTCTCACCAACTGTCTGTACAGAGGGATAACACCTTCCTGTTTTCTGCTGGTGATTCCTCTCCCTATACATCCCAGTATCCCCCCAGCCCTCCCTGCTGCCTTCTCACATTGCTTGCTAACCTTAAGGTCATCTGATATGATTACCCCCAGGTCCCTTTCCATTTCTGTTGTTGTTACTACTCTTCCCCTGGGTTTTTGTTTCCCAGGTGCATTATTTGGCACTTCTTTGCACCGAATCCAAGCTGCCATACTTCTGACCATTCCTCCAACCTTGCCAAGTCCCTTCTCATCCTTTCCACGCCTCCTTGTGTATCAACCATGTTGCAGATTTTGGTGTCACTGGGAAAGAGGCATACTTTTCCTTCCAGTCCCTCTGCAATGTCACTTATAAGACATTAAAAAGGACGGGAACCAGTACTGAACCCTGCGGTACCCCACTAGTAACCCCTCTTTCTTCAGAGTGGACTCCATTTACAATTACCTTCTGTATCCTGTTATCCAGCCAATGTTTTACTCAGGCTACCACCCTGGGACCCATTCCCAGGCTGGTTAATTTGATTATTAATCTTTTGTGTGGGACTGTGTCAAATGCCTTTCTAAAGTCTAGGAAGGCCATGTCCACAGACCCTCCCTGGTCTACTACTTTGGTCACCCAGTCAAAGAAATCAATTAGATTCGTCTGACATTACCTTTCCGCTGTGAATCCATGCTGCCTTGGGTCCTGAGCTCCACTGGTCTTTAGGTACTCAACAATTCTTTCCTTCAGAAGTGATTCCATCACTTTTCCTACCATAGAGGTCAAACTGACAGATCTGTAGTTTCCTGCTTCTGTCTTGCTCCCACTTTTGTGAAGGGAAATCACATCCTCCTTCCTCCAGTCCTCAGGTACCACACCATCCTCCCATGATTTTTTAAAAAGGGTAGTCAGCGGTGTCACTAGTTCTTCCCTTAATTCTTTGAGAATTCTGGGGTGAATTCTGTCAGGCCCCATTGCTTTGCCCATCTTCAGTTTTAGGAGTTCTTTCAGAACCCTTTCTTCTATGAAAGGACTGGCATCGACCCCCCCTATCCAGAGTGCTTTTGTTGATGGGATTAGGCACCTTCCCCTCCTCCTCTTTTGTGAATATTGAGCAGAAGTATTCATTCAGTATACCTGCTTTTTTATTGTTCCTCTCTGCCCACCCATCATCTATTCTATTCAGCCTCACTATCCCTCCCTTTGTCTTTCTGCACTCCCTGATGTACATATAAAAGGTTTTATCCCCCTTTTTAACCAAGTTGGCTATATTTTCCTCAGTTTGGGCCGTTGCTATTCTGACTTCCCTCCCTGCTTCCTTCTGCCTTAACTGGTATAGTTCTCTGTCCTGCTCCTTCTGTGTTTCCTTATACTTCCTAAATGCTATCTTTTTCTCCCTAACCTTCCCCTCCATCTCTTTTGAGAACCACAGTGGCTTTTTCTTTCATTTTGATTTGTTTATTTGCTTCACACAAAGGCTTGTTGCATCTTTGATGGCAGTTTTGATGTTTCCCCATTGTTGCTTCACCCCTCCTTCTAGCCTGTTTGCTAGTGCTTTTCTAAGGCACTCTCCCATCTTGCCAAAGTCAGCCCTCCTGAAGTCCAGTAACCTCACTTTTGTATGGCTTGACTCTACCTGAGTTTATCATGAACCACACTGTTTGGTGGCCCCTTGTTCCCAGATAGCTATCCACTTCTAGATCTGAGATCCTCTCACTGTCCCCATTTGAGAATACAAGGTCTACTGTTATGCTGAATCAGTATTGACAAAAGAGAAGGAAAAAACACTACCACAAGGGGGGGGTGGTTGACAAGCAGAGGAAGGGAATAACAAGGATTTGTGCAGAACCTATTGCCACAGATAGGGTCCTAAAGGTGTTTCTAGCCTTGAAGGTGAGTAAATCTCCAGGGCCAGATACTGTAGATTGCACTCCAGAGTGCTGAGAGAGCTTGTGCAGGTTCTGTTGACACCCCAAGCTGACCTGTACCATGTGTCCTTGACTCGGGAGTTGTACCTGGAGAGTGAAGGACTGCTGAGGTTGTGCCTTTATATAAACGATGGGGCCAGGGACAAGCCAGGAGACTATAGGCCAGTCATTATAACTTCAATAGTTGGCAAAGTGACAGAAACCATGCTTAGAAAAGGTTAGTAGAATTTATTGAGACAAACAGGCTGCAGGATGGCAGACAGCACAGGTTTATGGCTGGGAGGTCCTGTCAAACTAGCTCAGCCAATTTCTTTGACTGGGTCACAAGGGCCATGGATAGGGCCCAGGAAGTAGACATAGTGTACAGAGACTTCATCAAGGACTTTGACTCTATTCCCCACAGGAGATTTATCAGAAAGTTGGATGATCTTAGATGGTAGACAAAATGACCAGGTTGGTAGGTAATTGATTATGGGGGAGAACACAGAGTCATGATCAGTGGGGAGCAGTCAGGTATGAGGGAAGTCACAAGTGGGGTCCTGCACAGATCAATACTCAGACCAGTGCTGTTGAAAGTGTTCATCAGTGAAATATGCCTATTTTTGGATGGCCACAAGCTCTTCAGCACAGCTGGCACAGAAGAGGGGATCAGGGACATGAAAGAAGATTTGGTGGGATAGGTGCCGGGTTCTTGGGTCGGGGGGGATTTATAATGTATCAATTTTTGTTTTTGTGCAGTGATTTTATATTGTTGGGGTAGGGTTATGGTGCTCTGGGGTTAGACAGAGAAGTTTTCTTAGCTCTGTTTACTCTTACTTTAACCTGTATTTATTCCTTCTTCTTTTTATTGTCATCTTTTATATGCACCATCATTTGCTTCCCAATCTTTGCCATTTTTATGTTAGTTGCACGTATGTGCAAGAAACATAGTGCCATCATCTGAGTTTTCGGAGGTGTGGCACCCCGTCTTCCAATTCAGTCAGTGAGTTTGCAGACGCGGCCACAGTGCTCCAATGACTGCTGCAGCAGTCTATGACAGCAGTCGAAAATGCAGTGGCATACAGTTGAAAGGGAGAGCTCCGCTTCAGTGAGCAGAGATCGCCCCCCCATACACGCACGCAAGCACGCATATTGCGTGCTGATGCGCTCCCTCCCCCCCACACACTGTTTGGCCTATGGGGGTGCCCAATCCCCCGTCGGCCCACGCCCCCAACAAAAGTAGTCCAGGTGCCACGCTGGGAACAGACCCCAGCGTGGCAAAAATGTTATCGCCAACAGGGGTGCCCAGTCCCCCGTTGGCTCCATGGCTGCACGCTCCCCCCAAAACCTTTCCAGGTGCCACGCTGGTAGCCCACCCCAGTGTGGCAAATCTTGTTATGGCCGATGGGGTGCCCAATCCCCGTCAGCTCCAGCCCCCCCAAACAGTCTTTCCAGCTGCCATGCTGGGAGCCCACCCCAGTGTGGCAAACGTCCTGTGTCGTCTTAATTAAAAAAAAAAAAAAAACTGTAAATAAAAAAACGGTCCCTCGCAGTCTCACTGCCCCCACCCGCACCCACTCACTGTGCACCCTGCCTCCCCACACCCCCCTCACCCCATACTTACCTCTGAAGCTTGCCGCAATGATCATCGGTGGACCGGGAACACATCTGTACTCTTCAAAGCCGACCGCGAACTGAGGAAATGCCGGTAAGTTGTATAATGGAATAAATAGGTTTTTTTCAACTTTGTTGCATATCTCAGGCATTTTTGGGAATTTTGGGCCCAACTTTTCAACTTGGGGTTTTTGGGACCCCTTCTCATGAATTCTTGCACTGCCATGGCGTTAACTGCGTGAAATCACCTTTTGGGGCTGATTAATGAAATGACACTGCCAGTGTTCATAAGGTGGGCTCTCAAAAAGCCTATGTTGAAAATTTGGTGAAAATTTCTAAAAATGATTGTTTTATGGGCGCACGCTATGGTTCCTACACACGCTCATAAGTTCGCCGGAATTTTCAATATTTTCACTCCAGATTCAACATTGCCATTTTACCACACCTCCTTATGAGCAGTACAGCTGTCATTTTTCACATCCTGCCCAAAACGTGTTTCCACCCATGTAGCACACAATGGCACAGTCGGTGTGCGAAATCAATGTATGGGACACATTAGGAAAATAACAGTGACACTGTTCATGAGAAGAGGCCTTAAAATGGCTATATTGAAAATTTGGTGAAAAAAATTCCTAAAAATGACTGTTTTATGGGCGTGTGTTGCGCAGTTCCTACGTACACTCGTAAGTTCGCGAATTTTCAATATTTGCACTCCAATGACTTCCAAATACCTAAACAGCACATACAAGCAAGCAACATTCGGCACTAACAAATGCTTTTTTTTTTTGTGGGCATGCTATGGAATGTGTCTGGTGTGTAGCCTCTGAGTTATGTTTATATTATTGTTTTTTCACTGATATCTGTCTGTCTAAGCACTCGTTCATTACTTGGAATATTAAGGTGGCCAACTCCCCCTTGAAATGCTCCCATGTTTTGATATACCTTCGGAGATATCACCCCCAGTTGTTTTTCTACAGGAGACTCATTTGCTTATAGCTGATTTGTTGTTACTTTGCTGTAGATGGTTGGATCATGTTTATGGTATAGGGGTAGATAAAAAACGAGCTGTAGTCACTATTCTCATAGCCAAATTGGTTGACTTTTGCTTACACCAAGTTATTTCAGATCCCTCCGGTAGATATGTTATAGTGACGGGCACGTTGGATCACACTGAACTTATTTTAGTTTTATTTTATGGTCCTAACACTGATTGTTCTCAGGTATTTGTTGATTTATCACTGCACCTTGCATTTTGGCCAGACTTGCCCATTATATTAGCAGGTGACTGGAACATTCCCTTGGATGGGGATCTGGATAAGTCTGACCCTTTTTCCTTTCAGATAACACCAAATCAAAGGGCCATTAGAGAGCTCATCGCCACTTATGCTCTGATTGAGCCCTGGTGGACTTTGCACCCTGCAGTACCTCTAGAAAATATTTTTTTTTTCCCTTCCCACTGCTGAACTTACTCTAGATTAGATTTTCTTCTTTTTACCCCAACATTGCTGCCAGGATTGATATTGGCAGAGATCCTCCCCAGAGTGATCTCTGATCACTCCCCCATGCATCTTTCAATGACATTGGAACTTAACAGGAATACAGACAAGACCTAGAAGATGAATGATTCTCTCCTTCAAGATCCTGCTGTGATTTCTCATTTACGAGAATACACAGTTAATTTTTTTCTTGAAAATCAAGGCTCAGTTGCCCAGGCAGCAACTTTGTGGGCTGCCTATAAGTGCGTCATTTGGGGTGAAATTAGTTGTTTGGCTACTACTATAAAATGAAATAATCAAGCGCGAGCTCAGGATCTTTCACTCCAAATTCATTCCTTGGAACACCTGGCTGAGTCTTCTGCATCCAAACAGGTTCTTTTGCAGATTAAAGTAAAAGTGTGATTTTTTTTTTTTTTTTACATTTTGGGCTTCATAGCCCACTACCCTGGAGCAGCAATAGCCCCTCTGTGCTAAAATTATAATTTGCAATGCACTCTATACAATTTGGTAAGGGATTGTAATTCTGGCCAAACTGCCAGTGAACCAATCACTTCCCAGTTTCCAGTTCACCTGCTCCACCCCCACTATCTAACATGGAACCAGGGAGAACACGGAGATGCACCTCATCCAAGTCTATGGGGCTCATTTTCAGAACAATTTTTCAAAACTTTAAACTCAGGTTCTACATTTATATTGTGATTCTAATTGGATCTCTTTTGTTACTGTACATCAGCTTTATGAATTGGACCCCATAGATTACTTTTTCTTAGACACAAGATGGATCAGGCTATTCCATCATTTTCTGAGTAGCATAAGGAGATGCTGGATATGCTGCAGATGGAACACACTTTGGCTTCTGCAGGTATGCACCATTGCTTCCAATCATATCCTAATCATTGGGCCCCTTTGGATGCATGGCTGTCCACCTTGGGGTGTGCAGCTGAATCTTCAGTTGATCCTTGACATGATTCTGCCTGAAGGATATTGTCCTCTCCTCACTACTCTAGAGCCCAGATTTGTTTGTGGGGGGTGGTGGTTAGGGGGGTTAGGTAGGGGGTTGAGTGTGGTCTTTTTCTCATGTTTTTTCATTCTAGTATTTATTTGGTACTGGTTTGTTTTTGTTTACTGGTGTGTTCAATAAAGTTTACTTAATTAAAAATGAAAAGATCCCTGGTGGGAGACTGCACTTGGAGTACTGTGTCCAGTTCTGGAATCCTTACCTTGGGAAAGACATAAAGCAATTGGGGGTGTAATGAAGGGCTACCAAGCTGATCAGGGGAAACTGGGTTACTTGTACAGTATAAACAGAGGCTGGAAAACTTGAATATGTACTAACTGGAGACCAGGACGGAAGGGGGGGCATGATACAGACATTCAAATATATTAAGGGTATCAACAGGGAGGATTCTAGTGAATTATTTAGGGCCAGTGAGAACAAGCACAACAGAGGGAATCTCTGCTAATTGGCCAGGCACAAATTCAGGATTAATGCCAGGAGGTATTATTTCACAGAGGTTGTGGCTGTGGAAAAGGCTGCCAAAGGAGATTGTTTGCTCAAAAACAATGTGGAGCTTCAAGACCATTCATTAAAATACCACAAACAGCTTAACGTGATACAATATATTAATTTGCATCCCCCTCCCTGGCAGGCTGAAAATAGGCAGAATTGCCTAGTTCTTCTTACTAGAGATGGGCGAAGTGGCCAAAATTCGCTCCGCGGAGTGATTCACGGAGTAACGTGGAATCCATGAAGCGCTCTGCAACGTGAAGCGGAGTACTTCACATCATGATGGGGAAAGCGAAGTCCATTAAAACCAATGACATCACATTATTCCACCTTCCCCAGACCACTTCTCCACCAATTTTAAGGCGAAGTACATTGAAATCAATGTACTTCGCATCACTTCGCTTGTTATTGAGCTCCAAGGTGACTTTGCAGTGCTTCATTGGATTGCAGGTCACATGGGCTCTAGACTGTTCTGCACAGCTTCAGTTCTGTGTAGTGTGTATGTAGTGGAAGATGGAGACAGTTTCCTCTCAGAGCTCTGAGATTCAAATCCTCTAAAAACTGTTAAAAAGGCCTTTTTGAGCAAATTTTCTGCTCAAACTTTAGTGCATCGATTGTAGGAAACCCTCCTGTGCTCATATCATCGAGTGTTTATTTTCTGAGTGTGGATTTTGAATGAAAATTTAGAACAGTCAGTCTGTGTACTGTGAAGTGTGCTTTGGGGGAGGGGCGTATCTGTGGGGTAGGTAGTTTAACTGGGAGAAAAAGGCAGTCTCTGTTGTGGTTATATTTTTCTTGTATAACTGTGTTAAAGTACACATAGTAGTATTTTCAGTAATTCTTGCCTTTTTTTGCTGATTGTAGTGATGCAACAGTATATAATTTCAGTTTGTTTAAAACATTTGGTTATATTGCTAAAGGTTTTTAATTAGCTACGCAATATTGTAGTGTGTGTGTGAGTGCGTGTGCTATGCGTACCATTAAATCAGACAACTTTTATTGTGCCAGAGTAATTGCAGCAGTGTGAACCTACTAACCACCACACCTGCATTAATTTTTCATACTGCTTTGTGGCATCTTTACTGGTAGTGGACTATTACTGCCATGTACTACCTCCCCAACCTGCAAAAGGTATTCTTTTCCAGATTTGGATTTGTGACTTGTGAGTGCTGGTTAGGTGTTGTTGAGCCTTTGTGTCTGACTCTGCATCTCTTGAGTGCACAGTGCAATCTTAATCTGTTTGTGCATTGCAGTACACCATTAATTCTGGTGACTGTGTGTCCACTGCGCACATGACTGAGTGCACCATTAATTCTGGGAGACTTTGCGTTTCTTGTTATGCTCTCATTTCACTTCGTCAGCACTGGGGAATTTTCTGGACACAAGACAGTAGCATTTTGGGGATGCAAATTAATTCTGGTGACTATGCGTGGGCACTGCTCGCATGACGAGTGCACCATTAATTTGGGAGACTGCATTTTTGTTACCCTCTCATTTCACTTCACCAGCACTGGGAATTTTCTGGACACAAGACAATAGCATTTTGGGGACGCACATTAATTCTGGTGACTGTGTGGCCACTGCTCGCATGATGGAGTGCACCATTAATTCTGGGAGACTTTGCATTTTTTGTTACCCTCTCATTTCACTTCGCCAGTACTGGGGAATTTTCTGGACACAAGATAGTAGCATTTTGGGGATGCAAATTAATTCTGATGACTGTGTGTGACCACTGTGCGCATGACTGAGTATGCCAATAATTCTGGGAGACTTTGCATTTTTTGTTATGCTCTCATTTCACTTCGCCAGCACTGGGGAATTTTCTGGACACAAGACAGTAGCATTTTGGGAATGCAAATTAATTCTGGTTACTGTGTGTGACCACTGTGCTCATGACTGAGTGTGCCATTAATTCTGGGAGACTTAGCATTTCTTGTTACGCTCTAATTTCACTTTGTCAGCACTGGGGAATTTTCTGGACACAAGACAATAGCATTTTGGGTATGCACATCAATTCTGCAGTATGTGTGTGATGTGACCACATCCACTGCATGCATGACTGAGTGTGCCATTAATTCTGGGAAACTTTGTATTTCTTGTTGTGCTTTCATTTCACTTCATCAACACTGGGGAGTTTTCTGGACACAAGACAGTAGCATTTTGGGGATGCACATTACTTCTGGTGACTGTGTGTGTGTGTGTGTGGGGACACTTGGGGGCTGCCAATATTGTTGCCACTCAGCCTTACTTTGCATAAGGTGGAATGGCAACGTGAAGTAATAATTGCAAGGTGAAGTGAGCCTTTCCTATTGGCCACTCCGCTTAGCGGAGTGACAACACGAAGTGGCCTCTTTGCATTCACTTCACCAGCGGAATTTAATTTTGCTGCATCTCTACTCCTTACCCAGTCATCAGAAACTAAAAAATACTCTAAATAAATAGGAGAGTTGTGATAAGGTTAGAGGACCAGTACGGTCAAATGTAAATAATATTACATTGTTTTATTATGTTATTGTGTGTATATGTGGAACTATGTGTAATGTAACGGTTTGTTTTTGAGAACATGGGTCACCATTTTAAATGAGATCCTACTCAATGGTTTAACCTTTAATAAAATGAAATGAAGGATGGCTGGGGAGGGGGGAGCTAAGGGACATGAAGCCTTAAGGCACATGTATCTCTGCATGGGGCAGACTTTATAGACAAAAAGGCCTTCTTCTGCCGGAAAATGTTATATTTCCAGGTAGGATTATAGACAGGATATATTCAACATGCTGCTTGTTTGTGGGGACACTGGCTTGGTGATTGTGGTGCTCACGGAAGTGGGCAGGCTGTGCATATAAAGGGCAGGCAAACTGGCTGAGAAGCAAACTGAGACTGGGTCGGGATGGATTGAAGGAGGGCTTTTTAGGCCAAATTTGATTTAAATACTAGGGCTGTTTGTGCTCATTGTTTCTTTTCACAGGTATATTAGCGGGTGAATGCAGGGCCTAATGGAACTGAGTCCAGCTTGGTGAGAAACAGCTTTTTTTCTCTTTTTGTGGTAGATTGGCTGCAAATTGTTTATGAGGACAATGGCTTAGTGAGCATGGTACTCAGGGAAGTGGGAAGGCTGTGCCAATATCAGGCAGGTTAACCGGGCTGAGGAGCCAATCGATACTTGGCAGAGAGGGATCAGAGGAAGGCGTTTGAGCCCTAACTTGATTTATATACTTGGGCTGCTCATCCTAGATGTTTCTCTCCAAAAATACATTGTAGGAGGAGAATGATGAGCCTTAAGAAGTGGAGGCGGGTGTGATAAGAAACATTCTAGGTGGGAGAAGCATTCTGGAACGTGAGTGCCACCATGCAGCAGGAGTGCATGGCTTCTGACTTTGACCTCTGCAGGATGTCCTCAGGTAAGTCCATAGTTCCACAAGGAACTCTGACCAAGGAAGGAAGGTCAGTGGAAGGTACAGATTAGGCACTACACCGTACTGGGGTAGGCCTATGCAGGGATAAGCAGGAAAGGAGGGGAACCACTAATAGGCACTACACACTATCTGTGGAAGGCCTATGCAGGGGTAAGTGTGAATGGTGCTCTAAACAACCAATAGACAGTACACCCTATCTGGCATAGGCCTACAGCATATAGGGGTAAGAAGGAAAGAAGGGATAAAACCACTAGGAGAGGCAATGATTCAGGAAGGATAGAGCTAGATATATATTTAGCAAATATCTGAGTACAGAATAGTATATGAATATTGTAAGTAGACACAAAAGGCAGTTAGCCAGCTGTAGGGCCTGTGGGACAACCATTCCCTGGACCATGCTTTGAAGGCTCGAATACTGCTAAATATACAGCAGGTTTGAGGAAGTTCATGTGCACCAGTGGGCAGTATGGGGTAAAACACTCCTGCTGTGCAGACAGCTAAGCTGGAATCCAGAACCACTACCCACTCCTCTGCCTACCCAAATGCCCACTGGCCCAGGAGGATGGAGAGTGGTTGGAATGGGAAGAAACAGTTTGTGGCTGTGAAACTGTGTCCCCTGGTAGAGACTGCTAACTGATTTGAATCCCTGGAGTAGGCAAAGTTACCTGACTCCACAAAAGGAGGCTGCCAACCAATTATGAAGGAGAATCAGGCAGGGGGTGTATCACCCAACAGTGCAGAGCAAAAAAAGAAGGTAACCACCAGAATGCTTATTATAGTGGACTCTATGGTAAGGGGAAGTCAAGGGATTGGTTTGTGAGAGGAGGAAGGTGGGGGTGGAGCTCAGATTTCTTCCAGGTGCATCAACCACTAGATACAGGGATAGAATACGGAGGATGATAGACAGGATGGGGGAGGTGCTACATGCCCTTGTGCACTTGGGTACAAATGACCTGGCAGCCCAAAGCTTGGTTTGAAGTTAAATCAGAGTTTTGTAGGAATAGGGGAGCTAAAGTCAAAGTAGCCTCATTATCCTTCTCAGAGGTGCTAGTAGTGTGGGTTAGGTTGGAGAGTTGGGAGAACAGGGTGAGACAGGGGAAACTAAAGCATTCAATGCCTTCTTGGAAAGGTGTTGTCACGAGGAAAGGTTTGGATATATGGAAGATCAGAGTAACTTCTGGGACAGGTTATTCAAGGGAGACAGCCTTCATCTCACATGTAAGGGAACAAGTGCACCTGAGTGGAAGCTTGACATTTTCATGAACTGACATTTAAACTTCTGGGGGGGGGAGTCAGGGGCTTGGAAGAACATAGTAGGAGGGAGGACTTAGTGTGGACTCCCCTGGACACAGAAAGGAAAGTAGTGGGTGCCAATGGTAACAAGGGAAGGTACCAAAAACGTTATAGTAAGGAAGCAGATGTTTGGGATCACATTAAGCCATCTAGTGGGAGGAAAAAAGGGAGAAACAAGAAGATTGTAGTGAGCAGGGGGAAGGGAACAGGTAAGAGTAAGGTGAATAAGGTGGAGCTTAAAAGGACATCTGTCTAAATGCCAGGAGCCTGAGTAATAAGATCAGTGACATACAGGCAATGGTGGCAGAGACCAAGTTAGATATATTATCCATCACAGAGATGTGGGCCACTGGGAACACCAAAGAGGATTTGGCCATTTCAAGGTATAACCTGTACAGGAGGGACAAGGACATGGGTAAAGGTGGGAGAAGTTTCCCTCTTATTAGGGAGGATATTGAAACTACAGAAGATGGTACCATAAAGAAGGAAGGATGGGGAGGGAGAGTGGAGTCAATTTGGATACAGCTAACTATGGCTGCTAGTAAAAAGGTTAGGATGATAGTAGTTAATGGACCACAGGTAGAGATGTGCGAAGTTGGAAAACTGCTCCGCAGATTAATTCGTGGATTTGCCTCATTTTGTGAAGTTAGTCTATGGTGGGAAGTCCAAATTTGTTTAAAACTGATAACTCCATGAAATGTGAAGTTGGCAACTCTGCTGGCAGAGTTTGTCACAGAAGGAGTTGTTCAAACTAAACCTGTCCCTGTTGTGTAGTGGTCCCCCCTTCACTGAACTGATAATTATCATTCCCTCATGTCTAGTGGCCCCCCCCCAATCACCAGCCTGATGTTAAATTTCTTTATCTTTCTCTGATGTCTAGCAGTCCCTCCCCTCCACCCATATCCAATATTATCTGTAGTATTCCCCTGTGTCCAGGGCTCCCTCCCCACACTTTATCACCCGCCAGACATAATTTCACAATTTCACTGGTGTCCAGTGTTCCCCCATCCCGATTCCCTCTGTTAGGAAGTTATCCCATTCCCTGGTGTTTAGCGGTCCCTCCCACCACCCGCACCAATGCCCGATGTTATCTGTAGTATTCCCTGGTGTCCAGTGGTCCCTCCTCTCACCTGATCATCCAACCGACATAATGTCACAGTTTCCCTGGTGTGCAGTGGTTCTCTCCTCAATCCTAACCCCCCGTATTAGGAATTTATACCAGTCACTGGTGTCTAGCATACCCACATCATTATCCCCAATCCCCTGTAATAGAAATGCAGTCCATTCCCTGGTGTCTAGTGGACCCCCTACCCCAGCAGGTAGTGTCCCACCACCCCACTCCTCCCCACACAGAGCCTGCAACTGGTATAGCCCTCTGTTCTCCACCATGGCAGGCCACCAACTGAGTTATCAATGAGAATGTACTTGTACAAGTACATGCTCATTCATTGACATGACAGCTCAATCAGCAGCTGGCCATTGTGGAAGCAGAGGGCTGTGCTGGTTACCAGCTCAGGGTTGGGATGGGGAAGAATGGTGTTGTGGGACATAATATGACAGCTTAGTTGGTGGTTGACCATAGTGGAGAGCGGAGGGCTGTGTCAGTCACTGGCTTGGGGTCAGGATTGGGGGAATGGGGTTAGGGGGCATTACCTAGACACCAGGAAGTGGACTACCTTTCTGTTACAGAGGATCGAGGATAGGGAAGGGGTCCACTGGACACCAGAGGATGGTGTAACTTCCTAATACAGGGGATCGAGATGGGGAGACTACTGGTCACCAAGGAACCTGTGGCATTATGTCAGGCAGGTGATAGGATGGGGGGAAGGACCATTGGACATCAGGGAATACTACAGATACATTGGCAATGGGTGCGGATGGGGGGAGGGACCACTAGAGATCAGGGAAAGGTAAAGAAATTATTTAACATTGGGCCAGCAATCAGCATGGGGTGGGGGACCACTAGACACTAGGGAAAGATTTTTATTTTACATCAGGCCAGTGATCAACCGATGGGGGCACTAGACATTGGGGAATAATCATAACATTGGGTTGCCAAATGGTGAGGGGGGGACCACTATACACCAGGGAATGATCATTATCGGGCCGGTGATCAGTGGGAGGGTAGAGAACACTAGATACCAGGGCCAGTTTTATTTTGCACTTTAAAAAACCCAAAGCAAGGCAAAGTTACAAACAGTGAATTTTTAATAAACAGGAAAACGTCACGAAATGATCCGTGGAGATGGATTTGGTGACTTTGCTTTAAATTCACTGGCGAATTAAAAAAAGGGAAAGGGAGGCAAAGAATTGGGTGAAAAAAATGAGGAGGGGGAGCAAAAGAGGACCTAGTGATAGTACGGGTCCCGAATCCACCTGAAACTGACTGGGATACCCTTGCAGATAGGGACACCAGGAGTCAGGCACTGCTGGATGTGATGCAGAACTGTCTACTGGTGCAGCTGGTTAGGGAACACACATGGCAGGATACTATCCTCGACTTGGCACTCATCAACTCAGAGGTCTTGAAAGAGCAGCAGTAAGGGAACCACTGGGGTCCAATGACTACAATTCTATGTGGTTTGAACTGGCTGTGGGTAACTCTGGTCTCACTTCAAGAGTGTTTGTTCTGGACCTCAAATTTGTGGATTTTCACTGGAGGAGAAAAAGGGTCAGGGAAAACTTGGTGGGGATAGACCAAATCAAGGGAGTAGAGGAGAAGTAGGGAAGGATCAAGGGGACAATTCTGGTGGTGTCTGACTACTATGCCAAGAAGGTCACCAAAAGAAACAAGCACAAGAGACAGATCTGGATCTCTAAGGAGGTAAAGTAGGCTATGAGGCAAAAATGAAAGGCACTCATAAAGTACAAGGTGGCCAAAGGGGAAGAGGGATGGAAGGAATATTACGCCACAATAATAAAAGGTGAAGGTAGCTGTAAAAGGACAAAGGCCAGACATGGAGCTACAGATTGCCGAGGGTGTGAAGGGGGAGAAGAAAGTTTTTAGATAAATTTGGGAAAAAGGGAAAGCTGGAAGAGGTATCATCAGGCTTGCTAAAGGGAGTAGGGGGTGGAGGCTTATAAGCAGAATGCCAATGTCCTAAATAATTACTTCTGCTTAGTGTTCATGTTTGAGAATGATGGACCTCTACAGGAAAGTGAGATCAAGGCAGCCACATGAGAGGGCGCACAGTAACGAGGAGGGTGGGGATCATAGCTGAATGAATCAGGAAAAGGTTAGTGATGGCCTGTTGCACCTGAGGGTACTTAAAGAACTAGCTTTAAAACTGGCAGTGCACTTGACCCAGCTATTTAACAACTCACTAGAGTCAGGAATAGTACCAGGAGATTGGAGAACTGAAGACATAGTTCCACTCCAAAGGCCAGACATGGAGCTGCAGATTGCTGAGGGTGTGAAAGGGGAGAATGAAGTTTTTAGATACATTTGGGGAAAAAGGGAAAGCTAGAAGAGGTATCATCAGGCTTGCTAAAGGGAGTAGGGGTTGAGGCTTATAAGCAGAATGCCAATGTCCTAAATAATTACTTCTGCTTAGTGTTCATGTTTGAGAATGATGGACCTCTACTGTAAAGTAGGATCAAGGCAGCCACATGAGAGGGCGCACAGTAAACGAGGAGGGTGGGGATCACAGCTGAATGAATAAGGAAAAGATTAGTGATGGACTGCTGCACCTGAGGGTACTTAGAGAACTAGTTTTAAAGCTGGCAGTGCACTTGACCCAGCAATTTAACAACTCACTATAGTCAGGAACAGTACCAGGAGACTGGAGAACTGCAGACATAGTCCCACTCCACAAGGGAAGGCCAGGCAGGATCCAGACACCTACAGACCGATGAGCCTTGCTGGACCTCCACAGTGGGTAAAATGATGGAGACCATAAGGAAGGAAAGCCTAGTGGCATACAAAGAAGATAACTGGCAGTAGAACAGCAAACAGCATGGGTCTGTGTCAATAAAATCATGTCAGATCAACCTGATAATGTTTTTTGACTGGTTCACTACTGCGGTGGACAAGTCATGTGGTTGATTTACTATACTTTGACTTCAGCAAAGCCTTTGATTCCATGCCACAAAGGAGGCTGCTAAAAATGCTGAAGAACTTAGGAGTAGAGAAGGGATTAGTTAAGTGGGAAGGATAATTGTTAGGGGAATGGCAACAGATGGTGGTGGTAAACGGGGTCAAATCTGGGAACGGGGGGGGTCACGAGTAGAAATGCAGCAAAGCTTTACTACTCAGGCATCGGGCCTCATTACAGCCCTGGGCAGTCTGGTATAGCACAATACCTCCCAACCTGTTCGGTATTATTGCTTACTTAAGGAATGCTAAGTAGGCACCTGTGAGAGAGATACTAGAAAAATGAATATGTTTTGGTTATTACCACAGATAAATGAGTGTGTTCCTTCTAACAGGAACTGTAACTGCATGCCCTGAAAATAGAGTTTCTCCTTGAAATGCTGTCTGTAATACTATCCAGTACTGCCACCCTTATTGGTGTGAGTTATTTTAATAAAGTAAAACACTTTTTAAGTAATATCCTTGGTGAATGGTTCTATTCTCCAACATATATCTAGATAACTTGGTAGGATGGGGCCGTTGGTGTGTGAGTTTGAGTTGATTTTTGTGGATTCAGTTACTAAATGTGGTAGAGATATACCTCAGTGCGTCAAAATCTATAATTACAGTAAGTGCAAGCCTTCTTCTGCCTTCTCGGTGTTGGTGTGTATTGACTAACTAATCCTCAATACATTTTTGGATAACCAGTAAAAGTGCTAGAGATTAATAGTCATGTACTGTATGTAAACTATGATCTGGAGCAAGATTCACAGGTGGCAGTCCATATAAAATAAATAACATTATCATGTCTACAAATTATGACAAGTGCAAGAATACTCAGCAGGGATATCCATTCGTTGTTACTTTGCTAGTCTTTAACTTGAAAAAAGGAATATTAAAATTGCAATTAAGTTCCAGTGTGCAAACTTTCCTCCTGTGGTATTTAATATTGGATATTTTCATGTAATTATTACATTTCCAGCATCACTTGTAGGCAAATGTGAATCCCAAGGGTTTATTTTAATTATGCAAGACAGTTGTTGCTAAGACCTATTCACTGAGCTCCACCTGCTGGATTTGTTAGGATATCAAAAATATAGCTTCCCAATATCATTGTAAAAGTGCTGATTACCTGTGTGTTTGCTTGTTTTATACAAAAATAGATCAGGGCAAACTATTTAGCAGAATCCATGATGGAAGGGCCAAAGGCATGGATACAAGCTGAGTTGGAAACAGTAAAGGGGGACCTTAAAAGAGCATTTTTGCTACACAGAAATTAATAGGGTTGTGGATTAGATTACTAGAGGTGGTGGACAGTGCAGACCGTGCTCAGAGTTCAAAGACTAAATGGGATAAAAACTTAAAAGGGAGACTGGATAAGTATGTGAAAGGGGAGGGCATTTCAGTTTATTGCTGTTAGCACTGATTGATTGACTGGGAAATGGTGATCAGAAAAGGCTCAGTGAGTTAAGGTTTATTCCTAGGTGTGACCTGGGTGGAAGGAGAAGAGTACAAGACAGTGAAAGGGGGCAGTAAATGCAGAACATAGATTTCTTAAACAGCATAAAGTACATCACAGGCAAAAACAATTATAAAGGCTGAACAGTACAAGCCTGACAAAGAGAAACTGTAAGCACATTCTCATGTAAGCATTAATCACCGGCAGAGGAGGCATCTACCGGGGATTAATGCCAGCTAAGGGGCGTTGTTGCCGAGGGCGAAGCCCGAGGGTTCAACCTTAGCGGGCGTTAACACCGGTAGACGCCGAGTCTGCCGGTGATTAATGCTCTTGTAACAGGGACAAGCGCGATGTCTACTAGGACGATCACAGTGCAAAAGGCGCCGGAGACGGAGGTAATCTCCATACACTTTACTCTTATTGTACTGAAGGCTCTATGACGGCGCCCGCGATAGGTGCATCGCCGTCACCTGGTACAGGAGCAGCACGGCATTGTGAGCCAATAATGCCATGTTGCTGTGCTCAGAAGCGGTTTACGACTTCCAACACGCATTAGCTTCTCATAATGCCGTAGTTGGTTCAGGCTCGAAGCCCAACACGGCATTATGAGAAATAATGCCGTGTTGGACTCGTGAACGCGCTTCCCAGGACAGCAACACGGCATTATCGGCTCACAATGCCGTGTTGGTCCTGCACCACGTGACGGTGTTGAGCCTATCGCGGGACTCTCTCCTAGACTTCCGAATAATGCCCTGTTACAAGACACAGTAGTGCCTAGGGCTGAGAAGGCACTTTTATGCAATATCACAATTTTTGACAGCTTATATCTTGGCCATTTGCCAATGTACAGTCATAAAAAACAGCAAAGCACTCATTCCTGGCCATGATCTTGGGACCTGAATGTGTGTGTGTGTGTGTGTGTGTGTGTGTGTGTGTTGGGAAGGAAATGGCAACATTATAACAAATCCCCCACTTTCACATGTCCTGTGCTGGGAAAAATAGACTTTTTTTATAAATGGATTTTAAGCCTGAAAAATGTTGATGTGCAAAAATGATGTGTTTATGATGTATCTGTGAAAATAGGACACTTATGGCTACTGACTGTAAAACAGCAGGAACTGAAAAACTGACACCTATGGGGACATGGGGGGAGCCAGTGATAACTAAAGGAATGCTAAAGTTTAGAAGAAAATTGACTCAAAAATATACAAATAAAAAGAATTGGGGATTCCCAAATACACAGATTTGTTAATGTCACAGTGCAATCTTTTTTTTTTTTTAATGGACTTTGACACCAACAAACGACCTGTGAAAATGTGGTTCTCATAATTTCACATCTACAACAATGGGACACATATGAATAGTGACAGTAAAACAGCTGGGATTTGAAATTTGAGATTTCCTTGGTGGTGGCATTTGTATGTGTGTGTGGGGGGGTGATAACTAGAAAATGGTTGACATTTAGAAGAAAAAGATACTGAAAATAAGAAAGATATAAATAAAAATAGAAAGGTATGAATAACAATATATATTTATCAGTTCGCTCATGTACAGATTGCATTTGTGAAGGTGCAGCACAAAAGCCATGTTTTTGCAGAGGTACTTTAACACCAATACATTTTAATGTTGACTTGTGGAAAACAGAAATTTACTGATTTGTGAGGCAGGAGAAATTTAAGTTGACATGTAAAAACCCATCTCGTTCTATGACTGCTTGTGAAGGGTCAGATACTTTGTGTATGGCTCATACAGCCATGAACAAAGTCCACTATAGTCCTGAGGCATTGTGTGACAGGTCAACTGCTATGTGTATAGCCTGGCACCCAAACAAATAAGCAATTTAAAGTTTTGTATGTGCGAAAACACGTGAAAGTGCTCATTTTTGTTCAAATTGCTCATTTTTTGATGTTAAACATTTTTAAAAAATGTGCCGTTTGCGCTTGCATGTTGTGAGAATAATCTGAGATCACCAATATATACACATTTTTACTGTGTGCAGAAAAACCATACCCCTTATCATAGATAACATATTTTAATGATTAAATAAGTGCAGTCCCTCCTCTGACTAGGCTCATGCATAGCATGGCTATAATGGAAGTCTCTAGAGTGGACATTTACATTTATTCCAGATCTGGGGCAGTGCACAGGAACACTGGGCACAGACATAAGCAAGCACACTACTGAATAAAAGCCCAGAGGCAGTAAATAGTTCACAATACTTTATTGTGTAAATCTGGTCTGGGTACAGCATTGCACATTAATCATTCTTCCTGACAGGGCATCATAACAGTCAAGTTACTTGAATAATTTGATAGCCTTCAGCTCATCCAACTTTGTATTTATAGGTTACATAGATCTTTGGTAAGGAGACCTATTACTATCAATTATGATAAATCCCCACAGGGCGTTCTAAATACAGTATAGTAGATCATGTCCTTTTGTGTATTCCTCATAGTCATGGTAACTGAAAATGTATTTTTCCAAATGCACTGTATGACTACAATATTCCCAGATCTTTCTAAGATAACTCTTCATCCAACTGGATAAACGTTCAAGGCATACATAGTTTGCAAGTCCCTCACTTCTCTGTTCACCTTGTACAGGGTATTAGTCATAAAGTCCCTGGAACAAAACCTTTCTACTGAACCCTGGGGCACAGTTTGCAATATCTTTTTATCAATTGGTGGGTGGGCAGAGGGAGACAGTGAAAAAGCAGGGATACTGAACGAATATTTCTGCTCAGTATTCACAAAAGAGGAGGGGGAAGTGCCTAATCCAATTAACAGAAGCACTCTTGATAGGGGGGTCGATCCCAGTCCTTTCCCAGAAGAAAAGGTTATGCAAGAACTCCTAAAACTGAAGGTGGACAAAGCAATGGGGCCTGATGGAATTCACCCCAGAATTCTAAAAGAATTAAGGGGGGAACTAGTGAAACCACTGGCTACTCTTTTTAATAAATCATGGGAGGATGGTGTGGTACCCGAGGACTGGAGGAAGGTGGATGTGATTCCCTTCACAAAGAGTGGGACAAGACAGAGGCAGGAAACTACAGACCTGTCAGTTTGACCTCTGTGGTAGGGAAAGTGATGGAGTCACTTCTGAAGGAAAGAATAGTTGAGTACCTAGAGGCCAGTGGGGCACAGGACCCAAGGCAGCATGGGTTCACAGTGGGAAGGTCATGTCAGATGAATCTAATAGATTTCTTTGACTGGGTGACCAAAGTAGTAGACCAGGGAGGGTTGTGGACATGGCCTACCTAGACTTTAGCAAGGCATTTGACACAGTCCCACACAAAAGATTAATGGTCAAATTAACCAGCCTGGGAGTGGGTCCCAGGGTGGTATACAAGTAAAACATTGGCTGGACAACAGGACACAGAAGGTAATTGTAAATGAAGTCCACTCTGAAGAAAGAGGGGTTACTAGTGGGGTACCCATGAGGTTCATATGGTCAGTCCTTTTTAATGTCTTCATAAGTGACATTGAAGAGGGACTGGAAGGAAAAGCATGCCTCTTTGCAGATGACACAAAGATCTGCAACAGGGTTGATACACAAGGAGTCGTGGAAAGGATGAGAAGGGACTTGGCAAGGTTGGAGGAATGGTCAGAAGTATGGCAGCTAGGATTCAATGCAAAGAAGTGCAAAATAATGCACCTGGGAAACAAGAACCCAGGGGAAGAATACACATTGGGGTGGAGGTAGTAACAACAACAAAAAAGGAAAGGGACCTGGGGGTAATCATATCAGATGACCTTAAGGCTAGCAAGCAATGTGAGAAGGTAGCAGGGAGGGCTGGGGGTATACTGGGATGCATAGGGAGAGGCATCAGCAGCAGAAAACAGGAAGTTGTTATCCCTCTGTACAGACAGTTGGTGAGACCCCATCTGGAGTACTGCGTCCAGTTCTGGAGACCCATCTCTGCAAGGACATAGACAGGATAGAGGCAGTCCAGAAGAGGGGAACTAAAATGGTACAGGGTCTGCAAGAGAAGCCATATGAGGAGAGACTAAAGGAGCTTAATATGTATACCCTTGAGGAAAGAAGGGAGAGGGGGATGTGATAGAAACTTTTAAGTACCTCAGTGGAATCAACAAAGTCCAAGAGGGTAGCATCTTTCAGAAAAAGAGACGTGCAAGAACAAGGGGACACAATTTAAAGATAGAGGGGGCAGTTCAGGGGCAATGTGAGGAAGTATTATTTCACAGAGAGGGTAGTGGATGCATGGAACAGCCTTCCTGAGGAGGTTGTGGGGTCTAAAACTGTGGGAGAATTCAAGAATGCATGGGACAGACATAAGGCAATTCTTGTGGGGGGTAGGAAGAAATAGGCTATTGGTTAACTAGGATCTGCAGCCTATCCTGTAGGTAGGGAAATGGGCAGACTAGATGGGCCAAGCGGTCCTTATCTGCCGTCAAAGTCTGTGTTTCTATGTTTCTATCTTAGCAGTAGTGCCATCCATGAAGGTCTTTCAAGACTTTGCTATCATTCTAGTTACTTGGCAGATGAGATACTAGTAACTCTTTTTCTTCATTGAGGAAAGCTAGGGCATTCCCTGGGACTGCTTCCAGGCCTGGAAGCCATCAGAACACCTCCCTTGAGGTAGGGGTGAGCTAAGTGTCCTGGTGGCAACTTCAATTCTGCTTTGAATGGGGGGGGGGCAAAATTTGGTTAATTGTTGTCACTTCAGCTGAATCACTTTGACTCTCAGTATAATAATTGACATATGACAAAACACTACAGAATGAGGTAAAAAAGCCTTGAGGTTAGCCATGGCCATTAATTATTATAGCATATATGTGGCAGGTGATGTTGGCATGCCACGACTGTGGATCTCTGTGTTTTCTGTGATATGACACATTGTCAAATATATATGACTTCTATGCACCCCCCATCAGAACTGTAGTAATTCTTAGTTTTCTTTGCTGACCTCAAGGCTCATCCTCCCTGTAGTCCCTATTTGCCATTCATGCCAATTACATTGTTAATTCCACATAGGTTTCAAAATAAATCCTACTCCCCCCCCCCAAAAAAAATGTGCATCCCCAAAAAAGTCCATGTACTACAATCCCACACCAATATAAGGGCATTGCTTTGCCTATCTTACCTTCCTAAATGTGTGCATTTACTTTTATTTTTTGCAACTCTTTTAATGTTTTTATTTAAATATTGTGACTTTAAAAAAAAGTTTGTAACATTTTAACAAACCTTTACTGTAACAGCTACTGCCCAATTGGAACATCATTTTGACATGTCCCTCCGAGATTGCCATGCTACCTAAGGTGACCATTGTCATCCCTTTGCTAGTGCCAATGGTTTAGGTGACATCACAGGTCTGATTTAACTGGCAATGACTGCTTGTAAGCATGTGAGGCTGAGGATGAGTTATAATGAGGCAGGCAACATTTCCCACCTATACAAATAATGTTTGCTGGTGATGACATGGTAAAAATTGTTGTAGTATCTTCTGGAGGACCTGGTTATGCCAGAGTATGTGCAAATCCTTTCCCCACTGGTGACTGTGCTGCTAGGAGTGGCGGTGGTGAGACAGACTGCAGTGCTGCCAATGGGAGTGCAGGGAGACTTGCCTGTTGGAGATAGAGGGTTAGTTGATGACACCTTGTTGCTACATCTTTAATCAAGCAGTGTTGCAGAACATTGTGCTTCTGTTGGTAATATTGGTTGAGCACAGCACATTTGGGGGAACAATGAAAATATCTTATAATGTCCTGAAAGGTGTCCAGAATTTCTTTTAACTGTGTATGTTTCTCAAGCACATAAGTTACCACTAAATTCAGTGTGTGTGTGTGTGTGTGTGTGTGTGTGAAGCAAGATACATGGTAGAAACCCCTATCATTCATGACTTTCAACATGTTACTCCCACTGTCTCTACAAAAATTTCCATCTTCAGGCTGTGAGGGTATATGCAGATGTCCAGCAGTGATTTTGTGAAGTGCAGGATATTCTCCCCACTGTGTTTCCCTTCCATGACAGACACATTAAATAAGGCACTTCCTATAGTGCTGTTCCTCTGTGAGGCTGCCTGCTTCATGATAACTCCTGTAGGGGCTGGATTTGGTGGTGGAAGTGGGACAGAGGTGGTGCTGCTGGTGCTTGACATAACCCAATAAGCAGTGAGACCCAAGAAGCTTTGGTTTGAGTATTGCTCCAGATGTCACTAGTAAAATGCATGTATACCCCTCTGCCTGCTTGAGAAGGGTCACCATCTGCATGCATCTGGTGTCATACACCATGGGGAGAACATGCTGAGAAAAAATGATGAGTGATGAAATTCTGTATTTGGGCTTCAGCTCATATAACAGTCTTCGAAAGCTGGTGTCTTCCACCCTGGTGAATGGCTGAGGATCAACTGTCACCATCTCACCAGTCAGTTGAGGGATTGGCATGGCAGCTGGATGACTAGGCAACATTTTTGTGTGGGCATATAATGACTCTTGGAGCGTGGTTTGGTAGCAATAAATTCTGGAGTAGCACTGGTGCTGCTACTGCAACCACTACCACTATTATCCCTCCCTAGTGGTGGTGGTTGAGGCTGGAGTGATGTTTTAGAAGGAGCACCACTAGTGTCAGCTGACTTTGACTGTCGCTGCCATGGAAGCTGCATAACTTGAACAAACACTTGCTCTTTGGCTGCTGCTGCTGAGTCTGATCTATGTGTGGACTGTGAAAGGATGTGACTCTTAGCAAGATGCTGTGTTCACGCTTTAGATGGTCAGCCAGAACACTGGTTGGTGATGTCAGTGTAGATTGACTCTGGCTCATCTTTTCCTCACACATATTGCAAGATGCTCTCAGTGGATCCGTGGGGCCATCCCCAAAATTCTCCCATACTGTGGAAGATCTCAAGGCTTTCTTAGTTATATGACCTCCCGACTGAGGGATCAGGGGGTCTTAGAAGAAAGAGGGTGACCACTGCAAGATTTATTTTTTTCTGGTCATGGAGCAGAAATGATGTGGCTGCACCACATGATCACCAGAAGCAGCAACAGCAGTAGTAGTAGTAGTAGTAGTACAAGATCTATCAGGTGGGACTGGAAACTTGGCCCGGGATTTGAATTTCCCTGCTTCATCAAGTTGCTTTCATACTTTTCTCTTCTTCCTTGCTTTTCTCTCTGTGCCAGTATTGTTCTCCTGTATTGGTGGTGGTGGTAGCCTTTACTTATCAGAATCATAGTCTTCAGCAGAGGAGCTTGTTGTAACTGACAACACACTTTCAGCCTGCACTTTGTTTTCCCCTTCTTCTGCTTCTTCCTCCAATGCTCCCTGCTTCTACTCCACAACTTCTCCTTCACCAGCCATCTCCACTACACTCTCATCTGATGCGTCACCCTTCACCTGCCCTTTCCCTGCTTCCTCTTCCTTTTCCTGTGCTTTTGATTCCTCCTTCTCTGTCTCCAGTACCTTTCCCTTCTCTGGCACCTCCAATTCCATATTCTCCTTCTCTGTGACAGTCAACTCCATTGCAACTGACTGTCCTGGTGGTGTACATGCTACTAGCTTGCTTTTATAAAACAGAGAGGTTGGCATACTGTAAACAACACCTCACCCATGTACACCAAACACTTGTTTTTCATCAGGTGACAGATAACAGTAGTGTCAGAGCAAAACTTGATCCCTGATTTGGGGCATGTGGGTACACTTAGAGAATAAGTATCATATAGTGCCTCAAGCCAGTAGCGGTGGACAAGAAATCACCCATGGTGCACACCACAGTGTGGGTGTACATGCTGCTGAGTTGGCACCCCACCTGGCACTGTCAGTTGCTGTTGTGTGGTTCACATAAGACTCAAAAGGGGGAGGGCTTTCCTGTATATGTTGGGAATGGGGTGGAGGATCCTTGGGAATGAGATCACCACCATTGGTAGCACAGGACAACAAGATACTTGGAGAGGGAGGAGGACCTTGAACAGTGGACAACCTGTGTGTTTCTGCTTTGATCCACCTGGTTCCAGCACCACCAGATGCACCAATGGACACTGACTATGACTGACTGGGACAGTTGCTGCTTACCATGGGCATACAACCAGTTGAGTTCTGCAGTCTAATAAATCCCAATGGTTTCTTTGGATGCACTATTAACTGCCCAGATCTAGTTTGCCTCTGTCTCAGACCCACCACCACCACCAGTATCTCCAACACCAGCAAAACTCCCTGTCAGTGTCCTACTCCCTCTAACATCCTCACCATGTACATCACCCCCACCATGGGAACACGACTACCAAAGATGCTTGCAGAACTGCTACAGTAGTTGCTGTAGGGATGGGTACCACACTGGAACCTTTAACTGCTGCTCCTCCTCCTCTCCCAGTCCTCCCTGCTCCCCTTTCAGGACATTTTTTCTTCATCATCTCAGTTATTGGCAGCTTGCTGCAATCAGATAAAGCTTTTGACAAAAGAGGTCTCACAAGCACCCACTCTCATGAAAACTACACTGTAATTGGATAAAGTATTTCACAAGATTTGGGGTAGCTTAGACAGGCACCCACTGCCACCTACAAAAACTACACTGCAATTGGATGAAGTGTTTCACAAGATTTGGGGTAACTTAGACAGGCGCTCACTGCCACCCACAAAAACTACGCTGAAATTGGAGAATGTTTTTCACACGATTTGGGGGGGCCTCAGGCAGGCACCCACACTGCCACCCACTAAAACTACACTGCAATTGGATAAAATGTTTCACAAAATTTGGGAGGGGGATCAGGCAGGTCAGGCACCCACTGCTATCCACCAAAACAACACTGCACTTCGATAAAGTGTTTCATAAGATTTGGAGTGGCTCAGGCAGGTGCCCACTGCCACACACCATAACTGCATTGCAAATGGATAAGTTTTTCATAAGATTGGTGGGGGGATCAGGCAAACTGGCACCCAGGCACCCACTATCACCAAACCTACACTACAATTTGATAATGTTATTGACAAGATTTGGGACTTAGACACACACTATCAAAAAGCTACATGGCAGTTAGAGAAAACTTCAGAAAATATTTGAATACAACAGCATAACTTAGCACAGCACTGCAGGTCCCCCCCGCTTGTCCTCAAACAAATGTTTAACTTCTCTTTTCCTTCCCTTTTCCTGTCTGACTTAGAAATAAACTAATTGTAGAACTGGCAGCTTGCAAGCAACTGCTCTTTTATTTCAAGTGGCAACTTTCAAACATTTTTCTGAGAAAATCCACACAGCATAGCAAAGAGGACCTTTCTCCCCTGACACCAGAGCTGCAATGGCACACAGAGCTGCAGAGCACTCATTTTGTATGCTGAAAGTCCATGTTCCAGATTGGTTACTGAATGTCAGATGGCTGCCA
The DNA here is from genome assembly GCA_016271365.2 of Neoceratodus forsteri. Classification (NCBI taxonomy): domain Eukaryota; kingdom Metazoa; phylum Chordata; order Ceratodontiformes; family Ceratodontidae; genus Neoceratodus; species Neoceratodus forsteri. The sequence goes on along the minus strand of CM057455.1, from coordinate 1,428,987,537 downwards.
GAAAGTTGTGCATTCTCAGTGTTTGATCTGTTAAAAAAATGTTCCGTCATTCCTGCCGAAGTGCCAAAGAGTTGGTGTTAAGACACCAGTCTTCAGATCAGCTTCAGCTAGCCAAAAATCACCAAATGTTTGGTGTTTCACTGAGTGCCCCTTCAGCTTTGCGCTCGCCCTTACTTGAGGGAAGATGTCCCTACCATCCTCCTCTACTCTACTCTGCTCTATGGCTCCATTCCTCTCCTCACTCCACCAGAGCAAACACCTCAAAGGGCCCTGAATCAGCTGTGCAGATCTTCTTTATCACTGAATCTTCAGCCCCAATCTAGAACCCCTGGCAGATCTGCCTGGGCCTTGGCAACCCATGTCATAACAAGGCCATACAGCATCTTAGTAACTTATAGGGGGAGAAACTCAAGAAGTAGAGAGCCATGGACAGTTGCAGGTGGGAGTAGTGAAGTCATGAAGAAGACTCTTATGGGAGAAAATAGAAGATGTGGAGCAGATGACAGAGGATGGGAGGTCCACAGTTTAGTAAAGCACTAGGAGAAGACAGATTGACCAATAGTAGCTTTCCTAAATGGAATAGAAAGAAAATGAGAAACACTGCTATGTAGGGGGTAAGATGAAGGTGGGGGAGAGAAAAGTAGGAAGAAAAAGTAGGAGGGGTGGGAACCAAACCAGAATGTGTACACAAATGAGGCATAATGGGAAAAATTACTGGAATCAAGACAGGAGAGGCAAAGGGCAAAGTAGAGCAAGCAGTGGTGGGTACAAGGGGGACAGTCTAAGGCAAAATGACAAAAAGAGTGAAAGGGTAAATCCAGTCTGGCAAGGGAGGCTTTGGGAGTTCCACTGTAAATGATGTCACGATAGTGAAAAATAGGGAGAATTATCTTCAAAACAATTTCCTGTCGGGCAGGAAGTGGGATATTCGCTTAGGTCCTGTACAACGTTTGGGGTGGAGCTTGTGGTGTATGGCATCAGTGTGTACCAAGTAGTTAAGATGTCCATCCAGCCAGACGCTGACATACAGTATTTAAAGAAAGTTACATCCTCAATCATAGCACCATCAAGGGTGTGGAATAAAGTGAGTAAGGTAAGTCAGGTAAACCTCAGTCTGGTGCCAAAAGTCATGGAAACTGTTTCTTTGGCATTGATGGACAGTTGGCTAGACCGGAACCAGCACTGAACAGTGTCAAAATCCAGATGTAGCTGGATAATAAGGTCAAGAGAAAACGAGCCAGAAGCAGTAAGTGTATCATCAGCATACATATGAATGGATCCCAAGGAACAGACAAATGGAAGGTCATTTAAGAATACTGAAGAAAATCGGGCCCAGGGCAGACTCTTGAGGGATGGCTGAGCAGATGGGGAATGGGGAAGAAATGGAGCTTCCGACTGTACAGCTTATGATGTTCTCTCAAGGTAGGAGTGAAATCAACTGACTGAGGAGTCAGAGAGACCTGCTGTTTTAAGCTTGTCCAAAAGAAAGGGATGTACCACCGTGTCAAAAGCCTTTGCAAGATCAACAGATATTGTGAAGGTGATCAGTCCCTGGCCCATACCTGAGAGGATGCAGTCAGTGTGCCAGAAGAGGATATGGTTTCAATAAAAAGCTACTGGAGTTGGTAAATATGTGTTGGTTTTATTAAGATCTGTTCACCATAATAAAAAATATTGTAGTCATAACAAAAACAAACAACATCAAGGGAATGCTAAGGTTGGCTTAAAACTCTATAATAGCTGGGAAACGTGGGCTGAAATTATAACATCAAGTCAGCTAACATAATCTTAGCTCGACCACACTGTCTACAGGAACAGTATGATAGTGGTGGTGGTGGTGGACAATTAACTTAGTAACTAATGAATGGATGTTCACAGTTTAGCAAATGTAGAAAATTTAAGATTTAATAGTGTAGACTGACAGGTTTTGGCCTTTTAAACGTCTAAAATGTAAAGGAGTATGCCAGATTTAGTATATATGATATTTTTGAAGTCTAATCACATGCCATTGTTTTATGAAGTTCATATGATGTCCCCAACCCTGCATTCCTACTTATTCTCAAACTTCCTCCTTCACTCCCATACTCTCCCGCCATTCCTTTCTACCATTGGTCCTACCATTTTCTGTCATGCTCCCACTGATCTAAAGGATTTTTGCAGTCTGCACCACTGTATTGCAATAGTTTCCTATCTGTATTTTGTCAGTGTTATTTCACACTGTATTTCTCATGCATATATTGCATTATATTTTATCATAGAAATTAACATGGAAATACAAAAACAGAGATGAATATGGACAGAAAAAGACAGTCCATCAAACTGCTCTGTTGCCCTCCAGTGTATTACTCTAATTTAGTTTTTTAGGTCCAGAATTTTACCTATCTCCTACCACCCTCTCATTCCTAGTATCTCCCATAATGATGTCCCATTGTGCTATAAACCAAGCTGAGGTCCCAGCACTGATTACATTGCTAGATAGATTATTCTTCCTTTCCACCACCTGATATGCTAAAAATACTTCCTGTTTATCAATGTAAATTATTTCACTTTTGTTGATTTATTAATGTAACCCAATGTTCCCTTCCCCCATGGTGTACCTGGAAAGAAGTTTGAATTAGTTCAGTGTGCCCTCCTAGCCAAATAGTAGTCAGATAAGTAAAATAGAAATATATTTTTATATGTTTGTTATAACGCGGACATATACAGAATGACATTGTCTGCCTGCACTTTTCTCAGCCTACCTGTTTATTTGCTCTGCTGCTCCACAGCTATTCCAGCTTACCAGCCTTTGTCCAGGCCCTACCAACACTACAGATCCATCAATACATTCAGGGATCATTTCTATAGTTTGTAAAAACTGCCAGATGTCATCTTATTCAGCTGCACAAGGAGTAAGTGGTTGTGGAGCTAACCAGCTATGGAGCATCACCATTGGTGGGGGCCAGAAGACGTTAAGAGCAGAGCCACTCTAGCACAAGAGAACTGCCTGCCTGCATCTTTTTCAGTCTACCTGTCTGCTCTACTGCTTCACAGTTGTTCCAGCATCTCAGCCCTTGTACTGGCCCTCAGGTGGATGCAAACAAAAGTTATAATGGGCTCAGTTCATTCAAGGTGAACCAACATGATCTGGTGCCTACAGAAACAGAGACCATAGCAAACAACTGAAGGGCTAGGACACCCAAAACAAACTGCAGCACTCAACCACTTTAAGCTAAATGGAGCTTACATAAAATAAATCAGAACATTCTTACCAGTTCTTTATTTTATTTAAGTGCTCACACATCAAATATCTACACGTAGCAAAGGCAGAGTGATGAGGCAACCGACAACTTCAGTTTTGCTAGAACTAAAACTCTGTAGGCACCCACATGGTGCTGTAACCAGAGCAGAATATATGAACTGCAGCCAGGCAGACAGCCCATGTACATGATGATACACTGGAACAGCTGACATTTTGGCAATGCCTTCCTCAGAGCTGAAAGTTGTCGGTTGCCTCATCACTCTGCCTTTGCTAGATGTGGATATTTGATGTGTGAGCACATAAATAAAATAAAGAACTGGTAAGAATGTTCTGATTTATTTTATGTAAGCCTCATTTAGATTAAAGTGTCTGACTGCTGCAGTTTGTTTTGGGCATCTTGGCCCTTCAGTTGTTTCCTGCAGTCTCTGTTTCTGCAGGCACTAGACTGTGTTGGTTCACCTTGAGTGAACTGAGCCCTGCAGTTTGTTTCAGGCATCCTGGCCCTTCTCTTGCTTGTACTGGCCCTACCAGCACTATAGGCACATTACAAACTGCCAGACACCAACCTGCTCAGTTGCATAAAGGGTACAGGATTGTGGGGAACACCATCAGTCAATTGTTAACATCAGGTGTGGATTCCACAGCACTTAAGAGAGCAGCCGCTCCAGTGGCTGTCTGTCGAGTGGTTGCTATATTTTGTTTTCATTTGTTACAGCTTACTGGTTAAAGGTTTTCTGTTTCTGAATTTGGCAAACAGGATTTTCTCGTTTATATTGTGTCATAAATATTAACAAGATGAAGACTATCATTTTAACTTGGGCTATTTTCAATACTTTACTGCTGACAAAAATATCCAGGGATACAAACTCAACGCAAGATGTCCCTGCCAAGAGTCACCAATGATCATATCTGACTATAAGTGGTAGTTCAGCAATAGTCATACAATCTTCCACCAGAGTGAGGCATGCAGTATTTTGTTGCCATCAAAGAGTAGGGTAAAAGTAAATAGGGCTCCATCTTTTAACCTTTTAACTGTTCTTGGGAGAGAGACAAAGCAAGAAATGTGCGTTTGTTATTGCTATTGTTGTTTGGGGATATATAATTGATCCCTGGTCCTTCAAAAACTGATAGTCTACCCATCTCTCATACATTGCAGCTTAGTTTGTAAAACTGACAAACTACAAATTAGGTTTCAAGGGAAAAGATCAAGCATCTTAGGCATTTCTGAGGCATGACTAGACTCTAGAATAGAAGATTGTACATTAAATGAACAGGGATAAAGACAGAAATAGGAAAAGTGGGGGTCTTTATCAAAATGAAAACCTAGGTCTTGTGCATCTAAAAGAGGAGGAACATATAAAAAGCATACATTGTATCCTGTTTGAAACTGTAAAATGTAATATCACCATTGGCCCTATCTATCACCCCAAAATGTTAATCCACAGACTTCTGAGGATCTAGCCTACTTTTTAGCTATGAATATACAGTACAGTACAGTAAGGAAGGGTATGATCATCTTAACTGGAAACTTCAATTCAAATTTGGTGGGACTCAGAGGGTAGAAGTTAAAACAATCCCTTGAAGTTTTGAATGTAATTTGGAGACTTTGCCTGTGGTTCAAAAGGCCAGTGGGTAACACATGCCATGTAGCCTCCACATGCTACAAAACTGCACATGTCCAAGTGTATGTCTGAAGTTTTTTGTTGGGCTGCCACATGGCTCCTTCATTCCCTCCTGCTCCCTCCATTTCTGTTGCTGCTGTGCGTCTGCCTCTGAGTATTCCTGCTACTCCTTTGGCTGGCTACTTGTCTTGTGCATGGCTATTCAGCCACTTCTGTCTGCCTGCCATGGTGATTCCTTGGGTTTCGTGCTCTGGGTGGTTTTGTGGGCTCCCAGCCTAGCTCTGTCTTTATGGTCTCCTACTTTGCCTGGGTCCGATTCTTGCAGCAGTTCCCTGACAGGTCAGTTTCAGCTTGGATACAGATTCTGAGCTATGCCTGTTTTCTTGTTCGGCCATTAACACTGGAGGGAGAAAGAAGGTTAGGGGCTGCTAGGTCCCAAATTTCACAGGCTAGCCTTCCATGCTATTTCAGAAAATCTCCAAATGAAGGTAGTAAATGCTTCAGGTCCTAAAGCCTGTTCTATTTTAACACTCTGTTAGCCTTTGCTAGAATGTGTTTGAAATGATGTATGGCTACCAAACTCTTGTGTCCTTCAGTATATCTCCATGCTGTTAATCTAAAACTGTTTTCATTAATTCAGCCTACTTAATTCTCTACTGTTCAGCTATTTCAGCTTCAGCAGCTGCTGTACTGCTTCTCTATTTCCTGCCTCCTTTGGCAGCCACTCCTTGGATTGGTTGTCATGCATCTGCCAGTATTGTTTTGCTCTGTAGCATTCTGTCTCATTCTCAAGCTCAGTTGGCATACTTCAGCCAATCATTCAGCCTTGCTTATATTTTACTTTTGCTCCTTCATACTCTAACAGCCATAAAGCTTCACCATCAGCCTCTTAATGTACTTCTGCATATGGACTCATGCCAGCCATGACCATTTCATTGTTTCCAAGTATGGGTCCCTTGTCTCAAGTGGGGTCCTCCTTTTTCTGCCCTTTGGGTGATAATGTCCCACACCTTGACAAAACTTTACTGTGCAGATTGATTTGGCAGCACCTCTTTACGTAGCATTTATGACATCAGCTACTGAAGGGTGGGGCCGCTAAATCCTCAAGGGCTCCTTTAGCTGTACAGACCACATCGACAGCACCTTTGAAGTCTTTTCTCCCCATGTCCACTAAAGGTAAACCTGGTCTCCTTTGACTTCCCTTCCTCTGCCTTTCAAGGATGAGGATCACACTAATACTCAGATACACTGCCCCTCAAGGGCTCGTCTCCTGTGGTTTGGCCCTCAGGGCTTTGCTTCTTCTCTAGGCCTCCCCTCAGTCTGAAGGCCAGATGAGTGACTTTCAGTGATCACTGCTGTCCTTCTTCCTCCCTTGGGGGGAAGGCCTCTTTTGTGGGGAACCTCCTTTAGCTGCAGAGATAGGCTTGCAGCACCCGTATGATATTCCTGTTAGAAGGATAATGTGAAAGCCTAGAGTGTAACAGCCCCTCTTCTAAATGTCCCCTTAATTGGTTCTCTAAATTGCCAACTCACAGTGTAACAGCCCTTCCTCTAAATGTCCCCTAAATTGGTTCTCTAAATTGTAATAGTAGAGATATCACTTATTTCAACCCTAGCCCCGGAGAACAGCTGACCTAGGCCTTGGATCTCCAGAGGTTTCCTTCTTTTAAAAGTTTTTTTTTCTAGCACCATTTCGAAGGCCATAAAAAATTAGATAGTTTCTGCAGGAGTTAAAGTTGTATGGTGGTTCCCCAGATTTGTATTTCTGTCTGACTAGGTCTCTGCTCGCCTTGTGAAGCAAGTGCTTTGTCTGTCTTCTATTTTGTCCTTGGATCTTACCCCTGCAACACCTTGAGGGGTTGGAACCCTTTCATCAGGGTTCCTGTGTCCTTATGACACCCTGCTAGGGTGGTAGTTCCCATAGCAGGGAGAGAGACATCATAAGCCAAAATGCACAGCTGCATAAGCACCACATACTACTCTGTCTCCAATCAATCCTAAACCTACTCATCAGAGCCCAATGACCCTATGAACCAAAAGCTTTCATCTCCCTTACAGTGGGGCCACAAGAACAGTTATAGATTTAATTCTTATATCCACAGATGCTCTTATGACATATTAAGAGGTTGCTTTCCCCTTATTAGGTGACCACTGCGAGATACCGTAAAAGATTGATTTAAAAACACAGTTAAAATTCGATATTACCCAATGATAGTAAAACCAGGTATTTTAAGAAATGTAACTAAGAGGTTTTTTTAGCAGATATGACAAAAACTGAGTGGCATCACCTTGACCTAATCCCTGATTTGAATGACACAGTAGTTTTTTGATAGTGAATTACTGAATGTCTGAAACCTTACAAGCCTCTTTTTCACATTAGGAAGAAAATATGTAGTATGCCATGGACTAGTGCTAAAATATTGACATTTATACCAATTAGGAACCGTATATAGAAGAAAAACAGGAACACTTACTGGGACAATTATTGGAATGCTTTCAAATTTCAGTAAATGTAAGCAAATGATAATCAAAGTACCAGTAGCACTAAAGGTATGAAATAAGGTCTGCAAAGTCTGAAATAATTATGTATGAAAATACAATATGCTGTACCTGCACTGAAATTATTTCTCCTTTGCCTGCTTAATGAACACACATTCAATGTGGCACTGAACAGCAGGTAAGATAATTGCAGTTTCTCTGGTGTAGATGGTAAGTCACAACCTGCACAACAAGTGAGTTGGGATATAATCCCAGCAGGCAATTCACTTTCACAATTTGTTGTTCTTAGTTAAATTTACTTCTCATAGAAATTACTATTGCACTTCACAACACTGTGAATCATCACTACAGTGTTTCCATCTTGCAAAAAAAGCTGAAAAATGTTTTTAAGTCCATGCCAGGATTTGAACCACTGATCATTTGCCTGCTAAACAAACACACACATGTTCAGCATGCCACCAAGCTGCACATAAATATGGGAAGCCATTCAATTCAAAATTACAGTTTTCAGAATATAATTGATAGTGAAATGTCTACGACTAAAACCAAAATGTCTACAGCATAATATTATCAGAATGACAAACATTAAAATGAGTATATCACACACTGAAATGATTATGAGATCTTCTGAAATGGGGATGACCTATACCAAAATGTGTATGACACATACCAAATGGATATGACATACACCAAGACAGAAATAACACATATTAAAATAAGTACAACATATATCAAAATGGCTAAGACACATATTGAAACAGGTAAGACGCATACCAAAGTAGATATGACACATATCAAAATGGGTATGACACACACCAAAACAAAATGAGTATGGCACAAAATGAAAAGGATATGCTGTACCAAAAAGGATATGATGCATAAAGAAATAATTATAACACATTTTGAAATAGATATGGCTATACTGAAATGGATATGACATATAGTAAAATGGGTATGACATACTGAAATGTGTATGAGACAAACTGGACTGGATATGGCACACATGGAAATTGGTGTGACACACACCGAAATACTTATGACACATATTGAACTGGATATGGCCTATACTGAAATGGTTATGACATATAGTAAAATGGGTATGATATAACAAAATGGATATGACACACATCGAAAATGCTATGACACATGCTGAAATAATAATGACACATATCGAAATGGATATGACCTATACTAGATAGCCAACTCAGTTAAGAAGGGGGATAAAACCTTTTATAGGTACATCAGGGAGCGAAGGAAAACCAAGGGAGGGATAGTGAGGCTTAATAAAGGGGGGAGGGTGGGCAGAGGGAGACTGTGAAAAGGCAGAGATACTAAACAAATATTTTGCTCAGTATTTACAAAGGAAGGGGTACCTAGAACAAACAGCAGAAACACACTGGATACAGAAGTTGATACCAGCCCATTTACAGAAGAAAGGGTTCTGAAGAACTCTTAAAACTGAAGGTGGACAAAGCAATAGGGTCTGATGGGATTCATCCCAGAATTCTAAAGGACTAAGGGTAGAATTAGTGACACCACTGACTACCCTGTTTAACAAATCATGGGAGGATGGGGTGGTACCGAGGACTGGAGGAGGGCAGATGTGATTCCCTTCACAAAAGTGGGAGCAAGGCAGAAGCAGGAAACTACAGACCTGTTAGTTTAACCTCAGTGGTAGGAAAATGATGGAATCACTTCTGAAGGAAAGAATTGTCGAGTATCTAGAGGCCAGAGGGCACAGGACCCAAGGCAGCATGGATTCACAGCAGGAAGGTCATGCCAGACAAATCTGATAGATTTCTTTGACTGGGTGACCAAAGTAGTAGATCAGGGAGGGGCTGTGGACATGGCCTACCTAGACTTTAGCAAGGCATTTGACACAGTCCCACACAAAAGATTAATACACAAGTTAGCTAGCCTGGGAGTGGGTCCCAAGATGACAGCCTGGGTAAAAAATTGGCTGGAAAATAGGACACAGAGAGTAATAGTAAATGGAGTCCACTCTGATGAAAGGGGGGTTACTAGTGGGGTACCACATGGTTCAGTATTAGGACCAGTCCTCTTCAATGTCTTTATAAGCGACATTGCAGAGGGTCTGGAAGGAAAAGTATGTCTCTTTGCAGATGACACAAAGATCTGCAACAGAGTTGATGCACAAGGTGGGGTGGAAAGGATGAAAAGGACTTGGCAAAGTTAGAGGAATGGTCAAATGTATGGCACCTTAGATTCAATGCTAAGAAGTGCAAAGTAATGCACCTGGGAAACAAAAACTGAGGGGAAGAGTACACAATGGGGGGTGAGATACTAACAACAACAAAAATGGAAAGGGACCTGGGGGTAGTCATATCAGATGACCTAAAGGTGGGCAAGCAATGTGAGAGGGCAGCAATGAGGGCTGGGGGGATATTGGGATGCATAGGGAGAGGCATCACCAGTAGAAAACAGGAAGTTATTATCCCTCTGTACAAACAGCTGATCAGACCCCATCTGGATTACTGCGTGCAGTTCTGGAGACCCAGTCTTCGAAAGACATAGACAGGATGGAAGCTGTCCAGAGGGAGGAACTAAAATGGTGCAGGGTCTGCACGGAAGACATATGAAGAGAGACTAAAGGAGCTTAATATGTATAGCCTCGAGGAAAGGAGGGAGAGGGGACATGATAGAAACTTTCAAGTACCTCAAGGAATCAACAAAGTCCAAGAGGGTAGCATCTTTCAAAAAAGGTGTGCAAGAACAAAGCTACAATTTGAAGATAGAGAGGCGGCTCAGAGGTAATTTAAAGTATTTTTCAGAGAGGGTTGTGGATGCATGGAACGGCCTTCGGAGGAGGTCATGGAGTCAAAAACAGTGGTGGAATTCAAGCATGCATGGGACAGTCATAAGGCAATTCTAGGGGATGGGGTAGGAAGAAGTAGGCTGCTGGTTAACTAGGATCTGCAGCTTATCCAGTAGGCAGGGAAATGGGCAGACTGGGTGGGCCAAGCGGTCCTTATCTGCCGTCAAATTCTATGTTTCTATGTTTCTATACTGGAATGGATAGCACATAGCAAAATGGGTATTATATACTGAAATGGGTATGAGACACACCTAAATCGGTTTGATACTAACCAAAATGGATATGACACTCACTGAAAATAGTATGACACATGCTGAAATAATAATGACACATATTGAAATGGATATGACCTATACTGGAATGGCTATAGGACATAGCAAAATGGGTATTACATACCAAAATAGGTATGGGACAGACTTAATTGGATATGGCACACTCTAAAATTGTTGCAATGCACACTAAAATAGTTATGACACACAGATAAATGGATATGACCCATACTGAAATGGATATGACACACAGCAAAATGGGTATGACATACTGAAATGGTTATGACATACACCACAATGGTTATAGCAAAACTGATATGGATATGACACACAGAGACATGGGTACAACAAATACTGAATTAATTATGACAAATACTAAAATGGACATGTCACATCTTGTAATGGGTATGACATTTATCAAAATGAGTAAGACACACAACAAAATGGGTATGACAAAAAACAAAATGTATGCAACATTCACCAATATAGGTATGACACATACTGAAACAATTATGACATACACCAAAATGGATATGCCACAAACTGAAATGGTTATGACACATACTGAAACAACTACAACACATGCCGAAATGTATATGACTTATACTGAAATGGTTAGACACATACTAAGATAATTATGACACATGCTGAAATTGATATGACCTACACTGAAATGGATATGACACATGATAAAATGTGTAGAACACATACTGAAATAATTATGACACTTGCCAAAATATGACATATGCTCAAATACAATGCCAAAATTCCTGCAGCAGCTGATCAGGGAGCCCAGTAGTGGGGTAACATACTTGACATGGTCCTCAGAAATGGGGATAGTGTTGAGGGAGTGGGGGGAGGGTCAGTTTAGGAAAAAATGACTATAACACAGTGGGCTTCAGGGTTAGAGCAGGGTATGAAGCAAGTCAAACCATCACGAAGGTCATGGACGTCAGGCAAGCAGATTTTCCCAAGATGCGGGAGGTATTCCGGATAGAAATGAAGGGGATGGAGGAGATGGGGGGTGAGGAATTATGGAATAAGATCAAGGGGGGGCTACTTAAAGCCACAGACAGCTATATGAGAAGGTGAGAAAGAGCAAAAGAAGGAGAATGCCACTGTGGTTCAACAGGGAAATGAGAGGGGCAATATGGTAGAAGAAAAGGGCTTTCAGAGGATATAAGAGGACACAGGGGAAGAAGATATGGAAACTTACAGGGAGAAACTGAGGATGGCAGGGCAGAGGATTAGGAAGGCAAAAGCAGAAACAGAGGAGAAAATTGTTAGGTAGGCCAAAAGGGGGGACAAGACAGTCTTTCGATACATAGGGGAAAAGAGGAACGCAAGGCAGGGAGTACTAAGGGTAAATGGTGAAGGGGGATTACAGATGGAAGGGGATTTTGAGAAGGCTGAAGTGCTCCATACACACGTCATCTCAGTCTTCACAACAGAGGGCAAAGGAAGGGGACCAGGGTTAGGGGGAAGGGGGAGGTAGGGGTGGAACCTAGTCCAATCAGTGAGGGCAGGGTAAGGGAGGAACTGGGTGAGTTGAGGGTAGACAAGGCTATGGGCCCAGACGCCCTGCACCCTAGGGTGCTCCGGGAGCTAAGGGACTAACTGGTGTCACCACTATCAAGATTATTTAACTTGTCCTTAGATACAGTACAGGGTGAGTGCCAGATGACTGGAAGAGGGCTGACATGGTGCCACTTCATAAAAGTGGCAGCAGGCAGAAAGCTGGCAATTATTGCCCAGTCAGCCTCACATCAGTAGTGGGTAAGGTGATAGAGGCAATACTGAAAAAAGGGTGGTTAATTCCTTGGAAGATCAGGGGCTGCAGAATATCCATCAGCATGGCTTAAGTTGGGGGTGGTCATGTCAGACGAACCTGATCAAGTTCTTCGATGGGGTGACGAGGGTGTCTGATCAGTGGGGGGCAGTGGACATGGTCTTACTGGACTTTGGTAATCCTTTGTCACTGTGCCCCACAGAAGATTGATTAATAAGCTGGAGACTTTGGGAGTGGGACATAAAATAACAATGTGGATGGAGAGCTCGCTGACGAGTAGAAGTCAGAGGGTGGTGGTCAATGGGCTGCATTCTGGGGAAGTAGAGGTGATGAGCAGGGTCCCCCAGGGTTCAGTGCTGAGGCCTATTCTGTTTAACATCGGGGCTGCAGGGGATGGTCTACCTTTTTGCAGATGACATGAAAATCTGCAATAGGGTGGAGTGGAAGTTATGAAGAAAGATCTAAGGTTGCTAAAGGGTTGGTCGAAAACATGACAACTAAAATTCAGTGCCAAAAAATGCACAGTGATGCACTTGAGACAGTTCCACAGTTCTAAATGGGTGTTGGCATTGCACTTTCCCTGTCAATGCCCCCCCCTCCCCGCACTGCCTACTACCATGTGTTGTGCCACAGAGTACATTGTGTGGGCATGGTGACCTGTACACCAACTTACTAGATGGCTGCTAGGGATGTCCCCACTCTCCTCACACACCTCATTATCTCCACCATCAGGAATGGAACCCCGTCCTTTTTCCCAGTGCTGCCTTTCTATTCCCTCAATATGATAACATAACCAGCAGTCCAATTTCTATGGAAAGGTGTTTTTTATGTATAAATCAGAATGTGCTCACAAAATGCACTGCACTATGGCACACACTGCTCAGTGTACTGTCTTTACTGATAAGTGCATTCAGATACCACACTGTTGTTCACACAGCCTGCTATCTGTGTAGCTGCCTGTCAGGGGATTGCACTTAGGACTACTTCTTCTAGGCCTACCTCTTTTGGGAGCATTGGGAGTTGTGCAGAATGTTCATTGGCATGGCCAATCTAGATGCGCCCAATACATTATACTTTATCTTCAGCGCATCCAGAGGTGCCCCGGACCATCTCTGCTCTTTGAATAGAAACATAGTAACATGGACATTGACATCAGATAAGGACCACTTGGCCCACCTAGTCTGCCTATTTCCCTACCTACAGGATAAGCTGCAGATCCTAGTTAACCAACAGCCTATTTCTTCCTTCCCCCCACAAGAATTGGCTTATATCTGTCCCATACATTCTTGAATTCTCCCACAGTTTTAGACCCCACAACCTCCTCAGGAAGGCTGTTCCATGAGTCCACCACCCTCTCTGTGAAAAAATACTTCCTCACATTACCCCTGAGCCATCCTCCCTCTATCTTCAAATTGTGTCCCCTTGCTCTTACACATCTCCTTTTCTGAAAGATGCTACCATCTTGGATTTATTGATTCTACTGAGGTACTTAAAAGTTTCTATCATGTCCCCCCTCTCCCGCCTTTCCTCAAAGGTAAACATATTGAGCTCCTTTAGTCTCTCCTCGTTTGGCTTCTCTTGCAGACCCTGCACCATTTTAGTTGCCCTACTCTGGACTGCCTTCATCCTGTCTATGTCCTTGCAGAGATGGGGTCTCCAGAACTGGGTACAGTACTCCACATGGGGTCTCACCAACTGTCTGTACAGAGGGATAACAACTTCCTGTTTTCTGCTGGTGATGCCTCTCCCTATACATCCCAGTATCCCCCGGCCCTCCCTACTTCCTTCTCACATTGCTTGCCAACCTTAAGGTCATCTGATACGAATACCCACAGGTTCCTTTCCATTTTTGTTGTTGTTACTACCCCCCCATCATTGTGTAATCTTCCCCTCAGTTTTTGTTTCCCAGGTGCATTATTTTGCACTTCTTTGCATTGAATCCAAGCTGCCATACTTCTGAATCCAAGCTGCCATACTTCTGACTATTCCTCCAACCTTGCCAAGTCCCTTCTTATCCTTTCCATGCCACCTTGTGTATCAACTCAGTTGCAGATCATTGTGTCATCTGCAAAGAGGCATACCTTTTCTTCCAGTCAATGAAACACTCGGGCACATCTCTGAGATGCACTGAGCACATCTGCTGTGAAAATGTCACCCAAGCTCACTAACCTAGGTGTGGCTGCTGCCCAAGCCTTTAATGGATCAGTAGTTCAGCACATTTATTTTATTTAGTTTTTGTTGACCGGGTAAGTGCACTAGACAAATTCTACCTATTTTCAGGCACGACCCGGGGGAAGGGGATACAGATGAATGCCAACTGACCTTGAACCAGATTAAGCTCTTGGTGGTATTTTTAGTGACTGAGGGAAATTTGGCCAGGACACCGGGGAAATTCCCCTACTCTTGCTGCACATCACGCAGTCGCGCTGCAGGAGAGTCCAATGGAGTCTAGTATGCCTTCGGATATGGAAGGGGAAGGACGTGATGCGGAACAATTGGAGGAGGTGGACGGAATACGAGCCACAACCGGCATGGAGTGACAAGTTTTGGGGGCAGATTTTCAACCTAAGGAGCCCTCTACATCGATGGAGCAGTTTAATGATGTGCAAGTTTCAGAAGAAGAGTCTCTTCAAAGGGATTTGGATATGAAAAAAAAACAACTGTTGGACTTAATTTCTGTGGCAGAACAAGAATACCTGGCAAGTAAATTATCGTTAGATGAAAGGAAACGGAAAAGATCAATGGTGAGTCCATTACCTGGAGGGAGTAAATGGCTGCCTTTGGAGTCTGATGTGGTATAATCCCCTTTTTTGTCGGAGTTGTCTTCTGCAGAGGCCAGGGATCAGGTTGATGACGTTACGTCTGAGATGCCTAATCCAGATACTGTATGGACCCCCGGGCTGGCTTTACAGAATGCCAGCTGGATTCCGGACGGTGATCGATGGACTCCAGACCCGAGTGCTCTGCTACCGGGTTCTCTAGCCTCCGAAGTTGGTTTTTCCCCAAAAGTTCACGAAGACATCTTTCAGCCGCTGGTTGTGCAGGAAGCAGCAAAGGATCCTGAGGCGGCTGCAGAGGTATTCCCTGTTCCTCAGGATATGGTACAAGGACATGGACTCGTAGGCCCCCAGGGTTCTAGTGTGCTGGAAGGCTCAGAATCCAATGTTGCAAATAGAAATGGAGCTTCATTGGGGAACCAAGGTAGGATTATTTCAAACTCTAGCCAAAACGATAACGGGGGTTGTATGGGAGCTTCACCGAATAAGAAGCCGCCTAAAACATTTGCAGGACTGTTTTGTAAACCTGCAGAAGAGGCGAAAAGATGTTTTCTGGTTCGTCTCAAATATACAGGGACTGCACCCATAGTCCCGGATAGGATTTGGGTAGGAAAGACGTTAATTAAGGACTCTATGGGCTTTGCACCTTCTGAGGTGTACGCATTTATACATGCCCCTGGAGATCGAATATATGACTTGAGCTTTTGTACTATGCAGTCACTGGACAAATTTTGGAAATTGTATTATACTCTTCGGGATTTTGGAGTTTGGAGCGACTTTTTAGCTATTCCAGTGACTAAACCAACTATTAAAACAGTTA
This sequence comes from Neoceratodus forsteri, assembly GCA_016271365.2. NCBI lineage: Eukaryota > Metazoa > Chordata > Ceratodontiformes > Ceratodontidae > Neoceratodus > Neoceratodus forsteri. The sequence goes on along the minus strand of CM057455.1, from coordinate 1,428,971,684 downwards.
CTATATTATTTCGGAATGAGGGGGTCTGTATTAATGATATTGTGTTTTGGTTAGAGAAGAAATGCACTGTTATGGAACACCCAAAACCCATTATAGATGAAAATGGATTTTGGAATGGTGGTTGGTTATTTAGGGTACAATTGAATCAAACTGAGATTGGGATTTCACATTTATCCAGCTCTTTTTTTTTTGGGTTGAGATCGGGGGGGTCCTGTTTTATGCAGAGCAGCCCAAGAGTTGTTATAAATGTGGGGCACTGGATCATCTCAATATAGATTGTGAGCAGATCAAATGTTTCCATTGTGGGATGTTGGGTCATACTGCTCCTCAGTGTACTGCCCGCCCATTTTGTAATCTATGTGGAGAAGAAGAACATTCTTTCCAGGATTGCCCCTGGGCTGCCCACAATCTGGAGGGGGAGTCCGATCATGATTATTTTTTAAATAAAGCTAAACAACGTTTTTCTCAATCTTCTGAGCAGACTCCTGAGGGTCCTTTTCCGACCCATGGTAGAGGACGTGGCCACACCTCAGGACCTGGAGTTCGGGGTGGGCATCACTCCAATTCTGTTCCAAGTATGGATTTAAATAATACAGGGATACTTCCCCCGAAGCCTTCTAAGAGACAAGTACAAATACAAAATAGGCAAACTGATTCTGTGACCCCTTATGTCACTCCACAAAGTTCTCCTGTAAGAACGGTGACATTAGATGCCTTTCTAGCAACCCAACAAGCAATCACTCCAGTTTTTCCTTTTTCAGGAACTTCAGTAATAGCAGAGACAGATACCGTAGCCCCTCCCTTGGTGAATGTAAGGGATGAGTCGGGTATCACTGCAACTGAGGATGGCTTTTTGCTTCCTCTAAAATCCCGGTCCCAATCACAGACAAAGGAAGTGATTCCTCTTTCACCTTTACCTTTATCGAATAGATTTGCAGTTTTTTCATGGGGTGAGCAGGTGGATTCAGACTTGCCTATGGCAGGGATGGACCCGGATCCCTTCCCCCCTCTAACATCTAGCTCTTCTACGTCTAAAAAAGCAAGTCAACCTAAAACTACACAAAAAAGAGTGACCAGATCTAGTGGTAAACTGGCAGCTATTCCTCCCTAATCCATTTGGGTTTACGGATCGCAAGTTTAAACGTGAATAGTGTGTTATCAAGGAAGAAGCGTTTTGTTACTTTTGGGATCCTTCAACAACTACCATATGATGTTTTCTTTTTACAAGATACTAGAATACATTCTCTTAGTGATATAAATCAGATCACAAAAGAATGGAAAGAAGGTTTATCTTTTTGATCGTCTGGTGTAGATACTTGTAGTGGAGTAGGGTTTTGTTTCACTTCTGATGTTCGATGTTTTCACATGGTTGATATTGAACCTGGACGTGCTTTTTTGTTGGATATAGAAATAAAGGATATCTATTGTAGATTAATTAATATTTACGGTTACCAGTCAAAAGCCCTTAGAATAGCATTATTGCAAAAAATACAGCCCTATTTATATACTAGTAGACTTATTTTTTTTGCTGGGGATTTCAATATTAATGTAATGAAAGAAGGTTCATCACAGAAGGTCTACTGTGATAGAGCATTTTTAAGAAATATGGTAAACCATGCGGGTTTGAAAAAAGTGTCTGAAGGAAATTTGCAGTTGGTAAAACCCACTTATTATAGGAGGCGACTCGCTTCATGTATTGATATGATTTTTATTAAAAAATCATTACCGCAGGGTACTATGTTTTCAATACCAATTGAATCTTCAGATCATGTGTTGATAGGGGTACATGTTGAATCTCCCTCTCAGAGAATGGCAGGTCTGGGATATTGGAGGTTAAATGCCTCGCTTTTAAAGAACCCTGTAGTTATGTTAACCTTGCCTGAGATACTTCAGGATAAACTTTCGACCAGGTTTTTGTATGATAGTTTGGGAGAATGGTGGGAAGATTTGAAAAGTTGTTTACAAAGTTATTTTAAGGAAGTAGGCAGGGGTCGGCAGATTTTGAAATATTCTAAATATTTACAACTAAGGAAACAATTGGGTGAATTACTTACAAAGCACCATTTGGGACAGGAAGATATGTCCATAGACATTCAAAAGGTAAAGATTAAGATGGAATTTTATCAGTATAATAGAATGTTGTCTTTATAGCAGGAACAAATTTTTGGTACGCAAGGGAAATTGGAACAAGGGAATCCTTTCCTTAATTGCAAAAAAAGAACAGAGAAGAAATTGTTTCATGGCTTGACTACATCGACTGGTAGTTATGTTACTGATAATGTGGGTATTATGTTGACTTTAGAGGACCACATAAAATCAGTGTTTGGGATTCCAGACCTAGATGTAGGGTTTCAAGATCAAATATTGAATTCTGCAGCTTTACCCCAGTTATCTTCAGATTTGCAGGCTGACTTACTTTTACCGTTTTCTTATTTGGAAGTAGATACGGTCATTAAGTCCTTAAAATGGGACAAAGCACCTGGTTCAGATGGGTTGACTGGAGAACTATATAAAATTGTCTGGCAAATTATTCCGCAGGAATTTTTGGAGGTTTTTAATTATATTTGGCATGATTTTTTTTACCTTCTTCTATGTATGAAGGATTGATGTTTTTGTATAAATCTGGTGTACGGGATGAGATTCGGAATTGGCGACCAATCACTCTATTAAATGTGGATTTTAAAATATTTGCTAAATTAATAAGTAACAGAATGTCGTCCGTAATGGCAAAACTTATTATTTCCACACAATTTTGTTCAGTTCCTGGTCGTTGTATGACAGAGGCTTTATTATTATTAAGGGAAATATTGGAAAGCAAAAGTTCCTTAAAAGAGTCAGTAGGTGCAGGTTATATAGTAAGTTTGAATCAGGCGAAAGCATTTGATGGGGTTTCTCATTCTTTTCTTTGGAATTGTTTAGATGCGTATGGGTTTCCGGAATTATTTATACAGAGGATTAAATTGTGTTATGCATTGGCATATGTTAAACCATACGAGAATGGTTGGATGGGACAGAAAATTTTGATGCAGAAAGGGGTACGACAAGGTTGTCCTCTAAGTCCCACTCTGCATGTTTTTACGTTAGATCCATTGCTTTGAATAATTCAAAATTCACCCAATGTACATGCTTTAGGTATGGGTACAGTGTTACAACATAAAGTGATAGCTTATGCGGATGACATTTGTTTATTAGTTCACGATAATACTTCGGTTCGGTTGGCTTGTGATTTATTGCAAGAACTGGGTAAAATTACGGGCGCCCGGTTGAATGTAGCTAAATCCTGTTGTTTGAATGCAGGATTTTAGTGATTTAGAAGAGTTTGTATGTGAGATTCCAATTTCAAAGGAACCTTATCGTATTTTAGGTATATACTTTGGTGGAGAAGATATGGCAAGTACAAATTGGGAGAGAATTTTAGATAAAGGTCATTCTAAAGTTAAGTTATGGAATAGGTGGAAGTTATCAAAAAAAAGAAGGATCTTTTTATTAAAAACTTTCTTAATACCGGAATTTTTGTTTATTAGTTCCGTTTTTTCCTTGCCATCTTTTTTAGAAGCTTCCTTGATGGGTTGTGTTTTTTCCTGTGTATGGGGTAGCAGGTTAAATCCTGTAAAACGAAATATTTTATATAAGTCTATTAAATCTGGGGGTTTAAATATGATACATCCAGTGGTGTTTTTCTTTACGATTTTCCTTTATAATAACATTATTCCTTTAGTTAAAGGCCAGGTACAGTTATGGAGTAAGTGGGGGAAAGCAGCATTAGCGAACGTATTTACAGAATGGGCAAATAATATATTTTTACATAAAAATAAACGTACTCCTTGCCTATCAAAACGGTGGGATGGTGTCATTGATGCAATTAAGAAATGGGGGATACAGATGAATGATACAATCCATTTTTCTAGGAAAGCACTTTATGAGCAGATTATTACGAAGTATTTTAATGAACCAGTGTTTATAGACTTTACTCAGTTAGAGCAAAATCAAATTTCAGGATATATTTGGATCCTAGACTCCGGACCGTATTTGGTATACTGTTTGGCTAGGTTTACATGGTCGAAGTAATGTGAAGGGTAATCACAAGCACAAGGCTTTAACGGAATGGTATTATCCTAGGGAGACATGTATTTTGAAAATTGAAACAATGGATCATCTGTATTTTCAATGCCCATATATAATTCAGTTTTGGGATATATTTAAAAACAGATGGAAGGGGATAGGTCCTGTTCCACCGACATCTAGTCTATTGTATTTTGGTATAATTCCATCTTTACCTCCCCTAGTACATTCTGGATCATTTCAGATTATTTATGCTCATTTTCTTTACTGGATTTGGATAGGTCGTTGTAGATTGGTTTTACAACAACAGGTTATTTTGGCTTGGGAGCTGTTTCTTATTATTAATGCAGATTTGAACAAATGGAAATTGGAAGAAAGAGAGAATTTTACTTTTATTCAGTGGAAGAAAATGTGGAAAAACCTTGAATTTGTGGGAAATTAGGTATGTACCAGGTTTAGGAATCTGATTTTTCTAGAAGAGGGGATGGTGGGGTTGTACATTTTCTTGTATGATGGGTGGATTGATATGCTTTAATATTTATTCATGGTCTTTTATAGGAATATGCAAGATGTTTTGTTGATTTTGTATACTTTTTTGGGGATTTCTTTAAATTCAAATTCAATTTCCCTAATCTTGTAGTAGGGTGGGGGGTTAAAATGGTTTTTTTTTTTAGTTATTTTATGACTTAATACTTTTTTTTATGTTATTGGATTTTCTTTTTCGTTATGCTTATGTATGATGTAATACTGTATTGTATATAATTTGTTATGGTTTCAATAATAAAAAATTCCCCTACTCTTTTCGAGAAGTGCCATGGGATCTTTAACATCCACCTGAACTACCACCAATCCAGGCAGATGGGACCTCGGTTTAACGTCTCATCCAAAAGGTGGCACCTCAGAAGTGCAGCACCCCTCTCATGCTGCACTACAGTGTCAGTACTGGGATATTAACCCAAGTGCTAGATGTGGGTACTGAACCCACAGCCCTCTGATCTGCCGGCCTCAGAGGCGAGTAAGCTACCTACTGAGCCACTGACACTGATAAATGTCACATGTACTGAAGCCTGTAAACATGCAACACTCCTCTTACAAAAAGTCATGGAACCTGGGGAAAAAATACAGTGAAATGAATAATTTGATGGATAACTAGATTCACAAACTGCCATTTTTTTTGGAAAACCTAGAACATTACCAATGGGGCTAGTTGCTACATAATGTTATAAGCTACAGACAACTGGTTTATAGTATTAAAAAGAGGAGATTCACAGCTTTCCAGTGATATAACATCTGTGTTTCTAGCACGTATTATTATAGAATAAATGGCAAATTAATTTCCACTACTGTTCTTAAATTGGTAAAATACTGACATTAGTTTTCAGAAGACAGCAAAGAAAAACTCTAACCTTTAGTAAGTGGGTGAAATTCAGTTAAAACACACAGGAATGAGCTAATTCTGGACCTAGATTTCATTTTTTTTTTTTTTGGTAATACCCCCACTTTTACAGGCAAATAAAAATATTACACAACACAACATACTGTATAACTTTGCAAAGCACTGGAAGAAGACAAGTACAGGATGGGTTTATCTGGTGTTGAGTGTAACCTTACACAAAAAACACATATGACAGTATGCTTTGTTGAAAGCTAACTAAAACTTTTGAAAACAAAGATCTTAAAAAAACAACTAAAAAACAAAAACTAAAACAGGTACAGTAGCAAACTAACAATTTAATGATACACATTGTGCATATACCTTCCTGAGTCACACAATTTAAGGAGCTCTTACCTGCAGTCAAGCTGAACAGGAACTGCTGGAGTCCTACAGAATCTCAGGGGGTGATACTGCATTCTGATTGGTTACACAAGTCATGTGCTTTTCACTGTGTGTTACACTCAGTTCAGTGTTATACTCATCTTGGTGTATCACAACATTTCAGTTTGCTGTATTGACACCTTGGCACATGTTACACTCTATTCAGTCTGTGCCTTGCAAGTTTGGCAACAATTCAGTCTGCTGTATGCTCATTTCAGTGTACAACATACACATTTTAATATATCATTTTGTTTTCAGTACTTCATAACCATTTTATTGATTTACTACAGTACACATTCAGCAAGAATATCAATATAGTAAATAAATATAATTTACAATTCAGTATGTGTCATTCATTTTGGTAAACATTATAATTTAAGTATCTTAATGATTTAGGTACATGTGATAACCAGGAGTCTTATCCTTTTCAGTATGGGTCATATCCATTTCAGTGTGTGTTTTATTCATTCTGGTATATGTTATACGCATTGTAGTATTTTCTTATTGACTTTTTGGTATGTGTTATATGCATTTCTGCCTGGGTCGTATCTATTTCAGAAAGTTCCATATTCATATTAAAATGTGTCATACCCTTCCTCTTTACTTGCCCCCCCCCCACAGATTCCACACTCCTCCCTCTTGTCACCCCCTTCTGTTTGTCCCACGCCATCTTGAATCCCTTCACTGTTTTGGCCTGCACCACCTCCTCCAGCAGACCATTCCAGGGTGCCATCACCCTCTCAGTGAAGTAATGCCCCCTAATGTTTCCCCTAAACCAACCCCCTCCACCCTCAGTCTATGTCCTCTAGTCTCTGCATCTACCTTCCTAGAGAATAAGCTCTCCCCCACTTTATTGACTCCCTTCATATATTTGAATGTTTCTATCTTATTCCCCTCTCCTTTCTGGTCTTCAGTGGGTACAAATTCAACACCCTTAACCTCTGCTTGTATGACTTCCCACTTAGCCCATGCCCCATTTTAATGGCCCTTCTCTGGACCCTTTCCATGCCATCTATGTCCTTGCATAGGTGAGGTCTCCATAATTGATCTACATGCTTATGGTGTGGCCTCACCATGGAACTGTAGAGTGGCATTAGCACCTCCCTTTTTCTACTAGTTTTCCCCTTCCTATGTATACCAGTGTTCTGTTCACTTTGACCACCACCTTGCTGCATTGGGTCCCTACCTTAATGTTGTCAGTGATTATAATCCCTAAATCCTTTTCCTGCTCAGATGCAACCATTTCTGCACCCCCATTGTGTATGTGGTTTATGGATTCTTCTGTCCCAAGTGCATCACTGTGCATTTTTTGGCATTGAATTTCAGTTGTCATGTTTTCGACCAGCCCTTTAGCAACCTTAGATCTTTCTTCATAGCTTCCAGTCCCTCTGGGATTTCTACCCCATTGCAGATTTTCATGTCATCTGCAAAAAGGTAGACCGTCCCCTGCAGCCGCTATGTTAAACAGAGTAGGCCTCAGCACTGAACCCTGGGGGACCCTTCTAATCACCTCTACTTCCCCAGAATGCACCCCATTGACCACCACCCTCTGGCTTGTACCTGTCAGCCAGCTCTCCACCCACTTTGTTATTTTATGTCCCACTCCCAAAGTCTCCAGCTTATTAACCAACCTTCTGTGGGGAACAGTGTCAAAGGCCTTACCAATGTCCAGTAAGACCATGTCCACTGCCCCCCCACACATCAATCACCCTCATCATCCTATCGAAGAATTCGATCAGGTTCGCCTGACATGACCACCCTGACAGAAGCCATGCTGATGGATGTCCTGCAGCCCCTGATCTTCCAGGTAATTAACCACCCTTTTTTTCAATATCGCCTCCATCACCTTACCCACTACCGATGTGAGGCTGACTGGGCAATAATTGCCAGCCTCCTCCCTGCTGCCACTTTTATGAAGCGGCACCACATCAGCCCTTTTCCAGTCCTCTGGCACCCTCCCTGTACTGTATCTAAGGACAAGTTAAATAATCTTGCTACTGTGACACCAATTGCTCCCTTAGCTCCAGGAGCACCCTAGGGTGCAGGGCATCTGGACCCATAGCCTTGTCTACCCTCTACACATCCAATTCTTCCTTTACCCTGTCCTCACTGATTGGACTAGGTTCAACCCCTACATCCCCCCTTCCCCCTAGCACTGGTCCTCTTCTTCACCCTCTATTGTGAATACTGAGAAGACGTATGTATTGAGCACTTCAGCCTTCTCAAAATTCCCTTTCACCAGTAATCCCCCCTCACCATTTACCCTTAATATTCTCTGCCTTGCTTTCCTTTTTTCCCCTATGTATTGAAAGAAAGTCTTGTCCTCCTTTTGGCCTGCCTAGCACTTTTCTCCTCTGTTTCTGCTTTTGCCTTCCTAATCCTCTGCCCTGCCACCCTCAATTTCTCCTTGTAAGATTCCATATCCTCCTTTCCTGTGTCCTTTTACATTCTCTGAAAGCCCTTTTCTTCTCCCCTATTGCCCCTCTCATTTCCCTTTTGAGCCACAGTGGCTCCTCCTTCTTTTGCTGTTTCTGATCTCCCTCCTGCAGCTCTCTGTGGCTTTAAGTAGCCACCCTTGATCTTATTCCATAGTTCCTCATCCCCTGTCTCCTCCATCCCCTTTATTTCAATCCAGAATACCTCCCTCATCTTGGGAAAATCTGCTTGCCTAAAGTCCATGACCTTCGTGATGGTTTGACTCACTTCATACCCTGCTTTAACCCTGAAGCTCACTGTGTTATAGTCACTTTCTCCTAAGCTGACCCTCACCCCCACTCCCCAACACTATCCCCATTTGTGAGGACCATGTCAAGTATGTTACCCCACTACTGGGCTCCCTGACCAGCTGCTGCAGGAATTTTGGCATTGTATTTGGGCATATGTCATATTTTGGCAAGTGTCATAATTATTTCAGTATGTGTTATACACATTTTATCATGTGTCATATCCATTTCAGTATAGGTCATATCAATTTCAGCATGTGTCATAATTATCTCAGTATGCATCTAAACATTTCAGTATAAGTCATATCCATTTCAGCATGTGTCATAATTGTTTCAGTATGTGTCATAACCATTTCAGTTTGTGTCATATCTATTTTAGTATGTCATAATTATTTCAATATGTGTCATAGCCATTTCAGTTTGTGTCATATCCATTTTGGTGTATGTCATAATTATTTCAGTATGTGTCATAACCATTTCAGTTTGTGTCGTATCCATTTTGGTGTATGTCATAATTGCTTCAGTATGTGTCATAACTATATTGGTGCATGTCGAATACATTTTATTTTCTGTCATACCCATTTTGTTGTGTGTCTTACCCATTTTGATAAATGTCATACCCATTTCAAGATGTGACATGTCCATTTTTGTATTTGTCATAATTAATTCAGTATTTGTTATACCCATGTCGTTGTGTGTCATATCCAGGTCAGTTTGTGCTATAACCATTGTGGTGTACTGTATATCATAACCATTTCAGTATGTCACACCCATTTTGCTATGTGTCATATCCATTTCAGTATGGGTCATATCCATTTATCTGTGTGTCATAACTATTTTAGTGTGCATTGCAACAATTTTAGAATGTGCCATATCCAATTAAGTTTGTCTCATACCTATTTCGGTATATAATACCCATTTCGCTATGTCCTATAGCCATTCCAGTATAGGTCATATCCATTTCGATATATGTCATTATTTCAGCATGTGTCATACCATTGTCAGTGTGTGTCATATCCATTTTGGTTAATTTCAAACCCATTTTTGTGTGTCTCATACCCATTTCGGTATATAATACCCATTTTGCTATGTGCTATCACCATTCCAATATAAGTCATATCCATTTCCATATGTGTCATTATTATTTCAGCATGTGTCATACCATTTTTGATGTGTGTCATATTCTTTTTCAGGTGTGTCATACCCATTTTGTTACATCATACCCATTTTACTATGTGTCCACTTCAGTATAGGCCCTATCCTGTTCAATATGAATCATAAGTATTTCAGTGTGTGTCACACCAATTTCCATGTGTGTCATATCCAGTCCAGTTTGTCTCATACACATTTTGGTATGTCATACCCATTTTACTATGTGTCATATCCATTTCAGTATAGCCATATCCATTTCAAAATGTGTTATAATTATTTGTTTATGCATCATACCCTTTTTGGTACAGCACATTCTTTTCATTTTGTGCCATACTCATTTTGGTGTGTGTCATACCCATTTTGGTACAGTATATGTCATAACTATTTTTGGTATGTGTCTTACCTGTTTCAATATATGTCCTAGCCATTTTGATATATGTCATACTTATTTTAAGAAGTGTTATTACTATTTTGGGTATGTCATATCTATTTTGGTGTATGTCATATACAGTTTGGTATGTGTCATACACATTTTGGTATAGGTCATTCCCATTTCAGAAGATCACATGATCATTTCAGTGAGTGATATACTCATTTTCATGTTTGTCATTCTGATAATATTATGCTGTAAACATTTTGTTGTTAGTCATAGACATTTCACTATTAATTATATTCTGAAAACTGTAATTTTGAATTGAACAGCTTCCCATAAATAAATGCATTGCAGTAACTATTGTGTAGAGCTATGTCACAACCTGAAAAACAGGTGAGTGGAAATGTAATTCCATCAGGTGATATACCTTCAAAAATGATTGTTCTTAGCTAAATGTACTTCTCATATAATTTATCATTCCAATTCCAAACCACCATGAATTGCCAAACAAATGAGTTTACATTTTACAAAAAACACTTGAAATAAATATTTAAGACCCTGCCGGGAGTTGAACTGTTGATCTTTTGCCTGTTAAGTGAACCCACATTCAGTGTGCAACTCAGCTGCAGTTTAACAGACTGTAGTTCCTATGGTGCAGAAGTTAGGTCACAACCTACAAAACAGGCAACTGGGGATCTAATCCCAGCAGACAATTTACTTTCACAAACTGTTGTTCTTAGCTAGCATTCCTTCTTATGTAATTTACAATTCCAGCTCCACATTTCACCATGAATCACCACTCAAGTGAGTTTCCATCTTACAAAAAAAATTAACAATAAATTTAAGTCCCTGCCCAGATTTGAACTGTGTTGACCTGTATTTGAACCACTGATGGTGGAAGACTAGGTTTGCTGGTCAGGACACCTAGCTTCACCTGAGCTCTTTCCTTCTAGGTTGCTTGAAAGGACAGAGCAAAGAACCTTACCAGATCAAGGGAAAGGATTAAGACTTCTTTTGGCTAGGCAAATTTACTGTGTGTTGTTGTTTTTATTTTGTACTCTCAGGGATTGTTACTGTTTGTTGCTAACATTTTATTGCTTTATTTTTCTCTGATTCAAATTGTTGTTGCTGGGTATACCTTCTGCTGCATTATTACAAGGTGTGCCTACAGGTGTGTGTGCTAACAGACTACTGATGTAATCTTCTGATTCAAATTGTCTTTTGCAAGGTATGTCTTCTGTTACTGCTTTATTTTTCTCTGTAGCAAAGTGTTTCTTACAGTGTATATCTTCTGTGAAATTATTACAGGTGGTGCTTTACAGGTTTTACAGTTTTATCTATCATTAGGATAAGCTTTCAAGGTTACTGCATTTGTTGCTGACTGATTGTTTCTGCTCTTACCTCCTTGTTTCTTTTGTCTGTGGTTCTTCTTTTTTGGTTCTCAAAAACAGCAGCAGAAAAGGTCAAAGCCAAAAGGCTGGCCTTCAGGAAATATAAGGGAACGCAGTAGGATGAAGATAGGGAGGCATACCAAACTTCCCTAAGGGAAGCAGGGAAGGCAGTAAGGCAGGCAAAGGCCCAAACCAAGGAAACACTAGCACAGACAGTAAAAGAAGGTGACAAGACTTTCTATAGATACATTAGTGAAAGGAGAAAATCCAGAGGGGGTATTGCTAAGATCAAAGGAGCTATGGGGCCATGCAGGGAGGAGGACCATGTAAAAGCATCTATCCTAAATAGATACTTCTGCTCAGCATTTACTGAAGAGAAGGTAGAGCAGGGCCCACAGCTCAGCACTATGGACACAGGGGGAAGGAGGTGAACACTAGTCCCTTCACAAAAGAAAGGGTCCTAAAAGAGCTCAATAAGCTCAGGGTGGACAAGGCAATGGGACCTGATGGCATACATCCCAGGGTACTAAAGAAGCTAAGGGTGGAACTAGCAGAGCCATTATCAGAACTGTTTAGTAAGTCTCTGAGCACAGGAGAGGTCCCAGAAGACTGGAGAAAGGCTCATGTGATCCCACTCTACAAGAGTGGTAGCAGGGAGGAGGCAATGAACTACAGACCAGTCAGTCTTACCTCAGTAGTGGGCAAGATTATGGAGGCACTCCTTAAGAAAATGATAGTGCAACACCTGGAATCCATAGGAGCCCAGGATCCAAGACAGCATGGGTTTACAAAAGGAAGGTCCTGTCAAACTAATCTCATAGATTTCTTTGACTGGGTAACCAGAGTGGTGGACCAAGGGGGAGCAGTTGATGTGGCCTACCTTGACTTCAGCAAAGCTTTTGATACTGTTCCACATAGAAGATTGATTAATAAGCTGGGTAGGCTCAGGGTGGGTCATAAGTTGGTCAACTAGGTGGCAAACTGGTTGACAGGCAGAAAACAGAGAGTGGTGGTAAACCGTATACAGTCAGAAGAGATACAAGTCACAAGTGGGGTACCTCAGGGATCAGTCCTGGGGCCAGTCCTCTTCAATATCTTCATCAGTGACATTGCAGATGGACTGGAGTGTAAGGTTTGTCTGTTTGCAGATGACACCAAGATCTGCAACAGAGTAGATGATCCAGATGGGGTGGGCAGAATGAGAAGAGATCTGGATGAACTAGCAAAATGGTCAGAAGTGTTGCAACTGAGGGTTAATGTAAGGAAGTGCAAGATCATGCACATAGAGAAGAGAAACTCTGAAGCCACCTATAGGCTGGGAGGGGGGAGTTGCTGGAAGTCACAAGGGAAGAAAGAGACTTGGGCATCATCATCACCGATGACCTGAAATCATCCAAGCAGACCACTAAAGCAGTAGATAAGGCTAGAGGGATGTTGGGCTGTATTACTTGGGGTATAACAAGTCATAAGAGGGAGGTAATAATCCCTCTTTACAAGACACTGGTTAGGCTCCATCTGGAGTACTACATGCAATACTGGAGGCCACACCTGCACAAGGACATTAACAAAATGGAGGCAGTCCAGAGAAGGGCAACCAAAATGGTGCAGGGACTGTATCAGAAAACATATAAGGACAAATTAACGGAGCTCAATATTTATACCCTAGAGCAAAGGAGGGAGAGAAGTGATATGATCGAAACATTCAAACATCTTAAGGGCATTAACAAGGTGAAAGAGTCTAACATGTTTCAATATAAGAAAAATAGCAGGACAAGAGGACATAGAATGATATTAGAGGGAGGCTGATAAAAGGGTAATGTGAGGAAGTTCTTTTCACAGAAAGGGTAGTGGATGCATGGAATGGCCTACCTCAGGAAGTGATGGATATGAATGTAATGCAGGGCTTCAAAAATGTATGGGATAGGCATAAGGGAACAATACAGCTTAGTATGACTAGATAGGCCATTGACAGAATAAAGGCCTATGGCACATTCAAAGGTAGAAAAAATGGGCAGACTGGATGGGCCTTGTGGTCCTTATCTGCCATCAGCTTCTATGTTTCTATGTTTCAGTATGCTCAGTGAAAATGGAGTGGCCATCACTGAAAAAAAAAGTACAATCAATTTCATTTAGGCATAAAATTAATATTTTTTATTAAAAAATGTCAAAAGATTTGTATATTTATATTTAGAATGAAGATTTTAATATATAGGCTGTAATAACTACAGTAATTTTGCATTTACAGTACCATTGATATTTAAGCCCCTGCTCATATTTAAACCACTTATCCTTTCCTGCTAAGCAAACACACGTTCAGTGTGCCACCGAACTGCAGGTAATTGAATTGCAGTTCCTGTTATGTAGAGGTTATGTCACAACTGCAAAACAGATGACTGAGGATCTAATCCCAGCAAGTGATTTACCTCCACAAATTGTTGTGTTTAGCTAAATTTACTTCTGGTATAATTTACTATTCCACTCCATACCAACATGAACCACTATTCAACTGAGTTTCCATCCTACAAAATAGTTCATGTCCCTGCCAGGTTTGAACCACTGATCCTTTGCATGCTAAACAAACACATTTGAGGAATCATGTGATGCACCTTGCAGCATAGGCAGCTCAGACCCACCGCTCTGCACTTCACCATATCATTTTACTATATTTTTTTTTACTTATCTGACTTAAATTGCCTTCTGAAGTGTGTTTTGTGATTGCTATTACTACAGGGGAAGATCTAGTGAGAGACAGCTTTACAAAAGTGGATGCAGAAATGAAGCTGGCGAACACATGCCACACTGTCCCACAAACACCACAAAGGGACAAGGCCTTCAGAAAAAACAAGGCCCAGACTCAGACAGCTTCTAAATCAAGTGATTCAGTACAAGTCCTCATAGAGAGCCATTTTCTTCAAGAAATTACACTGCTAAGAGAAGCCTTACAGAATATCACTGATGAACTGAAAACGATATGCCTAAGTACCGAAAAATTGGATCAGAGAATGGTGACGCAGAAGCTAGAGTAAATTCGCTGGAGGATTGACGCTACAGATTACAGCCTGAGAGTGTCTCCATCAGACAAAAGATTTCTTGGTTAGAAGATAAATTAGAAGACTTAGAGGGACGCATTCATTAGAACAACATCATAATTATTGGGCTTCCTGAGGGATCAGAAGGCCAAAATGCTTAGTTTTGTCCAAAAAATCTGCAAAACAGTAGCTCGTCCTTTGCCTAATGGTCTAGTCTATGTGGTTGAATGAGCTCATACAGCCTTATGCCCTACACCTCCACCCGGTGTCACACCTCGCCCTCTAATTTTCAAGTTCTTAAATTACCTTGACAAGATTCATTTTCTGGCTGAAATCTGAGACACCAAGGAAGTCTCCTGATATGGAAACAAATTACAATTGTGCAAGATTTTCTTCTATCTGTTAGGCTGAAGAGAGAGGCTTACTGTCCTGTAGTTTCAAAGTTGTTAGCCACTCAGATCAGATTCCGTATATTATACCCTGCAAGATTACAATTTAATTTCAAGTGGGCTTTCAAGACTTTTGAGTCCTATGGCCAGGCAGAAAAAAAAACTCCAGGTGATGTTTCCAGATTTATTCAAATCTTCTACCTGAACTACTTCTTCAGCAATCCCGCTTCACATGCTGGCGTTAACTTTTGCTGACGTACAGTACTGCTTCATGATTTAGTTTTTTTTCCTATTTTTCCTGGCTTGAATATTTAGGATTAGATGGCCCCCCATGAACTTGAAAGGTAGAGCTTTAATGCGATTGTAATTCCTCATGCCATGTTACAGATTTATTTCACTTGCTTCAGTACATTAAGAGCCCTCTAGTGCTTTGGTAAGTCTTATTTTGCTTTTCTACTCAAATATATATCCTGCATTGGTCTGATTTACATTCAGAAACAAGTTCACTTTTTGTGGCTACTATACTGGATACCTTTCCTTGTTTTCTGTTTCAGCTTGCATTAATAGTTTTTGTTCAACTGAAGTCATTTTTCACCTCAAACATTGCCTGTACTGTGACTGAATATCCTGGTTCAGAGTGAAACCTTTTTTTTTTTAATTTAACATATTTTATTGCTTTTAACACCATAATACAGTATAGCCAAACAGAGAATTAGCAACATAATGGGATAACACAGGAGCTAATAATGAAAAGGGAAAAATTAAAGCAGAAAGACCAACAATTCAAAAAAAATATAAATCCCAAGAAAAATAATTTAAACAATTTAAACATCCCCCACCTTCCCCCCCACCCCTACGCTGTGGTGTACACAGATATCAACTCACAAGGCCATACTAACGTATAAAAGGAAGAAAGTGAGAAGTAACACATAAGAAAAGAGGTGGCCCAGTGGGGGGATATACATATCTTTTGAAAGGACATAAGGAGACAGAAAGAGAGGAAATAGTGAGGGAGAGAGGTTCGTGACCCAGCTCATGTACCATTATCAATTCAGATAGAGGGTATGTAATTTTCCCTATTTATTCTTAAAGGAGGATTGGCGGTGATTCACCTGTGCTATTAAAAGTTCAACACGAAGTGCAAAAGACATTTCATGCAGCCACTCTGTGTATGAAATAGGGGCTTGGTCCTTCCAATGTCTGAGTACCAATTTTTTAACCGCCATTGAAATTAGGGCCATGTGGAATCTTTTCTCTCTCACCTGGACCTCAGAATAATCACCGAGAACACAAATCGCAGGGAGAAAAGACCCTGTAGCCCCAGCACAGGATCCAAAGTTGATTCTATTTGCCTCCATAGAGAGGATACTGTGTCGCATGACCATAAGATATGCAACAGTGAACCTTCCTCTTTATTACACCTGGAGCATGTAGTAGCGGATATGCACTTCATTTGAGCCAGTTTAATGGGGGTGTAATAAAGGTTATGCATAATGCAGCATTGCATTATCCTGTACCGATCTTGAGTATGATATGTATATAAATCCCTCCATATACATTGCCAATTAACATCTTTATTCGGGAAGAGCCTTTGCCAGATTTTAGAACTGACAGCTGATGGGATTTGTGGAAAGGTATAAAGTAGGCCATACAACTTAGATATACCATGTGGTTTATTAACAGAAATAGAGATTTGCTGAAAAAATTCAGCAAACTGGGAGGCTTTAGTTTTACACCTAAATGTTTTGATTAAGAGATGTTTAAGCTGAAGAATTTTAAAAGCTGCCAATGATGGCCAGCCAAACTTAAATAAAATCTCTTCCATAGTCAGGATATGTTCCTGTGAATAAAAATCAGCAACACTATGCTCAGGGGAAATTGGCAACCATCTTCCAGTTATAAGAGTGTTGCCTATTTTGAGGTTCGGGTTGGCACATAAAGGTTGGGGAAAATCTAAAGTTGGGGATACCTTGAGATACCTAAAGAGCTGAGAAAGAACTCTTAGAGAAGTGCCAATCGGGAGAGAGTGAAAAGCTTTGGGTATATTTTTCTTTAATATGTAGAAAAGAGATACTGGGGCTATTTTATGAGACACGAACAAATCTGATTCAATTTGCAACCATAGTGGGGTGTATCCATGATGAGTAAGAGAATCAGGTAGAGATAACCATTTCCCACATTTGTGTAAATGGGAGGCCCAGTAATAAAATAGAAAGTTGGGAAGATGAAGCCCTCTGAAATCCTTAGACTGGGACAATTTAAAATAAGATCTTCTGGCTGTCTTATCACGCCATATAAACGAGTTAATCCCTGAGTGAATACGTTGAAAAAAGGATATCGGTAGCCATATGTCTAGCATGTTTAAAGGGTAAACTAGTCTGGGTAAAACACTCATCTTAATAGTGTTAATTCTGCCCCAGAACGAGTTCGGAGTGAAACCTGATTTGATGTGATTCCTTGATTTGATCGGAGAGCTCGCCTAAGATTAAGACTTTGAACAATAGATGGTTTGCTGGAGTTTTCACTTAGCATCCGGAGGACTGCTGAATGACATATGTAATTAATTACTCTATTCAGGATCAGTGTCTAATCCTTGTAGCCTCTGAACCAGATAGTCTCATCTTCCTTCCCATTTTGGCTGGCATTATCGGTTCTTCATTATTCAGAGTACCATCCTATGTTGAACCTTGCCTGCACCATAATTGACAATCCTGCATTAGAATGAAAAGATGATTCGATGCGGTTTCAAGATTCATTCAGAGATCCTGCATTGATTTAAGATTTGGGACAATGGAAAGTCAGCTAACGTTTTCACCTGAACCCTGTGGACAGATGAAACTCTCCTGAGGCTACTCCTTTACTTTTTCACCAACATATTTTTTTCTGCATCACTGCATACCTTTGTAACCTACACCGAATCAGGATGGTTAAGCAGTGGAGATTTCCATCCTGATGTGTGAGATTAGAATGAGGCATCCTCCTGTCAAGACGATACATTCTACACCGATCAAGGATTTATACCTGGAGATGATCATTGACAGCATTACAGTAGCCATAGAGCAGAGGGTTGCTTCTTTCCTGATTCTTTCTACCAGGGATATCAATGTGTCCTAACCTGTACATTTACATAGAGACTTCAGATTAAAGCCACATTTTGTTCCTTAATGATTGCTGTTTCAAAGTTGCTCTCACCTTTGGGCTTGGTATTAGAGTTATTTAATGTAGTTTAGTTTTTCCATTAATTATCTGACTTAAGGTTTATTTTTCTCTGTTTCTCTTTTTTATCCCATATTTCCTTATCATGGTCTTATCCGTTTACAGTGACTACATCTTGGGACATTTTAAAATACTTTTACTAGCTTTTATACTCTATCATAAGGGCAAGATTGTGAGTGGGCTTGGTCTGGGCTTGTTCTGGCAGATGATAATCAACTCACTATATTAGAATTTTAAATTAATGCTGCTATCCATACTGGACCCCAGTAGATCTGACTAAATCTCCTTGATGGATATAATGATGTCTATCCTGGGATCTCTTACTCTTCTCTGGTTGCTCGATGGAAGTAAAAATGAATGGTGGGGTCTCGTCTGCCTTGGGCATGTGGCCTGATTCATTTCAGCATGTGCCTTCTAACTATTGTTTGGATCCCCCTCCTCTCAGATATTTATACATTCAGTATAGGCAGGCAGTATTGCAGATTCTTTTCCTGATAGTGGCATTGACTGGAAATTATGTTTTTTCTGCCTGCTTAGGGTTTGTTACTTAGCCATGGCTCAATCCTCCAATATACTTGTTATTCAAAATGTGAGCTCAGTGTCGGTGGGGAAGGTTTGGTTTGCAAGACCCTTTTCCCAAGGTAGTCTGGTAATTGTCCAATCATGTCAATGATTCACAATGTTGCTGATAACTTTTCTGAGCTTGTCCTGCCTATGAAAGGGTTTAGACAGGGGGAGCTTGTAACTTACAGGTTTAAGTTTAGTCAATATGCTATAAGCATTCGAAAGTATGACTGGATGCAAGAGGCTGTGAGCGTCCATCTCTCCCCTATCTGATGTAGCTGGGTGGAAAAGGGAGATCTGATTAGAGCTTACCAGCTGCTCATCACTGAGGGGACAAGGCAGTTCTTTACTTACAGCATGCTATGCCTTCAAGGTGTTTCATGAGGTGTCTGGGGACTTTCATCGCTGCCTGGATCTTTAACTAGACAGTGTTGGCACTTTAGGTAGGTAGTTATCCCTTTTATCTTCCTTAAGGTAGTTTGAAATCAATATAGTATCATATTCTGCTGCTGCCAGCTTCTGAGGGTCCCCCTTGTAATCTTTCCCTTTTCTCCTTCTCTTCATTCTTGATTAATAGCTGTTCTAATAAATTTTACCTTTATACAGTGTCCAATCTGCCTTGTATCACTTATTTAGTTATACTGTTTGTGGCATGTGCCATGTCACTAGTACTCTCATACTGTTCTTTATTCAGTTTGGTGTAGTATTTTATAAATGTTATCCAAGCTATTTCAGATATGATGGATAGGTTGATACTGTCTGATTCCATACTTACGCTCATTTTTGTTCGTGGATTAATAGTTAGGTTATTGGTATTATAGTTGTATTGATCTGACATTGCTTATTTTTCTTAGTGGTATCTTAATGACTGTATGTATAGGTGGCGGGGGTGGGGGTGGAGACTGAGAATTGGTAGGTTTCCATACATCATGGACCTGTTCTTTTAGGAGTGTTGGTTATTAGGACCAGGGATGTTTTCTGTATGATTGAGGTTTTGTATTTTATTGATATGGATTGGGAGGATTGGGGGGAAGGGTTCTTGGTTTTTAGTGGATTTAGGGGGGGCTTTGGATAGTCTAGTGAGGGTATGGAGGGTGGGTTTGCCTTTCGTTTGGGCCTTTATTTTTGTCAGATTATGGTTCCTTCCTCAATGAGCGATAACACTTCCCAATTTTTTGTCTATAATAGCTAACTATGCATTTGTGACGTGGAACATAAAGGGGAGACAGAACAAGTGCAAGCTCCATGTGGTGCTCTATCACTTAAAGAATCTCAAGGTCAATATAGCTTACTTTCAGGAACACCTTGATGGAAGGGAACACATTCTGCTCTTTCAGTGGCAATGGTTAGGACAGGCATATTGCACTGGAGGTAGCACACAGAAAAGCAGGCTTGCTATACTGATAGCCCAAGGGGTCCCTTTCATTTTGGAAAAAGAATATTGGGCGCCCAAAGGTCATTATTTAGTTTTGTGTGATAAACTGGGATCCACTATGATGGTGCTTGGATCAGTTTATGGCCCCAATATAGATTCCCATAGTTTCTTTCTGGACTTAATTCCCTTGTACATCTGTTTTAATTGGGGATATTGGAACATGGTATACCAGGATGACATTGATAAATTAGGTTCAGTTTGCCAGGGTCTGTCCCCTGGCCAGAGGGTGCTTCAGACTTTGATGGATGAACTGGGTCTAATTGACCCATGGAGACTGACCCACCTAACAGATAGATGTTATACTTTTTATTCCCCTCCCCACCGCACTTATTCTTGGTTGGACTATTTTTTAATATCACAAGAAGCCCTTCCTGGTCTTCTGTCCTTTGAGATTCTTGCAATGGTGCTGTCAGACAATGCACCAGTTAGTTTAATTAATTGAGTGGATATTCGTGCAGCCCATGATTTCATTTGGCTCTTTAATGTTCAATTACTTCAAAAGTCAGAATCCCTTCAGATCTTGCATAATTGGCTAAAAGGTTTTTTGGATGCTAAGAAAGGGTCTGTCTCTGCAGTTGATATAGTCTGGGATGCCCTTAAATGCTCCCTTCGAGGCAAATGTATACGCCTCTCATTGAAACATTCCAAGCAGTGCCAAGCTCATCTCTTGGATCTTCTTAGTAATATCAGACAAATTGAACATACCCTTTCTTCGCCCATGGATTTAGCGACTTGGACCAAATTGCATGATCTTCACTCTCAATATTCAGACCTACTAGCTCAGAAAACTGAACTGGCACCCCAGAGAACCAAAATAAAATATTTAAAGTCCAGGGAGAAGGCGGGCAAACTGTTAGCCCTCTGTCTCCGTGCTATAGAGTCAGTTAATTAAATCCCTCAACTGCATCAGTCCAACCAAAACGCATTTGCTACTCATCCTAGAATAATTGCAGACAGTTTCCGTACCTTTTACTCTAACCTTTATGCCTTTGACTGTTTCATTTTTCCCTCGTTAAAGGACATAATGGATTATTTAAGTAAAATCCTTTTCCCAGAGCTTGATATGACCCAACGAGATCTGCTCAAAGCTCCCCTGACTGCTATAGAAATCCACCGAGCTATTAAACTGCTTTCGTCAGATAAGGCTCCGGGACCAGATGGCATTACCAACCATTTTTACATCACATTTGCAGAGGAGTTAGTTCCTCTCCTGAGTGTATATGACTTTAGGTATGAATCAGGCTTCTCCAATAATACTTTTGCCAAAGCTTTTATAGCAGTAATTAAGAAGCCTGGAAAGTACAGCCCAGTGGTGCTGAGGGTTGAGGCGCTGGACGCCACACCTCACACCACACCGGTGACCCAGGTTCAGAAACAGACTTGGATCATTGGGGGTCAGCAAGAGAAGGAGAAGATCGAGCATCTGATGGGCTGCTCTCCTCTCCAGGGGAGGGTTTTGGGGATCTCCAAATGCTGCAGTGGCCTCTGGTGGAGACCAGTGGCAATGCAAGTGCATGGGACATAGGAGAGGGAAGGTTGTAGGTAGGATCTTGTGGCAAAGGCATGAAAGATGGCTATACTGCATCCTGGGGGAACCTAAGGAATAAAACCTCTGCCCCCCCGGATAGGCGATGGCACCACCACCAGTGCCCCGCCACAACACACCCAATGCTGGGCTTACCCTTGCTGGCTCTCCTGATCCCCCGGTCTGCTTAGTCCCAGTGAATGGGATCCTTGTTGGGGCAGGTAGTCAGGGCAGTGTCTGTCCCCTCTTTCCCAGCAGGGTGGCTTCAGGCAGGCGGTATGTGGTGAGAGCAAGAATGGATGCCTGAGAGAGTTCCAGGTGGCACAGCAATAAATAGAGTCAACAAAAAAGACAAAACAAAAAAAAAGAAGCCTGGTAAGGATGACACCCTTCTATTAAATACAGATCTTAAGATATTGGCTAAAGTATTAGCTAATAGGATGATGCAGGTCTGGGTTAGATTGGTTGGTCCTGAGCAGGTCGGCTTTATGGCAGGACATGTTTCCAGTGATCACTTTAAGAAACTACAATACCTTATTTTGGCATCTGGGAATAGCATATCCCCTGTGGTTCTGGTCTCTCTAGTTGCCAAAAAGGCATTTGATTGAGTTGCTTGGCCATTCTTATTCACCACTCTTGGAAAATTTGGTTTTCCCCCAGAATTTATCAGGTGGGTTCAACTATTATACACAGATCCGATGGCAAACGTCCATTGTGATGGTGTTTTATCAGACCCTTTCTCACTTGCATGGGGTACTAGACAAGGATTCCCCTTCTCCCCACTTCTTTTCAACCACTATTTGGAACCTCTTATATACTTGCTGCAACATAAATAACAAGGAGATAATGGGCTTTTGAGTTGGTACAATGAGATATATCTTATTGGCATAGACCAATGACCTATTGCTACATCTTGAAAACCCATTTTAATTTATCCCTGTTGTTTTGCAAGAAATAGAGATTCCCCACTCTGTCAGGATACAAATAAGATTTACAAAAGACCAAAGTTTTATCTCTTAATAATTTAGTATGCAAACAAGATATTATTCAGCTTGGCCAGTCTTGGGAACCATGTAGCCTTATGTATTTAGGCATTTGTATAGCTCAAACCCTCTCTCGACTAATCAAGGACAATCTGTCTCCCTTATTGAACTCCATACAACAGGATTTAAATAGATGGTCTTCCCTTCCTCTTTCACTATAGGGGCATATAAGTATAGTTAAGATGAACGTGCTTCCTCACATTCTATACCCGCTGGGCATGATAAATGTGTATCTCCCTAAAGTGTGGTTCAGCCACTTACAGTCTATACTTAACAAATTCATCTGGCAGGGTGGGACAGTTAGAAGGGCTTATTTCAAGCCTAAAATGCTAAAAGCAAATGGAAGTTTACTACTTCCTAATTTCTTTCTGTACTATGCAGCCTTGTATAGTTGTAAGTCACTTCAATGGATTGTGCAAGAGAGAGATTGTTTCCTGAGCATCTATACCCCGTTATGGCTGGAGATGGAATGCAATTTGTGTAGGCAACAGGTATATGTCTCAATAGCTTATTGTACAATAAATCTTCTCTCTTACCCCGTTGTCTCTGGGACACTCAGCTATACTGGTCCTTAAAGGCATTTTATCAACAATATGTGTATACATGAGCTTGAAATAGGTAAAAAAGTGAGAATTCAGCAGCTGTTGGGTAACCCTTATATATTAATTGTGGGCCGCCCTCTACAGGGTTCTTTCTGCCTCCAATTAGAGGGGCTATCTATGCAGTCTATATTAGAGGGGAACAATTTGCTTCCATTTGCGGTAATTCAGGAATGCTTTCATCTTCCTAACTCAGCATGTTTTAAATATTTTCAGGTTGCCCATTCCATATCTTGTTCTTTGGGCCCTAAATCTTGGACTTTGTGGTATTCACTTGTACCAGAGTCTCTTTTTTTACTGATTTCATTACCACATATGGGGCCAGATATTCAAAACTGTGCACCGTGCAAAAACTGTTTATGCAGGTTTAGTGAGGGATTAGCATGGGGTTGCTATATTCAAAAGGCCAAATAGCATGCACAAACTGCATTAGCACAGGGAAAAATTTAATGTATGCAAGAGGCAAACTGAGAGGGTGTGTACATGAATACAGGCACAATGCTATATTCAGTGACTAGCACCACGTAAAGTGGTTTTGTGTGACTTAGCATGACACTTAGCGTGGTGCACATTACCTCCTAGGAAAAGATAGTCTTAACTCTGGGCAATCAGCTTTGTGCATTATTTTGGCTTTGCGCGACTTTTGCATGGCTTTGCGTGACACTAACAAATAAATATGACACATAGACAAAGCCAGACATAGAGGAAACATGCTGCTCACTGATGGCATCACAATGATGCCATCATCTGCCACCAGTCCCAGCCATGCCAGGCAGTAAGTGGCGACCCTGCTGCCAGTGGACAGCATGGCAGTGTGGCCATACAGCACACACCTGTGGACCACTCTTCTGTGGACACCAACAGATGCCAGCACACACATGCAGCACTGTGGCCATGGAGGATGTTGAGGGAAGAGTGTATGGGTGGCCAGGCTGTGCCACAGACCAGGTGTGGTTACAAGGCTGGGACACATCATGCAGTGCACATGGGCCAGTATTGGGAATACCCCAACACCAGTGTGCCTTTCTGATAATATATGCCCCCCCGACCACATACCGTACAGCTGTACAACTGCCACAGAACACAAAGTCGGACATGTATATGTCACTGTGAGCATCCCATGCCAGTGGTGCAGCATCTGTGGCTCACACAACAGCATAACAATAATTTCCACTGTCAGTAAACACCTGCATGTTGGGTCTGTCAATGTGTATAGTGCAGTCATCAGCACTGTCCTACACACCATAGGCAGTGCTGTGTCCACACACTACTAGCCTCCTTGCTACTGTAGTGTCTGCTGTGTACCGTAGCATGACCTACAGTGTGACAGTTGCAAGAAGCACCACCACCATCTGTGCCTATGCTGTGTTGTTCCCTGGGGTACAATATTCTATGCTATGCTGTACTGTTTACATGTAGTCTACAGCTATCATCATGCACCGCCAGACTGACCTCCAGGTGGAGCGGCGGTCAGACCTGGCCAGCCCCTGTACTTCCAGACTGACCTACAGATGGAGCTATGGGACCCTGTAGTGACACTGGGCAAAATTGCATGCAAATCAAGGCATAATGAGATGCTAATCTGAATGATTGCCCAGAGACTACCTAAGTAGGCTCATTTGCATGTCACTTTTGAATATGGCAAAGTTTAGCACCGGGCAAATGTGTTTGCACCAGGCTAACAGTTTAGCCCTGTGCTAAACCCGAGCAAATGTGTTAGCACTGCGCAAACAGTTCAGGGAATATTATACAGTTTTGAACATTGTACTTTCACATGCGCTGCTGCCTGCAGCTGTACTGAGTCCACACATTTGCTGGCTCACACATTGGCCACATAGTTTACCTCTACCTACCTGCACATCACTGTTCACTGTGTTGCTGTTGTGGTTTGCACTTCCTGGTTGTTATAGTCAGAGCTGTCTTATTCCAGGGCTAAATTTTCTCTGCATTCCCATGCTATATTCAGAAGCTGTTTGCCCCGGACTATTCCTTTTGAATATAGCTTGCTTTGTGCTCCTGACTAAGTTTGCCTGCCGGGCTGTGTTAATTTAGCGCCGGGGCAAAGTTCTGAATATCTGGCCCATAGTGTCTAAACTCTATCAACTATATCAAGCTATGGACCCAAACAATCTTTCAGGCGTGTGTTTTTATTGGCAGCAGGCTCTCAAAAATCGATATGAAGTGCCTTTTTGGCAGTCAGTTAGGCGACAGTTTTATAAATTCCTTAAGCAGGATAGGTCTGGTTAATGCAATTTTGCATACTTCACGATATTTACATCACACCAATCAAATTATTCAAACTGGGTAGACTATCTTCAGCAATGTGTCACAGGTGTGGTAGGGAAGATGGAACATTGAAACATATGCTGTGGGATTGTTCAATGATAACCCCAGTTTGGCACTCATAAAGAATTCTCTAGATCCTTTCTTGGGCTTGGTAGACCGCTTAACTGTGGAGGTCTGTTTAGTTGGGATCTTGCCTCCTGACCTACCTAACATATGTAAAGCCCATATGGCGCTGATTTCTATAGCGGGTTAAACTTGTCATTCTTTGACATTGGAGAGATACTACCACACCACATTTTAAAGAATGGCATCAAGAAATTTTACTAACTCTAATGGTTGAAAAGCATATTATATCAATACGATGATGTCAACACCGCTACCGAACTATATGGGAGCCTCTATATGCTTTAGTGTCTCTTTCCCCCTAATTAGGTAAACACTACTTCCAAACTGTTGTTACCTAAGTTATGGAGTTGGTTACCAGACATTATGGTCTCCGTTTTTTTCTTCTACCTATGCTCATCGACAACGTTTATAGAATCAAGGAAAAGGCATTGGGTAGAGGGAGGGGAGGGGGATTTTCTCTAGGGGATGTGTTTTGTTTAGGTTGTTGTTTGTTATTAGATACTACTGTTGATGTTAACTGTCAGTTCTACCATCTTTACTCTGTTTATAGCATTGGAAAACTCAATAAAGTATACCTGATTAAAAAAAATAAACACACACATATTCTGTCTGCCACTAAGTTACAAGTATGTGACTTGCAGTTCCTATGGTGGACAGATTATGTCACAACCTACCAAACTGGTGACTCAGAATGTATTCAAACATAGTCAAGCCTCAGCCGGAACTAATTTAATTGACTACAACATACTGTAGCACTAATTTCAATTATCTGAAAGTCTGCTGTTTAGCTGTGTTGAAACCCTTCACTACATCAGGAATCACATCTAACAATCTCTCTCATACAACAAAAGTTGCAGTGAGAAGGAAAAAAATGTGCAATACAGGGGATCAAACCCAAATTTTTGTAGGTCTGAAACCCTACATCTAGAACTAAAAGCCCTATCACTGGCATCATTAATGACGTCATGCAGCCAAATCACTAACATTGAATGTAACCTTAAACTTGACTGAAAAGCAAAAAAGAATATTTATAACTACAATAAGCACTAACAGCTATGATGCTGGCACATAAACACTTCAAAGCACACTATTATAAATCTAAGTGTAAAGCTGCAAACAACCCAGTCAATTTTTGGTAGTTATACCTGACTAGCTATTAGTTGGATAGACATCACTCACAATTCATTCTGACCAGTGACTTTAAACAGCGAGGATGCGCTCACTTGGACAGAGCACAATTTATTTTTTCATAGTTTCTATGATACAAAGAAGCGGCTTGAGTTTTGGAGGGAGGGGTATATACTGGCAAGAAGGTGGTAAAGGTAGGGGTGTCTCTGTGATGTGACCAAGTGAGAGGTAGGAGGAGGTGGGTAGGAACTTGCTTTTGTTAACGGGGGAAGGAAACTGATGGTGTGACTCCAATAATAAACTTCACTGAGTACAGGGGGGAAAGGGAAGTGGCGATTAGCAGGGGGATGGGTGGGGGATTCTATTTAAAAAATCATGTGGTGCAGTGGAAGGAAATGGCTCAATATAACACAGAGCTTGGAGGGAAATTTTCTATTTTTTACTGTGCTAATTGTGATAACGGGGGTGAAGTGGGTGCAGGAGTCAAAAACTTTGTAAAGTCTTCTCTAAGCAAAAAAGTTCTCGACTTTGCACAAACTTGATTCATGAAGTAAACATTCTCAACATCTCTACCCAGGTCTTACCACTGGTTCCCATAAGTTTCACTCTGGGTCTTTCCTAGTCACCCTTGGATCCCTTATCTACCAGGAGCTAAATGGTGGTCCCCTCAGCCCCTACATTTACTTGAAGTTTAGTAATTGTCCTTTTTAGTGATTTATGACATTTGTGGGGGACAAAACATTAGCTGAAGAGCAAAACTGGTCCAAGAAGCCATTGCAATGAATGTCCAAATGTTTTGACTTGATATAAATCTTCTGATAATACCCCCTCATCCCATATATGATTCCATCCTTCTTTAAAGTAACTTCTATTAGAAGAAATCCTTGATGATAAAGTTTAAAAAAATGTACCACACTGCAGTGATGTGCTGGCAAATTTTTAACACCCCTCCTTCCTTTCTCCCCAACCTTGGACCCTCTCAGGGGCCCCACTCCACACTGGGCTTTGTCCCTAGCCCCCATGTGCCCCACTGGCACATTGTGGCATCTTCAGATCACTGCTGTGACAGGACAAGATAGATTTTAAGAAGAGGCCAGGAAGCTACTGTACTGGGAGGCAGATTTAATAATTCTGTGTGCCTTCACTAAAAATGTGAAATTCAATGAAATCCTTACCTCCTCACTGCACACACATTTCCCTGTCAATGTTGTGGAGTCAAGATGCTTTAAAGTAATCAAATGTTTTGTTTCATGGAGATGACTGCAGCAGTAGGTTTTTCTCCTTGAGCATTATCTTGTCACTGACCTAATTTTTCCTTCATAATAGGCCACCATAAATAGCTTAATGATCATATGTCATATATATAAGAAAAGCTTGAATTCACTTGAATTCAAGTCCCTGTGTCATGATTAGTGTTTCCAGAAAATATCATGTTGTTTGGTTCTGTGAGTTTTCTTTAAATCAGCATCTGTTAATGTGCTCTGCAGTAACTGAAAACAGTGAAGATTGTTCTGTCCCTATTAGTGAGCAATGACAATATTTTGGTCTAGCCCTGCTGCTTCAGCAATTACGTTCCTGACTGACTAAAGAAGCTTTTGCAGTTCACAGTCAGAGCAGTTTGAAGAGCTAATTGTTTTTACTGAAAGTGTGTTACTAACCCATCTGGTTTGTGTTTAGATGGATTAGCTTAAATGTTATCATTCTGTTCTCATAAAAAGTTGATCATTTGAGTTACAGTGCTGGACTGAAGTTGTATGAATGAATGTCTATGAGAAATTACTTTGTCTGTAACACAGCTGTCAGTTCCTTCTCATCAAAACTCTGCATTGTTTTCTGGCTATATAACACAGGGATGTTCAAGGGATATAAAATAGATCTAAAGTTTATTGATTCATAGAAGCAGTGTGTCTTTGATGTAGCCTCCATAAATAGGTTCATGTGAGAACAATTTTGTTTTTATGTCAGATTGATAAACAGATGTCTGTTACACTCTGATACTTCAACAATGTGTACTGTATGAACTCATAAAATTTAGTTCTTAGGATAGGATAGAAGCACACTTTGAGTGAAAATAATTAGCTCTATAGCAGACTTTGACTGTGAACTGCAACAGCTGCTTCAGTCAGTTAGGGACTTACTTGCTAAAGCAGCAGGCTAGATCAAAATGATGTCATTGCTCACTGATAGGGACAGAAAAATCTTCAGTTTTCAGTTTCTGCAGAGCACATTAACAGAAGCTGATTTAATGAAAATCACAGAACCAAACAGCATGATATTTTCAGGAAACACTAATCATGACACAGGAACTTGAATTCAAGTAAATTCAAGTTTTTCTTAACCCTTGCAGGGCCACAGACTGATATATCAGTCCAAAATTCCTATACGTTCTAATTCTGTCAGCAGCCTAAGGGTTAAATATATGGCATTTGATCTTTAGGTATAATAGGTATCATAGCTAAATACTGAGCTAAACAAACTTTTGTCCATGGTGCTTGCCCATTATCTAAAGGGAATCTGATTTATGCAATTTATCTAACTGGAGTTTAAAACTCTTTACAGATGAACTACCCACCACTTTAACTAGTAGTGAGTTACAGATTGGAATCACTCTCTGATTAAACCATATTTTCCTTCACAAGATATTGCTATTTTCACCTTTTAGTTGTATGGAAGAAGCTCTGGTGTTATGAATGTGCTTCCTAAATTCCAATCCCAGTTTTACCTGTAGATCGTGGTCAGTCAGTGTCTTGAAGAGTAAACACATATCACCCCTCAGGCATCCATATTCCAGTGTAAACAAGTTTAGATCTAAGGTAGTTCCAACCTGTTTACATAACTCTTTTCCTGCAATCCCTTTATGGAATGTGTAGCTCTTCTTTGTATTTTTTCCAGTCTAACTATATCCCCTCTATGGTATGGTGACTAAACTTGTGCCCCATACTCCATCAAGGGCCTCACCAGGGATTCATACAGGGGAGCAATGACCTCTCTATCTCTATATTTGCTTACTATGTGTTTTAAAATGCAATTTAACACCCTGTTTGACTTTCTACATACATTTGTACAGTGTGAAGATCATTAGTGACTACAATGCCCAAATCTTTCTCTTCCATCACAGTTTTAAGTACAGTTTTACCTAAATAATATTGCTGATTTGGATTTTTTATGCCTTGATGCATAACTGCACACTTCTCAGGGTTCAAGTGAAGTTTGAAAGTGGTACACCAATCACTGATGTAATTTAGAGCATCCTGCATTGAGGTGTGATTTTCCCGATAATCTAATTTAACCCCTAATCAGCAATCGTCTGCAAACTTTGTCATCCAGACCGTATTATCTTCATATACAAATGTTGCCACGTATATGTTAAAAAGGCATGACCCCAGAACTGATCCCTGCAGTACTCCACTTGTTATACCCGCCACCTCTGACAAGGTTCCCCTTAGGCTTACCCTCTGATTTCTATTACTAAGCCAGGAGCTGATCCATGCCACTATGTTTTCATGGAAGCCTGTGTTTTTTAACTGTTGTATAAGCTCATGGTGGGGTAGCTCATCAAAGGCCTTGGTAAAATCTAAAAAGACCACATCCACAGCCTTACCTTAATCCAGACTTTTGCTTCCTTTATTATAAAAATCCAACATGTTTGTCTGGCAAGATCTTCCCTTTCTGAAACCATGCTGAATATCATCTTCTAATTTTTCTTCTATATAAAAAATTGTAATTTCATCTTTTATTATTCCTTCCAGTACTTTGCATAAAATACTAGTTAGACTAACTGGTCTGTAATTTGAAGGATGTTTTTGTCTCCCTTCTTAAATGGAGATTACAACTGCCTTTCTCTAAGAATCCACTACCTCTCTTATACAGTATCTAAAGAACATTGAAAATATGGCTGATTGGGGCTGCTAACTCATCAGCCAATTCATTCAGCCATCTTGGATGTAAACCATCTGGTCCTGGGGATTTAATTGGATTTAGTTTCCTTAATTTCTCCCTGATAGTTTTAATTTATATTTTAATGGGACATCGAGAGTCACTTGACTTATATTCTGTGGCCCCTGCTACACTGGTTTTTATTAAAAACTGTAGCAAAAAATTCATTATGAACATCTGCCATTTCTTTATTTGTTATTACTTAGGACCCATCTGTTCTTGTAAGAGGACAAATGGTATTTCCCAGTTGCTTTTATTTCTAACATATGCACAAAAGGATTTATAATTGTAATTTGCTGTAACTGCTAGTATTTTTTTCATAATCAGCTTTAGCTTTTTTGATTTCCTTTTTAACTTTCCTCTGGAGGTCTTTAAATTTCAACCACCTTTCCCCTTCCTTTCTTCCTCTTAGTGATTAAAATAACCTATGTTTCTTTCTGATCAATCTTTTTATATTGCCATTCATCCAGGTAGGTGCTATGGCCCCTCTTTGGTATTTCCTTTTGCTAGGAATATGTTTTTGTATGCAAGTATTTAATTTAGTCTCCAAGATGTGCCATGTGCCTTCTATGGTTTTATTTGACAATTCTGCAGCCCAATTCCTTTTGTTAGTTCCTTTTTAATGGCTGTAAAATGTGCTTTTGTGCTCCCCTGTACACCTGACTCAAGCTCCTTGATCTTAAGACACCATGTTATGGTTGCTGTCCCCTAAGGGTACAGTTACCACACAATCATGTATGTTTGACTTAATATTTGTAAGGACCAAGTCGAGAATATTTTTCCCCTAGTCTTTTGATGAACCATCTGTTCCAATCCCACCTTGTCAAAAATATCCAAAAATGTGTTATCCACCTTAGATGAACCTTATAGGATATCCCACTCAGTGCCTGTCAGGTTAAAATCCCCTAACATAATAATCCTGTCTGCCAGGTTTAGGTGCTGAATAAAGTCTTGTAATGTACTATCATCTTCTTTTTTAATAAACGGAGGCCTGTAAACTATAAACAAGAACATTTTCCAGGGCTTGCAGGGTTTTATTTTGACCCAAAGATGTTCTTCATTGTCCATTTTGATCGACACTTCCTCTACCAGAATATCTTCAGCAATGTATAGTGCCACCCTCCTCCTCTTCCATAGTCCCTTGATCTCGTGAAGAGTTGAAAGCCACTTATTTGTTGGTCCTATGTGTGTTCAGAGTCCCACCATGTTTCTGTTACAGCACACATTTTTATATTTTGTACTTCCAAAATGTACTTTAATTCATCAAGTTTATTTTTTACACTCCCAGCATTTGCTAACAAGCAGTTCCATCCTTGCTTGCTACTATTTCATTGAGTTTTGGTTAGGTGTTTTTGTTCTCCATTATTTATAATGCCCTCCCTGCCCCCATGTATTGGTTTAAATGGGCCATTATATGTTCATTGAAAATTCTGGCCAATACTCGAGATCCCATTTTATTAAGATGCAAGCCTTCAGGTCCCATTAGCCTTTCATCTTCAAATGTGTTCCAGTTGTTGATAAGCATGTGATTTCCAAAACTACACCAAGCTCTCAGCCAACTGTTTAGCATTTTTATGCCTCTATTTTTTTGTACTGTCTTTCTCTAGTTGGTAGAACCCCTGAAATGATAATGTCTCCTCCTCTATTTTTTATTTCCAACACAATCTTCTCATAATCTTCACGGATCTTTTTGAAATCTCTTATACCTATATCGTTAACCCCTACATGAATAATAACTAGTGGTTTATTGAGGTTTGACATCAAGCCATTTAACATATTCCAAGCATCACTAATTTTTAACCCGGTAGGGTACTTACTGTAGTATGTTCATTTCTGCCCCTACATACTATAGCTTTTGTACCCCTTGTAGCCGAATCTCCTATCAGGAGTATATCCCTGTGGCTGCTACTTGGGAATTTGGCTTTAATTCAACTAAGTCCCTGTGTACCTTTATTTTATGTGTGGGGTTGTCATGTGCTGGCCTTGTGCATACAATATTTTTATTTATTGAACTACCACTCATGTGTTTTTGATTGTGGCTATCCTTTATTTGGTTGGATTGTTGCTCCGTTTCCACAATATGTATTTTTGTAGCACTTCCATTTGGCTTTGTCTCAATCTCTTGTTGCCCTAAAGTTTCATATTTGTTTTGAAGAACAGTTGGTACACTATTGTATATTTGACACCCCTACTTTTACATGGCCATTTCTGGACTGTGCAACACCCCTTCACCTCCTGCTTATGCAATGGATCTTTCTCATAAGCACTGTTTTTGTTTGTAACTTGAATGGGAACTTCAAGCATGGTAGGTTTCTTTATATTTATTTCTGCCTGATCAATAAATTCCTCTAAGAGACTTATCTCCTTGTTCACTGAGACTCTATTTCTCATAATCTCAATTTCATTTTGCAGTGTTTCAATCAGTATACAGTCATCACACTTAAACACATTTAATGGCGCGTCCATTGTGTACATTTCACAACTGTTACATTTTCTCCAATATAAGGGGTTTGCATTTATATGTTCCTGCCCAACATGCTGTATCCAATTTTTCCCCATGTTTTGTGATAGTATTTAAATGTACATTAGAGACATAATAGTATTTGTTTCACTATACTGCCTCTCAATCTAGCAGAATCCAAAGATAAACAATTACGTTTTATTTACTGTATGCAATTGTTTTTTGAACAACAGGAAGTCATGGCATTTCATCCAATGAAATTCAGCCTTAACTTATGGGCTTGTATGGAGATGGGCCAGTGGAGGTAGCAACTCAACTACCTTGTAACAATTCTCATTTCTAGTGTCAGTCTCTGCCCACACCTCTCTTGAAGTTGATTCCCAGACTCCCACTGCTGTTGCTATTATTACCCCAATTACCCCTACCTGCTCTGGACATTCACCTGTCCTCCTTTGTAGCATTAAGTGATGCCTGTGGTTTGATCATGGTGGTGATGGCTGTGACCCAGTGATGAGAGGACTGAGCAACCCAATGACAGACTCAAAAGTGTTGTGTCATATGTTACAGCTGCACATTACCCATGCCGCTGATCTCACTGAGCCAGCTAAATGGATGACATGCCACCTGCTTCAGGAGGCCATGGAAGAGTCAGACAGGATTCAGGACTGATGCCTGGAGTAATGTGTGTGTATATCTGTCTGTTTCTGCCCTCTGACCTCTACCCCACCCACTCATTGCACTACTTGAGTTGCAACCAGGATTAGGAGGCACTTCAAAAATAAGATTTTTTTTTTACTCTTAGTAGGCTGGTTAGCTGGTTTGTAGGAGCTGAGCTAACAACCAGCTCACACAAGCTGTTAAAACATCTTTAAAGAGCTAACTACTGGCTTGAGTGAGCCAGTGCAAGCCAGCTCCAATACATCACTGCTGCACAGGTGGGTAAGGCATGCCGCTAGGTGCCAATACACTGTTGTATCATATCACAGTGACCTACTGTATAATTCCCATTCTGGACCTAGTTCAACTCTAATTTCAGGTCCTATATCTACCAGACATTAAAGAATGGACCTCACAACTCCCGGATTTAGTTAAAGCTTAGTAGATGCCCTTTTTAACTTTATGAAATTTGGGGATAATGTGAAGCAGCTTGCATTCATTTTCAGTCCAGAATGTATGAATGAATGATGATTTCCTCCCATAGTATCACCTGATTTGCCACATGTCAGCCAATCAATTGTTACTATTTTCAGGATGTCATCAGTCATTCATATCTTCTAGACCAAAGATAAACACAAGCTGCTCCACTGCAGTACCAATAGTCACCCTCCCTGACATGATTCTGATATTTACAAGTGTTTGGGTGCTCTGATATTTGCAAGTATTTGGATACAGTGCAGGACAGGAGGGAAATGGGGGCTACTGGATATGCTGGATGAGGTTGCTTTGCTGAACTGGAGGTTGTGGCTTTTGCCAGTGTGGGGCAAGGTGAGAAGGCTCAAGATTTAGTGTTGGTGGGTAGCAGGATTTTTTATTACAAGATATCAGAATTTACCCTCTTTCAAGCAATAGGAAGCGATGCCAGCAGCCTTCTCCTGCAGCTACTAGGAACCTGCAGGAGAAGATGACTGCCGGCATTGCATGCTATTGACTGAAAGAGTGTAAAGTACTATCATGATTAGGATTATGACGTGCAGGGTATGCTAGGCAGTCACAGTAAAGCTGTATTATTTTAAGTACTCAAATATTTAATTGAAAAATGTGAAAACAGAGCACAGATTCATTCTAGTAGTGGCCTGATGAAGTGGGGAGATCTATGCAATTTTGCCATGTAATCTAGAAGTATGGCTTGACAAAATACAACATTAGAAGATGTACATTTATTGGCGTG
This sequence comes from Neoceratodus forsteri, assembly GCA_016271365.2. Classification (NCBI taxonomy): domain Eukaryota; kingdom Metazoa; phylum Chordata; order Ceratodontiformes; family Ceratodontidae; genus Neoceratodus; species Neoceratodus forsteri. The sequence goes on along the minus strand of CM057455.1, from coordinate 1,428,936,542 downwards.
AGCTCAACTGTTTTTGTATTTGAGATATATGACATGGGGAGAAGGTGATCCCTGGATGCCAGTGCCCTAGCATGAGGTTGAAATATTATTTATGGTTGAAGGAGTTCTTGAAGCATCCATTAAGGTTAAGAAAGCAAAATAAGTGACTACTACTCTTAAGAGAGTTCCAAATTTAATTATTTATTTTTTCAATTTTGCCACCATATGTCTACATCAATAATCAACATTTTGTGGAATAACTTTGACTTTATCAAGATACGGTTGTCATCTGTGTAATCAAATGTAAAAAGAAAAAATAATGAGATCACTGATACTATACATAAGGGCCACATTCAATCCCACCACCAGACTGGCTATGTTGGAGTGATGCATTATGTCTATAAAATGATACAGCCATAACTGCTACAAAAATATTTCTCCTTTACTTTTTATGTATATTCTTATATTGCTGCTGCTTTCTTATTTACATTATACAAATTTTATGTGACTAGCATGATTTCTCTTTGTAATAAATGATACTAGCACCATAAACGATAAATTATAGTGGGACAGTAGTAGTACCACTATAGTTAGGGTTGAGCAAGGGTTTCTATGTTAAAGCCCAAACTTTGCACTTTAATAGCATTGAAACCATTCAACAGATTTACAAAACGTTTTGCAATAGTTGTCTTGGGTGCAAGATCTCTTGGCTTGCCAAGTTTCATTGTGGTTGGATGTGCAGATTCTGAGATATGGATAGCAAAAAAATATTTATTTTTGTCATTGTCTAGTGCCTATATGGTTTGGAAGCTTTGCTCTGATATTTTCAGGGTACAAAGGGCTTGGACCACAGTTGTGACTTTCTTTGCTTTGGTGAAATAATAAAAAATATCAATCCATTCCAAACTTATAAGATTTGAAAATTTTGGTTATGAGCATGCTCACTAAAGTGTTTGGGACAGCTGCATGGAATGAAAAAAGAATCTGGTCCATATGAAAAAGGATCCTTTTTCATATGGGAGTAATCCTTTTCATGAGGAAAAATTCCTTTTTTGTATGGTCGCCATCTTGTTTCTGTTTTTTTTTTTTCAAAAAAGGTTTCTAAAAAAACATTAAAATGAGATCCTGCATAGATACCAACACATGTGTCTTGCTATTTGGGATCCCAGTAGATGGATTCTGCAGTTACATTTTGGAAAAATTACCCAGAAATGTGTTTTTTGTACATTTTAAAATATTTTTCCATAACTCAAGTTACTGTTTTCATATGGCCATATGAAAAAGAAATTGGGCAATATGAAAAAGGATTCCTTCATATGAAAAAAACAATTAGGACATTAGTTTTTTCTCTAATTCTTGTTTCACATGAATGTACCCTTTTCATATCAATGAAAAAAACACATGCAGAAAAGGATCCCTTCATAGGAAAGAAGAACTAAGTCCAAATTATTTTTTCATATGAAGGCATCCTTTTTCGTAAGTGTTTTTTTTTTATTCATATGAAAAAGGATGCCTCCATACGAAAAAAGATTTGGATTTAGTGTTTTTCTGATTCTTTTTTCATATGGAGGAATCCTTTTCTGTATGTTTTTTTCCTTCATGCAAAAAAGGATGTCTTCTTATGAAAAAAAGAATTGGAACTTAGTTTTTTCCAATTCTTTTTTTGTATGAAGGATCCTTTTTCGTATTTTTTTTTTGTTCATACAAAAATGATGCCTTCATATGAAAAAAGATTTTGGACTTAGTTTTCTTCCTTAATCTTTCTTCATATGAAGGAAACCTTTTTTGTATGGGTTTTTCATTATTACCAAAAAGGATGTCTTCATGTAAAAAAACAAACAGTTGGACTTAGGTTTTTTCCCCACATTTCAACTTCAACAAGTCATAATTCCATCAATATTTGTACTTAAGGGACAGTCTATATATCAAAACAAATGTCCTAATGAGTACTAGAAGAATAATACATAATACCCCCAAACTATTTAGGGGCTATATAAAAAAAAACACAACAATTAAACCATCAAAAATTCCATAGCATAACACTGGAAATTTAACAAGCCCTACAACCAAGCAAATAAATTGCTTTTTAGTAGAAATGGAAATGCAGGGCCCTCTGGGCCCCCACTTCCACACCAACATGGATGTATGCTTCCATAGGCAGATGAGTGCATAAGGATATGATTAAACAGGGTGAATTTTAGAAGGTGGTTGCAGGGCTTGCATCAAGCCCTGTGTCCATCACAAAGTGTGCCACAACTGCACTGGACAGTTTGCCACAACCTGCACCTGATTTTAGTACCTCGGGTGCAGTTGCAACAATGTAGACAGTTTATGACAGCTTGCACCAAAACATTAGCACAAGCCATGTGAAAAGAGTCCCCAAGCTGTGAAAAGTTAGACAGATGCGGGGGAAGCAGGTCTAACTTTGCTGCATTCACCAAAAGGGACATATGTTTGGAATTTGAGGATGCTGCATTTGTAAAATTGCAATATTCCTGGTGTTTTCCACAAGTCACCACTTGTGGCACACACCCTGACACAAATCCCTTGCAACTTTTAGAAGCTGTCTGAAAATCAGGCCCACTATCTCAAAAAGTAAGGAACTTCTTTGCAAAAAACATTGTTAATGCACCAGTTAGGGTTCAGATTAAAGCAACAAAAGTATGAGTTTGGTGTTAGGGTTCCTAACCCTAACACCCCACCCCCACCCTGCAGGCAGCAACAGGATGGTTTCACCTATTACAGTTTCACCTATTCTGAGTCCTAACAAATCAGGGCTGGGGGTGGTCCTTGGGTTTATCAACCCTAACCCTCACCCCATTCATATACAGTCTGCAAATCTCAGCTTCTTTATTGTTGAAATGGGGTGAGTGTTAGGGTTGACAGCCACAGGGAACACCCCAGGCCTGATTTATGAAGGCTCAAGAGAGGTGAAACCATAATGTTTTTTTCTGTTGCTGCCTGCAGAGTCAGGTGGGGTGCTAGGGTTGTGAACCCTAACACCATATTTTCCTACTTTTGTCATTTTAATCTGAACACTAACTGGTGCATTAACAAAGTTTTAAGCAAAGAATATATATAATAAATGATACCATGGCAGTTCTTATACTGGTATCAATATGTATGTTGTTTTATACCAGATGGAAACAATTACTAATTTGACTATACTGTTTGCAGTTAGAGATGGAAAAAGAACTATGTGCCTTTATTCACTGCATTATAAACTTGAACACATTATGTGGTGCTGGTATCATTTATTAATTATTATAAGGATAAATCATGCTATTTACATAAAATACATATAATATGAATGAGAAAGCAGTATAAGATTATACATAAAAGATTAAGGGAACTGTTTTTGTAGCTGTTATGGCTACATCATTGTACAGACATAATACAACATAGCCATGTCTGGTGGTGGGCTTGAATGTGGACCTTAATGTATCATATTGGTGATCTCATTACTATTTTTTTTATTTTTGACTACACAGATTACAAATGTACCTTGATAAAATAGAAATTATTCCACAAAATGTTGGCTACTGCTGTAGACATATGGGGCAAAATCAAAGAAATAAAGAATTACATTTGGTACTCAGGAGTAACTTGGTAACTTGGTAGTTAGGACATAAAAAGGCCAAAGCCCATCGAGAATGTCCTCCACACACTGTGGATCATTTATAGTTTTATGTTCTATTCAAAAGCCATCTATCTAGTTTAAACTTGAATGTGTCAATATGCTGGCAATCAACAATTTCCTGTGGCAAGGAATTCCAAACTCTTGGAGCTCTAATATTAAAAAATTGTTGTCTTCTATTTGTTCTTGTTTTCTCAATTTTGATTTGTTTATTGTGTATTCTGGCTACAATTTTTCTGGATGCAAAAGACAATCCACAAGATTTCATTAATGTAGGAGATAATATGATTTTAAATAATTGAAGGATATCTCCCCTTAGTCTTCTAGTTTCCAGTGAGTATAACTTGGTTTTATGAAGCCTGGTTTCATAATCAAAGCGAGAAAGGTGGGGTATAATTTTTGTAGCCTTTCTTTGAACCCTCTCAATTTTTGTGATATCCTTAACTAAATACGGACTCCACAGGGGTGAGCCACAATCCAAATGGGGTCTAACATGAGTCTTATATAAAGTCATGATACATTCTTCTGTTTTAAGAGCAAAAGTACTATTTATCCTGTGTAAAAGAGCATTGGCTTTATTTGTAACTTTGTTAAAATGGTTTGAAAAAGACAAGCCATTATCAACCAGTATACCCAAGTCTTTTTCAACGACAGATTCTCGAAGTTTAATATCATTAAGATTATATATTTGTTTTAGATTTTTTTTGCCAAAATGCAGCACAGAACATTTCGACACGTTAAATGACATCTTATTAGTTACTGCCCAAGATTCAATTTTTTTAAGGTCATTTAGTATGACATTCCTGTTGATTTCATTATCAACAGGTCCCCCCAGTTTAGTGTCATCCACAAATTTAGATAACATATTCTGTGATAAGATAGTAAGGTCACTTATAAAAATACCAAACAAAGTGGGACCCAACACGGAACCCTGAGGGACCCCACTTGTCACAGATCTTTCTTCTGATATTACCCCATTAATTCTAACCGTTTGAGTTCTTTTGTATAGCCAGCTGTTCACCCAAGGCCGCGATACATTCAGAAAATCCTAATGTTACTAGCTTTTAATTAATATTGAGTGTGAGACCTTATCAAGCGCCTTACTATAATCTAACAAAATGACATCTACTGGGATGTTTGAGTCAAGATAACTGCTAACTAGATTGTAAAGGATAACAAATTCATAGTACATGAGTGCCGGGTTTAAATCCATGTTGTGTGGTATCATTTATTTTAATTCAAGCATTTCCTCATCAATTATGTGTTATATGTTTTTCCAATAATTTACAGGAATGGAGGTGAGGCTGATAGGTCTGTAATTTTCAGCCTTATAATGCACCCCCTTTTTGAAGATTGGTGTTACAGTAGCTGTTCTCCAATCGAAGGGCACAATAGATTCTGCAAGTGATTTATTAAAGATAATTGTAAGTGGGATGACAATACTATTATATGTTCCCATAAGAAATTTAGAAGTAATACCGTCAGGGCCTGAGCCAGTAGTTGGTTTCAAGGTTTTCAGAAGTTTATAAGTATCGGAAATAGTGATAGAATAACTATGGGATATGGTGGTATTAGTAATCATTATAGGCTCCTTGTCCTGTTCGAAGACAGAGCAGAAATACTTGTTAAACTCTGTTGCAGTCACCTTATCTGAGAGGATGGTTGTATTATCGATAATTAATGGACCTATTTTATTAATATTACCCTTTTTGTTATTTAGGTATGAATAAAGACTTTTATGTGAGTCCTTAGTATGGGCAATTCTAAATTCTAAATTCCGTTTGGCCAGGATAATTGATGTTTTTAGATTTTTTAGTGCTTTCTTATACTTAATATAATTATCCTCCTTTTCTTCCGGTTTGCACTTTTTTAATAAGGTAAATAATTTTTGTTTATGAATGGTAATTTTTCTGATATTATTATTATACCAGGCAGGGACCTTGCCTTTATTGTTATACTTCCTTCTTTCAGGTACATATTTTTCTTCTAGACTATGTATGATTTTTTAAAGGTGCTCCATGCATCATTAGCATTAAGAGGTGCGAATACTAAGTCCCAGGGTATAGCTGTAAGATGTTCATTAATTTTTGAGAAATTTGCTTTCTCATATTGTTTTATCGTGCAATTATTAATGGGGTTTGTATGTACCAGAGACATAGAAAATTGAATTGTCATGTGATCACTATTGCCCAGGGGTCCAACACCCGTAAATTGGATAAGGAGGCCTTCATATTAGTAAAAACTAAGTCTAGAATGTTATTCTCTCGTGTAGGTTCTCTAACTTGTTGGGTAAGGCCAAGATCTGTAATAGTATAAATCAGCTGTAAGTCATATAGATTATGTCCAGAAAGTGTATCCAAATTTATAGATGGAAGATTAAAGTCCCCTAGAATTATTACTGAACCTTTATCTGCTATTTGAGTAATTTCTGAAGATAGTTGATTTAGATAGGTAAGATCCGAAGAGGGTGGACGATACAATTTCCAACCAAGATCTGGGATGTCCTTTAGGTTGCAAGTAAACCCAGATGCTTTCTGTAACTACTGTTATTGAGGTCTCGAAGAGGGATATTATTGGTGACATAAAGACTAACCCCTCCCCTTTGTTCATTAGCTCTATTTTATAATAATGTTTAAATCCTGGGATATTCATTATCCACTGTTTATCCTGGTTTCCCCATGTTTCAGTTATAGCAATCAATCCTATGTTAGATTCCTGAATTTTCAATTCTAATTCTGCCATTTTGGTTTTATTAAGTGCTCTTGCATTACAGGATAGGATGTTCAACTTATGTAATGTATTAAGAGATGGCTTATTAGGCCCAGTCTCCCCCTTTCATTTTAGTTTAAATTATTATTGATAAATGATAAAAACTGATGACCAAGAAAAGAACTTCCTCTTCGGCTGAGATGGAGACCATCCCAGCAAAATCGGGAGGGTTATCACTGAATTCCTCCCAATGTGTGAGACACGCTATACCTTGTTTTAAGCACCATTTTCGGAGCCATTCATTTAGTGATTTAATCTTCCTTTGGATGTAGAAGTAGGCTCGGGGCACTGGGAGAATTTCCGAAATGCCAATATTACATCCCCTCTCATTTAATAAATTACAGAGAGCAACTAGGTCTTGTTTAAGTTGTTGTAGTGGGATTTTAGTGATATCATTAGTCCCAGCATGAATTATAACTAAAGGATTGTTGCCTGCTGCACATAAAGCAGTATTGGTCATGGCGGTTATATCAGAAACCCTAGCCCCCCTGTAACTTGAGCAAGTCCTATTTATTTTATCAGGGTTACAGATGGCTCGATCTATGAATTTAATCATGGAATCACCTAATACAACAACCTGAGTGGGGGTAATATTATTATAAGGAAAAAGGGGAGGATGTCACCCTGGACATTGCTTGATTCAATATCAGCATTGCAAGCGTCTTTGACTGAGAGAGAAACCAATGGTTCATATGAGTTGTGTAGTATGATTGAGGGGGAGGTGTTAGACTCCCCTACCTGTGAATTAGTTCTTTGTTATTTTTGAGGATGCAATGGTAGACCAAGTAGTGGTATCAGTAACTATCAGAGGTTCTGGGGGTAAAAACACTGAGGGTTGAAGAAGTTTTTGTTTTTGCTAAAATCAGTCTTTATTCTTAGGGTACCCTGAGGGTTTGAGGGAGTCTTATTAATACCATTATGAGAAAGATTTATTTCTAAAGTACCCTGAAGACCATTATCATGGGAAGGGGGCATATTATTGGCTTCTAGTAGAAAAGACATATGGTCAATGTATTCTTCTAAAGCTTCAATTTCTGGGTCAATAGCATGTTGGGTAACATCAGAAACTGTTTCTACAGGATTAAGGAGTCGGGTTACTTCATCCTGTAGTGATTTAACTAATATACACCTGACACAAATGTAATTGGCAATATGTTTGCCTATTGCATACATTTGACAGGACGTGCAGTATTTGTTTGCTCTTTTCATTATGGTAGTAAGTGATAACACTAACTATAAGTACAGTACCTTGGGCTTCCCTCTTTGTATAGAACCAGTTTGACAGTTGTTAAACCGCTGTCCCCATGACCACGATGGACACGCGCTAAGGCATCGTGTCTCTGCGTGCGTCTCCAGCAACGCCAGCCGCACGCTTCGCCCGCTCGCTGGTCGGATAATTTAATACCAGCCAAACGGAAGTGCGTCGGTAGTGCAACTTCGGTTTCGCTCTAGCAAAAAGCAGCCCAAAAATAGGTATAGGGCACAAAATAGCCCTTAAAAGGCAAGATGTAACAATATTTAGCAGTGTCCCCTGCTAGAGCTCAGAGAACAGTGAGGAAAATGCTGTTTTCAGGAGGGACAACTAGCACAGTCCTCCTAGTTCCCACACTGCCCCTGTATACTCAGACCAGGAAGTGCTGTTCACAAAAATACAAATACAAGACAGTCCTAAAATAGTATATTTTAAAACAGATTAACACTTTTCAGGCTCAGGAGAATATTATATCATCGTGCACTCTCAGTATCAGAGAGTTAACTGCTGCCCGCTCGCTAGTGCGAGTAATTTAATGCCAGCCAGTTGTCTCCAATTATGCTTTTTGAGTTTGTTGTGTGCGCAAACACAGATGAACTTGTTTAAATGAGAGTTGCTATACAGGGGTGTGAGGCGGGTGCATCCACTGGAGAGCTCATTTCCAAGAGACAGGTCAGTAGCAGACAAATCAGTAGGCAGGCTGACGATGACTCACTTTCTGTTTTTGGGGCAGAGTTGGCAAGCTTTTCAAAGGACAGAGCCGGACCAATAGTGATGTGGCTTGGTCCTTTGATGTTTCAATGACTTGCATTACACTGACTTCCAAACTGCACATTCACACTGCCGTAGCACTTACAGTGTGAACGCGCTGAGCATGCCCACTGTTCCTGTCCTCTCTGCATTCCCATTCAAACCCCTCCCACCAGCAAATCACTCCCTCCCGCTTCCTCCCACTGCTGCTATCCTCCCCACTCCCTCATTCTGTTCTAGCCCCCCCCACCACATACATAGAAAATCTCCCTTCCTCTCCCTCCCATTGCTGCTGTCCTTCTTGCACCCTCCGTTCCCTGTCCCCATGGACACTGGGGAGCACAATCCCAGTGTCCAGAAATGTTCACATCCTTTCTCTTCTAAAAAAAAGAAAACAATCCCCAATGTATTTATTGCTTCAAACCTGAAAAAAGGAAAAGCAGTCCATCATTGTCTTCTCATCCCCCCTCCCCCATCCTGACCCTCCCACTGTGCACCCACTTCCCCATACCCCCCTTACCCATACTTACCTCCGGAGGTAGGAAGCAATGATCTTCTGTGGACTGTGACACATTTGCACACTTCAAAGCTAACCAGCAAAGTGAAGATTTCAAGGTAAGCCGTATAATGGAATTCGGGGGGGGGGGGTTCAACATAGGTTGATATCTCAGCCATGTTTAGGAATTTTGCCCCAAATTTTCAACATCAGGTTCTTGGGATCCCACCTCCTGAACACTGTCAGTCATTTTGTTACTTGGTCCTGAAAGGTGATTTAGTGGTCTCAGTGCAGAATCACCTTTTGGGACCAATTAATGAAATGACAGTGCCACTGGTCATATGGTGGGGTCCCAAAAAGGTTATGTTGCAAATTAGGGGAAACAATTCCAAAAAATGACTATGTTACAAGCATGCATTGTGCAATTTCTATGCATTTTCCTAAATTTGCCAGTTTTTAATATTTTCACTCGAGATTTTCAAAATTGCCATTATTTCATACCTCCTTATGAACAGTATAGCTGTCATTTTTCATATCCCGCCTGAAACATGTTTTCGCACTTGTGGAGCAGAATGGCGTGGTGGCTGTACGAAATTACCTTTCGGGATGAGTGAACCAAATGACACTGGCACTTTTCATAAGGTGGGGTCATGAGAATGCTACATTGAAAATTTGATGTGAAAATATTAACAAACAAAGTTATGAGCATGCACTTAAATTAACAAACACAGGCTCGTACCTTTGATTCTTTTAAATATTTTGACCCCAAATTTTCATCATAGCCATCTCTTCATTACACCTCATGAATGTGACAGCTGGCATTTTCCAGATCTTGGGCAAAATATTTTTTTTTGCATCCCAAAAGGTGATTTTTCAGCCACTGTGTGAAAGTACCTTTGGGACAGGAGTTGAAATTGTACCCTTCCTTTCTTCATGAGGTAGCATAATAAGGTGGCTATGTTGAAAATGTGGTGTAGAAATATAAAAAAAAAACAATGAAGTTATGAACCTGTGTTGAAATTTGCCAACACCGGCTCATAACCCCACCCCCCATGGCACCAGTGCACACGACAAACTTTCAGCATTGACAAATGCTTGTTTAAGTTTGAGATATATGACCATTTGCTTCTACCCTGCTTGCTCCCCCAGTCATGGCCAGGTGTGGCACAGGCTGTGCCCCCACTGTGGTGAAGTCTGCTTTTTTTAAATCCAGAACACATGTAGTGTTTATGCAGGCCACACGCTTTGTTCCAGTGGGCTACTGCCCCTGCCTGTTGACCTTCACACAGGTTAAGGGGCCTGACTCCTCCCATCATGGTATTCAGGAGTTCTATCCCAGAAAAATAAATAAAATAGTGTGGTGCCACCACCCAGAATAAATGGCAGTGGGCCAGGTGTATGACTGGTACAACCCCGTGGGATGCTGTACCTACCCACCTCCCCTTCCAACCACCCCACACACTGGATACCAAACAGTTTCCCAGTACCATACACTACATACATTTTATAGTTGTTTTTCACAAAGCACCCTTCATACAGCAATTTCAAATAATGAAACACAGCTTTATTATGGGAAGGGCTAGGGTTGGGGTACCTGAAAAAGGGATAGCTGTCAAGGTAAAAATGGTCAGAAATGGTTAGGAACAATTGGTAACATCAGGGCCAGTAGACCAGACCACCCCAGATGCCTACCCCCACTGGTACCAGTGACTTCCCTCTGTCCTTTCTGGCTACCCAGGAGTTTGCAGGCCTGCTCGGTGCCATGGGTTGGCCTGTGTTGGGGCCCTAGGAATAATGAAACTGAATGTTAACAATTAAGCAGTTACTGTCCTTGATTGCAGGGCAAGCCCTGTATACTCATGGTCCTGGAGATCTAGGATGTTCCTGGTGTAGATGGCTTCCACCAGTTCATTCTCTGGGTATTTCAGTTCAGGAAGGGCAGAACAGATTGGCAGAAGCAAGTATTCTGAAGACTTGAGCTTGACTGAAGGTCTGGCTGCTTGTCCCCTTGACTGAAGATACTGCAGCTTGTCACCTTCAGTCTATTCAGGCCCATTGCAGTGCTCCCACACAAGGCCCACCAGACCTAGGAGCTGTTCCACAGCCCAGCTCCCTCACAGGTCATGGGTACCTTAGCTTCCCCAGCACATGCCAGTGGCTCCCTGTGGGCAACAGACCCCACTCAGTGGGTGTTAGCAAGTTCCCTACCTGGCTTTGAATTAAACTGGCAATTTCCTGGTTTCTCTTTCCTCTCAACAGAAAACAGCTCCAATGTGCTACCAATACAGTCTCTCCAACTTTCCTGCTTACCAGTGCCTTTGGGCAACAGATTTCAAACTCCAATTTCACAACAACAGTTTCTTTCCTCAGCAGGATTTCAACAGCAGCAACAGGTTCATGAGGCATAGGACACCTGCTCACTTTTTGCTCTCCCAGTCTCTCCGGATTAGAACAGCAACCACATTTTCTCTGGCTTACTTACAGTTTCTAGAAAACCTCTTTCCCAGCTCAGAGGTGTTCTCTCAGTCCCAAACTGGTGCATGATGACTCCAGCAGAAGTCTTCTCTAAAACAGCAAACTCCAAACCAATGTCTGGAATGATTAGCTCAGCTGCACAGTTCCTCTAGACAAGTCTTTTTCTTTATTCCTCAGAACAAACTCCACTTTAAGCCCTGTGAAAGGCCTTAAATGAATTCTTACACAACACTGAGCCCTCCTGACTCAATCAGAGCCCAGAACAGACTGAATCAGTTGTTCAACATCCCTGAGATTTCTCCTGAAAATCCTGCCCTCTGGTTGGTTGGTGCCAATTATAAATCACAAATATCCATAGTTATTTGCCCTCACTGATTACTGATTGGTCAAAGTCTCATGGTCCCATGAACCCTTTCACACAGTTTTGGGCACCTATTTAGTTGACTGGCTCTCCATTAGGGGTCAGAGTATCAAAATATGGCTGCTGAAGTAACAGTCCCACTGCAGTTCACCCAATGTCTCCACTTTCAATGCTTGGTGCAGCTAAACAGAACACTTCTTTTAACATACCCCATAGTTCAGTAGCAGTCCCTTTGCCCTCTTAAATCGCTGCACCATTTAACATGTTTATTTGTGCCCCTACCTGTTGCTAGCACCGTTACACACTGTCCCTAGGTGCTAGACAGGCTCTTCTACTTAGCATGCATGCCACCACATGAATATTAATGAGGCAGCCCCATTCTCTTCAGCGCTATTGACGCGTTTTTATTTGAACACTTTTGCTGCTTTCCCGGGCCTTCTCAGGGTCCCCAGTCCCTGATTAGCTTAACTTCAGGACTGGGACCATGGGAGAGGTGCTTGTTTGGCTGCAGGGATGGCCACAAACAGAAATTCACACCACGTATGCACATGCCACTGAAATGCACCAGAGTGTAAAAACCAACCCAGTGGCTCTGCGTTTTACTCCTCTGGCCCCAAACTGGACTTAAACTACTGAAGCGGCTGGAGATCCAGGGAGAAATGGGGTTCCAGCCAGGAGTGGGACATTGTAGGGGAAAACAGGAATGCAGGGAAGCTTTAGGTCAAGACAGATAAGCCCCCGCAGTGTGGTTGCATTCAGGATTTACTTCCCAACTGTAGAGTTTTGTGATGTTGAAGCCACACTGACAGGTCATTGCTACTTCCCTGGAGTTAAGCTACACTGTGGTCCCTAACATGGTCACAGTTTGTCATTACTAGGTCATGGATTGCTTGATCTCTAGTCATTCACTCACTTCCTGGGTTAAGAAGCCATCCTGGTCTGTGTCCAGGAGTGATTGGCTTCTGACACTGCTGGCTATAGGGATGCTCTGATATATGTCTGGTAGGTAGAAGTCACCCATTATTATCACCTCATCCTGCAAGGATGCCTTCTTAATCTCTAGTCTTAACTCTTGTTCTGTGCTTTTGATCTGACTAAGAACACCACCCCAAACTTAATCTTTCACCTTGCTTCTGATTGGATCTGGACCTAGATCATCTGTGTAACCCCCCCATATCCTCCATTAAGGGCATAATCCCTTCTCTAACATATAGATCCACTCCTCCTCCCCTTCCCCCTGTTCTGTCCTTCCTATGGAGGGTGAACCCTGGGATGGAGAGATCCAGTCATGGTTTGGGGGATGCTCAGGTCTCAGTGATTGCCATCAGATCCAAGGGGCCCTCCATCACCATGGCTTAGAGGTCACCCATCCTATCATTAATGGAAACCACACTCCATGATTCCTGTCTTCCCCTTTCCTCTTCCTTGCCTCCCTGTTATTTCCCTTATTCCTTGGCTGTTGACCTCATTTGTTATGGGCCAGGTCAATCTGAGCTTCTCCTTCATATTGCCCAGTAAACCCTGCCCTCCTCTCCCCTAACTCTCTTCCACCAGCCTTTTTCACCTTGTTTCTCTCCTCACCCTCTTTTCCACTTCCATCATTTTGTCCTGAGGATCTCCCTCCCAATGCAGCCACATCTGGGGTGGGGGGGCTGCCAGCCACCTCCATGGAAAAACTTAGGGTCTGTCCAGACTGTAGTATATATGTATTTACCCATAGGAAATACTCAGGGAGCGATGTTGGTTGAAGTCCTTGCCTGCATCATTGTAGTCCTACTATGACCCTTGTGATACCCAAAGTGGCATGTGCCTGTAGTCCTGCTCCATAAATAAAGATGGTTGCATAACATGTGAACTGCATTTTAGTCTGTCTGTTCACCGACCAAGATTATTACAGTGGTGATGAGGTACACTGAATCCATGATTGCCAAGGCTGGTAGGGTAAGCTTGATGCACGTTATATGGATGGGACAGGAGCAGTGCAGGAGCAGTTTAGGGGACTGGGGAAGCATCCTAGACAGGTAGCATGCACTATAGCCTTTATGGATGTACTGCCTGTCTACTACAGGGAGAAGGAGAGGGAGCTCCACACTAAGGCCTTCAACTCATGGTTGAAGGAATGTTGCAGAAAGAAGTGGTACAGCTACACTGGGGACTGGGGATCCACCGGGAGGGATCAGAGCTTATACTGGGAGGATGGCCTGTATCCATCCAGGAGGGGAACAGCAGTCCTCAGTGGACAGTTTTAATGTTACTTCTATGGACAGTTAAACTAACCGAGGGGGGCAATAGAAGACAAAGGGGAGGCAGTAACTGCCCCCTCCCCAGGCTGAGATGGAGAGTAGAGAGATCCTGAGAAGACAGAATCCCACTGGGTTGCAAGACAATCAATGGAGCAGGGAGTTAGCAAAGGAATAGTGGGGAAGCGGAGGAGTCAAAATAAAAAAGGTGAAAAAGGGGGAAGGGAGGGGGAACAGCTGGAAAAAGGAAGAAGTGACAAAAAAAGGGCTAACAAAATCTGGAAAGCCATGTGTGCCAATGCTAGAAGTCTGGGAAATTAGCTCCCAGACCCAGAGGCATCATGACAAAGGCAGACCTGGATATTGTGACCATTACCGAATCATGGTGCACTGATAACTATGGGAAATGGTTATACTAGGGTACATGATGTTTAGAAGGGACAGGTTAGGAAAGAAAGGAGGGGGAATGGGGCTATATGTTAAGGAAAACATAAAAGTGATGGAGGTGCAGGGAACTGAAGAGAGGGCGAGGTGTTGTGGTCATCCTCGAGTCAGGAAATGGAGCCGCTATTCGGATAGGAGTGGTCTACTGGCCTCCGACACAGGGGGAGGACTTAGATAAAGAAATGATTGAAGCAATTGACAAAATGGCTGGAAAGAGGGAGGTGATGCTGGTGGGGGACTTTAATCTGCTATATGCAGATTGGAGCATCCCTGCTGCAACATCAGCTAGAAGTAGAGACATCCTGGACTCCCTGCAGGGAGCATTTCTCAGGCAGTTAGTCAGTGAACCCACTCCAGGTAGGGCAATACTGGACCTGCTGCTTACTAACAGGGACAGTGCTGCAGACATCAGGGTGGGAAGTAATCTGGGGCCAGTGATGTTCACACAGTACGGTTCAATATAAGAACAGCAATGGAATCCAGCCACACAAAGGCAAAGGTCCTGGATTTCAGATGGGTTGACTTTACAAAGATGGGATAATCCCTCTGAATGGACTTGGCAAGGGGAGATGTCCTGGGTGTGGTGGAGGGCAAATGGGCCAGAGTAAAAGAGGCATACTAAAGGCAACAAACCTGTATGTAAAGCAAGTAAGTAAATGCAGAAGGAAAAGGAGACTGTTATGATTATCAAAGGAATTGGCACAAAAGGTAAAGGCAAAAAGAGTGGCCTTCAGAAGGTATAAGGAGACCAAAAGAGAGGAGGATAGGGAAGTGTATTTAGGCAAATGGAGGGAAGGAGGCAGGCAAAGCAGTAAGGTGCACAAAGGCGAAAGCTGAAGAAAGAATAGCCCAGACAGTATCTAAAGGGGCCAAGACATTTTTCAGGTATGCTAGGGAGTAAAGGAAGACAATGGGAAGGAGTGTATGGTTAAGGTGGGAGGGGACTGTAAGGAGGAGGAGGACCAAGAAAAGGCAATAATCTTAAACAAATACTTCTGGTCAGTGTTCACAGTTGAAGGGGAAGGAGAGAGACCACAAAAAGACACCAAAAGCTTTGAGGGGAAGGAAGTGAACACCAGTCCCTTTTCCGAGGAGAGGATCAGGATAGCATTGGCTATTATGAGGAAGGACAAAGCCATGGTGCCAGATGGAGTGCATCCAAGACTGTTCAAGGAAGGTACTGGCTGCACCCCTGGCAGACTTGTTTAACAGTTCACTGGAGACTTGCGTGGTCCTAGAGGACTGGAGAAGAACATGCATAGTCCCACTTCACAAAAGTGGTAGCAAGGAGGAGGTGGGCAATTATAGGCCTGTCAGCCTGGCTTCAGTGGTAGGGAAATTAATGGAAACACTATTAAAGGAAAGGATTGTGGAATACCTGAAAGCCAACAGATTGCAGGACCTGAGGCAGCTTGGTTTCACAGAGGGAAGGTTGTGCTAAACAAATCTGATAGGCATTGGATCAGGAAGGAGTGGTGGACCTGGCCTACCTAGAATTCAGCAAGGCCTTCAACATAATTCCATATAGGAGACTGGTAAACAAGTTGGGCTGCATGGAGGTTGGCAATAAAGTGGTAAACTGGGTAAGAAACTGATTAGGGGAATAAGAGGCAGAAGGTGGGGTAAATGGAGTTCACTCTGAGGAGGGGAGAGTGACCAGCTGGGTACCTCAGGGAACAGCACTGTGGCTGGTCCTCTTTAATGTTTCATTAGTGACATAGTGGAGGAGCTGGAGGGGAAGGCCTGCTTCTTTGCGGATGACACCAAGATCTACAACAGGGTGGACAATCTCGGGGGAAGGTGCAAAGAATGAGAAGAAAGTTAAAATGGCTGGAGTAGAGGTCAAAAGTTTGGCAGCTAAGGTTCATTACAAAAATGTGCAAAATAATGCAGTTGGACCACAGAATCCTGGGAGTGAAGTACAAAATGGGGGGATAGTTACTTGCAATGACCAAGCGCGATGCTGGGGTGTATTGGGTATTGCTAGCTAGAAGAGTGAAGTAGTACTGCCCCTATATAGGTCATTGGTGAGATTCCCACCTGGAGTACTGTGTCCAGTTTTGGAGACCACATCTCAGGAAAAACATAGAGTAGACACGGTCCAGAGGTGGACTACCAAGATGGTGCAGGGTCTGCATCAAAAGCCATATGAGGAGAGGCTAATGGTGCTCAGTATGTACACCCTGGAGGAGAAGAGGCAGAGAAGGATGCGATACAGACCTTTAAATACCTCACAGGGGTGAATAAGGTACATGTGGGAAGTTTTTTTCAGAGAAAAGGGTGCTGTAGAACAAGGGGTCATAATATGAAACTGTAGGGGGAGGTAGGTTCACAAGAGATATGAAATACTTTTTCACAGAAAGAGTGGTGGATACCTGGAACAGCCTACCAGCAGAGGAAGTGGGGGCAAAAACAGTGATGGGATTCAAAAAAGCCTGGGATAGGCACAAGGGAATCATAAAGGAAAGGAAGGGGGTGGAAGATAAAGTGCCATAGACCAAGGAGGGTTTGCACCAAAAGCAATCACAATGAAAATGGGAAGAATGGATGGACCAAGCGGCCCTTATCTGTTGTCAGTCTCCTTGTTTCTATGTAGGTGAGGTTGCCTCTGTATAGATTTCTGGTAAAATCACACCTAGAGTATTGTGTCCAGTTCTGGAGACCACATCTCTGAAAGGACATAGACAGAGTGGAGGCAGTACCAAGGAGGGCAACTAAAATGGCTCAGAGTCTGCATCAAAAGCCCTATGAGGAGAGACTAAAGAATCTCAATATGTATACCCTGGAATAGAGATGGGAGGGGGAGATATGATAGAGACCTTTAAATACCTCACAGGAGTAACAAGCTCTGGTAGAGTCACTACGACTGTGAATGCATTAACTAGATAAGGGTGTTTCATGGGCTTAAACATCAACATTTATTTATTTAAAAAATATCAAATTTACAAACCTTTGAGTCAGAGACTCATTTAGAAAGGCACCTCATTGAAACTAATACAAAGACAGCACAGTTAACAAGTCCAAAAACAATGGCTCGGAGAGCAGGCAGTTATAACAATCATTCACTGGAGATACATGAGTAGCAGTAGATAAACAGATGACATAGTTTAGGCACACAGGCACCACATCAAGAAGACCAAAGCAGTTCAAACAATATACAAAAGCTAAAGCAAATAGACATCAGGAGTCAAAGAGAAGCCCATAATGTTCACATGAAGGCTGTTGCATACACTGACTGAATCAAAGTATAGTACATTGAAAAAGGGCATATTTAAGCAATAAGGCATGACAAGGTGTGTGTTATCATGTAATAAAGTCACTCCTGGGGTGAGTTGAAGCACGAGGTGAAGCCTAGTATTTATTTGCACTGGATTTATTTCCACTGGATCAGCAGTATTAGCACAAGCTGTGCACTAGCTGTGCCCAGTGCAGATTTTACAGCACTGGTCTTGGTCTGGTGATCTGGGTTTTACCCATACCACACTGCATATGGCTTAGTGATATACTGTACAGATGGCTGCAGAGTCTAACCCATTGAAGGTTGAAGTTTCAGAAAACCATTATGCTACAAATATCAAGACTCACTCCCTCCCTCACCCCCAGTCACAATTAATCCTCTACCAAAGTCATGCTTAAATACTGGTGCCTCTACATCCACGCCACTAAGCTTTTAATGCCAACATGCTTCTTCTGCTGCTGTGAGTTAAACTCTTTATTTAAAAACATTTTGTTGATAAATTTTTGTTTTAGTATATCCATGGTCAGGAAAAATGAATTTGTAAAAGAAACCAAAATCCCCATTTATCAGTTCATTGAATCATAGTACAGCATGTTATGAATTTTTCAGATTCTATGTTGAAATCTAGATTTAATATTTGCCAAATTGGTCCTTGCAAGAACAGATCCAGAAGCAAATGATGTGATACCTTTTAATGGACCAACATAGATGTAACAACAACAAAGTGCTCTAACTTTCGGACCAACCAGTCCTTCTTCAGAAGCCTAATGGCCATTGTTTAGAAAAAACAATACTTTTAACAGCTAGATCATGCAGAAAAAAATCCTCATTGGTTTAAAATACTCATTTAAAAACTACAGATGATGATGTCAGAGAAGTTTAACAGTACCATATTACCTTCAGCCAGGAGGTTCCCAGGGTCAAATGTGCTTGGTGCAAAACACTTACAAAGAATCCTACTGCATATAAATTTGATATAAGATAACACTGCTGGAGCAGATGACTTAAATCAAGCTATGAGTGTCACAGTGTGTATAAGAATGTGATTACTGAGAAGCAACCCCCACCCAGATTAAAGACATACTAAGAATGTCTTAGGACTCCAAGAAGTTTCAATGCATGCATTATAGACAAGAAATTACCAGTAAAGTTGTCTTAAAAACATCAGTGCACACTGTATGATTAGTAAAATTTAGCTGGACCTATCACCCAGCTGTACTCTCCAGCTAGATATCATGCCCCATAATTTCAAAAACCTCTAGCATAGTGACAGGACTTTATAAATGATAATTTAAATATAAATTGACAGTATTAGTGTCAAACAAAAAACTCCAGCGAGGACCATCAAGAAATAAAGACCATATAGCCTGATATGTACTGATGTCAATATACACTGAAAATGTAACAACTTGGTGTACCAGAAGTGTCTAAGGAATCTGAAATAGTGATAAAAATTTAATTTCTCTCCTCCTCTTCACACAAACAATACACCCTACCCCAACCCACCCCACATCCCCATAATGCTGGGGGCAGGGGGATAACTAGCTTTAAGGAGATACTGTCTCTCTCTCTCACACACACACACACACACACTCTCCTAATGAACCTTTATTCACATCAGTCACTGCAATTGTTCTCAAAAGGAATTCAACTTGTCATGAAATCCTAAGTAAAAGGGCTCATGTATCCTAATAACTACAGAGTACCATGGGCAAAAATAAAGTTGAGGTTCAAAGCAGGCTACGGGAAGGGACCAAAGAGGGAGGCTTCACAAAGCACACTATCAACATGATAAATAAGAAGTCAAGGAGACTAGAAAAGAAAAAGGGAGAAAGATAAGTAAAATACCAAAGGTGGTCAGGAACTTGATGGAAGGAGATCTTTCTTAACTCCAGAGCTGGGGTAATAAAATCAAAGAGTTCCAGGCAATGATGGCATACACTGAGATGGACCGCATAGGTATCAGAGAAACTTGGGCTGCAGAAAATAATGACTAGAGCTTGTCAGTCCCTGGTTACACAATGTTTAAGAGGGACAGAAAAAAGGCAAAGGATATGTAGCTGTAATGTCAGGGAAGGGATCGAGGCTATGGAAGATGTATACATAAGGGGAAGTAATAAGGAGACAAGTACTTGTGGGTGCAGAACACAGCAGCCTCAGGAAAGAAATTACAGTTGGGGATAATCCATAGACCACCAGGGTCAGGGAAACAAGGGATAGGGAGCTTGGGGTGGAACTAGGAAGGGAAGTGGCAAATGGAGCTGTAGTGGTGGTGGGTGATCTGAACCAGCATGATACTGATTATGGCATTTCAGCTTCTAGGAGCACCACAAGTCAGGCCTTACTGTATACATTCCAGGACCGTTTGTTATTGCAGCAGGCTAAGGAACTCACTAGCAGGCTGCCATACTCAATGTGGTGTTTACAAGTTGGAGGTGGTAGGAGGTGTGTGAGAAGGGGAGCCACTAAAGTCCAGAGATCATAACCCTATTTGATTGAAGATGGCCCTTGGGACCTGAAAGCCCCACTCAGAGGTTAAGGTCCTTGATTTTAGAAGGGCAGGCTTCAACAGGATGTGGGAGTTGGTCCGGTACAAGTAAGTTGGGATAGACAGCATTGGAGGTGTGGAGGAGAGGAGGGGGCAACTAAGGAGGCCATTCTTGAGGCATCTACTGTAAGTTATGCATAAGACAGATATCCAAAAAAAGCAGGTTCAAGAGACCAGTGTGGTTCTCAAAAAGAGTCAGGGAGCAGTGAGGGCCAAAACATGGCACTCACCAGGTACAAAGAAATACAGGGGGAGAAAGAATGGTGAGAATACCAACTGAGAACCAAGGAAGCAAAGAGGGTGGTTAGGGAGGCAAAAGCAGACACTGAGCTGCATATTGCAGAGGGGGGTCTAGGGTGGGGAAAAGCAGCTCTTCAGATATGTTAGAGAAAAAAATAAAGAAAAGAGGGAGAATTGTTAGGTTATCAGAAGGAGTTAGGATAATACAGGAAGAAGTACAAAAGGCAGCCATCCTTAATGATTACTTTTGCTCTGTCCTCACAAGACAAGACAGTGGGCGCCTGCCAGAGAATTGCATCAGTGAAGACACATATGGGGTCCTGGAGATGAGGAAGCCATTATTTACCAGTGAAAGGGTCCAGAAAGGGCTAGCTAGCCAAAAGATAGATAATGCCCTGGGGAATAATGGGATGCACCCGAGGGTACTCAAGCAACTGCCAGCAGAACTGGTAGATAGGGCTATTGAATAGCTCATTACAAACAGGGATAGTTCAGAAAGACTGGAGGGTAGTAGATATAGTTCCACCCCATGGGGTGGGGGGGACAAGCAGGGAACTACAGATATGGCAGTTTTACCTCTGTTTTGGGAAAACTGATGAAGTCACTGGTCAAAGAGGACCTTCTGGATTATCTGGAAAGCAATTGTCTCCAGGACAGTAAGAGTGGGATAGCAGCAAGGATGTCTTGTCAGACCAACCTGATAGTTTTCTTTGACTAGGTGATGAGGATATTGGATGGAGGCCATGTCATGGATTCACTCCAACTTCAGCAAACTCTCAACTCAGTGCATCACTGAAGGTTGCTGAAAAAGATGGGGGAGCTGGTGCAGCAAAGGACATAGTAAAATAGGAAACCGGTTGAAGGAGAGGCAGCAGAGGGTTGTGATTACTGATTTTAAATCAGAAGAAAGGGAGGTCATGATTTGGGTGCCACAAGGTTTGTCCTGGGTCCTGTTATCTTTAATATGTTCATCAGCTACATTGGAGAAGTAATACAGAGTAAGTTGCTTCTCTTCACAGATTACACTAAGCTCTGTGGGAGTGTAGAAAGCCACAAGGGAATTACAGAGATACAAAGTGACCTGCAAAGACTAGAGAGGTGGTCTAAGGTTTGGCAGTTGAAATTACTGCCACAAAATGCAAGTTGATGCACCTAGGGAATGTGAATCCTAAGACAGAGTACTGCATGAGGGAAGTAAAGATGAACACTAAACCTAAGAAACGGAACCTAGGAGTCATAGGATGCTGGGATGTATCAGAAGGGGTACTGGAAGTAGAAGAAAAGAGGTATTACTACCACTTTATTGATTATTGGTGAGGCCGCACTTGGTCTACTGAGCCCAGTTCTTGAGTCCTCAATTCAGGAAAGATAAAGACAGGCTAGAGGCGGTGCAGCAAGGCTGACCAGGATGATTCTGGACCAGCAGGACAGATCTTACCAGGATTGGCTCAAGACACTGAATGTGCACCGGTCAGAGACCAGATAAGAGAAAGGTGAAATGATACAGACCTTCAAGTTCCTGAAATGAATAAACAGAGTGAACTGCAAGAAACTGTTTAGCATAAGTAACAGTTCAAGGACACAGAGGCATGAGTGGAAACTGATGGAAGGGGGGTTTCAAGAGGTACCGTATATGAAAAAGTTTTATTTTATAGAAAGGGTGGTAGAGCCAGGAAACAGTCCACCAGCCGAGGTGGTGGGAGCCAAAACCATAAATGGTTTCAAGCACGGCTGGGACATAGTGAAGGGTATTGTGGCTATTCAGGGTGGTAGTAGTAGAGAGAGAGGAACAGGAGGGCGGATAGTGAGGGCTAGTACCCTGTATGGACAATAGGCCCTGGGGTTTGACTGGGAACTATTGACAGACTGCATGGGCCACTGGTCTTTTTCTGCCATCATTATCTACAGTATGTTTCTATGTTTTTGTAAAGGACAGGATAAGTGTATATTAGAAAAAATAAATAACTGTACCTGACAAGAAGAATTGTCAAGGGGATACAGGGGCTCAGCAAATTTGCCTGAAAAAACCAACAAGACAGACCAGAAAGCAGGTACCACCTCTCTACCAGCCTGCACTTGCACAGCAGTATGCAACAGCACCCTACAGATAGGACTGTACTGCAGGGTGACAGTTGTACAAACAGCATAGTGTCAGCACCTAGTGGCCAAAGTCGGAAATTGCAGCCAAGTAAGTGCAGAGAACACTGAAAGACAATGTTCCTTGGCAATGGAGCAGCTTGACCACCAGAGTGACACAGAAGACAGAACTTCCACAAGCCACAGGGGCTAAGTCTCATGTACCACATCAGTGAATTGCTGTATACTGTACATGGCTCCAATGAGAAAAGTGCCAGAATTCCATGACTCAGAGGAGGACATAGATTCTTATTTGGAGTTCTCTGAGCACTGTTTGACAGCAAAATGAGGTCCCTGAAGACAAGAAGGTGTAGGTCTTCCTGGAAGTTTTGGGACCTACTCTGTATGGACTCCTCAAAAGTCTGAACGCATCAGTCAATCTGTTGGGAATGCGGTCAACTCACTGAGACACTTTCACAGTATTTCAAGTCCAAGCTGATTCTCATTGCAGTTTGAGTTCATTTTCATCATCAAAACTGGGAGGGGGGAGGGGGACTCTTGCGAACTACATAATCATATTGAAGCACCTGTGAGCTTGACCAGTTTCTGGATGATAATCTACAGAATCAACTTGTTTGTAGTCTGTGGGAAAAGAGTATTACTGTTCACTAAAAAAAGCTCACCAGGCCAAGATCTCTGAGTTGGAGGCCCTCCTTGTATCCCTGGAGAAGTCACATAAGGAGGGTGGAAGAACCTGTTATCCTTACAACGGCTAAGAGAGACAAGATTTCAGCTTTACTTATTGAATTCTCAATAGGTGGAAATGGGCCTTTACCGAACTTGACAGGCTTACTGGGAGGGGGTAGAGAAGGCCAGACGGCTTCTGGCATACCAACTGAAGGTGATGGATGCGTTGAGGCTTATTCTAGGAATTCAGAGTCAGGGTGCGGGAGGTGATGGACCCAGGAGGCATCAACAAAGCTTTTTACGACTATTATCAGGAGCTTTATACTTCGAGGAGGGGGAGGGGACAGGAGGGCTCAGACATACAGTCCTTTTTGGACTCCTTGCAGGTGCTTCAATTTATAGAGTCTCATGCTGTTATTTCTGCTAAGGAGTTCCAGGAAGCTATTGGACAATTACAGGGGGTGGAAGAGCCCAGGGCCTGATGGCTTCCCATGGAATTCTGTCGAGTAGTGGGGGATGCGGTTTGTCCTTTACTGGCACAGGTGATATATGAGGCCTGGCTTCAGGGATGGCTTCTTCCCTCCATATATGAGGTGGTGATTTCGATGTTACTGAAGAAGGGTAAGGATTCCTACCAGTGTGGGAATTACCGCCCAGTTTCCCTTCTCAACACTGACTATAAAATTGTTGCAAAAGCCTTTGAGAAAAGACTATCTCTGCTTTTGCCTTTTTTAATACACCCTGATCAGGTGGGCTTTGTGGGTGGCAGAGAAGGGGCGGATCACATACGCCACTTCGTCGACCTTCTCTGTGTCCTTAAGACCTCCACCGCAGCCGGTGCAGTGGTGTCCTTGGACATGAAGAAGGCCTTTAATTTGGTAGAATGGCCATACTTGTTAGCAGTCATGGAGAAATTTGGTTTTGAGCCGTATTTCCTAAACTGGGTTGAGATTATATACTCCTCTCCAAGAGCTTCAGTTTTAACAAATGGAGTGCTCTCTTTGCTATTTGCTTCTTGATAGAGGCACCTGTCAAGGCAGCCCCTTCTCCACTTCCCTCTTCCTCCTCTCTTTAGAACCATTAGCCCCAAAAATTAGGATATCGGATGATATTGTGGGCATTTGGGTGGGTTCCAGTGAATATACAGCAATACTTTTTGTTGACGATGTCCTGCTCACTCTCCAGAATGTAGGTTCTTCTCTGCCTAACTTGGTCCAACTCCTGGATGAATTTGCATCTAGTTCTGGCCTCCAAAACAATTTGTCGAAAATGGAGATACTACCAGTAGGGCTCGTGAATTCATCGCTGCCCCCCCCCCATTGGCTTGGTCTCACAACCCCATTAAATATTTGTGGATCCTAATTTCTCCTTCCCCTTCTGATTGGCTTGTTTTGAATTTACAGCCTGTCTTACAAAAATTACGGGAAGATATCCTTCATTGGAAACATCTATGGCTTACATTATGGGGCAAGGTCCAGCCCATTCGGAAGATGTTCCTCCTACGGGTGCTATATGTTATTTGATATCTCCCTGTGCAAATTCCAGTTTCTTGGTGGTGTCAATTTCAAAAGATCCTTTCTGAAATTTACTGGGAAGGTCAGAAGCCCTGCATTTCAATAGCTTGGCTGATGGCACCATATGGAAAGGGGAGCTTAGCCTCCTCTTGGCAGCAAGGTTACTATATTGCTGCAGGCCTTCAGTAAACATGACCTTGGCTGCACTCTCAGCAGTGGAGTCAAATCATTTGGTGGCTGGAGTTGAAAGCAGTGTGGTCTGCCCCGGCTCCCCTGGAGAGTGTTATGGGGCAGAAAATTTTCATCTAGCCTATTGCCCACCCAGGAGTATGTCTTGGATGTCTGCAAAGGTGGGTCTAGGAGCAAACTGACAGGTCCCTTTATACCTTTGGCCCTGATGGGGCCATCCCTGGTTGGTGTTGGGAGGAGCTCCTTTTATTTGGCAGTCTTGGGTAGACAGGGGTGTTTAGAGAATAGGGGATTTATTTTCTTTCCCCACTGGTTATCTCAAATCATTCCAAGAGCTTCAACTACAGTATACTCTTCCTTCCTCTCACCACTGGAAGTATTTACAGTTACAGCATCTGCTGCAATCACTTTTGAGGAGGCCCTTTCTCTCCCTCCCCAGCCCAAGTGGGACGTTGTTTTTGGGACTGGTGATTTGCATAAAGTTCCTTCCTGCCCCCCTAAACTTGGTAATGTGTATAAGGCATTCTTGCAGGCCAAGTTCCCGGATCCAAGCAGGCTTCAGCGGAGGTGGGAGGCTTTGTTAGGTTCCCCTTTGAAGGATGAGGAGTGGAGGACTATTTGATCCAATGGTTACAGAGGATGGAAGGATACTGTGGGGAGACGTATGCAGTAGAAGACACTATAGCTATGGTACTGCACCCTTGTGGTGCTTTATTAGAGGAATTTGCTTCACCAGTCTTGGTGCTGGAGGTGTGAAAAGGCTGAGGGTACGCTGCTACATGTACTGTGGGGCTGCCCTAAAATATTCTCCTGGTGGAGGGATTTACTCCAGGTAATTGAAAGTACATTCAGGATGAGGGTGGAATGGAATGCCTCTTTGTTGGTCCTGAGTAATACCCTTCTACTACCCAGCATGAACAGCCACCAGAAATCGTGGTTTATGATGGCCATTACAGAGGCTAAGTGCTTGTTGCATCAGCATTGGAGTGGTACAGAGATATCTACTTGTGGCCAGTGGGTGGCTTCTATGCTGAAGATGGCTGGCTATGACTGCCTTCACTATATAGCACTAGGGAAACATGAGAGTTTCACCTGTATCTGGGCTCCTTTCCTGACATATTTGGGGATTCCTTCCCCCGTAGGGCAAGTGTGGATACCCCCTTGTACCAACTCCAGGGGGACATATGGGTTATTGGCATGAATGTTTGGCCCAGGCTTTCCCCCAAGAAGATTCTTGTTAGGGCTAATATCCTGTGCATTGAAGGTAAGGATCTCTTGGCGCTTCTCCCCCTCAGTCTCTACTTCTCCCCTTCTCCCTCCCCTTCCCCCTTGTTTTTAGATTTGTTAGTGGGTATGGGGGGGGAGGCTGGGAGAGAGGGGAGAGGTTCCCAGCTTTGTTCTTTGATTGTGTTGTCTGTAGCTTGCTACAGACAATGGTTCTGTCTGACATCAGTGGCTCTTAGGCTGTTATCACCCACTGGGCTTTTTTTACTTAACGTACTTTAACCACTTTAATTACCTCAGTTACTATTGTTATTAGATTGTTGTTTCTAAGATTCTCTTATTGAACCATGACATAGTGTATTTGCTCTCAATATTGGTGCTCGTATGTTGTACTTCCAAGAAGTGCCTGCTCTGGCAAGGTATCTTTCAGAATCTAGTGTATGGTTTCTTAATTAATATTGTTGTAAACTGTGATAACATGTAAATAAAAAAAAGGAAAAGGGTATTACAAATGGCTTTTGTCAGAAAAGAACTTAACTTTCAAATCAGCCTGTGATATTGCATTTGCATTAGAGCTTGCCCAGAAGGACACCAGGGTGCAAGTGGGACATTCAGAACCACCAAGGGGTGGGGTTTCCAAAGTCACCCATACACCAGGGTCCATTGCAATTTCCAAGCCACAAGAGGTCCACCACTATCTCTTCAGCACCTGCAAGGTTAGCAGAAGCTGGAATCACAGGCCAGTTCCACAAAATTAAAACACATTTGGAACCATTGGGGGGTAACCACCAGCAAGGCACATGCAGATTTTGAAAGAAAAATGTCACAACTGTGAAAACTGGGCAATCTTTTGAGAATGGGTAAAAGTGCATCATGCACTGCTCATGAGCAGTATGTCTCAGAGACCATGCCAGATACTGAACTGGGAGAAGATCGGTTGGAGCTGTTCACAGTCTATGCAATGCAAGGAACTAAATAAGGGATTTGCCACCAGATCGAGCTGGCATGCAAACTGGTTAGCATGCAGCTTGACTGAGGGAATCAGTATTTCTTTTGCAAGTGCACATCTAGAAGGAGAACTTCAAGAAATGCCTGATGCAATCATCGTAGAAACATAGAAACATCTAATTTCTTGGCAGAAAAGGGCTGCATGGCTCACCCAGCCTTATAAAGTGTTCCCAGTCTATTCTACCTTCTCAGACCCTATTTGGTGTCCCACAACACTCCTGCCTTCCTGCCGCTCTTCTACTATACCCCCTATGATAATCTTATGCATGCCTGAAGTCCCTCACTGTTCTGGTCTCCATCACCTCTGCTGGCAGTCTGTTCCAGGCATACTCCACCCTTTCAGTGATTACATACTTCCTCATATCTCTCTTGAATCCCCCCCAGCTTTATCACATGCCTCCCTGCTGTTGGCTGTTATCCGAAAGAGACTCCCCAGCTGCACCCCATTCACCCCGGTGAGATACCTGTATGTGTCAATCATGTTGCATCTCTCTCTCCTCTCCTTCAGGGTGTACATGTTGATATCTCTCAATCTCTCCTCATAGGGCTTCTTATGTAAACACTGCACCATTTTAGCTGCCCTCCTCTGGACTGCCTCCACCCTGTCTGTGTCCTTTCTGAGGTCTGTTCTCCAAAACTCCACATAGTACTCCAGGTGGGTTTTCACCAGAGAGCCATACAGTGGCAACACCACCTTCCTCCTTCTGTTGGAGATATCCTTACTTATTCACCCTAGGATCCTTCTATCCTTACATATTGGTTTTGTCACACTGCCTTACCACCTTGTGATCCTTAGATATGATAACCCCAATGTCCCTCTCCTATTTAGTGACTGTCATTACCTCCTCCAATCATGTACTCAGCTGCTAGGTTCCTATGCCCTAGATGCAAGATTTTGCACTTTTTGGCACTGAATCCCAACTGCTATATTTTTGACCACTCCCAAGTTTTCCAAGATCCCTGCACATTCTCTCCACCTCCCTTGAGTGTCCACCCCATTATAAATTTTGGGGTCATCTGCAAAAATGCATCCATTCCCTGATTCCAGTGTTTCTGCAATGTCCCCTATGAAGACAATGAAATCTAAATCAAATCAAATCAACTTTATTTATATAGTGCCTTTCAGAGCCAAGGCGCTGTACATAAAAACATGTACATAATATAGATTAAAACAACATTAAAATATGTCAACCATAATTAAATAAAAGCTAGACTAAATAAATATGTTTTTAGACCAATTTTAAAACTATCGAAGGTTGGGCATTCTCTTAACCAATGAGGTAGAGAATTTCACAGTACTGGTGCTGAAAAAGCAAAAGCTTGTGAACCTGATGTCTTCAATCGAACCCTGGGAATCTCTAGCAATCCCTCATTGGTGGAACGGAGAGGATGGAGGGGGCATTAGGGAATCAGGAGATCTTTCAGGTAACTGGGTCCCTGGTCATGTAGGGCTTTAAAGGTTAGTAAACCAACCTTAAAGGTGATCCGCCACCTAACAGGAAGCCAGTGCAGTTCGCGGAGCACAGGTGTAATATGACTGGTTCTAGACGTCCCAGTCAAAAGCCTGGCCGCTGCATTCTGCACCAGCTGCAGGCAGCGGATATCAACCCCAGGTAGCCTTAGGTAAAGGGAATTGCAGTAATCAAGATGGGTAGTGACAAAGGCATGGACCAATGTTGGAAGATCACCCGAAGGAACCAGGTGTTTCACCCGGGCGATATTCCTCAGATGGTAAAAAGAGGATTTGACGACAGCTGATACCTGAGATTTTAGGGTCAGTCCATCATCAAAAATAATGCCCAGATTATGCACCTGATCGGAGGTAGGGAGCAGCATACCACCAAGTAACAAACCTGAGGGTTGTCCAGCTCCCAAACCTGCCCCCGGATGACCTGGGTCCACTACCAACACCTCAGTCTTATCCAGATTCAGTCTCAGCCAGCTGGAACTCATCCAAAGTCTGATCTCATCAAGGCAGTTGTTTAGCACGGAGAATGCACCATCCTGGCCGGGGAGAAAGGACAGATACAGCTGGGTATCATCTGCATAGCAGTGAAAACCCAGACTGTATCGCCTGCTGATTTCTCCCAATGGCAGCATATACACTGCAAACAACATGGGAGCTAAAATGGATCCCTGCAGTACCCCACAAGGCAGGGAATGAGCCAGAGGAATCAATTCCAGTGGCAAGTCTCTGAGACCTGTCTGTGAGGTAAGAATGCAACCATTTGAGGACTGTACCAGACAGCCCACAATGAACCCGCAGGCATTCCAGCAGCACACCATGGTCTACAGTGCCAAATGCAGCAGAGAGATCGAGAAGGACCAGAATGGTACATACCTTTTGATCTCTAGCCATTAAGAGATCACTCAATACCCGGAACAAGGGCAGTCTCCATGCTGTGCTTCTTCCTAAAATCAGACAGGAGAATATCATAGACATTGAAGAGTTATAGTCCTAATAACGAGCCTTGTAGTACCCCACTGGTCACTGTCCTATCATTAGAGTGAGTGCCATTAACTATCACCCTCTGTCTCATATCTGTTAACCAGTTTCTAACCCAACTTATTATTTTTGATCCCACTCCTGGGCTTGTCAACTTCCTAATCAGCCTCCTGCATGGCACAGTGTTGAAGGTCTTGCTAACGTCCAAATAGTCCACATCCACTTCCCTCCCTAATCTATTTCCCTGGTCACTCAGTCAAAAAAATGTTCAGATTTGTTTTGCATGACCTTCCCCCCTTGAATCCATGCTGCCTGTTGTCCTGCAGCCCATTTGATTCTAGATGTATATTCAATTCACGTTGTATACCAGAGACCAAATCCCTGCTCTGGCTGAGATTCAGATAGCGGTCACCTATGAGGGGGGTGCATGGACTTTACCTCTAGTAGTAATGCAAGGAGAGAGACTGGCATTACTGGAAGAAAACTGACTGGAGAAAATCAAGTTAAACTGGGAAATGATCTTCACCTTACAAACTGCGACAAAGGTACCTTAAGATGCACTGAATAAAGTATTTGACAAATGTGGTCCTATTTTCTAGGATGGCTACATCAGCATTCAGGATTTCTGGGCAAGTATCTGGGTGCATACAGGTGCCACTCCATTCTTCCACAAGCTTTGACTGGTACCCTAGCTTTGAAAGAAGTGGTAGAGAAAGAACTGGATTATTAGGCGAGGCATGGTATCATGCCACAAGTACAGAGGAGTGACTGACCTTTCTCTATCATTGTGGCACCAAAGCAAGATAAAACAGTGAGACTGTGTGGTTACTACAAGGCAACAGTAAATCATTGTATGAAACCTGAAACGTATCTACTACCCAGTTAAGAGAACATGCTAACCTCACTGGCAGGTGGAACATTCTTCAGATAATGGGATTCATACTTTGAATACTAGAAGCTGGAATTGGAACTTCTTATGTAAACCCTGCACCATTTTAGCTGCCCTCCTCTGGAGTCAGAGCCTTTCATTACCATCAATACCCACAAGATACTTTACCAATAGCATTACATGGCCTATGGAGTTTCTAGGGCACTGACATTTCTTCAGCATACAGTGAACCAGATTCTGCATGGGTTGGACCAGGCAGTCTGCTTTAATGATGGTATCTTTGCAACAGTGAACACAGTGGAAGGGCATCTGACTATCATGCACCAAGTCATACCCAGATTGCAGGTTTATGCAGTAAGAGTAAAATTAGCCAAATGTCAGTTTCTTCAAGATTCTATTGAGTACCTGGACTATTGGATTGATGCCCAGGGCCTGCACCCAACAGAGTGCAAAGTAGAAGCAATTGTCAATGTACTGGCACCAACAAATGTGATTGTTATGATCATGCTTGGTCTTGTTGAACTACTATGGACATTTCTTGGCAAATGTATCCATATTGTAGCAACTGCTACATGACTTGCTGCAAAATGAAGGGAAGTGGAACTGGCCATAGCAGTATGAGGCAGCATTCCAGTCTTGCAAGTAATGGCTTCTAAACAGCAACCCAATTGCTTTTGAATTATGGACCCTACCTCCAAGTGAAAGGAGCTATGATCAGATCAAGAAGAAAGCCTTGAGCATCCTCAAGACTTTCTTCCCATTCTGAGGTCAACAGCAGTCATACCAATGCCTTCAGTACTGAGCATGCAGCAATGGTCCATTTCTGTTGATCTGTTACTATAACATCAAATACCAACATTCTCATAAACATGAAAATTATCATGATTACTGTGCACAAATGCGAAAGAGAAGGAAGATGATGGGGAACTGTTCCAACATTTGCACGTCAAGGAGCTACAACTAGCTAACCATAGCTTCCCAGGAAGTAGCAGAACTAGATGGGATCCAGTCCTCTCAAAGGTCTTGGATTTCACCCTAAATGGTTGTCCCAACATCGTGAGAGTCCTAGATCATCTGCCTTTCTTTGACAACAAGGACCAGCGGTACTTTGTGGGGCACCCAAGGTGAGATGCCTCCATTTTTCCACAATAGGTAACTTTCCAATTTACATGAATGTTATCCCATAATCTCTCAGATTAAAGCATTGGCCTGGGGATACCTCTGGTTGCTGGGAGTTTATCAAGCTAGCCTGCACCTAATCAGCTAATGTGCACCGTGTGAGGCTGTCTTCAACCAACCTGTAACTACTCCTTTCCATCCATAGTCCTGGACCACCATAACTTAGAAATGCATCTATGTTGACTTTGCAGAAGTGGGCAAACAGCATTTCTTAGCAGTGACTGATGTCAAGTCCATATGGATTGACATGCTTACTAGGTAAGTGACAACTACAGAGAAGACTGTGAGTCTCCTGAGACAACTCTTCATCTCGCATTGATTGCCATGGCAGCTAGTTTCAGACAACAGTCCCCCAGTTTTCATTACAAGAGTTAAAACTGTTTTTATAGCAAAATCTGGCCTAACATATTTGGCTCAACTTACCATGAAGCAACAAATAGTACAGCCAAATTGGCTGTGCAGACATACAAGAAAGCCTGTAACATGTAAGGTTCTCAATCAATACCTGCAACTCAAAGGTTGACTCATTTTTTGATTGCCTACAGAAACATGCCTCACACTGACACTGAACACCTGCTGAACAGTTCCTCAAATGCTAACTCAACACCCACTTGTCATTGCTGAAGCTGGACTTCTCTCACATATCATAGCAAAATATCAACTGCAACAGCTAAGGTGTCATGACAAGTTGACCATTTTATTTATTTTAGTCTTTGCTAACTGGGTAAGGCCCACTAGGCACAAGTGCCTGTTTTCAGGGGTGACCTGGGACCATGCCAGTTCAGATCTTCCAGTCTGGGGAGAGGGAGATGGTTCAAGATTTCAGGTATCCAAAGTATCTTTGGATTCCTGGTGTGGTGCTTGAAGGCATGGACATTTGACCTACAGAGTCCATATGGACCATCATATTGTTTACACGATTGTGCCTCACCTGCCACCTTCAAGGGTTCCAGCTCATTCAGCAGCAGAGGTCATTCTTGAAGAGGACAGTGATACTGTGGTCTATGCTGCTGCCCATGAAATCCCATCAGGGACAGTGCCAAACAATTCCAGAATTTATGCTTCACTGGTAGCAGTAGTGCAGCCTGGAGATACCTTGTACAGCAGCAAGGAGTGTCATGGAGCCTTGACCTGTAAAATATGAACTGAGCCTGGAGCCTGGAGATATCTTGTGCAGCAGCAAGGAGCATCACAGAGCCTTGACCTGTAAACTGTGAAGTGATCTAATGTGGAATGCAACAGGACAGTTACCTGTTGTGTTACTTAGTAACAAGTTCTATCTGCAAGGTAGAATAATCTCCCAAATTTGTATCCGGGTGCCTAGTAGTCTACTTCATCCCAGAAGTTAGGAAATATTAAGTTGTGGTATTTTTAAGGCTAAGTGTTTTGTCTAAGGGGAAGGAGTGTAGTACATATGTACTTACACTTAGGAAGTACTCAGGAAGCCTGCTAGTTATAGTCCTTGCCTACATTGTTTTAGTCCTATTATAGTTCCTGTCCTGCCCAGTGGGGCACTTGTTTGTAGTCCTGCTTCATGACTAAAGATGGTTACATAGCTTGTGAAATGCATCTGAGTCCATTTATCCCCCACCCCAGATTACTAGACAGGCCCTATTTGTCATTACAAAAAATAACAAATAGGGGACAAGGTTTTACTTGTCTGTAATTCCGTGTCAAGGATCTGGTGAAATAATGAAGCTCCTTGAGCTTAACTAGTGTGGTAACCAGAACCTCTTGATGGAAGTATAGCCTTTTAATAATAGTTCCCTATTATTCTATTTTATATTACATATTTATATATTTTGCCTTGAGATGTTACTGTATCTTTCCTCAATGGTGTTTTGGATGTTTGTTTAAAAAACACTGCTGTATATATAATGGAAACACAGAATTTGGGGGCAGAAAAGGACTGCTTTATCCACCCAGTCTGCCCATTCTTTGCTTGCCTATGTCATCACAGATCCTAAATGATCACTGCCCCCAACCCCCACCTTTCCAACCAGAATTAATTTATGCCTATTTCATGTATTCTTGAATCCCACCACTGTTTCATCCTCAACAACTCCACTGGAAGACTGTTACAGGTGTCCACCATTCTTTCAGTGAAGAAGTACTAAATCACATCCCACCTAAATTTCCCCCTTCTAGCTTCACTGTATGCCCTCTTATTCTCCTGCACCTTATATTCTGATAAATACTCCCCTGCCTCTGTGAGGCACCTATAGGTCTTTATCATGCCCTCCTCTTCCTCCTCTTTTCCATGGTGCAGTTGAGATTGGTCGGTCTCTCCTCATAGGATTCTGATGCTGCCCCAACACAATTTTACATGCCCTCCTCTGCACTCCTTCTAACCTGTCTATGTCTTTCCTGAGATGTGGTCTCCAGAACTGGACATGGTACTTCAAGTGGTGTCTCATCAATGATCAGTACAGTGGTAACACTATCTCTCTCTCCTTCTGCTAGTGATTACTCTCCCTATGCATCCTGGAATCCCACTGGAACTGCCTACTGCCTTGTCATACTGCCTAGCCACCTTGAGGTCATCAGATATGACAACCACAAGCTCCCTTTCCTGTTTAGTGACCACTGATACCTCTTCCCCCTTTTTATATACCACCCCTGTGTTTCTATTCCCTAGGTGCATGATTTTGCACTTTTTTGCACTGAAACCCAGCTGCTATACCTTTGACCACTCCTTGAGTTTTCTCAGGCCTCTACTAATTCTCTATATCCCTTCTGGAGTATCTACCTTATTGCAGAGAGGCATATCTTCCCTTCCAGCTCTTCTGCAATGTCACTTATGAAGACATTAAACTAGGCAGGTCCCAGTACTGAGTCCTGAGGTTCCCTGCTGGTCATTCTCCCCTCATCAGAGTGAGAGCTGTTTACCATCACCCTCTGTCACCTATCCATGAAGCAGTTCTGAACCCGGTTTGCCACACTGGATCCAACCCCCAAACTGCCCAGTTTCCTTATAAGCACCGTGACAAAGGTCTGCTTAGGACCAATGCACGGTGGCTAATATTTCTCTAACATAATGTATGGAGTTTAAAATAAACTTGTTTTGCAACATT
This sequence comes from Neoceratodus forsteri, assembly GCA_016271365.2. Lineage (NCBI taxonomy): Eukaryota > Metazoa > Chordata > Ceratodontiformes > Ceratodontidae > Neoceratodus > Neoceratodus forsteri. Next base: position 1,428,901,827 of record CM057455.1, on the reverse strand, counting down.
TAATAAGTATTGCAATGCATTTCTTTCTTGAGTGCAGGTTTTTGGTCTGTTCTGGTTTGCCACCCAATTCCTGCACCACTTCTTATCCAGGATGCATTGCTGTTAGTGTGTGACCCAGTTTCCTCATAAGCCTCCTATGTGGTATGGTATGGTATCAAAGGCCATGCTGAAATCTAAGTAGGCTATGTCCACGACCCCACCCTAATCTATAGGTGTCAACATGGCTCAGTTGGTAGCACATCTTCCTCTGGGCCAGAAGGTCATGGGTTCTAGCCCCACACAAGGACTGGGCTCATACCTAAATACTGGCACCAAAGTGCAGTATTAATGGGGTACGGTACTGTTGTGGTGTGCTGTCCTTCAAATGAGACATTAAACTGAGGTCCCTTCTACCCATCTCTGGTGCTGTCCTGTTGGGTGTTCAGGTGGAAGTAAAAGAATTCAAAGCACTTCTCCCAAAGAACAGGGAACTTTCCTCAGTGTCCTGTCCAACATTCCCCTTCCAATAAAACCAGTTCATGCAATTGTCCGCAGCTGTGTGTGGGTGTTGATGTATGAAATGACTGCCACTACATGTTCATTCACTTCACTACCAGTCTAGCATTGCTTGTAAAGCACTTTGGGATACAGTGTGTATGAAAAGTGCAATATAAATGCTGATTCTTCTTCTTCTTGTTCATCTTCTTCTTCTTTCTCTTCTTCTGTTTCACTGGTCACCCAGTCAAAGACATTGATCAGGTTCATCTGACATGACCTCCCCCCATGAATCCACGCTGCCTTGTGTTGCATAACTTGCCAGATTCAAGATAATGCACTTGCCTTTCTTTTAATAGTGTCTCCATTAATGTCCCCACCACTGACATTAGAGTGACTGGCCTATAGTTGCTAGCCTCCTCCCTGCTGCTGCTGCTTTTATGAAGCGGGACTACGACTGCCCTCCTCCAGTCATCTGGTATCACTCTTTTTTCCAGTGAGCTGTTGAATAGGGCTATAAGAGTTGCAACCAGTACCTTCCTGAGCTCCCTCAGCACTCTTGGGTATACCCAGTCTGACCCCATATCCTTATCCACTTTCAGATTCGCAAGTCCCCATCAGGATCTTTCCTCTGTGAATGGACTTGTGCCCACCTCCTTCCCCCAGTATTTCTGCTGCTTCTATGTGGTCCAGCTCCTCTCCCACCACTGTGAAGACTGAGCAGAAGTATCTGTTCAGGATATCTGATTGTTCCTGATCCTCTTCTGCACAGTCTGTGCCTGTCCTTTCTAATCACAATGCCTCCCCTTGTCTTCCTCTTTTCACCTTTGTATCTGCAAAAGGTTTTGCCCTTTTAGCTACCCCATGGGCTGTTCTTTTCTCTGTTTGCACCTTTGCACTCCTCGCCAGCTTCCCTGTTTCCATCTCCTTTTCCTGGTATACCTCCCTGTTCTGTTCCCACTGCAGCTTCATGTACCTCCTGAATGACAACCCTTTAACCTTTACTTTTGGAGCCCTTTCATTCAAAAACCATAGTGGTCTCTCCTTCCTTCCATCTTTGCTCACTTCTTTCACACAGAGGTTTGTTGCCTTCATGATGCCATTCCTTAATTTGGTCCTCTGTTCCTCTACCCCACCCAGGCAATCTCCACACCCTGCTAGGTTGTCTCTGAGGCATTCACCAGTTTTTTAAAAATCTGCCCTCCCAAAGTCCAGAACCTTCACCCTTGTGTGGTTTGTCTCTGCCACCATCCTTATGTTAAACCACACTGTATAGTGATCGCTGGTGCCCAGGTGACATCCCACCTTGATGTCTGAAACACTGTCCCTTTTTATGAGCACCATGTCCAGTATTGCCCCATCTCAAGTGGGATCTCTGACTAGTTGCCTATGAAATACCTCCTGCAGGAAGCCTGGGGTGACTCTGCTTTTAGCTGAGGCTGCAGCTGGGAGGCTTCATTCAACATCCAGCAGATTGAAGTCCCCCACCAGCAGCACCTCTCCCTTTTTTGCCATTGTGCTAATGACTTCCCCCACTGTCTTATTCAATTCTGCACCTGTGCTGGAGGCCTGTATATCACCCTAGTGTGAATAGTGGCTCCAGTTCATGTCTCCAGGGTGACCCAGTTCACCTCCAAATCATTCTTTGCCCCTAGGATTCCTTGCATTTCTCTTGCTCTGTTTCCCTCCCTTACACACAGCACAACCCCTTCAACCTTCTTCCCCTTCCTATCCTTCCTGAGCTCACAGCATCATGGCTCCCTGTGCATGTTAAACTAGTAATGGTTGCAAGATCCTGGTCCAGATCTGCTTCACCATAATGGCCTGCAGGGCTAGAGTTGTATTTCCAAGACTCCTTGCATTGGCACTCATGGCTCTCCATACCTTGCTCTTACTCTGCCTGCATCCCTCTTCTGTCCTTTGTTGCCACTTGAAACTTTCCTCTCACACCCTCACTCTTCATTACCCTTTTTGTGCCTTGCCTCCTCGACAATATTCCTTTCAGCCTCTTCATTTCTTGTCCTCCTTGTGCTTTACTATGCTTCTGCTTCCTTTAACTTGTGCTCTGGAGGAGATTTCTTCCCTCAGGTCCTCTCTTGCTTTTGCTTCAATCTGTATGTGTGTGTGTGTGTTGGGGGGGTGCCATGTCTCCCTTTGTGTTTCTGCCTCTCCCCTTGACTAGTTTAACTGCTCATCAAGGTAGCATCTAAATCGTCCACTGAGGATTTGGGTCTGCTTCCCAGAATGATGCAGATCATCACCTCTGTGTAGATCCATATCCTTACAGGTTGGCCCCAAGTCCCTAATGAAGGGACTCCATGCATCATTATTTTCAACCAACATTGAAGCTCCTGGTGCAGAGTAAGTTATCCTCTCCATGGCCTTAAACAGGTAGCATTTTCACAAATGCCACCATTCATACTACTTGCCTTAGGCCCCTCCTCAATTTACTGAACTCTTCCTGTACTACCCCAGCCCCATCCCTCAGTAGGTCATTTGTCTCCAGCTGGACAATGACAGGTGGCCAATGACATCCAGCTTCCTACCCATTTTTCTTTAATCTGTACTGAGCTGTTTCACATTTTGTATCAATGGTTGGCAAAATATAAATACACTAGCTTGCCAAATTTTAGAGAATATAGTTGTGAAAATAATTTTCTGATAATGTTGATTCAAGAGACCACTGATCTGTTATAATGCAGTGCTGTGAAAATGGCCTTGAGAAAATGAAAAAAATGTCTGCAATAAAGAGCCATTGGCATAAGCGTGGATGCTATAAGTGGCGCATACTGTATATGCCAAAAACTATGTTCATGCAACAGGCAGGACTGAAGAACAAATTTCTAGTACAAAACATTAAAAGTACTGTATGTAAAGGTGATACAAGGATAAAAAGTTCCCTAAGCCTTGATGAATCTGTGGAGTTGAATTTCTCTGAATTTAAATGGTTACCCAATGCAATGTTGGCATCGCCCTAACTTTGGCACTGACTCTCCAGGTACAGAAGAAACAGTCACAAATCAATGCTTGTAGAAAGGGTGCCAATGTTAGGGCAAAACCAAGACTGCATTGTGTGATCATTCAAACCACAAGTTCACAAAATATGTCCCTTCACAAATTCAACAAAGCTCAGAGGACTTTCTTCCCTAATTATGCATTTCCCTAATGCATTGCATTTCCATATAGCACACACAAAACTGTATCTGCTTCATTGCACAGGAAGCAGTACTTACTATGCCTATTCAACTGATAGCAACTATCTTACTCACACTGAGATATTAAACCAGGAAGAAAAAAGAAAGCCATGTAACAAAGCTATCTAAAGAAATGTTACAACCAATAAAGTACATAAGAGCAACCAATTCTTTAACCTCCTCATATTTTTGAAGCCATGTTTAATCCCATGACTTGTTCCGTACAATGAAACCCTCCAGAGTTTTGCCTTCATAAGAATTTCTTTGGAGTGTGTTGAGAAGCATTCAGTCTGTGACTGTGTGGTTTAACAAGCACCAAGGAAATGTTTATCTGCAAATGAATACACACCTTGTTGTGTGTTATTACCCCCATACTGGATATGATGACACATGACAAGGCATGTGTGATTTGTCTGAAAGAGGCACCGGGGGTTGTTGATCACAAGGCATAGCCAAGTGTCTTAAAACCCCCCAAAGTGATTATATAGCACAGTATATACCGAACGTACACAGACATTTAGAGTGTTATAAGCATGCTTATAAAATCGGTTTGTGTAGACAGACACATGAAAATAGACATGAAAACAGAAAGACATTCCAAACATTGTCAATATCATCATACAGTATATCCCTAGGTCATGTGTTCAGAATTCACCAATGACTGTAAAGGATTTAGACCAACAGACAGATGTTTGTAAGTCATTTTATTATTGCTATGGCACAGCAATGAGCCACTAAATTATTAAACGGTTCCATTATCAGGTGTTATAAGTTCTAAAGGCATTCTATACACAGATTATCAGAATCAAAGTTCTACTCTGTCCTGCCTGTCATGCCCACTATGCTGCTACACCCCTGCTTGGAAGACCAGATTGTCTTGTTGGTTATGTCATCAGAAGTAGACAATCCAGCCAGAAAAGTTGAACATAAGCAAAGCAGCAGGCATGGCTGACTAGACAGAGAAAGATCATTTATTTTAAATTCAAGAATGTAGTGTTTGAAACTAAAATAAATAGATCATTTTTAAATATAATCCTTTAGTGAGCATTTTAACACAACAGTCTTTATCTCTTTGCAGTTCAATTAGGAACACAACTCTTAAAGCCTTACCTGTTTCAGTTCCCATTCTGGTTGATCACTTGTTCCATCATGCCCTATTCTTATTTTGTAGATCTTTCCAACTCTGTGGAGCTCTGCCTAAAAAAAAATAAAAAGTAGACTGAAAACCATGCTGACACTTAGGCAGTACTGAGAATCATACAGATAAAAGTGTCTCATGAAACCTTTTAACACAGCCTGAAAACATAATACTGTACATGCACTAGTATTATAAAACTGAGTCTGGAAAATTGTGCCTGCTGATTGACTGGAAATCATCTGAATTCTTCAGTAGAAGGTATCCACATGGGGCTTGCATGCATCCTGCCATTAGCTATACAGGTGCATGTGCTCTATGCCAAAAGATAGGCTTCCATTTTTAAAGAGAACTTAGATAATGCCTTAATATGTTTTGTAATAGCTTAAGAATATACAGCTGTACATACATATATTGGCACAGCCGTGCCCCTATAGTTAAGGTTGAGTAGCATGTTTAATGTTACACCTCAGATTTTGCCTTTTAATAGCTTTGCAACTGATCAATGGATTTGCTCACAATTTGGTATACGCTGTTGATGTGGCAAGTTTCATTCCACTTGGATGTGCAGATTCTGAGATCTGGACAGTGCAAAAAGTATAAAGTCGTCTTTTTGCAGTTTTTTTCTCGTCACCCTGTGTCCAGATGGTGTGATATTTTGGTCTGATTTTTTTTATTGTAAAACCATCTTGGGTAACAGAACAGGCATGCCAAGTTTTGTGAAAAAAATATTGATCTTTTGCAAAGTTATAACAATTTTTAATTTCCCATTGTTTTCAATGGGAAGAGCACTTTTCAGGATAGAGGGAGAAAAATTGACAAAGGAATTTGCTCTCGCAAAAAAAGGATTCACTCTCACAAGACCATTCCTCTTTCACGAGAGCAAAATCCTTTTCTGTGAGAAAAAAATCCTTGTTCGTGAGCCACCATCTTGTTTTCCATTTTTAAAAAACAAAAATTGAAAACCCACAAAGATGAAGTTATACAGAGACACCAACTCATGTATCTTGGACATCAGGACTCCATTAGGTGGATTCTGAAGTCATTTGATGGAAAAGCAACATTGGAAGGGTTTTTTTCTTAGCATTTTAAATCTTTTTTGCAATTCGCTTAATTCCTTTTTCACGAGGTGATTCCTTTTTTGCGAGATTGTGAAAAACTATTCCTTTCTCACAAGCTGATTCTTTTTTCATGAGCATGCACAGAAAGAATTCCTTTTTTGTGAGCTGATTCCTTTTTTGTGAGCTTGCAAAAAAGATTCCTTTTTCGTGAGCCAATTCCTTTTTCATGTGTTTGCAAAAAAGAATTCCTTTGTCCTGACAAAAGGATTCCTTTTTTTTGGAAAATGACTCTTTCTTTTTTGCAAAAACTGAGTGCAGGGTTCGAAGTACCCTGCAGTCCCACCACAAAACTCGGAAGGAGGTCAGGGTTCAAAGGACCCTGTGCTCCCACCACAAAATGTGACTCTGATCCCACCTCAAAATACATTGCACTCCCATCCCAAAACTCATGGGAAGGGCCCCTGCACTCCCACTGCCAAAGAAGGACAATTACGGATGGTGGGACTGCAAGGCCCAAAGCGTACATGTACTCCTACAGCCAAAGAAGGATAGTTATAGAGGGTGGGAATGCAAGGCCCTAAGGACCCCTGTGCTCCCACAGCCAAAGAAGGATCAGACAGTTATGGAGGCTGGGAGCGCAGGGCCCTTGGGCCCTGCACTCCCACAAGCAAATAAGAATACAAGTAAACTATCTGAAAAACAGAATTCACTGCAAAAAATGTTGTTAATGCATCAGTTAGGGTTAAAGTGACAAAAGCAGGGAAAGTGGTGTTAGAGTTCCAACCATAACACCCCACCCCCACTTTGCACAGACCAAGAGGTCTTGCCAATTACCAAAATTAAGAATGTGCATAGAAACATTTTAATGAATATGTGGAATTCAGCCATTTTTAGGAATTTTGTTCCTAAAATTTTTAACACGGTATTTTTGGGACCCCACTTCATGAACACTGGCAGTGAAATTTCATTATTCGGTCCCGAAAAGTGATTTCACACAGCAACAGTGAAATCACCTTCTGGGCCAAATTAATTAAATGAAAATTGCAGTGTTCATGAGTTGGGGTTGCAAAATGGCCATGTTGAAAATATGGTAAAAAAAATTCAAAAAATAGTAAAGTTATGAACATAATTACAAAACACCATTGAAACATATTATACAGCACTTATCTTGATTCCTCAGTTCACAGTTCAGCTTTGAAAAGTGCAGGCAAGTTTCAGTCCACAGAAGACGACAGCCTATGACCTCCGGAGGTAAGTATACAGTAAGGCAAGTGTGTGAGATGGTGGGTGCTCAGTGGAAGGGTCAAGATGGGGAAGGGTGGCAGGGATGATGTGGGACTGTTTTCTTTTTTCAGTTTTTTTTAAAGTAAAAGATGTTGGGGGACTGTTTTCTTTTTACAGGATTTAATAAAATACATATTTTAGGACACTGGGAGTGGGCTCCCCAGTGTCCCACACTGCTGGGGGAGGGGCTCTAAATGCTGACATGGGGATTGGGCACCCTGATGTTGGTGACTAAATAAAACAATGGGTTGCAGCAGGGGGCATCCAACAGCGGGGGTGGGCATCCTCGTGTCAGAAACATAGACAGTAGGGGATGGTGATTGGAGAGTAGGGGGTGCCACTAGACACAGGGAAACACTGGGGATAGTGATTGGAGGGTGGGGGTGCCACTAGATACCAGGGAAATTAGTTGCATTATGGGCATGGTGATTAGAGGGTTGGGGTGCCACTAGACACCAGGGAAATTATTTATATTTCAGGGATAGTGACTGGAAAGTAGGGGGGTGCCACTAGACACCAGGGAAATGTAGGGATAGGGACATTGGAGGGTGGGGGCCACTAGACACCAGGGAAAAGCATTAGAGTACTTGGGAGGGCAGTGGAAGGGACAAGCAAGGATTCTTGAGTGACAAACAAGGATCCTTTTTCATGACTCATGAGTAAAAGAAGGATTCTTTTTCATATCATGCAGTTATGAAAAAGGATTCATTGTATTAAAAAAAACATTTCAAGGGTATATTTCTAAATTTGAAGTACAGATTACACCAAACAGGGTCTCGATGAACCAGCTACAGTAAGTGTGGTGGTCCCTACCCAGGATGTCATTTTTGTGACATTTAAAAAAAATTATTTAAGAAAAAAATTAAACAAGATGGTGGCTCATGAAAAAGGATTTCTCTCTTATGAAAAAGGATTTTATTCTCACAAAAAAGGAACTGGTCTCATGAAACAGAATCCTTTTTCACAAGATAAAATCCTTTGTCGAACATTCTCCCTCTGTCCTGAAAAGTGATCTTCCCATTGAAAACAATGAGAGATGAAAAATTAAATTACTTTGCAACAGATTAATATTTTTTCACAAAACAAAGCATGCCTGTTCTGTTACCCATGCTGTTTCTACCAAAAAAAATGAAAACACAAATATTCCATACCTTGTGAATGCAAGGCCACAAGGAAAGAACTGCAAAAAGTGATGACTTTATGACTTTTTGCATTGTCAGTGTATCAAAATCCACACGTCCAAATGGAAAAAAACTTGCCACATCAAGAGATCTACCCCCATGGAATAGTGCATACCAAATTCTGAGCAAATCCATTGATCAGTTGCAAAGTTGTTAAAGTACAAAATTTTGAGGTTTAACATTAAACATGCTACTCAACCCTAACTATATCATAGGGGCGCAGTTGACCCCCTATAGTTAGGGTTGGAACAGCACTTCAGTGTTAAATCCCAATTTTTGCACCTTAATAAATTTGGAATTTTTTTTATGAAATTGCCTAAAATGTGGCATGTGAGGTCATTCTTCCACTCCTGCAAGATTTGGAATGTTTTGTGGTGGCATCTTGTATGGTTTTTGAGATATAAAGTGGTGAAAAACAGTAAACATTATGTTTTTTTTCCCATAGGTTAACATTGGATTTTTGCCATCATCTACAGCCCACATGGAATGAAAAATTCATCTTATTTTTATGGATGATGAGTTGTGTGCCAAGGGTGTGCTTTTGAATGAAATAATGTTTGGTGAAAAAATATATTACCATTTTTGAATTATAATGCTTTTTTGTGATAGCCACAAGACAGGCAGGTAAATGAAACAATTGGAATGGTAAATAACAGTTTGAACAGTTAATTTACTGTTCAGTTCCAGATAAATACTGTTCAAGATGTCGGCCATCTTGTTTTTCTAACAATTTACAAAATAGTGTTCTACACAACTACTGCATGGTAAGGACAGCACAACACTTGTACTTAGGTCTCAGTGATATGCTTTGTCCCATGTTTGTCTTAAACTTAATATATCTCCATGGCAAATACATGTTTTGTAATTGAAAACACTATCCACTGCCCTTAACTCTAGATAATGTAGCTAGAGCTGCTAATACACGGCTTGGTCTCCTCTACAAAAACAGACAACACCTCACACCAGAAGCTTTGAAGGTTGCAGTCCTGAGCTCTGTGATCTCTGTAATAGACTATGGTCTCATCATTTATGGCTCAGCCACAACCACAACCCTTAGACACCTCTCAACTGCCTTAAATAAGGCTTGTCAGCTCATCACTGGTGCTCACCATCTCACCCACACATGTGACCTGTACACCCAGACCGGCTGGCTCCAACTATCAAACCACATAAAGTTTCTCACCTGCTCCATGGTGAAAAAAATCTACCTTGGCCTTGTACCTTCTGGGGTCTCAACTCTGTTACAACACCGAACCAACAAGCGGTGCCTTTGGAGATCCATGCTACAGCTACTGAAAGTCCCCCACTGTCACACTTCACAGGGACAATGCTCTTTTGCTTATCGTGCGCAACTCTGGTTCAATGACCTCAGCCCCACCATCTCCTCTGCCCTGACAATTGGTATGTTTAAAACTAGGCACCGGGACTATCTCACTACCAACAGCTCCTGTGACTGCCCAACTTAACCTTGTTTCTCCACTTCTCTGCCTGCTCTAGTGGTCCCCCTTCCCTCATCACTGGATTCTACCCTCAAATCTTGGTATACCCAATGCTGCACTTTTCACCCTTTCCCCACCCTACCTACATTCCTTCTCCCCCCTTCTCTCTCCCTATGACTCTGGCACTTCTTATCTCTCATCTGTTTTCTCTGACAAATGCTGCTGGTTGCCTTGCTTACAATGTTACCTTTGAATTGTATTAATCTGTAATCTATTTGCATTGTCCACATTGTTGTAATGTCTGTCTTGATGTTCCCCATAATTTGTATTTCTCTGACATGGAACCTTTGTAAAAGAGCCTTGGCTCAAAGGTATTTGTAATCCTAGACTTGATAAATAAATAAAAAAAAATTGGCATGCTCTATCAGTACAAACATTGTTTCACACCCGACGCCCTCCGGCTCACCGTCAATTCCTCTGTCCTCTCCTTTCTGGACTATGGTATTCTCGTATAAAGTGCTGTGTCCACCTATGCACTCAGCAGACTCCAGCTCACACTAAACAAAGCCTGACACCTCATCCTCAGCTGTAATCATTTCACCCACACCTGCTCCCTCTACAGGGCCACAAATTGGCTAAACCTAGACAACAGGATCAGGTTTCACACCTGCCTAATGGCCAAAAAGATTGCACTAGGTCTCACCCCCCCGCTCTTTCCTCACTTATGCACCCGGCATCAGCAGTCAGATCCACCTGTAACTCAGGCAAGCCATGGCTACCGGTACCCCACTGCCAGACCTCCCAATTCCAAAGATCTTTCAGTTACAAGGCCCCTTCCTGGACAAACTCATTCCCAAGCCATATAACTAATGAAAAAAGGCTTGGCCCTTTTAAATCCCAGCTAATGGAACACCTTGAGGCCTCCTCCAACCCATGCGATTGCCCCAGACACTTCCCCCTTTGTTTCTCTGCCCTTCCCCTACAACAATTACCATGACTGTGTCCCCTCATGTCCCCATCCCCAGACCCCTGGTCAGTGCATACCTAATTATGACTGTTATTTTCATTAAACTGAATCGTTAGGTCCTCTTGCCTAAATGCTCTGATACTACTATATGACCATCAGCCTACTACAGAACCATCTGCAAATACATGGCTGTGCTAAAGTACTGAAACTTCTGTTATCCTTGTCTGATAGCCACTTACTGAACACCTATGTACTCCTATGCCTGTACTAATGTACTGTAATCTGTAATTATGTTGTCTCTGTACTTTTTATGTTTGACGTGGAACCTTTTTAAATGAGTCCTTGACTCAAAGGTCTTTCTGAGCTCCTCAATAAATAAATAAAAAAAAATAAAATAAAATCTTGTCCCCCACCCCTTGCTAAGTAGTTTTTTTTTTAATTGTTATTTACCATTTAAACGTTACTGTTTGAACGTTAAATAACCATTCACAGTCATTAATAGTTCCAACTTTACTGTTCCAATAGTAAAATTCCAATTTCTGGTAGTCCCAGGTATATTGAAGAACATTTATATAGTGCTTTTCAGACACACTGTATCCCAAAGCACTTTATAAGCAAATGCTAGCCTGGTAGTGAAGAGACTTAATGTGTAGTGGCTGCAATATGCACATCATTGGTAATAAAGTAGTCCCTCCCCATTCTCCAATCACCATCCCCAATGTTATAATATTTGCCCTGGTAGTCCAGTGGTCCCACCCCCTTCCCAGTTCTCCAATCCCATCCTGGTGCTGAGCTTTGTTCCCCTGGAAGTCTAGTGGTTCCTTCCCCTTCTCCCATTCTCTGATCCCATTCTTGGTATTGCCATTTTCTTCCCTGGTAGTCTAGTGATCCATCCACCATCCCCCATTTTCTGATCCCGATCATGGTGCTGTCCTTTGTTCCCCTGGTAGTCTAGTGGTCCTTCCCCCATTCTCCAATCCCGATCCGGTGCTGCCTATGGTTATATGTGAAAGAGTATTCTAATGTATCACCACTAGGTGGAACTAAAGTACTGGTATAGGTGGAACCAGTGCAGTAGAAGAGACCTTTTATAGAGAGACACTGAAGAAGCACTTGTACAGCCATGTGAATGGAATGTGACTGCTGTAAGGACTTTACAGTGGTATGTTCTAATAAAACAAAAGTTAATCTTTTACTAAGCCTCCTGCGCATTGCATGACATGGTGTCAGAAGTGAAAGAAACTGCTTAAAAAGGGGAAGAAGGGAAGAGAAAGACTGACTGCAAAAGAGAGAGAGAGAGAGAGAGAAGCCTTCAAGATGCCAAAGTTTAATCCTCCTGATGCTTTATACTTCAGCCGACCTGCGGACTGGCCTGACTGGAAGCAACGTCTTTCCCATTACAGAATTGCTACAAAACTAAATGAAGAAAGCTGTGAAGTGCAGGTGTGCTCTCTTATTTATGCCCTGGGGAAGGAGGTAGAGCTAATCTTTAAATCAGTATCATTTAATATAGAAGAGGATAAGAATGATTGTCAGATAGTAATGGAGAATATTTTGTGCCCAAGCACAATATAATGCATGAAAGAGATCGCTTTCACCAGCGTAATCAAAACTCAGGGGAAACAGTAGAAGCATTTATCAGAACCTTGTATGAGCTTGCAAAAACTGTGATTTTGGAGAAAAGAAAAATGAAGACACCAGACATAGACTTGTGATAGGAGTTCTAGAGAAGGAGCTTTCTCAGAAACTGCAGTTAAAGCCAGGATTGACTCTGGAAAAGGCAATAGAAATAGCACACGATTCTGAATTTATAAAAAGCTAAATGATCAAGGAGCCGTGAGACGGCTAGATGAGGTAGCAAAGAAGCCTCTGAGGCCAGGTGAAAATAACCAAAGCAGATCCTGAAGAAAAAAGCCAGCCCAATCTCAGAAGCCAGGTCCTAAATGTACTAAATGTGGCAGGGGACATGCACATGGAGATGACTGTCGAGCATGAAATGCTGAGTGTCAGAAGTGCAGAAAAATAGGTAATTTCACAGTAATGTGTCGTACAAGAGTGTGTGAGTGAAATATTCATGGAAAAGGGTGAAACTGAATCATTCTTTCTCTGGTCAGTTACATGTTATGACAATATCAGTGAGCCATTAAGTGTTTGTCTTATACTTAATGGTACCACAGTAAAATTTAAAATTGATACTGGAGTTGATGCAAGTGTTATTTCTGAATCCACTTACCTGATTTTAAATAAACCTCCTCAGTTGAAGCACACTACCTCAGTTTTGGAAAGTCCAGGAGGGGAACTTAACTGCATGGGTCAGTTTATAGCTAAAACAGAATATAAAGACGCCAAATACCACTTCAGAGAATACATGATTAGGGGTTCCCAAGTCAATAACCCTTTGAGCCATGATGTTGCAGCATCTATGGGATTAGTCCGCAGACTGGAGGAAGTCTATGCAGATGCCTTCAGGGAAACATAGAAACATATAATTTGATGGCAGAGAAGGACTGCTTGGCCCACCTAGTCTGCCCATTTCCCTACCTAATGGATAAGCTTCAGACCCTAGTTAACCAACAAGCTACTTCCTCCTACCCTCCCCCAATAGAATTGCCTTATGTCTGTCCCATGCATTCTTACATTCCCCCACTGTTTTTGACTCTATGACCTCCTCAAGAAGGTTGTTACATGCATCTACAACCCTCTCTGTGAAGAAATACTTCCTCACATTATCTCTGAGCCATCCCCCCTCTATCTTCAAAATTGTGCCTCCTTGTTCTTGCACATCTCTTTTTCTGAACGATGCTGCCCTCTTGGAGTTTGTTGATTCCCTTGAGGTATTTGAAAGTTTCTATCGTGTCCCCCTCTCCCTCCTTTCCTCAAGGCTATACATCTTAAGCTCCTTTAGTCTTTCTTCATATGGCTTCTGGTGCAGACCCTGCACCATTTTGGTTGTCCTCCTCTGGACAGCCTCTACCCTGTCTATGTCCTTCTGGAGATGCGGTCTCCAGAACTGTACAGAGTACTCCAGATGTGGTCTTACCAATTGTCTGTACAGAGGGCCAATAACTTCCTGTTTTCTACTGGTGATTCCTCTCCATATGCATCCCAGTATCCCCCCAACCCTCCTTACTGCCTTCTCACATTACTGGCCCACCTTTAGGTCATCTGATATGACTACCCCAAGGTCCCTTTCCATTTTTGTTGTTGTTAGTATCTCACCTCCCGTTGTGTACTCTTCCCCTGGGTTTTTGTTTCCCAGGTGCATTACTTTGCACTTCTTTGCATTGAATCTAAGCTGCCATACATTTGACCATTCCTCCAACCTTGCTATGTCCCTTTTCATCCTTTTCACCCCACCTTGCATATCAACCCTGTTGCAGATCTTTGTGTCATCTGCAGAGACATACTTTCCCTTCCAATCCCTCTGCAATGTCACTTCTAAAGACATTAAAAAGGACCTGCCCCAGTACTGAACCCTGAGGTACCCCACTAGTAACCCCCCTTTCTTCACTGTAGACTTCATTTACTATTACCCTCTGTGTCCTGTTGTCCAGCCAGTGTTTTAACCAGTCTGCCACTCTGGGACCCACTCCCAGGTTGACTAATTTGTTTATTAATCTTTTGTGCGGGACTGTGTCAAATGCCTTGCTAAAGTCTAGGTAGGCCATGTCCACAGTCTCTCCCTGGTCTACTACTTTGGTCAACCAGTCAAAGAAATAAATTAGATTTGTCTGACATGACTTTCCTGCTGTGAATCCATGCTGCCTTGGGTCCTGTGCCCCACTAGCCTCTAGGTACTCAACAATTCTTTCCTTCAGAAGTGATTCCATCATTTCCCCTACCACTGAGGTCAAACTGACAGGTCTGTAGTTTCCTGCCTCTGTCTTGCTCCCACTTTTGTGAAGGGGAATCACATCCACCCTCCTCCAGTCCTCAGGTACCACACCATCCTCCCATGATTTATTAAAAAGGGTAGTCAGTGGTGTTACTAGTTCTTCCCTTAGTTCTTTTAGAATTCTGGTGTGAATCCCATCAGGCCCCATTGCTTTATCCACCTTCAGTTTTAAGAGTTCTTTCAGAACCCTTTCTTCTGTGAAAGGACTAATATCAACTCCTCTATCCAGAGTGTTTCTATTGACTGGATTAGGTATCTCCCCCTGCTTTTCCATTGTGAATACTGAGCAGAAGTATTCGTTCAGTATCCCTGCTTTTTGACTGTCGCTCTCTGCCCAACCACCTTCCTTTTTATTCAGCCTCAGTATCCCTGCCTTAGTCTTTCTTTGCTCCCTAATGTACATATAAATGGTTTTATTCCTCTTCTTGACTGAGTTGGCTATCTTTTCCTCAGTTTGGACCTTTGCTATTTTGGCTGCCTTCCCCGCTTCCTTCTGCTTTAACTGGAAATAGGTGTCTTGTAGTGTGCTCCCATCAGAATCATGCTAAAGGAATGAGCCCTACCCTACAGTATTCATGCAGCCCATGTAATATCAATTCCTATGCTTCCTAAAGTGAAAGATGAGCTGGATAGAATGATGTGGCATGGTATTATTGAATAGGTTACAGAGTCTACAGAATGATGTGCACCCATGGTTCCAGTAGCCAAGAAAAATGGAACAGCTTGTATATGTGTTGATCTCAAACGGCTAAATAAGGCAGTTCAGAGAGAAAAATATGTTTTTCCCACATTTGATGACATTATTCCAAGATTAGCTGGTGCCAGAGTATGCTTGATGCAGCAAGAGGATTTTGACAGATTCCTCTGCATCCGGATAGTGACAAGTTAACTACTTTTATCACACCATTTGGAAGATACTATTTTCACAGGCTTTCTTTTGTCATTACTAGTGCACCAGAGATCTTCCAAAGGAAAATGAGAGAACTATTGCTGAACCTGGAAGATGTAGTCTCTTACATGAATGACATCCTGGTATATGGATGTACAGAGGAAGAACAGGATATTTGATTGGCTCGTGTGCTGGTAACAATCTAGGCAGCTTGTTTAAAGCTGAATAAAGGGAAATGTTTACTGTGTCAGAAGCAGCTTTTCTACTTGGTACACAGGATAGATGAACATAGCATAAGTCCAGATCCTGATAAGGTAAGAGCCATCAAAGAAATATAAGCTGTATATCTGTTTCTGAGCTAAGGCAAATTCTAGAAATGATCCACTACCTGGGGAGGTAATTACCTAACCTATCTGAGTTGATCCCTCCACTGAATGAACTTCTGAAATGTGAGCCAATGTAGAATTGGGCCCATATGCAAGAAAGTGCTTTTAACAAGGTGAAACAACTTGTATCCAAAGCACACATACTTACTTTTTATGACACCAGAAAACCTGTCATCGTGAGTGCTGATGCTAGTAGCTATGCCATAGGTGGATTACTGTTACAAGATCATAATGGCCAGCAGAAACCAGCACCTTATTGCTCCTGTACATGGACAGATGCTGAGATTTGCTTTGCACATATTGAAAGGAATTCCTAGCAGCAGTGTGGGCATGTGAAAAGTTTGCAAAGTATTTGTATGGATTAGATTCTTTCAATCATTTGACAAATCACAAACCATTGGTATCTCTTATAAACAGTAAAGATTTAGGGTACCAGTGAGGTGTCAACGACTTCTCATGTGGATGATGAGGTGCAATCCCCAAATCAAACATGTGCCAGGCAAGGTGATGGTTGTAGCAGATACCTTATCCAGACATCCAATGGCTGTCATAGATTCAGAAGTTTATATTAAGATTGAAGAAATCGAGTCTTACAAAGAAGTCTTACAATCCTCAAAACCAATGTCGAGTTCAAAACTACAACAAGTTAAACAAAGTACATCCAGATATTCAGGACTCCATATAGTATTGCAGAGGTGAATGGCCAAGGTATCTCAAGAATGTACCTAATATTGTTAAAACTGTCTTTCTAGTGAGATGCAGCCTTACAGAATCCCATGGACTGATGCTCTATGGAGACAGAATAGTCATTCCCAGAAACATGTGACAAGACATGCTAACAAGGCTCCACAAAGGTCATCAAGGTATTACCAAATGCAGGGAACAAACAAAGATGTCTGTTTGGTGGCCAGGCATTGGAAACAATATCCAAAAGACAGTGGCAGCATGTGAATTTTGTCAGGTGAACAAGCCAACTCAGTACAAGGAGCCACTAAGAACAACTCCATTACAAGACCGCCAATGGAAAAGGGTAGGTGCTGATAGTTTGAGCTGGAGGGACATAAGTATATAGTTGTAATAGACTATTTTTCAAGATATTTGGAAATTGTTTATTTACCAGACTTTTTAAGATCCAGCACCATATACCATTTGAAGAATATGTTTGCACGGTGGGGATGTCTGGATGAGCTTGTTACAGATAATGGTCCACAATTTACAGGGACTGAATTTCAAAATTTTATGCACAAGTATAATGTTCATCATGTTACAACAAGCCCACATTACTCACAAGTCAATGGTGAGGCTGAGAGGGACGTACAAACAGCTAAGAGAATGTTATTTATTTATTTATTTATTTATTTATTTATTTATTTATTTATTTAGGGCAGCAGGATGATCCATTTCTCGCTTTACTGAGCCTCCAATTAATGCAATGAAATGTAGCCCAGCACAGCTGATGATGGGAAGACAGCTGAGAATGCCAGTTCCTATGTTAGAGACTAATTTAAAGCCACACTGGCCAACCTTAAAACACATTCAAGATGCTGACAAGTCTGCAAAAGCAGGGTATAAAGTCCATTTTGATAAAAGAAATTCTGCAAGAATGTTACCTGAATGCAGCCAGGTGCCCGGGTGAGAATAAAACTGGATAAAGAGAAGGGATGGACAGTACCAGCAGTAGTGGAAAAGAAGTGCCACATGGCAAGATCCTATCTCGTGAAAACAGAGAGAGGCATGTTCAGAAGGAATAGATGACATTTACAGTTTGTTCCAGAATGGAGAGCAGTATTTCAGCAGGAAACTAGATCTGACTCTGAAGTTTCAGAAGATATCAATTGTCCCACTGAACAAAGACTAGAGACTGGAACAGGTACTCGGTAATTTAACAGAACAAAAAGGTGCGAAAAAAAACAAATTACTCAGAGCCAAATGAATGCTCAAGTGGTCTTTATTGTGCCAAACTTCACAAAACAAGTGCAACAAAGCCCCTAGTGCCCCTAACCCCTGCAGGTTCTTCAAAGGGGGAGTGAACAAGAGAAGCATACCCACCATATTTAAAGCCACATCTTAAAGAGACATACCCTAATTAAAGTGCAATGTGCTAACAATTAAAAACAATTCACAAAGGTTTTAAACTAGTAATGGCAAATACATGATTATTAAATAAACATATCATGTACAAAAAAATCCTTAACAAGTTGCAAAAATAGTAACTACGTATGAGTTTAACTAATACAATATTGCATAAATATTCATTTTTAATTCTTTTTTAATTTATCCAGACAAAAATGAGATCTGTATTGTTTTAGAAGTAAGGTGGGTGAAGTCTCCAGCTTCAGTGTGCAATCACACCTAGAAGGAAACAATAAGACAAAATTAATATAAGTTACAGAGCAGCACAAAGTGCAAATCCCATAGGAGCAAGAAAGGATTATAAAAAGAAAATAATAAAGAATGAAAAAAGGAAAGATAGGGAAAATAGTAAAAGAAAGTAAAGTTGAGAAAAGAAGGAATGTGGAAGAATGGAGGGGGGGGAGGAGAGGGAGACTGGAGCTGGAGACTTTGCATTCCTTACTTCTCAAACTATACAGACCTCATTTTTGTCTGGACAAATTAAAAAGAATATTTATGCAATATTGTACTAGTTATTTAAACTCTTACACAGTTACTATTTTTGCAGCTTAAGAATTTTTTGTACATGATGAGTTTATTTGATACTCATGTATTTGCCATTACTAGTTAAAAAACATTTTTGAATTGTTTTTAATTGTTAGTACATTGCACTTTAATTAGGGTATGTCTCTTTAAGACATGGCTTTAAATATGGTGGATATGCTTCTCTTGTTCACTCCCCCTTTGAAGAACCCGCAGGGGTTCGAGGTGCTAGGGGCTTTGTTGCACTCCTTTTGTGGAGTTTGGCACAATAAAGACCACTTGAGCATTTAGTTGGCTGTGAGTACTTGTCTTTTAGCACACCTTTTTGCTCTGTTGCTTCTGAATCTTTTTCGGTGCAGCATTTTTTACTTGAGTGCTTGAAATTTTGCTTTTACTCAGAGTGATTTACCTGATGTTTTAAGTCCAGAAAAGGTGACAACTACTGATTTTCAACCTCAGAGTCCTGTGCTGAAAACCTAGAGTGGGACAGTAATCAAGAAGACTATACGCTACAAAAACTAGTATAGCTAAATAAACATAATAAACTTAATGGGGCAGAATAATTTTCTGTTTGTTTTGTGGGACAACTGATAGTCTACTCAGTACCTCAAGTTAAACAGTTTACTGTAACTGTTGTGCAAAATGTGTTTTGAAATGTTAGTTTAAGACAAAAAAAAAACTGTGATGCCAAATGCATGAAGAATACTCATCTTTAAGAATGTTATCTAGTTAGTAAATCAAAGAAGGAGAAATGTGGTTATACAGAGTGCCATAGTGTTCTAATGTATCACCACTATGTGGAACCAAAGTACTGTTATAGGTGGAACCAAAGTGCTGGTAAGTGCTACAGAAGGGACCTTTTATAGAGAGACACTGAAGAAGCACTTGTACAGCCATGCAAATAGGAATGTGATTGCTTTAAGGACCTTGCTGTGGTATGTTCTAATAAAACAAAAGTTAAATATTTTATTAAGCTTCCTGAGCATTGCATGACACTGCCATTTGTTCCCCTGGTAGTCTAGTGGTCCCTTCCCCCTCTCCCCCATTTTCTGATCACCATACCGATGCTGTCCTTTGTCCCTGGTAGTCTAGTGGTCCCTCCTCCCACCCCCAGTTCTCCGATCACCATGCCAGTCATGTCTTTTCTCCCTGGTGTCTAGTGGCACCCCCATCCCTCCCATTGCACAAAGAAACCTGAAAAAAAGAAAACGGTCACTTGATATTTTTTTCTTACCCTGTAAAAAAAAAAGATCCCTCACCGATCAACCCCCCACCCCCACCTCCCACTCAGCACCCACCATCCCACACTCCCCAGTACACCCCCACACAATCTAACTCACCTAAGCAGGTCCAAGGTTCAAGTCCCACTCTCCAATCAAGGAGACATCTTGATGCTGGAACTGGTAACTGAAATATGGTAAACTAATGTAAATGTGGCTCTATGTATTTCAATGTGGGTTTCAACTTTTATGCATAACTTTGGCATTTTTTTGAGATTTTAACCCCACATTTTCAACATGGTCTTTTAGGTACCCCACCTCATGGACAATATCACTGTTGTTACACAGCTCCTGCCAGAAAGGGGATTTCATGGTCAGTTGGTGTAATCACCTTTCAGGCAGGATTTCATTACTGACAGTCATATTGTTCATGCAGTGAGGTCATAAGAAGGCTATGTTGAAAATTTGGTGTAAAAATTTTGAAAAATGGCAAAAGTATGACCACGCATTGCAGTTTCACTACACACACTCATAACTTTGGAAATTTTAAATATTTAGACCCCAAATTTTCAACAATACATTATTATTACCACACTTCATGTATGTCACAGCTATCATTTTTTTCAAATCCTGGCCAAAATGTGTTTTCACAACTATGGTGTGTAATGGCAATGCAATTGTGCAGAATTACATTTTGGTGGGGATTCAAAAATTTTCTGCAAAGGGCATATGTGGTGGTGTAATAAAATTGGCTATGCTGACAATTTGCTCACAGTCATCCTATAATTGGAAGCGCAGGGCCCTGCATTTCCACAGCTACATACACATATGCATCTATGGAGGGATGGGAGTGCATGGCCAGGAGGAACTTGCACCCCAAGTCAAATAAGGATATGATTATACTAGCTCAAAAAATAAGGAAATACATTGCAACAAACTTTGTTAATGATCTAGTTAGGGTTAAAACATCAAAAGCAGGGAAATGTGATGTTAGGATTTCCAACCTTAACACCACCACCCCCACTCTGCACACACAAATGGGTGTTGAGGGAGTGCCTTGGAGTTGTCAGCCATAACACTCACCCCATTCTCCTATACTGCACTAATGTCAGCTTATTTACTTATGGAATGGGGTGAGAGTTAAGGCTGACTACCTCAAGGCACACCCTGACACCTGTCGATGTGTGCAGGGTGGGGGAGGAGTTTTAGCTTTGGAAACCCTATCACCACATTTCCCAACTTTTGTCACTTTATCCCCAATTAAAGCATTAACACATTGTTTTACAATGTGTGTGTGTGTATGTATATATCTATATATCTATACATATATACACTGTAGCAAGTGCAGCTGCATTTTAATAGTTTTTAAGTTTGTTCTAGTAAGCTCTGAGTGTGAGAGAAGGTCAGGAGGGTAGGTAATTGTACTCACATTATTTACAGGTCCTGCCAGCATAAATTCACTGCCCCATTCAGACAGACAGTTTTGATACCTGTGCCTATGCAGTGAGATCCTTGTAGTGAGACAGTACAGACAGGGAATCTCTGTGTGAACTGTGTGCAGTGTGTTTAGGTATCGCTGGACAGGGGTGAAAGAGTGCTGGGGCCAGAAGCATTGTGGGAGTCATAGTCTTAACAGAGCTTCCACTGAACTACTGCTTCCTGCATCCTGATTTCAGTAACTACTGTACCCTAGAGGAGATCCTAAAACACTCAATTTTTTAGATTTGGTAGACTTGTGCAGCTATTAAAAGCACACTGTAGCAAGTGGAGCTGCATTTTTAAGTTTGTTCTAGTAAGCTCTGAGTGTGAGAGAAGTTCAAGAGGGTAGGTCACCTTACCAGCATTACTTCTGGGACCTGCCAGCATAAATTCACTGCCTCATGTGAGCGGGATGAGCACGAGTGAGGCAAGCGTGTGTTGCACGTGAAGATGCACGCAAAGACGTGCACAGAGCATTTGTGCATGTCATTCATGAAAAGCAGGGAAAGGCACCTGAATCTATCATCCAGAGACCTGTTAAGGTAGAATCTTTCTAATAAGATTGAAGGGCAACATTTTGATTAAAGCTGTCATCAATTAGATAATGGGGGCAAAGGGTGTTGTTATAGATGAGTTTGAGATAGAAACATTGAAATATACCTATCAGTGCAAATGAGCAGAACATCCCAGGAGGTAAAATTACTGCAGACCCTGTGAAACTGTACTGTTACCTATGAGTAGCTCTGTTATTCTGCCGTCAGATTTTGGTGTATTTGATAAAACAGATCCCTATGTCATAACTCTGGTAGTTCACAGCAAGAGGAACTAATTTGAGCCCTTCTCTTTAACAAATAAAACATGAAAAAATACAAAAAAATTCCTTACGTATATCTGTTGTGCAAGACTAAGATTAGTTTTTGATTTGTGATTTTCATTGGGATTTCTGAAGAGTTCATAAATATAATGGCAGAGACAATTACGACATTACAGGGGGCCATTAGAATCAAATGTTCATCATGCAATATGTATTTAATCTCTGAAAAATGAATCTTGGTTACAACTTTTACTTGTGACAAATGTAAGCAAAATGAAGTAATGGTGAGGGAAATAAACATATTTAATACAAGGCTAATGGCAATAGAAGCTAGCCAAAATGATATGGTATAGAGACTGCAGATGAGACAAGAGAATACATTGACTAATCTAAAGTGGCAGGAACTACAAACACAGCATATTGGGATAGCACAGGAGTACAAGAGAAATCACTATAGGGTCCCTAAATGCAGTTAGTGGTCACCCAAGCAAATCTATGGAGAACTTATCAAGTACAGATAAAAGACAGCATAGTGTGGTGTTTGTTCAAATAATAAAAATTGCTCTCCCCAGAGACCACAAATTACAAGGACAGAACAATTAAACTTGGGCAAAAAATTAGGAAAAGATTCAGAGAAGAAGAACAAACAGGCAATCAGATGAAGAGTGGTACCTAACACAAAGTAAAAAGGTCATAAAAAGGGGAAGAAGACCGAACCTTTTCAGTCTTCAACTATTAAACAGGTTTGACCCCTTAAGTGAGACTATACAGGGACATGTACCCATCACTATAGAAACAAATGATAAAGATAAACTAATTCAGATTGGAACCAGTTCTACAGCAATTATTAATGTACAGCCTAATTGCCAGCTAATTATGAGCTCAGCTACCCCTCTAGATAGTCATCAGAGTCTGACCAGCTCCCCTAGTGGCCAGGAGCAAAATAATGTTACTACAGTAAGTCACCACTTGAATGGTGCTGCGATAATGGGTTCAGTAACAGAAGAAATTGTTACTACCCCAGGGAGGTTTTCATATTAGGTGATTCCATTATTAAGCACCCTGACTGACAAATCTGTTCCCCTGATGAAGCAAATCAGACATCAAGCAGTTTTAGCGGAGCAAAGATATCAGATATTACTTGCACGTTGAACAATATCTGATATAGTGCTGTGGGAAAACCATTAGTTGTTATTCATACTGGGGTAAATAATGTCTTTAGGGACCCTGAACTGACAGTAAAAGAGCAAATAGTCTCAATTGCTAATAAAATAATTGAGATGCGAGGTGATGTGATCATTTTAGAGATCCTTCCTTTACCAAACGCCTCAGAATCCCAGCACAGAAAACTTAAGTCAGTTAATGAGTGGATTAGGAAGTGGTACCTACATCAGAACATAAAATGTATTACTCATTGGGAGAATTTTGTAAATAAACAAGAAATATACTGCTGGTAGTGGTTACATCTCAGCAGAAGGGGTAATAAAGAACTAGGCAAATGACTTACAGATTATATAAACAAGCATTTGAACTAAGTACTCAGGGGGAGAGGCAGAATTAGCATGCCCCTCTAGAATTTAGGGTTAATCTGTCAATTACTGATGTCCCCAGTAATGCACCAATAAACGGAAGAAGAAATAAACTGATCAACAATAAAATCAAGTTTCTACTAATTAATGGCAGAAGTCTAAGGAAAATTGAAGAACTTGAATATGTGCTGAACATAGATAACATTGATATATGTGGGGGGTCACTGAAACTTGGTATAAGGACTTGGACTGGGATATTGACATTCCTAGCTTTATAAGGATCAGTAAGAATAGGAAAAATAAAAATGGAGGTGGAGTAGCCCTGTATATAAGTGGCAGGCTAAAATCTTCTGAAAGCTGGCCCGGTGGTGCAGAGCACTGAGGCACTGGTGCTTTACCTCAAGCCACGCCAGTGACCCGGGTTCAGGAACAGACTGGACACGGGGGCTGGCAGAGGAAGGAGAATCAAGTGTCTGTAAGATGGCTCTCCTCTCCTGGGGTGGGTAGTGGGGATGCGTCACTCTGCAGTGGCCCCCGGTGGAGACCGGGGGCAGAGTAGACACAACGCAAGGGAACATCACCAGAAAAGTGGAAAAATGGCTCCACATTCAGCCAGATAATGACTGCCTAGTGATCTAAGGCCATCAGTGTCCCAGAGCTCCCAGTCCCTCAGCAGTTCCCTGAGGGCCACATACTGTGCTAGCTTGCCCCCTTGGTGCCTTCCCCCTCAGAGGAGGGGAACCCACCCAGCGAAGGTTTACATCTGGGTTACCCTGGGGGATGACTGTGGATATGAGGGCCAGGGCTCCAGAACAGGACAGATCAGATGCAGCCTTGGCACAACCTGAAGGAGTGGCTGAGGTGGTAGCACGTAGGAAAGAAAAATAGATAACACCAAAAAAAAAGCTTCTGAAATTACTTGAAATAATGAGACAACAGAAAATAGTAATGGAATAGTTTGGGCTCAGACAAAATTTAGGAATATAAATCTAGGGTGGTTTAGCATATCATTCTCCAAACCTTGAAGTGATCAAAAATAATCAATTCCTCACTGACATAGAGAATATGGTAGAAGGTAAAGATCTCATCCTCATGGGGGATTTAAATTTTCCAAACATTAACTGGAATACACTGGAAGCATCTGGGGAAATTGAAAATCAATTCATAGACTTAACTATAAGAGACAATCTGGAACAATTGGTTAACAAAGATACCAGAAATAATAACATTCTGGGCTTGATATTAACTAGTTTAGAAGAAGAATTATCTTGACCCAGCATACTGGCACTGCTAGGGGATAGCGATCATAATGTAGTTGAATTTGCGGTTGATCTAAAACATGTATATAATAAAGGCACAACTACTGTTAAAGATTTTTATAAAGTAGATTATGCTAATATTAAACAATTCTTGACTAACTGGAATTGGGAAGTAGAATTAACTAATATAGATATGCATGAAATCTAGGGCAAAATTAAAAGTAAAATTAATCACTGTATAAGAAAGAAAAAAGTATATCAATAATAGAAGAGTGCCACCATGGTGGAACAACAACATAAAGAAGGCTATATAACAAATTTAAAAAACAGCCCACTGAAAAAAATGGCAGCTTTACAAAAAGGGAGTTAATAGAAATAAAAAAACTAACTAGAAAAGCAAAGCAAAACCTAGAAATCAGATAGCCACTGAAATTAAAGACAGTAAACATATAATTATATGGGAGCAATGAGAGGCAAACAAACAGGGGTTGGGCTCCTAGCCACTGTAAAAGGAATAACTAGTGATGAAAATAGTATGGCTTCTGTACTTAATGAATACTTTTTGAGTGTTTATAAATCAAAAGAAAATATTAATATTGATAATATCAACTGTATATCTGTCACTCTGCCAGTCACAAAAGAGGAAGTGATAAAAGTCATTCAGAATACTGCAATACATAGTGCAGCTGGGCCAGGTGGAATTTCTCCAAAATTTCTAAAAGGAACCATCACACAGTTAAGACCGACGACCCCAATGTGCACCCTGATGCCAGTTGGGGGGTGGGCTAGATGGGTCCAAGGTGGGCTTTCAACCCTAACACCAAATTTCCTCACTTTTGTCGCTGTGGAACAACCCTAACTGAAGCATTAAACAGAGTTTTTTGCCCTAATTTCCCTTCTTTTTGAGAATGATGATGAGAAAGAAGGGCCTCACGCTCCTACCAAGTGATGTCTTGTGAAATAGTAACAGGAACAGCAAAGCAAAACAGAAGTGCCAACAGTGGCACACATGGCAACGCAAATGTAAATGGTAAAGGAAACGTTAATAGAAACGCAAGTGCAAAGTGACATTGAAGTGCATACAAAAACTCAACTAATAACGCGAACAGTGATGGCCGAGGTATTTTAAATGGAAATGTTAAGTGTCACAGCAAAAAAAATGCGAAAGGGAACAGAAATGGAAACGCAAACGTAAGCGCACACGTAAATGCAAACCGTAATGCGCACAGGCATGTTACCGCAATTGTAAATGCAAATGGTAAAGTTAACATGAAGAATAATGCCAAAGGAAACAGAAATGGAAACAGGAACAGAAGCGCACATGGAAACGCAAACCAAAATGCGCATGGGCACTGTACAGCAATTGTAAACGCAAATGGTAATGATAACAGCAACAATAACAGGAAAGGAAACACAGATGCAAAAGGAAATGCAAGCACATATGGAAATGCAAACCGTAATACGCATGGGCACAGCAACGCAATTGCAAATGCAAATGGAAACAGTAACAGCAAGAAAGATGCAAAACAAAAGAGAAATGGAAACGCAAATGAAAGGGCTGCCAGAAACGCAAATGGCAATGCGCACGGTGATGCAAACAAAAACGCAAACAGATACAGTAGTGGAAATGCAAATGGTAACAGTAATGAAAATGCAAGTGCAAATGACAACGCAAAGGGTAATGCACATGGTGGCATACACAGGAATGGTAACACAAACGGGACATAAACACAAGTAGAAACAGTAACTGTAACAGTAACAGAAGTGCATACCCTGTTTTTGCTGAACAGGTGCATAGAGAAACACAGTGTGTACAAAGAATGTATGCATTGTAATGGGCATCGAATCTTAAAATGAGCATTGGAAATACTTAATTACTAATATCTCAGCAACCGCACGACGTAGAAAAAAATTTAAATTTCACAGAAATCATGATTTTCCTGGCTAGGTTTCTGCTATTACATTGCCTAAAGGGCTATGCAGCTCGCAACAAAAAATCTGTATCTTGCATTGTTTTTAAGATACAAGCCCTGAAAAGCGTGGCGTACGCCACCATGTTAGTCTATTGGGAAAAAATGCCAACTTTGGAGTACCGTAACTTTGCAGCCATGCAATATTTTTTCACCAAACCACCAAAAGGCACATCTGTGAGATGTTGGCTGCGTTCCCTTCAAATGTCAGCTCAAAAGACCAAACCATTCTTTTGCAGCAGGGTGGCAAAGAACTGCTGTCATTTTGGCCATAGTCTGAAAAAGTAGTGTCGTGATTTGTGAAAGCTTTCGCAAACATTTGTGAAAGTGTCATGAGTGCGACACTACTTTGCAACACTACTTTTTCAAGAAATTTGAAAAACATATTTCTAGGGTGTTTAACCCCAAAATAAAGACTTGCCTAGCATCCTCGGGGCTCGACTAGGTAAAGACAAAAAAAAACTGTGTCCCTAGATGGTCCCAATTTTTAATGCCAAGCATTTTTCTGATCACCAACTGAAAACAAAATGTCGAATTTGTGACACTACTAGGGCCATTAGTGACACTAAAAAGTGCATTTGCGACACTGTCGAACTTTTTGTTAACTTTTCCCATTGACTTATAATGGGAACTTGTTTTTTGAATAACTTTTGAACCGTTTAATATTTTTTTACAAAATCTTCAAAAGGCACATCGGGGACCCTTGTCGCACGTTCCCCAAAGTTTTTGGACCAGTCGCACAAACCATGCGACCTGTAGGAGTGAGCAAAGAATTCACTAGAAACCAGAAACGTGCACGCAGATCACACTTAATAACTCCACAGCTGTATATCTGACCAGTACAAAAGTTGTCAGATCCCAAGATGTATGATTCTTGATCATGCATTCCAAATTTCAGGCAAATCCATTAAACAGTGGCAAAGTTATTAAGGTGTAAAGTTTGACCCTTTAACCTTAAAAGTGCTATTCAACCCTAACTATGGTAGTACTACCGTGCTACCATAATGTATATGATTGTATATATATCTATATATATTCTATGCAAAAAAAACTTTGTTAATGCATCAGTTAGGGTTCTTCTACAGCAAAAAAAGTGAGGAAATTCAATTTAAGGTTTCCCACCCCTTGCACTCCACCCCACCCAACCCCCACCTACAGACATCAGGGTGTGCGTTGGGGTCATCGACCCTAACTCTTACCCCATCCCATGTGTAAAAAAGCTGAGGTGGTGCAGAGTAGGAGAATGGGGTGAGAGTTAGGGCCAATGACCCCAATGCACACCCCGATGCCTGTTGGTGGGGGTGGGGTGCAATAGGTGGGAACCCTTAAATTGAATTTCCTCACTTTTTTCACTGTAGAAGAACCCTAACTAATGCATTAACAAAGTTTTTTGCATAGAATTTCCTTACTTTTTAAGAAAGAATAGAAAAGTAGAAAGTTGTGCAAGTTGGTGGCTCCCACCACATTACACACCCAATGACTAAAAAGTGCATTCACAACAGCAAGACCAGCCACCAAACAAATGTTACTTTAGTAGAACAATAGAAAACGCTGTCCACAAAACATAAACTGGGCCACACAATATCTCCGCAAAAAATATATTGTCTGACACATAAACACCTCTATTAACATCTACAGGACATGCCATCAACACCCTCCAAATTTCAAGTAAAAAGACCAAACCATGTCCAAGATATGACATGTCAAAATTTAAAATTTTCATTCATCAAAGTGGCACAGTTCCACATCTGTTGACATTTAACACACACAACAACTGAAAACTACATCCATGACACTGAGGCTAGGAATCCTATCAATTTCAAGCCACCACCACAAGCAAAATACTGTCCGCAGAATGTGAACTGCACCATGCCATATCTCTTCCAAAAGAATATTTTCTGACACAGAAACACTGTAATTTACATCCACAGGACATGCTGTCAACACCCTCCAAATTTCAAGTGAAAAGACCAAACTGTGTCCGAGATATAACATTTTAACGTATGAGATTTTCATTTGTCAGACTGGCACAGCTCTGCACCTGTTGACATTTAACATGCACAATGACTGAAAGCTACATCTATGACACTAAGGCTAGGCATCCTATCAGTTTCAAGCCACTACCACAAAGCAAAACACTGTCTGCAACACGTAAAGTGCGCCATGTAATATCTCTGCAAAAAAAAAAAATTCCCTGACACGTAAATACCATAATTCACATCTACAAAACATGCTGTAAACACCCTCCAAATTTCAAGTAAAAAGACCAAACCAGTTCCGAGATATTCAATGTTAACAATTGGTAAAATTTCCCTATCTATTCCATTATAAAAGATCTGGCCATCTTGTCCTTCCCTCGCGATCAAAGATGGCGATCAAAGAATCTCATGATCAAACTTCCTAAGACACCCCTGGGCTGAGAAAATTGATTTTTAAATTGGGCCATCTCGACCCTTGCTCACGATGCACAATTGTGATCAAAGAATCTCACGATCAAAGAATTTGCAGGCTCATGAACAAAGAATTAAAAATGGTGAAACACGAACATTTCACTGATTTGAACCAAACCAATGGCACACCTCAATAGAGCAGACCCTCCTGAGCAAAACTCAAACTCATTTGTGTCCCTAGCCCACCCCTGAGCTGAGATATTAGTGTTTTTAGGTCACGATGCAAGATCGCAATCAAAGAATCTCACGATCAAAGAATTTGCAGGCTCGCGATCAAAGATCGTTAGCGAGCCACAAATTAAGATTTTCAAAGCTTATAACTCTATTTTTTGACTGATGTGGAACAACTAAAGGCATGGCTTGATAGATCCGAGCTCCCTGAGTAAAACCCATCCAAGTTTTACTTCAGAAGTGACCCATGAGCGGAGATATTTGTGTTTTTCCAATCGGAAATTAAAAAACAAGATGGCGGACCTCGTGATCAAAGAATTTTTTAAATTCTCGGGGACAAAGATTCTTGAACTGCGAGGCTGCAAATTCTTTGATCACCAGGTGGGACGAGATTGCCAGAACCCCATTCTTTGTTCGCAAAACTTACGTATAAATTTTCCCATTGACTTGTAATTGGAACTTAAAAGTGGCATAACTTTTGAATGCCTTAATATGTTTTAACCAAATGAAAAGCGACATGTTTGACCACCAAAGTTCTTTCAAACGAGCCATCTCGCAGAGTGGTATGCCATATGACAGCCACGCAGGGCCACGTCCAAAATCCCCAAAGCTGCCTCCAAAAACAGATAATTTTGCATTTTTCAGCATTTTCGTACACAAAGACTGTAAGTCTGACCTAAACATAATTCAGAAAATCAAGAGATCTAACATGCCCCACCATGCATTCCAAATTTCAGGCAAATCCATTGAACGGGTCCAAAGTTATTAACGCACAAACCTTTGACTTTAGTATATAAGTGACCGCTGAACCCTAACTATAGTCGCTCGAGCACGCCACTATAATATATATATATATATATATATATATATATAAAATTATAAAATGAGCTACAAACAATCATCAATCACATTGCACAAACACCATCAGGTGACCGTACGTATATCAGAGCGCAACCGCACACCTGCACTTTTACCCCCTCCAAAACAGTTTTGCCATTTTATGAGATAGATAACCCACTCTTAGGTGTGTGGTCACACTCTGATATATGCATGCCTTTGGTGGCTGATGCACACCAAGGCATGCATATATCAGAGCACGACCACACACCTAAGAGTGGGTTATCTATTACATATATATATATATATATTAATTGTAAAAAATCTCCATTAATGCATCAGTTAGGTTGTTTCTACAGTGACAAAAGTGTGGAAATGCAGTCTTAGGGTTACCATCCTACCAGCCCACCCCCACCCCCATCCTCAAACCCCTAACTCCACATTCCCTGCCAGCCCCACCCCCCTTCACACACACACACACACACACATACACACACACACACACACGTGCAAGCAGTACAAAACATATCCATCATCATGGTCCAGCAACTGTATGAGTTCTGCTGCCATCAGAGTGCCTTGTGGGTACACACACATGCTGGGCAACCATGGGAGATGGTACACAGTAAGCATTTTTTGTTACAAACATCAATAACAAGATTTAAGCAGATGCCTATATTTCAATTGTTAAGAAACGATGAAGCACACAGTATGCTATCTATAGACAGCTGTATTGGAAATAAGAGTTTGGATAACCCTAGCAACAGTCAGTGGATGTTTGCATATTTTTTTCTGATAGAATGAGTCAGTCTTAATAACAAATGGTAATAATAATAAAAGTAATGGTCTGTAGTATAGTTTACAAGCAACATGTGATAGCAACAGTTGTAACATCCAACGCTAACCATAACATGCTGCTAATGAGTTTTTCCAGTTAACACACAGTATTATAACATGTGATGGTGCTAGTTTCATACCTGAGCAGTATCTGAAAAGATATGTGTCAGCTGTGTCTATCCTGCTACCACATGCCTATGTGGTAGCAGCGATACCTGCATCTAGCCAATCGTTGAATTATGACACATAAAAATCAATATTTAGAAAGTTTGTGCAGACTAAGTTTCACTTTATGAAAGAGATATGCCAACAGTAATGTGTCATCATATTGTGCTGGCAGTATAGAGTCGATCATACTGTATTTGTTTTTCATTGCACAGTGTTATGTGATAGGATTACAGTGTTGTGATTATTGTGCTTACAGATGTGTCTGACTGGTATAGTGTCTTACAATCTCTCATGTGTCTTGCATATGTGTGTGGCTAGGGTGGGGTTGGGGGATGCGGAGTTAGGGGTTTGAGGATGGGGAGTGGGGGCTGGGGTGGTAGGGTGGTAACCCTTACAACACTTTTCCACACTTTTGTTGCTGTGGAAACAACCCTGACTGATGCAGTAATGGAGTGTTTTGCAATGAATGTCCCTTCTTTTTGAAAAAGTGTAATGTAAGTGGTATGTGTTGGTGGGAGCCCTGTGCTTCCTTTACATTGTCCATTTTTTGCATAATGGTATACATATGTGGGGCTTGGGCTCTTCTGGCCTTGTGCTCCCACTTACACATAAGTATGGAGCCATACAGCAGTTCTGTAAGGCAAGGAACCCTTGTAACACTAATTTGCCCATATCTCGGGAACCATAGCAGTTAGAAAAAGCATTCAAGTGTGGTTTTAATCATGAGAGTGAGTAGTTCTCGCAACATAAAGTCGACTGAATCCAGATCTCGCATTGGGTCCAAGACAGGGGCTGCAAGAAGCACTGTGAATGCTATCTCTGTGGGTGTAATAGTGGGCCTCGGACATGAAAATGAGCAAATGGAACACTAATTCCAAAATATCTCAGTAACCGTACAAGGTAGAAAAAAAAATTAAAATTCCAAGGTTTTCATGGCTTTCCAACCTACTTCTGAGCTTAGTCCTAAATATGAAAAGTCCGTATCTCGAACTGTTTTCAAGATACGGGCCCCGAAAGGCATCATGGGCGCCGAAATGTTTTCCTATGGGAAAATTTCTGAACTTCGGAATGATGTAACTTTGGGCCCCTTTAATGTTGTGGTACCAAACCACCAAAAGGCACATCTGTGGGACCAGGGCTTACCACCCTGCAAATTTCAGCCCAAAAGACCCAACCGTTTTGTTGCAGGAGGATGGAAAAAATGTGCAGTTATTTTGAGAATACTTTCGCAAATTACTTTTGCAAATCATGAATGTTGCAAAATAAATTACAAAACCTTCACATCTGTGGAAGTATTTTGCAAAAATACTTTTTCCTCAAAGTTAGAAAAGCTATTTCTGGGGGGTTTAACCCCCCCAAAAAAAAGATAGGGCATGCATCCTCAGGAACCCGCTAGGTAAACACAACAATCAGTGTTTACCTAGAGGGTCCCAATTTTAAATGCCAGGCATATTTCCATGTCACTAACTGTAAACAAGATGGCTGAATCACGAAAGTAAAAGGGCCATTTGTGAAAGTAAAAATGCCATTTGCGAAAGTTTCGTGATTTTTGATTACTTTTCCCATTGACTATAATAGGAAATTTGTTTTTTAAATAACTATTGAACGGTTTAATATTTTTACACTAAATCTTCAAAAGACACATTGGTGACCAAGACTACATCTTCCTGAACATTTTGGACTAAACAGACAAACCGTGCGGGCTGTGGATGCAAGCAAAGAAACACGCAAAAAGTCATTTTTTTTTCTTTTCTTGGCATTCTGCAGTTTTGCAACCTACATCTGACCAGAACGCAACTTGCCACATCCAGAGATCTATGGTATTAACCATGGATGCAAAATTTCTGGCAAATCCATCATATGGTGGCAAAGTTATTAAGGTGCAAAATTTGAGGTTTAACATTAAAGTGCTTACTCGACCCTAATTATAGCAGCACTACCGTGCCACTATAATATATATATATATATATATTCTTTGCAAAAACTTCATTAATGCATCAGTTAGGGTTGTTTCCACACTAACAAAAGTGTGGAAATTCCACATTAGGGTTACCACCCCACCACCCTCCCACCACCACCAGGCATCGGGGTGTGCATTGGGGTCATCTGCCTAACTGTCACCCAATTCCATGTGTAAAGAAGCTGTGGTGGTGCAGTATAGGAAAACAAGTGAGAGTTAGACACGACCACCCCAATGCACACCCCGATGCCTGGTGGTGTATGGAGGGTGGGGTGGTGGGGTGGTGGGGTGGTAAACCTAACGTGGAATTTCTACACATTTGTCGGTGTGGAAACAACCCTAACTGGTGCATTAACAAAGTTTTTGCAAAGAATTTCCTTTCTTTTTTTGAAACTGTAATGTAAGTAGTAAATGGAATGTGTTGGTGGGGCCCTGCGCTCCCACCAAGCTGCCCATTTGTGCACAGTGGTATGTGACTATGGGAGCATGGGCCCTTCATGCCCTGCCCTCCCACTTACACATAGCTATGGAGCCATACTGCAGCCCTATAAGGAAAGGAACTCTTGTAACAGTAATTTGCCCATATCTCAGCAACTGTTGCAGCTAGAAAAACAATTCAAGTATCATTGTAATCATGAGAGTGAGTAGTTCATGCAGCAATAAATGACTCAACCCATATCTTGCACTGTTTCTGAAATACTGGAAACCGATATGCTAACTCTGAAGGCATAATAGTGGCCTACGCACATGAAAATGAGCAATTGGAACAGTAATTCACAAATATCTTAGGAACTGTACAACCTACAAAACAAATTTCTAATTTCATGGGTTTCATGACTTTCCAGCCTACTTCTCTACTTAGTTCCCCTATGGGGGCATTAAAAATGTTTGCAATGAAAAGTCCATATCTCAAACTGTTTTTGAGATATGCCAAAAAGCATCATGGGCACCACAGTGTTATCCTATGAGAAAATCTGTGAACTTTGGAATGTTGTAACTATGGCCTTATTCAATATTTTCATACCAAACCACCAAAAGGCACATTTGTGACAGTAGGGCTTACCACCATGAAAATTTCAGGTGAATAGCACAAACTACGTTGTCACAATGAAGTGACAAAGAAAACAACTGCTGCAATGTTATCCTATGGGGAAAATTCAAAACTTTAGAATGCTGTAACTATGGGCCTGTTGAATGTTTTCAAAAAGGCACATCCGTTGCATTAGGGCTTCCTACCCGGAAAATTTCAGGCCAATAGCAAAATCCACCTTCCCACAATCAAGTGACAAAAAAAGCAACACATAGCAAAATTCTCCCATCTCTATAATGGGAAAGTTAGCGCACACAAAAAAATGTTATTGCGGTCATATTTAGAGTTTGAGCGATTGCTTGCGCGGCAATAAAAATGTTTGTGTGATCAAGGAATGAAACAAATTAAAAAAAAAAAATTTCCGGACTAGCTGGGTAAAAACTTATACCATGGGCATGTTCCTCAGGGCCCGATTAGGTAAACCACATGGTTGGTGGGTTGAAAAGTGCAGTATTTTTTGTTATACCGCTTTTTTCTCTCTCTCGCTAACTGAAAACAAGATAGAGGCAGCATGACAACATTTTTGGCCAAGCTTGATCAAAAAATGTGATCTCGTTTGTTTCTGTAGTGCACATATAAATTTTCCAATATGATATAATGGGACAGAAAAAATGCAATAACTTTTGAATGGAGCAATATTTTTTCACCAGATCTTTAAAATGCACCAGTGCAGCCCAGGACACACGCAGACAACCCAATATGAACCCACTCAAACACATTCTTCAGCGCATTATGGGTGGACAAAGAAATCACAACTTTGAGGATTTTTCACTTTTGAGAGCACTACGATTCCAAAATTGTACATCTGACTGACACAAATATTTGCAGATCCAGGGATCTATGATAGATCTTTGTACATTTCAAATTTCAGGCAAATCGAACAAATGGCTCAAAAGTTATTAAAGTGCAAAATTTGAGGTTTAACATAGAAATGGCTACGCAACCCTAACTATAGTGGCACTACTGTACCACTATAATGTATGTGTGTGTGTGTGTGTGTGTGTGTGTGTGTGTGTGTGTAGATATATATATATATATATCTTATACAGGCGCAATTGCGCCAGTATAGTTAAGGTGAAAGTGCACTTCTATGTTAAAGTTCACACTTTGAGGGCCAATAACTTTGGACTGGTTAAATGGATGTGCAGGAAATTTGGCATGCATAATCTCTACTAGAATGTCTCTTGATCTGCCAAATTTAATGGAAATCTGTCAAGCAGTTTCTGATATATAAAGTGTTAAAAAAATCAGAAAATCAGGATTTTTTGACATTTCTTTGTCATCCTGGATCTCAGTAACGACTTTATATTGTGAGCTGAAATTTTCAGGGTGGAAAGTCCTTGTGTCACAGATGTGCCTTTTGAAGGTTTGGTGACAAAATATTAATCCATTCAAAAGTTCTTAAAGTTTTACATTTCCTATTATTTCCTATGGGAAAAGTTAAGTGTTTAGCACAAAAATGGACCATTTGCAAAAACGAGTCTACTTACAAAAATGAAACCAAGTTGCTTAATTTTTGAACGTTAATAACTCTGAAATCATTCAATGGATTTGATGCAATTTTGCACGCATAATATCCAGGGGTACATCTCTTGCCATGCCAAATTTTGTGTGGCTGTGTTTTGTGTTTTTGAGATATGTACTGTCAAACAAATGCAACATTAATGGCCATTTTCAAAAATGAATCATCTGCCCTATCCACTGACACTTTCACTGCCGATGGGGGTGCCTATTCCCCCTGCCGGAATCATGTATGCCCCCCCAGACTCATCTGGTGGACTGGGAGCATACTCTAGTGTACCTATGTTTATAAAAGCCTGTGGAAAAAGAAAACTGTCCCCGATGTCTTTTCTTAAGTGCAGAATCCTGCATCAGAATATGTGAACATTTCAATACAGGATCCTGCATTGAACTAGTCTGCCCCATCCAGTGACACTTTCACTGCTGATGGGGGTGCCCAATTCCCCTGTCGGCATCATGTATGCCCCCCCTCCAGACTCATCTGGCACACTGGAAGCCCACCTCAATGTGCCCATATTTATTTTTTAAATAAATTATCCTGTTAATACAGAAAACTGTCCCCCATAGTCTTTTATGTTAAGAAAAAACCTGAAAAAAAGAAAACGGTCCATCATCATATCCCCACTCCCCATCCCCATCCTCACCCTCCCTCTGCGCACCCACCTCCCTGCACCCCCCATCACCCATACTTACCCTCCAGAGGTCGGGATTGGCAATCTTCTCTGGACCGGGAAACGTCTGCATTCTTCAAAGCTGAACTGCAATCTGAGAATCAGGGTAAGCCATATAATGGGAGTCAATGGGGGGGGGGTTCAACTTATGTTAATATCTCAGTCAATTTTAGGAATTTTTGTACCAAATGTTCAACATGAGGTCTTAGAAACTCACCTCGTAAACACTGGCACTGTCATTTCATTTCTTGGTCCCAAAAGGTGATTTTGAGGTCACTGCACAGAATCACCTTTCAGGACTGATTCAAGAAATGACAGTGCCACTGTTCATGAGATGGGGTCCCAAAAAGTCCATGTTGAAAATCTGGTGAAAAAATTCCCCAAAATGACTGTGTTATGAGCGTGCATTGTGCAGTTTCTATGCACACTCGCAACTTTGCCAATTTTTTATATTTTTCACTTAAGATTTTCAACATTGCCATTTTTTCAGACCTCCTTATGAAAGGTACAGCTGTCATTTTGCACATCCTGCCCAGAATGTATTTTCACACCTGCAGCGCAGAATGGCGCAGTAGCTGTGCAGAATAAACTTTTGGAATGGATTAACAAAATCGCAGTTGCACTATTCATGAGGGGAGGTCCCATAATGCCTATGTTGAAAATTTGGTGAAAAAATTCCAAAACAAAGACCACATTACCAGCGTGCATTTCGCAGTTTCTACACACGCTTGTAACGTTGCCAATTTTTCCTGTTTTCAAGTCCAGATTTTTGACATTGCCATTTTTCCACAAAACCTCATGAATAGCACAACTGTCATTTTTCAAATCCTACTAAAAAGGTTTTTCTGCAACTGTGGCACAAAAATGGTGTTACAGTTGTGTGAAATTACATTTTCACAGGGGTCTGAATGTTTGTTGTAGTGGGTGCATGTGGTGAGGTGCTAAGAAGGTTATGTTGAACATCTGGGGTGAAAATTATTTGAGATGACAGAGTTATGACTATTTGTTGCAATTTCAGTACACCTGCTCATAACTTAATGTGTGGAAGCGCAGGGGCCCAAGACCCTTTTGTTTCAACAGCTAGATATATATGTGCATCTGTGGAGGGATGGGAGGGACCCTGCACTCCCACAATGACATATGGACACTGTTGTATTATCTGCATGGTGGGATGGGTGCACAGAGTCCTATATGGACACTGTTGTATTCAGACTCTGCACTCCCACCGTCACATATGCACACTGTTGTGCTACCAGGATGGGAGGGCAGGGTCCTCTCACTGTGACATATGGACACTATTGTACTATCTCGATGGAGGAATGGGAGTGCAGGGTCCAAAGGACTCCCACCATGACATATGGACAGTGTTGTACTATCTTGATGAAGGGTTTGGACCCTGCGCTCTCACTGTGACATATGGAAACTGTTGTACTATCTCGATGGAGGGACTCCCACCATGACATATGGATACTGTTGTACTATGTTGTACTATCTGGATGGAGGGATGGCCATGACATTTGGACACTGTTGTACTATCTGGATGGAGGGATGGGAGCACAGGGTCCAAAGGACCCTACGCTTCCACAGTAAAATAAGGATACATTTATACTATCTGAAAAAAGAAGGGAAATTCTTTGCAAAAAACTTCATTAATGCCTCACTTAGGGTGAATACCACAGTGACAAAAGCAGGGAAATGTGATGTTAGGGTTTTCAACCCTACCACTCCACCCTCCACACACCAACAGGCATTGGGGTGTGCCATTGGGTTATCAGGCCTAACTCTCACCCCATTGTCCTATACTGTGGTGTGAAAGCTTATTTACACATGGAATGGGGTGAGAGTTGGGCCTAACAACCCAATGGCACACTCTGATGCCTGTTGGTGAGTGGAGGGTGGGGGATGGGGTGGGTGGTAGGGGAGGGAACCCTGGGGGTGGGGCATTAGGGTTGGAAACCCTAACAACACATTTTCCTGCTTTTGTCACTGTGGTATTCACCCAAACAGATGCATTAATGAAGTTTTTTGCAAAGAAAATATATATATGCCTCATCCCTATAGTTAGGGTTGAGTAGGCACTTCAATGTTAAACTCAAAACTCTGTACTTTAATAACTTTGCAACTGTTCAATGGATTTGCATGAACATTGGCATGCACTGTCAGCCATGGTAAGTCTATGTATGTGGCAAGTTACATTCTGGTTGGATATGTAGGTTCTGAGTTCCAGATAGGTGAAAAAAGCATTTTGTTGCTCATTGGCTTTGCTGGGATTTTTCTTTGAATTTCCTTACAACCCAGATGGTTTGGAATTTTGGCCTGAAATCTTCAGGGCAGAAAGAGACTAGCCCAAAGGTGTGCCTTTTGCTAATCTGGTGAAAAAATAATAAGCCATTTGTACATTATTACATTTTAAAAATTAGAAAAAATAGTTTCTGAGCATGCTCAATAGGCACTAAAAGATATCGGTATGAAACAAAAAAGGAATCCTGTTTCATATGGGAAAATTCCTTTTTTGTATGGCCACCATCTTGTTTTCAGTTTCTCCTGAGAAATTCAAATTTCGAACCCCCCAAAAATGATATTCTGGGGAGGAACCAACACATGTAACTTACTAAATGGGACCCCCTTAGGTGCATTCTGCACTTTATTGCTCGAGAAATGCCCTTAAAATGTGTTGTATTTAACACTGAAATTCTTTTTTCTTATCGGCGGCATACTAAAAAAGATCTTGTTTCATATAATGATTTATGAAAAAAGATTTTTTTATGTATGTGAAATCAATGTATTTTAATAGGATTTTCAATTTTGGTGCATAACTTTGCCATTTTTACATTTTTACACCAAATTTCCAACATAGCCTTTTGGAGGCCCCACCTCATGAACAAGATGACTGTCGCTATGCAACTCCTGCCAGAAAGGTGATTCTGCAGTCGTCTGGTGAATTCTCATTTTGGGTGGGATTTGCATAATGACAGCTATATTATTCATGAGGTGTGGTCATAAGAAGGCTAGGTTCAAAATATGGGGTCAAAATATGTAAAAAAGGCAAAGTTATGACCATTCATTGCAATTTCACTCTGCACACTCGTGTAACTTCAGAAATTTTAATGACTTTGACCCAAAATTTTCAGCATAGACTTGTTATTTCTCCTCCTCATGTATGCCACAGCTGTCATTTTTAAAATCCTAGTCAAAATGTGTTTTTGCAACTGTGGTGCGGAATGGTGTTGTAGTTGTGTGGAATAACATTTTGGCAGGGTTTTGACAATTTTCTGTACCAGGTACATGAGATGAGGTAATAAGATGGCTATGCTGGCAATTTGGTCACTGTTGTCCAATAAATTGGAGTTCAGGGCTCTACCACAGCAACATACATATATGCATTTATAGAGGGATGGGAGCACAGGGCCTGAAAGGCACTGTACTCCTAAGGCAAATAAGGCTATGATTACACTATCTCAAAAAGTAAGAATATTCTTTGCAAAAAATGTTGTTAATGCATCAGTTAGGGTTGATATCAAATTGTAAAAAGGAGGGAAATACAATGTTAGGGTTTTAACTCTAACATTCACCTTCCTGCACACACCAACAGGCATGTGGTGCCCTAGGTTATCAGCCTCTAACTCTCACCCCATTCTCCTATATTGTACCCATCTCAGCTTAAGTACTTATGGAATGGGGTAAGTGTTATGGCTGACAACCCCAAGGCACACTCTCGACACCTGTTGGTGTGTGCATGGAGGGAGTGGGGTGTTTGGGTTGAAATCCTAATGTTGTATTTCCCTCCTTTTTATAGTGTGATATCAACCCTAACTGATGCATGAATATATTTTATTGTATATTTCATAAGCAAAATTTTATTGCAAATGTGAAGTGTTAAAATATTTCTCAGCAGGCATTTCTCACCCAAGGCTATGCAGTTCAATATGATTAGGTCAAGACATTTAAATGATTCAGTTCTACAAGAAGCAACACTAATAGGTATTGTAGAATTAGATGGTGCAGCTGGACAAACATTGGGTATTTTATTTAAAATTTAAAGTGGTAGTGTGTGTGGGTAGGTAAAGGTAAGTGATTTTTAATAATTTGTTTCTGCAGTCACTTTACTTGTAGTGGGGATAGCAAGGACAAAATGGAGGCCCAGTTAGAGGGTTCCTATATAGACACTCAGAGGCAAGAAGGGAGGGAAGTACTTTTTGGGAAGTGCCGCAAAAGGAACTTTGTAAATATGGATGCAGAGGAGCCTATAGAGTGAGAGTTGAGCAACGAGGATGTTGTATCAGGAATGAAAAGGATGAAGCTGGATGATGATCCCACAGACACAGATGACAAGACCTAGGGGATACTGCAGAAGCATGATGCTGTCTGAAGTAGAGGCACTGCAGGGACTAGCAGTAGTCATCAGATGATGTCAGCAGTAAAGGCTAGTTTTGCATCAGGATGAACTAGATGAGGCAGAGTCTGCCATGCACTCCTCATCTAATACTGAGAGCCGAAAGAACTAACCTATTTCTTTTCTAAATAATCTTAACTAAATCTAAAAGTAAACAGCAGAAAAGCAAAATGTTTAGTTTTTTTCAGCTTCCTGAGGCTGTTGTTTCTGTAAAGTTATGTTACTTTTCTTGACCATGCACTGACACAGTACTGTAGTCAGTAAC
The DNA here is from genome assembly GCA_016271365.2 of Neoceratodus forsteri. NCBI lineage: Eukaryota > Metazoa > Chordata > Ceratodontiformes > Ceratodontidae > Neoceratodus > Neoceratodus forsteri. The sequence goes on along the minus strand of CM057455.1, from coordinate 1,428,860,633 downwards.
AGAGCTATCATTAAGAATGTATTTGTTTAATAATAAAGAAATAAAGATTACGTTTTAATACTTTAGAAATAAATGAAGAAATACAACTTGTTTTGATGACTACTACCAAGTTCTGTTACTTTATTTTTTTGTAGGTTTCTATGTTTGACTGAGATACGGCAACAAGAGGATATCAAATAAAGCCCCACTTAGATGGTACATCCCCTTAACTGGGATATTATCAAATTAATAGAGGTATCCATATTAAGCAGTGCCTACTGTATTTAAGGAGATCTACTTATGAGTGATAGTAAGTCATGTTGTATTGAGATGTGCCACTTGTCTGACTGTCATAAGATTAAGTGCCTGGACTTGAGAGAAAAGGAACTTAGGGAGAAGTAGGGCTGGAAACAATGTTCATTTAAAGGGGCTTAACACATATTTAGTCTACACAAAAAAACACCATGTATGCATAGGCAGGTGTACTGTTGTTTATCTAATGGGATGTTGCTCAACCATTTTCCATAGAATACTTTAGGAGGTTGGGGGAACCCAATGTGTAGGAAATTCAGGGACCTTGAGGCAGAGTTAGTGGTACAGCATCTGACAAGTAGCACAATATGAGGTGCTCTTGGATCTGCAAGTCCATTACTGCAACTGACATGAGAAGTTCACAATGACAGATGTACTGACTGCAGTGAAGGCAAGAGGGGAAGGACTAGAGGGGCTGGCATGGGTGAATCACCAGACATAACATCTCAGAACTCTTTCACCCTGTTGGCAGAAACAATCCATGAGGACTGCACTAACAAGCTAACAACAGTTGACTCTCAGAAGTGATGGTTCACGTACAGAACGTGCCTCAAGGGAAGTTTCAGGCAGAGTGAGGTGGAGTAGAAAGGATGTCCTGATCATAGGAGATTTTTGTACTTAGAGGGAAGGCTAGGATGGTGTGCAACTCTAACCAGAGGAAATATCCATCATAAGTTGTGCAGGGGCAACAACAGACATGTTAATCCAAGAACTGAAGACTCTGACCAGATGGCGGGGGCAGACATTATGCTACACTTAGGTACCAATGACCTGGTGAACAGCATTATTGAGAAAGTTAAGAGCAGGTTCAGGGGTTTAGCTAGTAAGATGAGGACAGCTGCAGATACAGTAACCTTCTTGGTGGTGCTGCCAGTGCCACATGACCATTAGAGTAGAAAGGATAAAATATTAGAGTTTAACATGTGGCTAGCATAGTGGTGTGCTGAGAAAAATTTCCATTGCTTGGCTGCTGAGAAGCTTTCTACAAGGACAGCTGGCTGTTCACAAAGGATGGCTTGCATCTGAGCAGAGGTAAAGCCAGTGGGTTTTGGATGGTGCTGTGTGAAAATAACATTCTGTCGGCAGGATTATTACAAAGTTCGAATTTCACTTCTGAAATATTTCTGAATGTACTTTGACAGCTTTCATGAAATTCAAACTTAGAACATTGGAATGAGATTATGTATTGATATATTAAACTGTGGAGTGGAATTTTGCAGAGGCAATTATTCTGTTATTTCTGTGTTTCTTACTGAAATTACAACATAAATTGTGGATTGGTGTATTAAATTGTGGAATGGAATTCAATATGATTGTCATTTCCATAGTTCATGTGAGGCATGCCACAACTCTGCCAGAAAATTTTGCAGAATGGACTGAAAATTCCTGTAGAACATAGAGAGAATTCAGTTTCGGGAAATTGTTTTTTTCAGTTTCTGCTTCACACACGTTAAGGTCAAAGCTAGATAGCATAACTAGTAAGATGTTAAATTAGGTGAGGAGAGGATAATAATAGTGTACACAAGCATACACTGAGACACAAAGGGAACTAAGATGGCTCTCTCTCAACACACACACACACACACACACACACACACACACACACACACACACACATATATGACATGGAAAAAGGGGTATCAAGAAGGGGATAGGGTAGAAACATTGGGCATTCAACTGTCACCAAGCATAGGAAGCAGAGAAGTGAATGGAAGAGAAGGTCAAGAGTGGTGTATACGAAGGCCAGGAGCTTAGGAAACAAAATGGATCAGTTTCAAGTGATTATGGTATCAGAGCAGTTGGATATAGTGGCTTTTACAGAACATGGCCTAACCAAAACAATGTCCCAGGCTATACCCTATGTAGAAGGAAAATGGGTGTAATGGGGGGGGGCAATATATGTGAAGGAGATCCTTTGGGTCTCAGGGACAACATAATCTCAGGAAGGTGAGTGTTGAATCACCATGGCTCCAAGTGACTGAAGAAAGGAGAAAAGGGTACAGGATAGGCTGACAAACCAGATGGTTTGTACAGACGAGGACCTTCAGAGATCGGGAAGCCAACATACCATAGTATATTATACTAATCAGATTAGTATACAGCAGGGGCAAGAAGTCAGAAAAGCCAGATGTTTGTAGTGGTTATGCAGCACTGCTTCCTCATCCAGTGGGTGCAGGAGGCAACCAGAGGGAGGCAATCTTAGACCTTGTAATAGCCAGCCATGACTCATTATTAATAACCCAGTAAGACAGATCTATCAGGTACTTTGTAGTTCAACATTGTGATGAGTTCCCGACAACCATATATCAACACTGTATTCCTTGAGTTTTAAGAACACTGAGTTTGACTAAATGGTAACATTAATCAAAGAGCAGCAGAAAAATATAAATGAGACAGAGGGGGCAGAAAAAAGTGGATGAAAACTAAAGAGACTGTAATTGTGGCATCCAAGGAGTGCATTACATTTGTAAGTAAGGCAAGGAAGCATAAGAAACCAATATGGCAAGACAAACAAGTAAAAGAAGCAATAAAGAAACAAGCATTTGTCAATGCCAAGTGTTGCTTGCTGTCATTAGCAGTGGAAGTGCAATAGTTAGACAGATGCAGTATAGGAATGGCAGTGAAGTATTGAACTGATGATAACTCCACCCCCATCCTGTACAGATGGAGAGGCATTGGGGTGTGCTTTTGGGTCATCGCCCATAACGGTCATGACATTTCACCTCACCCTGCCCTGTAGACACAAGTGTTGAGGTGTGCTTTGAAGTGTTTGGGCTTTACACTCACCTCATTCCATAAGGAAATACACTGAAGTGGGTGCAGTATAGGAGAATGGGGTGAACTCTGGGGCCAAAGAGTCCAAGGTGCAACTTGATACCTGCCACTGGCTACAGGATCGGGGTTGACTGGCATGAGCATTACTGTCGACAATCCCAAGTTAGACCCCTGATGCCTGTCAGTCCCTGCAGGGTTGGGCGTTATGGTCGAAAACCCTAACACCCTGGGTGTTTCTTGGTATTTTTACTCCAAGTTTTCAACATGAGCTTTTTGTGATCCCACCACATGAACAGTGACACTATCAGTTAGATAGCTGAAAGGTGATTTTGCACAGTGACTGCACCATTTGGTGCCACAGGTGCGAAAACACATTTCGAACAGGATGTGAAAAATGACAGCTGTACTGTTCATGAGGAGGTGTACAAAATGGCAATGTTGAAAATCTGGAATGAAAATATGGAAAAACTGGTGAAGTCATGGGTGTGCATAGAAACTGTGCAACGCACACCCATAATGTAATTAGTTTTGGGATTTTTTACAGCAGATTTTCAACATAGGCATTTTGGGACCTCTGTTCATGAACAGTGTCACTGTGATTTTCTTAATCTATCCCAAACACTGATTTCCCACAGTGACCATGCTATTCTGCACTGGCAGCACGAAAAACACATTTTGGCCAGGGTGTGAAAAATGACAGCTGTACTGTTCTTAAGGAGGTGTGGAAAAATGCCAGTGTTGAAAATCTGGACTGAAAAGATTACAAATTCGTGAACTTACATGGGTGTGTGGAAACTGCACAATGCATGCTTGTAATACAATCATTTTATAGACTTTTGTCACCACACTTTCAACATAGCCAGTTTAAGGTCTCTGCTCACAAACAGTGTCACTGTGATTTTCTTAATCTGTCCGGAACATTGATTTCGAACACTGACCATGCCACTGTGCGCTACATGAGCAAAAACACATTTCTGGTGAGATGTGAAAAATGACAGTTGCACTGTTCATAAGGAGGTGTGGTAAAATGGCAATGTAGAAAACCTGGAGTGAAAATATTAAAAATGCTCAAAGTTACAAGCGTGTGTAGGAACTGCCCAATGCACACTTGTAAAACAGTCTTTTTTGGGAATTTTTTCACCAAATTTTCAACATAGGGTTTTTGGTGGGCCTACCTCATAAACTGTGATATTGTCATTTCATTAATCAGTCCCAAAAGGTGTTTCCACACAGTGACCGCAAAATCATCTTTCGGGACAGAATAACAAAATGACAGTGAATGAGGTGGGGTCCCAAGAACCCCATGTTGAAAATTTGGTGAAAAAAATTCTCCAAAATGGCCAAGATATGCACCAAAGTTGAAAAAAAAAACATTTATGCCATTATACAGCTCACCGTCGTTTCTTCAGTTCGCAGTTGGCTTCAAAGAGTGCAGATGTGTTCCCTGTCCACTTAAGATCATCGCACCGGGGTCTGGAGGTAAGTATGGGGTGGGGTTGGAGGTGGGGTATGAAGAGGGTGGGTGCTGGTTGGGGAGGGACCACCAGAATCAAAGAGTGGCCGTTTTGTAATTTACAGGTATATTAAAAAAAAAAATACTGTGGAAGGTTTTCTTTTGCAGGGTCATATTTAATTTTGGCATGCTGGGTGGACTCTCAGCATGCCACCTGAGTGTCTGAGGAGGCAGTTGCCTGGGGGATTCGGCACCCGTCAGCACAAACTGAGTGCTGGGGTGGGGAACAAGAGCTGAGGGAGGATTGGGCACCCTCGGCACACAAGAAATTGGGTGTGAGCATGTTGATGGGGAGGGCCCCATCGCAAAAATTACCAGAAAAGGGCACCTCTGTTGGCACATATAAGTGTGGAGGATGGTGGCAAGAGTCGAGGGGATTGAAATCTACCAGCAGCACACAACAAATTTGGGAGGGTGGGACATTATGCCAATGGGCAGTGGGCTCCCCCATTGGCAAACTGAACTAGAAGGGGACACCCCATCGGCTTTTTTTTTTAATTATTGAAATGTTTCACCAGGAAGGCATACTGAACAGTGGGTAGCAGCTTTCCATTGGTTTCCTGGGGACTGTGAAAGGTCGACGGAGAAGCCATTGCCATGGGAACACAGCACAATGGAGCTGTGTAATTGGCTGCTGCAGTCAGGGATGTCCCACAGTAAAAACAGCTGATTGCGTAGTGACAGGGCACTCCCTGATTGCAGTGGCTAAGTTCCTTTGATCTAGTGGCCTGCTCATTAACTGCCAGTGATCGACAGCATGCTCCTCTATTGGCTGAGGCAGAGACCAGCCCCTGAATAGGCTGCTGCCATTTGGCACAACACTGCTGCGCCTCCACAACCTGCTTGTGAAAGAAACCTGACACAATGTGTTTCTTGCACATGCATGCAAGCAACACAAAAAGGAAGAGTGTTTAGGGTCCAAAAAAGGAAGCAAAATAATACCAACAGGATTTTTGCAGCAGCTCACTAAGATGATGAAAGCAAACCCAGAGCAAAGGATAGCGGACGGGGTTAAGAAAGATGACAAATCTTTGGTTAGGTACATATTTGAGAACGTGTATTACAGTATGCACCGCAAGCCCATTGGTCCACAGTGTGGTTCAATGGGCTTGCAGCTGCTACTGTAAACTTTCAATTGGCAGGCAGCCACGGAGGTATGTGGGTGGGTTTGCTACCCGCCGATGATGGGGGGAGGCTGGATGGGCTGGGGATCCTGTGTGGGTGGGCGGTGCCACTGGACCACCAGGGAATTGTCATAGTGCACTTTACGGGTGAGTGGGTTTACTGGCGGGGGGGGTACCACTAGATTACTAGTGATATCAATGTCAGCTTTACTAGTGATTGGAGGTACGAGCAGGGAGGGGGGAGCCACTGGACCACCAGGGCTATTACTTTTAATAGAATACAGAAACCGGTGCTATGGGAGGAGACGGGTACCATTGGGCCACCAGGGATATTACTTTTAATACAATGCAGCAATCGGTGCTATGGGAGGGGAGGGGGGTACCACTGGGCCACCAGGGATACTGGATTCACAATACTATGGGCAATAGGAGCAACAGGATGGGGGAACCTCTGGACCTCCACTGCCAGCATCGCATGTTGTGCAGGGCGTCATGCACATTTCGCTGGCTAGCCCTACACAAGTCATGCAAATGGGGCCATAATGACATGCAAATGTCTCCATTTGCACCTTGCATGCATTATGGCTCCATTTGCATACTGGTGTCTGAATATCAGGAATTTGCACACGGTGTATCTCTGATGCGCTGGCGCATTTCCGATTCCTGGTATTCAGGCCTGTCTGGGGGATGCACCAGTGCATTGTATTTGCACAGTGTGCATTATTTGATGTATTCAGAAGAGATGCGCCATGGCACATCTCTTTTGAATATATTCCTTTGTTGCTCCAGTGCAACTCAGTTGCACTGAGCACCCACTTGCACCACTGCCAGGCACAGTTCTGAATATCGGGCCTTTGAGATACACACGATGAATTATTAACTGGTTTGGTGGCCAGAAGCAGGGGTTGTGGTGGGTGGAGACCCAAATGAGTGTAGATGGGAACTCTATGGCATCTTTCAGGGACTGTTGCTGGGGCCACTACTGTTCATTAGTTTCATCAACAATCTAGAAAGTGTGGTCTTTAGCAGTCTGCTTAAGGTAACTGGCATCAGTAAGTTGGTCTTGGAGTTGGAGTCCCTAAAGGATTAGGACAGACATCTGAAGGGCATACACAACTTCGTCAATTGGTCAGACTCTAGGAGTCTCAGATTCAATGTAACCAAATGCAATATGATATACTGTACATGGGGAGGAAGAACCTTTATACTTTGTAAGACTTCTCTTCCTGCTAAGGATGAGGAAAAGGGCATGAGGACCATGCTAGATATGGCATTGAAGCATGACAAGGAGTGCATTTGTGCTCTCAAGAGGGCCAGGAGAATGATCGAGTAGATCAAAAGGGGTGTGACCAGTAGAGTAGCTGAAGTAATCCTGCCACTTTGAAAGGCCCTGGCCAGGTCCACCTAGAGTATCATATGCAATTCTGGGCATCTAAATATAGAAAGAACACTGAGCCTGTCAAGAGTATGCAACACATGGCCATCAAAATGACCAGTGGTAAGAGGTGCAAAAGCTATGAGGACAGGCTGGAGGCACTTAACGTGTTCACCCTGGTAGAAAGAGGTCATAATCTTAATCTTCTGCATACTCAAGGGCATCAACAAGTTCAAACAAATGAAGTTCTGGATTTCTCCACCAGTACACTGGGGCACACCATGGTGCTTAGAGGTTGTAATGCAGTGAAACCAGCCCAGATGCAGTGCATAATATTGCAGATTTCTTCAGAATGCCTGCAGAAAACAAAGCAATTTTAATGGCAGTTAATCTCTTTTATCATGCAGAAATCTGTGGCACTGCACTGCATCATGCTGGGCTCCATGAAATAGAGACAACTTAAGGATACACTTCTTCTCCTAAGGGATGGTGATGGTGAACCTATGGAACAGCCTACCAGCAGAGACAATAAATACGAAGACAGTACAGGGCCTCAAGGCAAGCCTGGACATATTTCTGTTTACCAGTGGAATTACAGGTAACCCTGGGTAGGAGAGTGGTTGGAAAATTCCTGTAAATTAATGCCTGTTTGAACAACATCCTTAATCTTTTTCCTGTGAGGTGAGGGGTGGACCTGATGGACCTAGTGACCATTCCAGCCTTAAATTACTGCATTAATAGGTTACAGTGCATGGTCATCAAGGAGCTAAAACCGACTCTCCTTTCTTTCAGTTATATTCTTAATTTCTGTCCACATGTGGACAGCAGAATTCCCTGTTCTCTGTCTTTTTTTCACCTTGGCCCTTAAATAAGCTCAGAAATGAGAACATCTGACAACCTCCACAGTAGTTTGATTCCTTCATTAAGGCTCTGCTGATTATTACTATCACATTAACCATGTTAATGTGGTTAGATTTCCTCTAGCCATTGCGATGCTAAGCAAGTAAATCAATAGTACACAGGAGATAAGAGATCTCACCATCAGGTACCCATTATTCTCTTTTAAATTCTGAACAGCTTGATTACTAGTTTATCTTGTAGAAGTACAGTGCAATATTTGTCATACCCAGGTCACCATATCTCTCTGTGTGAAAGTGGAATGCTGCAGAATGCAAGACAACATTTCTTACCTGAAACTCATCTTCTTGCTCTGGAAGAAAGAGTTTTCCCTTTTTGCTTCCCTTGAGGAATATAGGTCCCTCTATCCCTTCATCTCCATAAACCCAGAGCATGACATTGGCTTCAGTTCCTGTGCTGCCTGTCAAGACGGAGATACTCCACTCATTATCCATTTGAGGAGGCTGCTCTGCGCTGTGGGACTCCTTAAAATCTCCTGCAAATTATAATGCAAGTCAAAATGTTTCTTATAGTGTACTTTCAGGGTTTATACTCTGAATACTCAAACCTGTTCAAATCAAATCTGACTATATCCTAGAGGATTTCTTTTCTTATTATTATAGGTAGAGGTTATGAGAGACTCCTTTGAGATTCTTACCCTCACTGTGGAAGATTCTCCTAAGAGTTAAAGCAAAATCACTGCTGCATATCTCTGAGCTGTCCCTGTTTAGTTTTTGAATAGGGTATTGTACGAGCCTGAGTTTCATTCCATATATGTATTATTCTTTAACTGCACATTCAGGTTTCCATGCACAAATTCTGTGCAACATTTGGCCCATTGACTATGAGGACCATGTATTGTAGACAACTGCTTTACAGAGTTTGTTTCCTGACTTTATGATTATCGTTCTGACAATTTTGCAGCCAAAGCCTGTGAGAGCAAAGAGGAATATGTACTACTAGAGAGGAGACTGAAATATTCGCAACCCAATTAAAGAGCCACTGACACCTCCAAGAGAACATTGTAAAAATATAATATTTGGACACAAAGCAGTTTATATCTCTCATTGGCTCTGTATTTCTTATGTCCATTATTTATTACTGTGGTCATATGCATAAGGTACCTGGTCAATACAGCGATTCAAAAACCGAGCGACAATGACCGTGCTGTGTGAAGAGTGTCTGCATTTAGATCGATAGGGGTATAATAGTGTTAGGGAATTACCTCTACCCCTGTAATTCTGTACTAATATCTAGCAAGGTTGAAGTAGCCATGTGGGTGTAGCCTGGTCAAGCCGCTCCCATGGTGGAGTGGCTAAGTCACCAGCACATGGTAGGGCTTGAGACTTTGGACTGCAGTTCAGCTCCCCCCAGGTCTCCCTATGTTGGAACTTTTTGCTTTGTCTTTTTTTCTTTTAAACACAATTTGTGCACCTTCCTGAGTTTCTCCCCATCCCCTAAGTCCACCTCCCCCCCTGGAATTTGTTATTTAAGGTTTGGGGGCCCACATTGAGGGGTGTTGGGGGTGGAGTCCCCAGAAAAATAATGAGTTACTATTGTTTTTAATTGCTGTGCGTTATTGCTGGAGGATCGCTGTTGTGTCCGATGTTATGCTGGAGCACAGCATTTTGCTTGTGGCATTTATTGCTGAATGTTTTTGTAGGTGACATTTTGACCCTGTGCATATGCATCAATATGATATTTGTTCCTTGAGATTGTATTAGCTCCTATTGCTTTTTCCCAACCAGGTGCCCGACATTCAGAGATTTGTACAGGCGTAAACAGGTCTGTGCCTGCAAAAATCGGGATTTGTCCCAGACCCTTATATTCAAAAGGGGCTGTTGCACAGGCAAAGAAGTCTAGGGCCTGTGCAAAACACAATTTATGCAGGTGGGTGAGGGGAAGGGCAAAGCTATGAATAGCTGCGCTACCCCATATTGAAGGATACCTAAACAACATTTTGACAACAAACTATTCAAAACTCCGTAGGTTACTAAAGGAAAGGCTGCTGTATTCATTAAGGCTAAAACTATATATATATAATTTACCTAAATGTGGTTCCAGGGCATTTGAATATTGTAAAAATCAGCCTTCTAATTTAAAAAAAACTGTCTTACCTGCTTCCTAAAATGGCTGTCAAATGTGTCATGTGATGACATAATTTGAGCCAAAGTCAGAAAGGTATATGGCTCTCTATAGTGCTAACTAGTTATTTTTTCCCTTTGTATAGAATTGTTTCACCCAAAAGGTCAAAACCATGTGCATTATTTTGTATAATACACATGTTAGGCTATGGTTCTGTCCATTTTGTTTATTTTAACATGCTGAAATTGTGTTTTAATCCAACCGACTTTCTCTGTGGCAAACCACAGTGCAGTACAAATCTTGAATAACCTGGTGGTCTAGTGGTTATGGTGGATCCAAAATGCTACAGTGGGGGTGCTGGAGTGGTGTGCATGCTTAATATGCACTTTTTAACATTTTTATTAAACCTTTATATTTTCTGCTATTCTTTTCTAGTACGTTTTTGACAGAACCTATAAATGTAATCCATAGTTTGAATGTAAACATCTGTACAATCAATAAATCAGACTTCTTCAACAAAGTGAAGTGCAGCAGCAGCATGCAAGTACATTACTATGTGTGTGTGGGGGTGCAGCCACACCCTTCACTACCCCCTAGAGCCACCACTTTTTTGTAACAAAGTTCTTGTTCAGTCCAATGTTAGAGTTCATACTTTCTCAAAACTCAAATATATGCTTGTCTTGTCTTCTTTTTCCATGGGAAATAATAATAATAAGAAGAATCAGCATTTATATAGTGGTTTTCATACACATTGTATCCCAAAGTGCTTTACAAGCAATACTAGACTGGTAGTGAAATGACTGAACATGTAGTGGCAGCCATTCTTACATTAATATCCACACACAGCTTTGGACAATTGCATGAACTGGTTTTATGGGAAGGGAATGTTGGCTGAACAATGGTCAGGTAGTGATCAAGGTGCTGGCAGCCCATATCTTATTTCTCACAGTAATCTGCTCATATTTCTCTCCTCTGTCTTCCCCTTCCCTGAATATGGCAGTACCTTGCAAAAGGTAGCTTCTCAGTCCCCTCTGGTATTCATCTGTCACTATTTCCTTTCACACATAAAAAACTGGTGATCTCATCATCTTTTCTGCATCATGAATGCAAGTAGTAGAGTCCCCGTTTTATTTTGACATATCAAATATAAACATATCTTTTCAGTAAGTCAGGCTGATAGCAACAGGGAACAAGGGGAATGATGGGCTTTCCTATCCTTAAAAGATCTAGGCTACCTTTGATTAAGCACTGCTAAATGATGGGTGTGCACATCATTATGCACATCATTTAATAGTGCCTTATCTTAGGTGACTTAGATCTTACATGGGTAGGAAAGCCTATTTTTCCACTTGTGTAATGCAGCTATCAACCTGGCTTACCAGAAGATCATGTTTATTATTAATATGTAAAAATAACATGGGAGACTGTACTAACCACATTCATGTTGCAGAAGGGTAGTGAACTCACCAGTTTTTGGTGTGGGGTGCAGGGAGAAGAATGAATGCTAGAGAGGGACTGCAGAGACCATTCCAGCAGGGTATAGCTATATTCAGACTAGTTGAAGACATGAAGGAAGATGTTGAGCAGATCACTGTGAGATCTGAAATGTGGGGCCGTCAGCATCATGATCACTACCTGACTGTGGATGAGAGCAGCCAATGATGACAAATACTCAGAGTGGCAGGGTTGCACCTAAACTGTTACTTGAATTCAGTGTAGGGAGATTACCCTCAGGCGGGAGGGGGGGGGTGTTGACGTTTGTTAGGACAGTATTGAGGGAGTTGTGTATAGCTCATTCAAGATTTGGAAGGGTGGTAGCCAGCCAACTCACACTGTGGAGTAGAGCACAGAAAAGTACTGGAGAAGAATTGCTGAGCACTGTCCTGCGGGGTTCTGCAGATCACAGGTAAAGGAGTAGACTGACAATAGAAGTGAGGTGGATATGCTCAAGGTATTAGTATGCCTCTCCTGCTAATAATATCGTTACCCATTCTAAGTGCAGCCCTTATGAGGGCATGAACAGCAGTTTTTCTGGTGGGTCATGATACTTATTGCTTGGCCCTCCAGGAAGACCTAGTTGTTGGTTAATGAGGTGGGAAAAAATACAACAGGGGAACTGTACATACTACCGTCACTGTGCAGAAGGGTGGCATTCCACTTAATGTTTACTGTGGGAGCAGAAGTCAAACACTGAGAATGTGGACTGGAGAGTGATTTGGGAGGCATTTTTTAACAGTGCCAGCTGATGATGCATGTTGGTATAGGTGTGTACAACTCTCTGAGGTACAAGATTACAATCTGAGGTATGATAATTCTCTTTATGAGACTGTAAGCACATATGCAGCACCAGGCAGTACTAAGGACAGGGTATGGATGGTGGGGTGTTCAGCAGAAGGCAGGCTAGGTCCAGGGGGTTCACATGGAAAACGAAAGCCTTATTTGTGGATTAACAAGAGAGCATGGGCTTTGGAACTGAACCAGACCAGTACTTTGCTCTGTGACCCTGAGCAAGTCATTACACTTACTTGTGCTCCCAGGCCACACCTGTAAACAAGCTTTCAGCTTAGTGTGTCTCTCCTGGCTAACAAAAAACAAAATTCAGTGCATCACATAACCACTCATCAGGTAATTGAAGTGTACTGTAATGCAGTTTGCCAAGGAAAAAGTCAGCTGGATTGTAAAACATTTTCCACAAATTAAACTAAATGAACAAAATCATAGCCTAATATGTGTACTGATCAAAATAATCCATGAGTTAATACATGGTGTTGATCATTCTGGTACAACAATTCAAAACAAAGAGGGAGAGAAGAACTAGTAAGCACTATAGAAATATATGTGGGTCTCTATCTTTGGCTCAGATGATGTCATCATGACTCATCACTTAACAGACTTGGCAGCCATCTTAGGGAGAAACCAAGGCTGTTTTTGAAAGTGAAAGGCTGATGTTTACATTTTTCAAAAGCTATGAAACTGCATTTATATTATTTACATAAATGTAGTTTCAGCATAAACGTAAACAGCAGCCTCTACTTTACCGTGTTATGAAGCCAGATTTTGGAGTTTGCAGTTTTAAAAAACTGCTTGTTTAGGTATCCTTTAAGTAGCATTGTGCTGCGTAAAAGGGGTTTTCGCAGTCCTTTTAAGCCATGCAAATACCACCAAATAAAATCCCAATTTACTTCAGGCAATCCTAGCAGCTGCTAGAGGTAATGCAGCCATTTAGCTGGTTGGCCCCTGGGGAGCACACCCACCCCCTTTTGTCCATCCCCCCCCAACCCCCCGCTCACCAGCCCATATGTAATAAATCAATCCCTGGTGATAGGGTCCTTCCCTCCCACCGATCACCAGCCCATGAGATAAAATAAGATCCCTGATACTAGTGGTCCCTCCTTCCTCCAGTAGCTAGCCCATTAGTTATAAGTACATATCCCTGCTAGTGGTCCCTCCCTTCTGATCACCAGCTCATAAGTTATAACAACATCCCTGGTGCTAGTGGTTCCCCCTCCCTCTGATCTCCAACCTGTAATAAAAGTTGCAACACTCCCTGGCATCCAATGATCCCCTCTGGCACCAATCCATGGTACTGCTGGTCGCAAGTTCCTACTCCCTGATGTCTAGTGCCCTACCATCACTGTGGCACCAAGTACCCAACCCCACAGTCACCTTACCAGTCTCCTCAGTCCCATGCTTGTATATGGTGACCAATACAGCCCTCCTCACAACTCCTCATCTGGCCACCATATGTCCAGGCATAGAGCATGCCCTTTATTTATAGGACAGGGTGATGTGCACTTTCCTATAAATAGGGGGCGTGCTCAATGCCTGGACATTCAGTGTCTGGCCAAGGTGGTTTAAGAAGGGCTGCACCAGTTTCCTTATGCATCCATGGCAAGAAGGAGACTGGCATGGTGACTGGGGGGTGGTTGGTGCCACAGTGTGGGGGCACTAGACATCAGGGAGTAGGGACATGCGGCCAGTGGCACCATGGATTGGTGCTTGGGGGACCACTGGATATCAGGGAGTGTTGGAACTTTTACTTTGGGCTGGCAATTGGAGGGAGGAGGGACCACTAGCACCAGGGATTTATGTCTACAATATGGGCTGACAAATGAGAGGGAGGGGAGACCATTAGCACCAGAGTTTTATGACTACGTTATGGGCTGGCAATCAGAGGGGGGGGGAGCCATTAACAAAAAGGATTTATGCCTACATTATGGGCTGGTGATCAGAGGGGGGGCCATTAACAGAAAGTATTTATGCCTACATTATGGGCTGGTGATCGGGGAGACCATTAACAGAAAGGATTGATGCCTACATTATGGGTTGGTGATTGGAGGAAGGGGAAAACCACTAGCACCAGGGATGTTTTTATGACGTACAGGCTAGTAATCGAGGAGGGTTGACCACTAGCACCAGGGATGTTGTTATAACTTACAGGTTAGTCATCACAGGGAGGGTTAACCACTAGCACCAGGGATGTTTTTATAACTTACAGGCTAGTGATCGGAGGGAGGGTTGACCACTAGCACCAGGGATGTTGTTATAACTTACAGGTTAGTGATCAGAGAGAGGGTTGACCACTAGCACCAGGGATGTTTTTATAACTTACAGGCTAGTGATCAGAGGGAGGGTTGACCACTAGCACCAGGGATGTTGTTATAACTTACGAACTGGTGATCAGATGGAGGGGGGGGACCACTAGCATCAGGAGTATCTGTACATTGCTGGGACAGGGCAATTGAGGATGTGGGGCTGTGCTAACCTGTCTTGTTAACAATGCAAATGAGTCCATAATGGGCATACAAATAGCACCTCAGCACCCTGCATTCCCAATGGGCTCATTTGCATGGGTCCCTTTGAATACTACAGATAGCACTCTGGTGCTATCCATTCTGGTGATGTACTTTGGGATCCATGTTGGGGCAGTGCTACTTGCCTTAGCACTGCACCAACATAGCCCTATATTCAGTTGAATAGCGCTGGTGCACTGTTTGACTGAATATAGCATCCTCAGATTCCTGGTCAATCGCAAGGCACTGCACAAAGCTTTACACACCACTTTGTGCATTTTTGAATATTGGGCCCCATTCCCATGGCAGCAGACTGTGATGTTACAGTACAGCATCATTAAGATTTCAAGTTGGGAATAAGCTGTAGAGGCAGATGAAATCTAAGGGATAGCTATCTTGTTTTTATTGGTATTTCGTTAATAATAAAAATTGTAGAGGTGAAGTCTCTAGAAGATGTAATTCTCTAAATGTTGTGTTTTCCAATAAGTTTTCCCAAAGGCATCAGCAGCTCTTTAAGGACATATCCTAAAAGGAATAAAATCCAAGTAGCAAACTGCTCAGTTACTAATTAAATAATGTGTAGTATTACCAAATGTCAGAAAAAGTTAGAAAATATTATAATTATTAAAAAATGTTTAAACTGTTATATAGTTTATAATTTTGATACACAAAGATAGTGTTGGCATATTCTATTGGCATGAAAAAGCAATGTCAACATGTTATATTTTACAATTATGGGCCATGTCACACCTAAAAAGATAGCACTGACAACACTGTAGAAAAGCAGTTGAGGATAATGTTGACATATTCACAATGGGGCCTATGCACAAACATTTGGATTGCCTAAGTGTTGCGTATTCATGGCACATAGACAACCCTAAATCAGAGTGTCATGCAGCAGGGGTCCAGCAGACCCCCCCCCCATCAGCATTCATGCAAGGGGATTTCACCCCTTGCACACATGATCTCCTGGCTGATTGTGTAGCTAGCTACACATTGCAGGCAGTCCATGTCTGTGTCTTTGAGCATGCCCACACTCCATTACATTAACAAAGGTGTGGAGTGCCAGGTGCAGGGGCACATGATACAGCAGCAGGGACCCTGCTGTATTGTTTGCACACCACTCACAGAGTGCCTCCACAGATTGCGGGACCACAGAGTCACCACCTATCATGCTGCACTAGCCCTCTGGACTGACAAGATGGGCTGTATCAAACCTTTAGGCACTTGCTCACAAACGTTTATTTTAGCCATCCTGCACCTTCTCAGAATCCCCCCTGCTCACACGGAACAGAGGATCCACTACAGGACCAAGGACAGACATCTGGATGCCTGCCTGTGTCCCTTTATCCTCCCCCCATGATCATGCATGCTGGAGGGGAGGGGTCATGGAAAGGCACCCTGCAGGTGAGCATGCTTGTACATACCATGCATCTCTTGCACCTGTTCATAGGTGTGTAGCTATGCAGGCTGTGTACATATGAATCATGTCTCCCTAGCACATGGTTCTGCCTAGGGCCCAATGTTATTGATGCATAAAAACAGTATCACAGCTAGTTCTTAATGGCTGGACTCCAAGATTTGATAAAAAAAATCACTTTCTAGCCACAATGGTTCCAGAGTTAGACCTTTCAAAAGATTATTTCTTTAAAATGGGCCAACTTTGAAATCAATAGGGCTAGACACCTAATTTTTTAATGAAAGTGTGGAGTCAGCTAAGTTGACAGATTGATAAGACATTGCTACAGCAACCATATATCCATATACAAAACATAGAGCATTGTGTATGAGTAGTCATACACAACAAGGATATTCTTGTATCGAGAGGTTTCCTTGATAACAGATGACCTTGAGAGCACAGCTCGAGAGGTGCTGTGTTATCAAGGGAACTTCGAGATGCAAGAATATTCTTGTTTGTGTATGACTGCTCATACACAATCTTTTATACTGTATGGGTAGTCACAGCATAGAAAATCACACAAAACCAGCTAGTGAAGACAACTGAGAATAGAAATATTAACATTTTCTTTTTTTTAACTTGCACAGCATGCTGCAGATGTTTCTGCAAGTTCAAGTTTAAAAAAAAACTATTTTCAGTTTAACGGGATAAAGGAAAGCAACTATATGGCAGCATTCCAAGTTGTGCTGCTGAAGTAGTGACATCACTACTGCAGTAGAACAACATAATGATGTCACTGCTGCAGCAGAACAAGCATATTCCAGGCATGGAATTCCATGCATAACAGCATTCCACCATGCACTTGCATACTGTGTGACCCTGAGCAAGTCACTTAACTTCCCTATGCTCCCAGGTAGCACCTGTAAAAAGCTTTCAGCTTAGTGTGCCACTCCTGGTTAAACAATTGCAAATGAAAAAAATGTTCACTAAATTTCTAAAATTCTGTTACTTTTAATTATATAAACTGTATTGTTAGGATCTATACATGTTGATTAGACTCCAAGCTTTCACTTGAAAAACCACTACTTTCTATGCATAACAGTTTAAATGTTACAGCTTTAGACATATATTTTCAAGCATTGTAAAATATCATAAACAATTATTTTTGAAAGTGGTCAGAAGATACTAGTGCTTGTTCTGTCAAAGAAGAAACACACATATTTCTAGTTTCCCAAGCTGTCTTAAATTGTTTTACTTTTTCAAACATTCTAAAGGAAGTGGCCCACATAAAGTTGAGAGTCATGGCTCATGCCTATCCACTACCTATGAAAATGTTAAACCAAATTTATTTAGAAGAATTCAATGTTCTACACTTTCTGTCAATCTATGTCTGTATTTGCCTTATTTTTTGATCATCCATTTCCTAGATCGGGCTTCATTTTGCCCTTTGCTTTTGTAATATTAAATTCTTTATAATCTCTAATTTCATATATGTATACATCTTTTTAACCTAAAAAACACTTCCTGCTCTATTTTTCACAATTTTTAAGCTTCCTCTTCCTTATGTTCCTAGTGCAATGAAGAGGTAGATTTCTAACTATTCTTTCCTGTGCTTTGTGGTTTCAACTTGCAATATATCTCTTTTAACATAGTTTCATATTTTGTTTCATTTAGTGAGGGCTTTTCTTATTTATTTATTTATTTATGTATTTATTTAATTTATTTTATTTTGTTCTTTGGACACAAATGCTTGTTTACAAGAATGACCCTGGTACCAAAACACAAGTAGGGAATCCTCAGTGCAGATCAGGGAGAGGTGAGGCATGCCTAACCCAGGTCGAGCCCTGGATCCAAACATTACCTTTCCACAGTTTAAAAGTAGTTGGCTGTCAATCAGTTATGACTAGACGTTGGCAAACAATTAATGAGGTTCAACCATATCTCAGAGCTATCAAGAGCACATTGATAAAGGACCAGACTATCAACATACATCAATGTGTTACAGTGGCTAGCAACATTATGGCTGTATTTAATATACACCGCAATGGGAATAGAAGAGGACACAGTTTTGACCCTTTGGAAACACAAACATTTATGTCAGTTACTGTAAGTTATATTTCTTCGGAGTTCTACATGACTTGCTGCTTTCTGTCACACAAACAGCAGAAGATCCATTTTGTGGTAGTAGCAGAGGCCCCAAGTCTCTTGCCCTGGATGCAGAAAAAGCATTTGACTTTGTAGTGTTGGAGTATAGGTTTGAAACACTGAAAATGTTTGAGATAGGCCCCCAGTTACTACATTGGGTGGAAGCACTATATCATGCCCCCACATCACAAATCCAGATAAACGGAGGTCTGACTCCTCCACTGGGAGGTGGGGAGGGGAGTAGGGGAACCAGACAGAGATCCTCCTTTCTTCTTTATTATATCTTCTTGTCCTGGAGTCTCTGTCTGCTGCCATTCAGAATCACTCAAATATGGAGAGATGCAGCATAGCAGGCTGGACACATAAAGCAGCACTATTTGCTGATGCCTTACTCCTGTATCTTCAAAATCCAGCCAGGGGCTTGCCAGCAGTGTTCTCACTGCTGTGTGGCATTAATTGTCCTGAGAAGGTTAAACATGGTAAATATTTGTGTACTCCTAATGTGCCCATATTTATTTCAGTGCCTTCCAATTCGCATGCCAGAATCCTTCTTCTCTAAGATTAATAGTGTCATTAACAAGTTTATAAGGCAAAGATAAACAGTGAGGATAAAATGGGACATTCTGTAGCTCCCAGTCCACGAGGGAGGGCTAACCCTGTCCAACTATGAATGCTATTACTGGGCAGCTCAGCTACATTTCCTGCCAACAGGGGAAAGGCACTGTCACAATCATTATAAACATAGAAGTCGTTGGCAGATAAGGACCTCCTGGCCCACCTAGTCTGCCTTAGTTTCTGAACCTGCAGTTCCCTTACAGACCCTACTCAGTCTCTAGATTTTATCCAGGGGTTTATCTTGACCAGCCTAACTGAGGATGGAGGAAGAAGGCTTAGGATATTACCTGTGCAGGGGGATACTGTACTGAGTGTTAACATATCTGAAAGTTTCCCAGATATCTAGCCCCTTTACTAACACCCTGGCCAGGTTTTGGGTGGCTGCCCGAAAAAGTTTTCAGTGGAAAGCAGCTCGGTCAAGACATGCATTGTTATGAATTATTCTTAAAGGGGCCCCAAAGTATAATGTCTTTCTGCATCAAATTCTCCTGAAATGGGAAAAGAGGGGAATCTCATATATAGCTTAATTGATGGGGGGAGGGTGTCACCTGAAGTCCTTCCAGGAACTGCAAAGGGAGTGGGGTCTTTCTACAGGAGATCTGTTTGTGAACTTTAGGGTCAGGCAATTGTTACCCGAGGAACTAGAAAGATGGTAGGGATCCACCTCAGGCCTCCCAACAAACCCCTTGCCATCCGAAGAAGAGTTGTATGCTCCACAGCTCATAACTAAAATCCTTTTGCTTTATTATAGAATCTTATAGGGCAGTATGTACCACTCACTGAAAGAATACAGGCTCAATGAGAGGAGGACCTAGAACATAGAAAGGTGATGGCAGAAGGAGACTAAAGGTCCATCAAATCTGCCATTGAGATCCTGAGATCCTAGGTGATCCTGGATCCTAGTTGGTAGATTTTCTTGTGGATTTGATTCTAGCATACTCCTTATTTCAACCCCTTTTGAATGATGATACAGTCCTAGCTCCTACCACCTCCACAGGTAGTTTTTTCAATGGCTCCACAATCCTCAAATAATGCTTTCTAAGATCCCTCCTGAAGCACCCACCCCTTAGTTTCCATCCATGCCCCCTCATGTTTGAGTTGGGAGCCTTGGTGAATAGTTCAGAATAGGGTACTGAATTTAAACCCCTCATGTACTTAAAGGTTTCTGTCATATCCCCCCTTTCTCTCCTGGATTCAATTAAGTATAGGTTTATCACCTCCAGACCTCCCCCTTGTACAGCAGCCCCTGAAGCCCTGTATCATTCTGGTTGCCCTTCTCTGAATGATCTCTGTCCTGTCCATATCCTTCTTAAGGTATGGTCTCCAAAACTGTATGCAGTATTCCAAATGGGGTCTCACCATAGATCTGTACAGTTGAATTATCACCTCCTTGTGCCTACTGTCAAATCCTCTCCCTATGCAACACAAATATTTTGTTGGCCCTACTATATGCTGCATTTCATTGGGTTGTTTGTTTAAGGGTGTCACTAATAATAACTCCTAGATCACTTTCCTCTTTTGAGTCACTGAGTTAACTATAAGCACGTTAGAGATTAGGGTTAACCAATAACTATGGTTAGGAAGGGGGAAGGTGGGTGGGGGCATAGGCAGATAGCAGGGGGGTGGAAAGGGGAATTTAGAGGAGGGAAGGCAAGGGGTGGAGGGGAGGGCCTGCCAGGGCCTGACCCCTCCAGAATGCTGGGGACCCTGCTTTCACAAGGCAGAGGTCAAGCACGAACAGGAGAGAAGCAGGTTGTAGGCAGTGGGAGTTAGCGCACGTCAGGAAGGGAGAGAGGGGGAAGAGAAGGGTCTGCCAGGGCCTGGCCCCTCCTGTATGCTGCAGACACTGCCTGTACAAGGCAGAGGTAGGGCATGACAGGAGGAAACAAGTTGTTGGCAGCAGAGGTACAGCACGACAGGAGGGAAATATGCAGCAATGGGGAGTAGGCTTCAGAAGGACCAAGAGAAAGGGAAGTGGGAGAGAAGAAGGGCCGAGACCCAGCCCTGTCAGGAAAGAATGGGGTGGGACTAGGAGGTGAGGAAGGTGTCTAGGTTCTGGATCCCTCCAGGATGCAGAGAACCCTGCCAGGAGCCTATGCCAAGCAACAGCGAGTGGGTAGTGAGGGTAAGGTGGTGTATAGAGGAGGGAACGGGGGATGGGGGTAAGGTGGAAAGGAAGGGGTGCTGGGGGATGGATGTAGGAGGAGGGTTTTGCAGGAAAGAGGTGGGTGTGAAGCTGAAGCAGATTCATAGGGGAACAAGTTAAGGAGGATTGTATCAGGAGCAGCTAACAGAGAGAGTTATGTAAGGCAGAGTCAAGGGAGTGAGAGGAGGAGTGTCATATTTGAGGTGGGAGGGAGTTCCATATTTTAGGAAAGCGATGGGAGAAGCCTGATTGGTCGATGAGGGTGGTACAATGGGGGACTAGCAGGGTGTGAGTCCCGGAGGATCTGAGGGAGTGGGAGGAAGGTGAGGGGGGGAGGGAGCATGAGAGGTAGGAAGGAAGTACACCAAGCCAAAGAAATTAGCTTGGCACAGTGAACCAGGTGTCTATTAGCAAGCGAGTGGAAGGACAGGGCATGGTAAAGGTCACAATGATGGGTTTGAGATGAGGCATTAAAAACAAATCAACAGAAGGAGTTGAAAAGAGAGTCCAATCTGGTAAGGGAAGATATGGGAGCGGCAGCATAGACTACATCACAGTAGTCAAAAATTGGAAGGATCATCTTCTGGACAAGTTCTCGCCGGGCCGTAGGAGGGATGTAACTACGGTTCCTGTAAAGGGCTCCAAGCTTGGAGCGCAGTTTTTTCAGAATGGCGTCAATGTGGCCAGAGAAGCTGAGGTGTTGGTCCAGCCAAACCCCAAGGTATCTGAAAGAGGGGGTGTCTTCAAGGATTGTTCCATCAAGGGTGTGGAAAGAGGGTAATGGGTGGAGTCTAGACAGTCTCTGCCTAGTGAAAAAGGTCATGGAAACTGTCTTTTTGGCATTTAGGAATAGTTGATGTGAGGTAAACCAGAGCTGAATCTGGTGGAAATCATGCTGAAGAGTGGTTGCTGCATCAGCGGTGGTTTTACCAGAAGTTAACAAGATGGTGTCATTGGCATACATATGGATAGAAGAGGGTGACCAGACTGAGGGGAGGTCATTTAGGAAGATGGAGAAAAGGATGGGGCTGAACACAGAGCCCTGTGGGACTCCTGTGGAGATTGGGAGGGGTGGAGAGATTATGTTCTGAATCCTGACTGATTGACTGACTTTGGTACAGGACTGTTCACAAGTTTAGTTTGTAGTAACATTTTGCAAATTTGATGTATTAACAGTAGTTTGAAGCTGATCAACAGTGCTGTGTGGAACATAGAATTTTACTTGCAGAAATGTAATTCCACATTTGAAAAGCTTTGTGGAAATGTGTGGTGAACTTCACAGGATTCCAAGAAACACAGAAACATAGAATTTGCTGGCAGATAAGGACCAATTGGCCCAACTAGTTTGCCCATTTTCTCTGCCTATAGTATCACCACATATCCTACTTAATCTCTGGCCCAGTCACCCACCTCCTGTCCCTTTCCATAAGATTTCCTTATGCTTATCCCATGAATTCTTGAATCCCACCACTGTTTATGCCCCTACCACCTCTGCTGGAAGACTGTCCCAGGAATCCACCACTCTTTCTGTGAAGAAGTACTTCTTCACATCTCTCCTGAATCTACCCCACTCCTGCTTCTAATCATGTCCCCTTGTCCTTGAGAATCTCTTTTTTTGAAAGATACTTCCCTCCAGTACCTTATTTATAACTCTGAGGTGTTTAAAGTACTCTTTATCATATCCCCCTCTCTCTCTCTTCTCTCTTCCAGGGTGTACATATTTAGGTCCTTAAGTCTCTCCTTGCAGGGCTTCTAATGCAGACTCTGCACCATTTTAGTTGCCCTCCTCCGAACCAGCTCCACTCTTTCTACATTCTTCTGGAGATGTTGGGCTCAGTTCTCAAAACTCCTGGTGCAGTGCAAGGGGCTTGCCCCACTAGGAATGTTGCAAAGTGCCCCTTGCACTAACAGACGCACTGGGAGCTATGCTCAAATACAGCCTGCATCAACCGCAGACTGTGTCTACCAAAAGGGGTTTGCACCATCTGTGCACCACAAAATAGGCTGTGGCATGGTGCTAAGGGCTTGTGGCAGCACAGACTGCCAAATCCCTTAAATCAGTATTCTGATAACTGTGCCAGAGGGCAAATTTCTAAGTATCATTAGACCAGACCAGCCAGTGCTGGTCTAAGGGTACTTTGAAACAGTGGCAGAGTTTAGCAACCTGTGGCAATGTTCCACAGTCCCCCTGTCCAAGCCTGATCCCCCTA
Source organism: Neoceratodus forsteri (assembly GCA_016271365.2). Lineage (NCBI taxonomy): Eukaryota > Metazoa > Chordata > Ceratodontiformes > Ceratodontidae > Neoceratodus > Neoceratodus forsteri. Next base: position 1,428,837,265 of record CM057455.1, on the reverse strand, counting down.
TATGTAATAATTAAGTTCCCTGGTGGTCTAGCAGACCGCATCCCCAATCCTCAATGTCCCCAATAAATAGTTTATTTTATAATTCCCTCATGGTCTAGCGGACCACCCTCTCCGATCCTTGATGTCCCCAATGAATAGTTTTTTGTAAAATTTCCTGGTGATCTAGAGGACTGCCCTCCCCAATCTTCGATGTCCCCAATAAATAGTTTTCTGATAATTCCCTGGTGGTCGAGTGAACGCCCTCTCCCCGATTCCTGATGTTACCCGTAGGTATATAGAACTCCGTGGTGGTCTAGTGAACCTCTCTCCCCAAACCCTGATGTTGCCCATATATTTAAATAATAGAAACCCCATTCCTTGGTGGTCTAGTGGATCCCCACCTTGCAGGCAATGTCCCACCACCCTGCTCCCCCCATTCCAAAACCAAGTCAGCAACAAGCACAGCCTACTTCTCACCACCAGAGCCCATCACAGACTGAGCTCTCACTTGAATGCTATACTGCATTCAGTATGCGCTCACTGAATGACAGCGAGCTATGAGCAACATCAGGGAGAGAGGGTCTGCCAGGGCATTAACAAAAAACTATTTATTGGGGACATTAATGATTGGGGAGGGTGGTCTACTAGATCACCAGGGAATTGTGCAACAAAGTATTCATTGAGGACATTGAGGACTGGGGAAGGTGGTTCGCTAGACCACCAGGGAATTATACCAAAAACTATACATTAGGGACATTGGGGATCAGGGAGGGCAATCCAGTAGACCACCAGGGAGTTATAAAATAAACTATTTATTGGAGGATTCTAGGCAATAATATCACTGACAACAACATCGCAGCACAAAAGGCCACAACCAAAACATCGACAGTAAATCACAAAGTTGGTAAAAACACTTAACACACAAATACTGACAGAAAAGGAATACAATCAAAAAACAGCAGGAATTCTTTTTTGGAGGGTCTGCCCCCACACCCCCAGAATTAATTTAACCAACTCTAAGGGAATGTGTACCTCAGGGATGGGGAGAAACTTTGGAAGGGGAATATGTCTTATAGAAAAAAAAATCAGTTTTGGGACAGGGAACAAAACCCTGGTCCCCAGGTCTCCTCTGCTGCAGGAGCAAGTGCCTTGCCACTCCACCACAGGAGTTGCTCAGCCAGGCACCACACCTCCTGCTCTGATATCCATTCCCCACTATTGTTTTCCCTTTCCCGCCCACACATACAGTGACAGGGGTAGGCGTAACTTTGCAATAATGTAATCCCCCTGTCACTGTAAAGGCTCCCAAAATTGTAACCTGCAATATTATTGCAGTGATGTTCTTTAAAATGATGTTCTGTCCGGATACCTACTGGGGACATCGGGGATCAGGGAGGGGGCCCACTAGACCACTAGGGAGGTTTTACTTATATTAATGGAGTATCGGGGCTTGGGGAGGGTGCTAGATCACCAGGATTTTACATAATAATGGGGGATCTGGGCTGGGGGGGTTGCCGCTAGCCAACAGGGACATACTAGAGTGGTACACAGCCACCCCACAGATTGTGGTATACCCTCCTGATGCGCCACCTGTTTAGTGCATGGCCAGACTTGCTGCAAACTGAGGGACTTTTGTCATGAGACACTGCCTGATAGTGAATCAGGCACAGGGTACCTGGCACGCCGAGCACTGATGCAAGTTGCCTTTTGCTGCAGCTTGCGTAAATCTAAGGGCCCTTTGAGAATTGAGCACATAGTCTCCAGAACTGGACACAGTACTCTAGATGGGGTCTTACTGTCTTACTAGTGATCTATACAGAGGCAATACCACCTCCCTCTTTCTGCTCATCATACCCCTTCCTATGCACCTTGGTATCCCACTAGCACTCCTTACTGCCTTGTTGCACTGCCTGACTACCTTTATGTCATCTGATATGATTACCCCGGGCCTCCTTCCTGCTTGGTGGTCATCAATACCATTCCTCCAATTTTGTAATCTGAGCCTGTGTTTCTGTGCCCCAAGTGCATTACTTTGCACTTTTTCGCATTGAAACCTAACTGCCATACCCTTAACCATTCTTTGAGTTTTCTCCAGACTCTGCTCATCCCCCCCGTGTCAACCCTATTACAGATTCTGATGTCATCCACAAAGAGACAGACCTTCCCTTCCAGCTCCTCTGCAATGTCACTTAAAGGAGATAGGAAATGATTTTTACACGGTTAACTGCTCTTCCATCTTCCTTTCCATGCCAGTTATGTATTCTGATATGCTTTGATGATTTTTTTGATAAATAAATAATCTAACTTTGGGGTGACCTCAAATCTACATACAGTTCCACTCTCCTCACCAGCTACTGCTCTTTATTTTCATATCTCTAAGATATTTTATGACATCACAGACTCCCATTCCGTGCAATTCATCTGAATGGCCTGGAAAGGAGTTTGTGACGTTATAGAATGTTTAGGCAGTATGAAAAGAGACAGCAGCAACTGCTGAGCAGAGAGGGATTCAGGGTAGTTACAAAGCAACAAAATTAGATTATTAATTTAACAAAAAAGGTCAAAGGTATATCAGAATAATGGGTATCCAATAAAAGAACTGGAGGGCATCAAGAGATGTAAAAACTGTTTCCTATTACCTTTAAGACATTAAAGAGGACTGGTCTCAGCATTGATCCCTGAGGTTACCTTCCCTTCCTCTGAACGAATGCCATTTAATGCCACCCTCTGTCTCCTATCCCCTAACAAATTTCTTATCCAGTTTACCATGTTGGGACTCACTCATAAGCTACCCAGCTTGCTTGCTAGCCTCCTATGTGGAATGGTGTTGAAAGCCTTACTGAAATATAGGTAGGCCACATCCACCACTTCACCATTATCTAATTCCTTGGTCAACCAGCCAAAGAAATCTATCAGATTCGTTAGACATGATTTCCCCCATGACTCCATGCTACCTCGGGTCTTGTGACCCACTGGATTCAAGATATTCCACAATCCCTTTCTTCAGCAGTGAGTCCATTAACTTTCTCACCACTGAAGTCAGCCTGACTGGCCTGTATTTGATAGCCCCTTCCCTGATATCACTTTTGTGAAATGGGACTAAATCTGCCCTCTTCCAGTCCTCCAGATTCACTCTTGTTTCCAGTGAAATGTTAAATAGGACTGTCAGAGCTGTACTCAGTATCGCGCTAAGCTCCCTCAAAGACCTTGGATGCACACCATCTGGACCCATTGCTTTGTCCACTTTCAGATTATCAAGTCCTTCAGGACACTGCCCTCTGAAAAGAGCCTAGTGTCCTCCCTCCAATGCCCTATTACTTTTTTGTGGCCCCTCTCCTTCTCCTCCCTCTGTGAACACTGAACAAATGTATTTGTTAAGGATGTCTGCCTTTTGGTCTATTTGTGCATAGTGCCCCTCCTTCCCTTTTTAATCTTACAATCCCACCCCCGGTCTTCCTCCTTTTGCTGACATACCTAAAAAATGTCTTGTCTCCCTTCATTACCACCTAGGCTATTCTTTCTTCACTTTTGCCTTCACACTCCTTATTGCTCTTCCTGCGTATCTCTGCTTCCCCGAAACACCTCCCTATCCTACTCCTTCTATGTCTCCTTATACCTTCGGAATGCTACCCTTTTAGCCTTTACCTTTTCTGCCACCTCTTTCCAGAAGCATAATGGTCTCTTTTTCCTCTTGGTTATGCTCACTTGCTTGATGCAGAGGTTTGTTGCTTTCCCTATGTCACTTTTTAGCTTCACAAACTGTTTCTTCGCCCCACCTAAATCACCCCCTGCAAGATCATCATTGAGGCATTCACCCATCTTTCTAAAGTCTGCTGTCCTGAAGTCCAGAACCCTCACCCTTGTGTGATTCTGTTCCGCAGCCATCCTTATATTGAACCACACTGTACGGTGATCTCTGTTCCCCAAGTGGCCTCCTACCTTGATGTCTGCAATCAAGTGAACTGTGATTTTTTTTAAAGTGCACTGTGAGTTTATACTGTAAACCATGCTTTTAAACTGCAGAAGTAGGTTATGTGGGAAAACTTTAGAAAATGTAAAATTTCTCTGATCTTTTACAGTGGAAAAGTCTATTCTACCCAAGATGAAATTTTATGGAATTTCATGGAGTTTTGCAGAATTCTATGAAATTCCACAGAAGTGGGATTTCTCAATGCCACCCAGCACTAGCATCCTTCAAAACTGGTTTGGATTGGTTACAGCCAGTGTGAACGTTGCTTGAGTTTCTGACTACAGATTACATTTCTGTTCCCATCGCCTCCCCACCACAACGTTCAAGGGTTTCAATTTTATTTAACATAGAAACATAGAAACATAGACTTTGATGGTAGATAAGGACCGCTTGGCCCACCTAGTCTGCCCATTTCCCTACCTACAGGATAGGCTGCAGATCCTAGTTAAACAACAGCCTATTTCTTCCTACCCCCCACCAAGAATTGCCTTATGTCTGTCCCATGCATTCTTGAATTCTCCCACAGTTTTAGACCCCACAACCTCCTCAGGAAGGCTGTTCCTTGCATCCACTACCCTCTCTGTGAAAAAATACTTCCTCACATTGCCCCGGAACCGCCCCCATCTATCTTTAAATTGTGTCCCCTTGTTCTTGCACGTCTCTTTTTCTGAAAGATGCTACCCTCTTGGACTTTGTTGTTTCCACTGAGGTACTTAAAAGTTTCTATCATGTCCCCCCTCTCCCTTCCTTCCTCAAGGGTATACATATTAAGCTCCTTTAGTCTCTCCTCATATGGCTTCTCTTGCAGACCCTGCACCATTTTAGTTGCCCTCCTCTGAACTGCCTCTATCCTGTCTATGTCCTTGTGGAGATGGGGTCTCCAGAACTGGACGCAGTACTCCAGATGGGGTCTCACCAACTGTCTGTACAGAGAGATAACATGTTTTCTGCTGGTGATGCCTCTCCCTATGCATCCCAGTATACCCCCAGCCCTCCCTACTGCCTTCTCACATTGCTTGCTAACCTTAAGGTCATCTCATATGATTACCCCCAGATACCTTTCCTTTTTTGTTGTTGTTACTACCTCCCCCACCATTGTGTAATCTTCCCCTAGGTTCTTGTTTCCCAGGTGCATTATTTTGCACTTCTTTGCATTGAATCCTAGCTGCCATACTTCTGACCATTCCTCCAACCTTGCCAAGTCCCTTCTCATCCTTTCCACGCCTCCTTGTGTATCAACCCTGTTGCAGATCTTTGTGTCATCTGCAAAGAGGCATACTTTTCCTTCCAGTCCCTCTGCAATGTCACTTATAAAGACATTAAAAAGGACTGGACCCAGTACTGAACCCTGTAGTACCCCACTAGTAACCCTCTTTCTTCAGAGTGGACTCCATTTACAATTACCTTCTGTGTCCTGTTGTCCAGCCAATGTTTTACCCAGGCTACCACCCTGGGACCCACTCCCAGGCTGGTTAATTTGACTATTAATCTTTTGTGTGGGACTGTGTCAAATGCCTTGCTAAAGTCTAGGTAGGCCATGTCCACAGCCCCTCCCTGGTCTACTACTTTGGTCACCCAGTCAAAGAAATCTATTAGATTTAATACCATTAATGTCAGCTGATATCATTCTTTATACATAGTAAGCATATTTTACATGTGCAAAGAAAATGCTGGTCTTCCTAGTGCATGTCATAACAGTCTAGTTGTCATAGCACAGGGCTGAAAAACAGGAAGCTCAGGTTGAAATAATACCTGAACCACACACTTGATGTGTGGTGTTGAGCAAGTCATTTAAGGTACTAGTGCTTCAGACCACCAACACAAATTGGGTAAAAACAGGAGCCCACTTAAAATAAGATGTTGTATTTCAGTTGGGATATCCTAGGTGAAAGAAATTAGGTTGGGTCCCTACTGTGCTGCCCACCATGGTGAAGCATTCTGTATTACATATATCAGGTCCCTGTGTGACAAGTTGAATTAACTGCCATTGGATTGCGTTGTGTTCCTGTAGGATCCTGCAAGATATCACTGGCAGAAACTATGATAAGAGGGCTTCATCCTGGTGGGTAGCACAGTACAGCCTGATCAAATTGTGTATTTAATCATTGAGTATCCAGATGACTGGGTGATGACATTGTGAATACATTTATCAGAAAAATCTCCAGACTTTGCAGCCTAACTAGATGTGTGGCACTTTTTGATATGTTTCTTGTAAAGAGAAACCAAGCCAAACTGACTTCTAGCTTTGCTGGACAACAATGTGCCTGTCCTTAAGGTGGAGCTTGACTTTGTCAGGCTCTGCACCACATTTTCTGTACCTTAGATCCACACATTCAAATTTCCTCAGAAGTCAATAATTGTTTAGTATAACACTTACCCCTGTCAGATGGTGGAGATGGTGACAGGGTGAGAAGCTCTGAGTTATAAGTCTTGGAAATGTCTCTCTGCCTTACAGTTCTGGTTGCCTTCTGATGGTCTGACATTGCAGATGCCCCTGTGGGTTTTTCACTACCAACTAAATCAACAGAAAACAGATAACTAAGTAAAATGAGAATGAAAGCTTTTGAAGAAAATACATAGCAAGCAGAAGTGAAACAATTTCAGCACTGTGACCTAAATACTCAAAGGATTTGGGCAGTCCACAAATTATAGTCTACATGTCTATGCTACTGCAACTGACAGTGTCCTATCAAGCGTGAGGGTATTATATAACAAAGCCTGCTGCTTTGCCTTCAGTGCAAAGCTTTGTATGGGCCACTGCAATTTCCATACTGCTCTTAAAATGTTTCCCCTGGACCTGAGAAAGCAATATTTTGAGTCTGTATCAGCCTGGAAGATTTTACAGGGCATGGTCCCTATTATTATATTCAGTTTGGTATCACAAATGCATACTGAGTATTGACTTAGATCTAATGTAGCAAAAAGTTGTTGCACCCATAGAGAAAGAGACTGAAATGGCACTGTGCATTTTGTTTCATTATATTAGCATTTGGAATTCCCTCACTCTTAATACAGAAAATGCAACTCGATACTCCATTTGTTTTAAATCATATTTATTAATTTCATTTAATTAAAGTTATACAATAATTTCAAATATGAGAGGAAATGTATAGACGTTCTAGTATGAAGTTCAAATTATACATATGTCAATTTATACTGTACATGTCTAGAAGCCTGTATCTGTCAAAAGTTCTGTAGTTGCTTCCATAGTAGGTGTATGCTCACTTCCTGTCACACAGATTGGGGCCAACTGAGATGATGAGTGGGGGAGGAGTTCTGCCAGTCACCATCAGTGAGTGTTGGATGCCTTCTGGGGAGAGGGGGAGCACTGGGAGATGGGGGTGGAGGGACCTGTGAGAGTGGGATGGGGGTGTAGGGTTTAGACTAGTAATCAATGATAGGAGGCCAGTGAACATCACAGATATGGATTTGCACATCAGTGCACACCAACTGGGGATTAGAATGGGGATGGGGAGGATCACAAGATATCAGGGATATGGATTTGCAAATGAATATGCAAAAAGTGGGGATCAGAATGGCTACAAAAGAGTGGTTGGTCTGGTACAGCGCCATACGATGCCTCAGTACAGTCATGCATGGGTGACGGTTCATTGTGTGGAGAAGTTTATGAACACACAATGGCATGCAAATGATACCTTAGCTTCTTGCATACCCTATGGGCTTATTAACATGCCCACAGCTGAATATGGCTCACAGGAGAAATGGCACTGTCTTATGTGGGACATGTAATGTCTATACACTCCTGTGGGCCATATTCCTGCAGGAGACTGTGTGAGTGCCGTGCATAGTCACTGTGTGATGTGCTCCCACATCCCTATATTCAGTCAGGCAATGTGCTTTAGTCGGCCCATGCTTCGTATCTGAGCATGCTGTCCAGGTAGGCTGTGCACAATCTCATGTGCTCCACTAATTAGTGGGTGGCACAATCGGCTAGCACTGAATAGGTGGCCCTTTATCTATAAAAGAAGCAATAGATGTCATTTTGTTCAAAACATTACATACATCTGCAACAACAGTTTTTCTCCCAGCTGCAATTTTAATTGGGAGTTAAAAGGGCCTTCTCCACAACCACTGCAAGGTCAGTCTCAATTTGATAAGCAATGATGCCCAACATTTATTTGTACAATTAACACAGCAGGAAACCCAATAGCAGTTCTCAGCACCCCATGAACTTCATGTTTTTCCAGGTAAAATTTTCAAGCCTTTTAATCTAAATTTATAGTAATGATGACTCATATGCTAGCAGTGCCTATTGCAATAACTGTAGCAATATCTGATTTAAGCTATGTAACCTACTCCTCTTGTTTTTTTCAGATTGTCATTTGCAACCTGAACTGCAGTTGTGTCTATTTCAGTGACATGTTTTGTAATCTCTGCTAAGTCCTGTTCTCATGTTGCTTGAAGGTGTTGTACAAGTTGTCTAATGGCTGTAAGCACTTCATCCAATGATGTTAATGCTCTCACATCTCTGTTTTTTGAGATGGCATTTGGTAGGTGCATTCATATGACATACTCAGACTCAGAGGCTCCCTCTGAGTCCATTAACACTACTCTAGTTACTGGTCTGGTAGCCACCGAGACTTAGCTTGTTTAATAAAGTCCGTTAATGGCCACTGCTTTTCAAATCAGTCATTGTCACCCACTTACTTCTCAGCATTTTTCAATGCTTTCTTTTGAGATTTTGAAAGCATTTTCCCATGTCTGGCACTGAAGTTTTTAAAGATCTTAATATCACTGATTAAAGTTAAACTTTAGAGGAACCTTCAAACAAGACCCCTGTCACCAGTCTGGAAGTCACATGTGGACCACCGGTTTGGATCTGAAGATAAGCAATGAACTGGGGACTTGATCCTCTGGTGCCAGCCTTTAGGTCAGACCTGGACTGCCAGACAGGAGCTGAAGAAAAGAAGAAATAAGTTGGAAGCACTGTATCCTCTGGCACCAACCTTCAGGTCATACCTGAACTTTCAGAAAGGACATGAAGAAAAGATGAAGCGAAGAGAAAGAACAGTAGACCCTTTTCTGTTACACTGGAGCTGGAGATCCTTTTCTCTAACACTGGATCTAGAGATCTTGTTTTGAAATGCTGGAACCGGATATCCTCTTCTATAACATTGGAGACTGAGATCCTCTTCTGTAGCACTGGAGCTAGAGATCCTCTTCTGTAACACTGGAGATAGAGATCCTCTTCTGTAGCACAGGAGCTAGAGATCCTCTTCTGTAACACCTAGGAGCTAGAGATCCTCTTCTGTAGCACTGGAGCTAGAGATCCTCTACTGTAACACTGGAGCTAGAGATCCTCTTCTGTAACACTGGAGCTAGAGATCTTCTTCTGTAACACTGGAGCTGGAGATCATTTTCTCTAACACTGGATCTGGAGATCTTGTTTTGAAATCCTGGAACCGGATATCTTCTTGTATAACACTGGAGACTGAGATCCTCTTCTGTAACACTGCAGCTAGAGATCCTCTTCTGTAGCACTGGAGCTAGAGATCCTCTTCTGTAACACTGGAGCTAGAGATCCTCTTCTGTAGCACTGGAGCTAGAGATCCTCTTCTGTAACACTGGAGCTATTGATCCTCTTCTGTAGCACCAGAGCTAGAGATCCTCTTCTGTAACACTGGAGCTAGAGATCCTCTTCTGTAGCACTGGAGCTAGAGATCCTGTTCTGTGACAATGGAGCTGGAGATCCTTTTCTCTAACACCGGATCTGGAGATCTTGCTTTGAAATGCTGGAACCAGATATACTCTTCTATAACACTGGAGACTAAGATCCTCTTCTGTAACACTGGAGCTGGAGATCATCTTCCTGTAACACTGGAGCTAGAGATCCTCTTCTGTAGCACTGGAGCTAGAGATCTTCTTCTGTAACACTGAAGCTGGAGATCCTCTTCTGTAACTCTAGTGCTGGAATGAAGTAAAGAAGTAATACCCTCACCCCCACAAACTGTCGACAACCTATTATGTGAACCAGAGCAGTTTCCTATGTATTTCACTTTTGGGTTCTGTAATGGAAAGACAAGAGTGATTCATTAACCCTATCCTGGCTAACTCAACCTAAACAAAAATCTAGTATTTAAGAGACTGCCTAGATTGCTAAATAATTGGAAAATTAATGATAATCCTAGTCCTCCCTAGCTGGCCAGAGTGATTAAAGAAAGCATATGCCATTTCTTGGCAATGTGCCAGGATCCAAACATAATCTCTGTAGGTCATCCACCTCCCTTGTCTGACGCCACAGTCCACAAATAGCCATAATCTTGGTAGTTTGGCCCTATCCTGACCCTTGATAAATAATTCGGGAGGAGGGGAGCAAATGTAGAAATTCAGCTAGCTCAGTCAATCCCTCCGTAACCCACAGCTGCAACAGCTCAATCAGTCTACCATTTGATTTGATGTGTTTCGTTAAATCTGGTAAGTCCATGGACTGAAAAGCCCACTTACATGGTGGACAAGAACAATTAAACAGACAAAGTAAAAATCCAACAAAAAATACTGTATTAAAGGCATAACATTTACAATAACAAGCAAATTAAATACAATGACAATCAGAGGGTGAAAGTGAAAACCTTTTTAAATCCCTTTAATTTTGGCAGTTGTAGTTGCCCTCATGATTGAAGTAGGCAAAGAGTTGTAGTATTTAGGAATTTAGGAACTCTGTAAAGCAGGGATTGCTGACTTATAGAGGTCCTCATTGTAGGTACAGTATTAAGAAAGGATTCTAGGGTATTAAATGAGTAGCAGCTGTACTGCACTGTGGCTGAAAAATCTTGTGAAAGACTCTTGGGACCATTGCAGGGAGTTACACACACGGATACAGAGAAATGTGATGGCAGAGTAAGGCCCCTTGGCCCATCTAGTCTGTCCAACACCCCACCACCCCACTATGCTTCTACCCTCCTTTCCCAACCCCTTAAATCTATCCCAAGCCCTCTTGAACCCTTCCACCATTTCAGTTGCCACCACTTCCTCCGGCAGCATGTTCCAGGCCTACACCATCCTGTCTGTGAAAAACTGCCCCCTGACATTACCTCTGTATTGTCCACCTTCCAGTTTGAGGCTATGTCCCCTCATGTTCGCTCCCTTCTTCAATTTGAACAAACTATCACCCTCCACCTTGTTTATTTCTTTCAGGTATTTAAATGTCTCAATCATGTCCCCCCTCTCCCTCCTAGTCTCCAGAGGGTACAAATTTAGCCTTCTCAATCTTCCATCATAGGTTACATCCTGCATCCCTCTTACCATTTTGGTTGCCCTTCACTGTACCCTCTCCATCAGCTCAACATCTCTGCATGTTGTATAGTAAACAGTGATGTGTACATGACAGAAGCTGTGATGCAAACTTGTGGTCTTCTCCCTGGACAGTAAACCCTCTCTTATTGAATAATAAAATATGATACCATACTCAAGGATATACTATGATATCCTGAAACTAGGTATGCTGACGCTTTGCATACCGAGTACAACAGCCCAAAATGCCAGGGCCCAAATGACTGACATGCCCGATATACAAATTCTCTGCTCCCCACACCCACATAACTAAATTAAAAAACCCCAAGGGTGGACAGACCCCAGAGTAAAATGTTAATTGTTATGGGGGTGCAGTGTGTAAAATGCCATGACCCGGGCCAAAACCAGGGTCATGCACAGCATGCTGGTCGAGCCACCAGTGGTATTCAGCTCCACACCACTGGGGCAGCTCACCCAGCAACCCCATCCAGTTATCCCTTCTCTTGAAACCCATGGGGTAAGGTAGCATTCTGTCACATCCACCACTTTACCCCTTCGGCAGCAATAGCCTCGGGTGTACAAGCATCGGGATACAGCTAGTATTGGGCAATGCTGACCGGGACAGTGCGTGTTGGGCAACAGAGTTTCCTACAAACGTAAGTATAAGGTACTGGAGAATTGGAAGAACACATCTTTTGTGATAACCTTCTTGTAGCAATTGACTGATTGTAACATCACTTAGGCCCCTTTGTTAGTATGCTGACCGTGTATGATACAGCAGCTTCATATTAGCTCAAACAGAAATGCTGGAGAGCATACATAAGTGTGCCTTGCAAATAATCTGGCACAGACTTGGGCAGCAGCATAAGACATATACAGCTGAGAGGGAGGGGCCAGACCAGTTAGCATCATTGATTATGTTAAGCAGACTGTTTAATCATTCTGCCTAGCATTAACAATAATGCATACCACTCTTCCCCCTTCAAGTCATGTTTAGCTCATGCTATATTTATGACAGAGTGATAGAACTGATACACAAGTACAACTGTGGGTCGTGGAGGAGTTGACTGGGCCAGCCTTGATTTTTAAAATTGCTCCCCAAAACTGTGGATTAGGGTTTAGGAGGGGAGCACACTGTCAAATAATGGGATTGGGAGGGTGGATTAGGGAAGCAGGATGACTTATAAAGTTTGTGTTAGCTCCTGGCTCAAACGCAGGCCCATTTTTTATTTTAATCAGTCTGGGAGGGCAGGTGAGGGGGTAGTGGGTGAAAAATGACTGGTAAGAGAGAGAATGGGTAGTCAAGGGACTAGAACTAATCAAGCGAAGGGAGGTATTGATTTTATATATTTATTACTGTCACAAGTATTCTCTCCCAAATGTCACCAAAGAGGACCATGAGCACTGAACATTATTTATTTATGAACTATTATTTTTAGTATTCAGAAACTAATATCCAGATATGCCACACCCATACTTCAAACTATTCATTGACCATAACACTTGAAGAAATTGGACAAGTAACTCCAATATAATAACCACTAGCTGGCTTCCCACTCCTGCAGTGGTCAAACACATTTTCCCTGCATCTCTGCACTCTCCCTCCTCCTCCTCAATGGTGGGTATCCTACTCACCTTCTGGTCAGTTGCTGCTGCCGGTATGTGTTCTTGCCATTATTTATTGTCACCAAATTGTTTTGCACTGTAGGTGTTCTCTCAACTTTTATCTGTACTTGCATTGTTGTTTAAATATTGATCCTAATTTTTTGTGTCATATTGTAACATATGATTTATCTGTTTTTGATAATGGGGCAGATGGGTTGAGGTAACAGTGATTAAGGCCAGAAAACTACATTACACAGGCACCCTAAAACAAGCTGAACTGAATGGAAAGCTCTAACAAATAAAAAATAGACACTATGGGCAGATAAAGACCATTGATCTTTTTAGTCTATTCAGTGCCTTACTTGGTCCAGATGCAAGTCTATTACTAGTCTGATCATTTCTGCTTAGATATTTTGCTCCTCAACCTGTCCCTTGTTCCCCTCAAAGTCATCCCCCCACACATTCTGCACCACCTCCCCAGGCCTATAAAAGCTATGCCATTGGATTGCATGCATTCACCATCTTTACACGAACTAAAGCATGTACCAGGAGGTTCCATCTGTCCATTACCATCTCCATGAAAATGTATTTCCTTGTGCCCCTTATGAACTTGCTCCCTTCTAGCTTCAGATTGTGCCCTCTCATGATGTTACCATCTCTAAGCTTGAAGAATTCCTTGCAGTCAACTGTTTTGATACCCTTGAAGGTTTCTACCATGTGTCCTCATTATCTTCTAGTTTCCAGGGGTACATGTTGAGATCTTTTAAACTTTCTTTGTAGAATTTCCCCTTCTGGCCATGGTTTATTTTAGGCACTTCCCACAGAACAGTTTCCTGGCAATCTCTGTCTTCTGCAGATGTAGGCTGCAGAACTGGGCATAGTACTCTAGGTGGTGCGTGACCATTCTGCTCTAGGGGGCTATCCATATGCATCAGAGTATCCTGCTTGCCTTATTGTACACCTCACTGCAGTGTGATAAGGTCTTCAGGTGGTTGTTTATTAAGACAGTTAAGACTTTCTGGGCCCGATTCAAAACACCCTTAGATTGAAGCAAGGTGCCTCCGTTAAACATAAGTGATGCTAGTGGCACCTTGTGCCAAAAGATGCCCCAGGAGCTATTTAGAAATGCAGACTGCATGCACCAAGGGGGGCTTGCACCAGCCTTGCACCACAAAATGGGATGAGACATGGTGCTAGGGGGCTTGTGGCAGATGCATGCTGCCATATCCTACATTTTGGTATTCACAAACCCTCCCAGAGTGCAGCATTCTAAGTACCCTTAGTCCAGCCAGGGCTTGCCTAAGGGTACTTAGACATGTTCTCTGGGAAGGATTTGACATTTGTGGCAATGTGCCGAGGCCCCCCCGAGACCCTATCCCACATAATGCTTTGATATGGTGTCCCTGGTAGTCTAGTGACCCTCTCCCAAGCCCTGATCTCCTGCTATGATATGTATAAATATGTAGGGTATAATAAATATTTCCTATCCCTGGTAGTCTAATGCTTCCCCAAGCCCTGATCCCCATTATGATGTTTAGTACTATTCCTATTCTAATAGTTACATGCCCGGGTGGTTTAGTGGACTGCCCCAGCCCCAATCCACCTTAAATGATAACCTAAACTTCCTGGCGGTCTAGTGGACCCCGACCCTGCACCACACCTCTCCCCAAACCCATAACCGAGCCAGTGACTGGCACAGTCCACCACTCACCACCATGGCCAGCCACCGACTGAGCTCTGAATGACCGTGTACTGTATACAGTATGCACTCCATGACTGAGAGCAGCTGTCAATCACTGAGCGAGTACTGTATACAGTATGTGGTCATTCAGAGCTCAGTTGGCGGCTTGCCGTGGTGGTGAGTGGAGGGCTGCTCCAGTCGCCAACTAGGTTAAGGGTTGGGAGGAACAGGGTGGGAAAACATTGTGGGTTGGGGGGGTCCACTAGACCACCTGGAAGTTTGAGTTATCATTTAACAGTGATTTGAGACTGGGGCAGTCCACTAGATGCACCAGGGTATATACCCATTATAATGTTAATAGTACTAAACATCATAACAGGGGATTGGGGCTTGGGGGGAGCTGCTAGAATACCAGGGATAAGAAAAACTTTATCATACATATTTATAAGTATAATAGGAGATTAAGACTTGAGGGGGTGCTAGACTACCAGGGATTATTTTATGACAATTATCCAGGGATCAGGGTTTGATGGGGGGGGGGGGTTGATAGCCTCCAGGGACTGCTGTCTATGGTGCTATCGCTGCATGGCTGCCCCATGGCTTGAGGCATACCTTCAGGATGTGCTGTCTTTTTTGGCACAGTGCCAGGGTTGGTGCAAGCTGCGGGACTTTGCTGCAATGACCCTACCCGATAGTGAATCGGGCACAGGGTCCCTTGTGCACCTGCAGTCAGTTCAAGCTGTGTTCAGTGCAGCTTGCATTGACCTTCGTAAATTGGGCCCTCTATCTTTCATGTTAAGTTCCTGTGGCAAACTGGCTCTTCAGTTTCTGTCCTTCAACTTTTATCTTAGAAATAGAGAAACATAGAAGAAGTTGATGGCAGAAGGAGACTGCTAGGTCTATCTAGTCTGGGTCCATCTAGTCTGCCCATTTGTTTCAGACCTATTTTGATACTCTAGTTGCCGTTTGTAGTCAGGGTGCCCTTGTGTCTATCCTATGCATTCTTAACCCCCCCCCCCAGTGTTGACCCCCACAACCTCTTAGGGCAGGCTGTTCCGGGCATCTACCACTCTTTCTGTGTAGAGAAACATTCTGGTGTTTATAGAGAGCCTCCCTCCTTGCAGCCTGAGATCGTGTCCCCTGGTCCCAGAGCCCTTCTTGAAGTGAAAACGTTCCTGTGCCTGTACCTTGTTAATGCCTTTTATGTACTTGAATGTTTCAATCATGTCCCCTCTCTCTCTCTTCTCTGCTCCAGGGAGTACATATTCAGTTCCCTAAGTCTTTCCTCGTAGGACACGTACTGCAGACCCTGAATCATTTGTGTCACCGTTCTCAGTACTGTTTCCACCCGGTCAATGTCTTTCCTGAGGTGAGGCCTCCAGAATTGGACTCTGTATTCCAGGTGAGGCCTGACCAATGATCTATACAGTGGTAGTACCACCTCTCTCCTCCTGCTCCTGATTCCCCTCCTGGTGCAGCCCAGCATTCTGTTGGCCTTCAATGTTGCTTTCTCACACTGCTTACTAACCTTCAAGTCATCGGAGATTATGATTCCTAGATCTCATTCATGGTTTGAGGCCGCCAGTCTATTGCCGCCTAGGTAATACTCCTTTCTTGGATTTTTCTTTCCTATGCACATGACCTTGCACTTTTTGGCATTAAATCTCAGCTGCCACACTCCAGACCATTCTTCTAGTTTCTTGAGGTCAGCTTCCATTTTGCTCACTCCTTCTGAGGTGTCCACCCTGTTACATATCTTAGTGTCATCTGTGAACAGACTCACCTTCCCTTCCAGTCTGTCAGCGATGTCTGCTATAAAAACATTGAAGAGCAGAGGCACCAGCACTGAGCCCTGGGGCACACCGCTGGTCACCCTGCCTTCTGTCGATTGTGTTCCATTAACTTGTACCCTCTGGGTTCTGCCTTGTAACCAGTTTTGTACCCATCTCACTATTTCTGCACCAACCCCTGTGTAATCAAGCTTCTTTACCAGCCTTCTGTGTGGAACCTAGTTGAAGACCTTGCTAAAGTTCAGGTAGACCACATCTACTGCCCCACCATTGTCCATTATTTTTTTTAGAGTAGTCAAACAACTCGAGCAGATTTGTCTGGCATGATCTACCTGCTGTGAAACCTTGCTATTTAGGGTCTTGTTGGCTGCTAGTTTTGAGGAATGCTATGATCCTCTGTTTGAGTAGTTTTTTTTATTTATTTATTTTTAATTTTTTTTAGTCTTTGGTAACCGGGTTAGGCCCACTAGGCACAATTGCCTGTTTTCAGGGGTGACCTGGGAGCATTGGGTGGCTAAGTGACTTGCTCAGAGTCACACAGTATGCAAGTGGAGGTTGTGAGAATCAAACTCAGGTCTAGTCTGCTGGATGAACCAAGCTCATTCACACCTTGTTCCTCTAACCTCTAGGCTATACTGCCAGCCCAAAGTCTTGTCTTCATTAGTTTCTCTACTATAGATGTGAGGATCACCAGTCTGTAATTACTAGCCCCTTCACAACTACCTGATATGTGAAGTGGAACCACTATTGCCTTTTTCCAGTCTTCAGATATCAGAGCGCTCTTCAAGGATTTTGTGAACAGAAGTTCCAGAGGGGCTGCTAATTCTAGCCCCAGTTCCTTAAGAATTCTGGGATGCATCTCATCTGGTCCCATGGCTTTGTCTGCTTTTAGTTTATTTATCAACTCCTGTACTTCGGCTTCTGTAAAGAGACTCATGTCTATCCCTGGTCCTGGGGTGTTGTGTTTTTTCAGGGTTGGGCCATCCCCTGGGTCCTCTTTGGTAAACACAGAGCAGAAGTATTTGTTGAGTATTTCGGCTTTCTCTGGGTCATATTTGGTGCATTTCCCTTCTTCAGTAGCAATCTTTACTATCCCCACTTTTGCCTTTTTACGTTCCCTATATGTATCTAAAAAAATATTTGCCTCCTCTCTTTGCCCTTCTGCTACCTTTTCCTCTTTCTGGGCTTTTGCCTTTCTAATTTATTTGTTAGACTCTTTCTCATTTTTTCCTTGTACAACTCCCAGTATTTCTCAGTTTTGGTTTCCTAGTATATGCAGTACGCCTACTTTTTTCTTTGACTGTGGTAGCCACTTCCTTGGAAAACCATAGAGGATTTCTTCTTCTTTTTGCTTTGCTGACCCATCTGGTACATTGATCTGTGGCAACTGTCATTGCTTTCTTGAGTCTCTCCCCCATGACCTCCACCTTCACAACCTCTATTTCCATTAACTGGCTACTTATGTTGCTCCTCATTTTTTGGAAGATAGCCTTTCTGAAATCTAGCACCTTTATCTTTGAGTGGCTGGTGTCCTGTGTTATGTTTACCTTGAAGCTTACCGTGTAGTGGTTGCTGTTGCCCATATGGCATCCCACTTTGATGTCCTTGATCCTTTCCGAGTTTGTGAGGACAAGATCAAGAACGGCATCTCCCCTTGTTGGGGTTTTAACAAGCTGGCTCAGTCCTGTGCTATGTAGTGACAATAAGAAGTCCCTACTTCTTATTGTTGCTGCCATTAGTGTGATCCAATTAATATCCGGTAGGTTGAAGTCCCCCACCAGTATTACTTTGCCTTTATCAGACATTTTGTGGAGTTTCTCTATTAGGTCTTTGTCTCCTTAATCTCCTTGATATGGGGGCCTACACACGGCACCGATTCTAAAAGGTTTTCACTTGCCCATGTCTACTATTAGCCACAGTGACTCAAAGTCCCCAGGTTGCCCTTTTACTTCTGTAACTTTTATTTCCTCCCGAATGTAAATAGCTACACCCCCCCACTTTTTTTGCCCTGCCTATCTTTCCTGAACGGATTGTAACTGGGAATGGCCGTATCTCATCCGTGGTTTTCCGTGAACCACGTTTCTGTTACAGACACCCAGTCCAACCTTTCTGTTTCCAAGATGGCTGTGAGTTCAGAAAGTTTGTTGGTTAGGCTCCTAGTATTTGCAACCATTGCCTTCCATGAATGTACATCCTCTTTGGCGCGAGGTTGTACACTCTTCCTGGACTGCTCCAGTTTGCTCTTTCTGGTCAAGAGATTATGGAGGTTGCTTGTTCAGGTGGATGTTGGCTCTGATTTCTTTTCTGAGGATGTATGCAC
Organism: Neoceratodus forsteri; assembly: GCA_016271365.2. Classification (NCBI taxonomy): domain Eukaryota; kingdom Metazoa; phylum Chordata; order Ceratodontiformes; family Ceratodontidae; genus Neoceratodus; species Neoceratodus forsteri. The sequence continues at coordinate 1,428,818,669 of CM057455.1, read as the reverse complement.
ACATTTGACGTTTTGGGGAGTGATGATCAGCCCACCGATGGCAGGGTCATGAGCGGCAAAATACTCCCCTTTATTTATTTTAAACTGCCCGTATAGACATCACATTTCTGTCTGACTGCTCGCACACCTTCTCTGTTTAGGTGCAATCCATCATATTTAAAAAAAGCTCTTTCCCAGAAGTTGTGCCAGTTCCCTATGTAGTGGTATCCCTTGTCTTGGCACCAGTTACACAGTCATGAGTTGAATTCACCTACTTCAGTCTCTGTGACTCACTTGATTCTTTTTCCTTTTTCTCACATTGGCAGCACTTCTGAGATGGTTAATTTGAATGGAAGGGAAGAATGTTTGTTGGCCAGGTCCTTGAAGTGTTTCTTGGCCTCCTGAACTGTGTGTTTTGCCAAATCATTGGTACAGAGGTGTATTGTTACATGTGTAACATCCCCTGATTCCTGCACAGTTGTCTTTATGCGGTTAGTTTCCCAACTTGCAGAGGCTCCAGGTAGACACTTTACCACGATCTCGCTTTTAACATTGTGTGTTAGGTGGTTTTCCACTTCTCAGATCATGGAATCCCCGATTATGAGAATTTTGCTTTTGTTTATATTTGTTGTTTTTATATTGAGTTTTAGTATTTTTGTTGTTATTGCATTTGGTTTTGCTATTGTTGTTGGTTATATATTGAGTATTAGTATTTTTGTTTTTATTGTAGTTTGTATTGGTTTTAATTGGCATGTTAGCCTTTTTGGGTGGTTTGATTTCTTTACCTTATATTACTTTGTCTGTGGTTGGTAGCAGTGGTGCGAATCTGCTTTTTGTTTGGATGGTGGGAAATGCTCCTGGTTTTTGGCTCTCTTCCTGGGCCTCCTACAATGCCTCTTTTTCCTTAACAACTGCCAGTCTCTGGGCCCTGAATTGAGTCCTGGCCCCCTGGCTGACATGCTGGTACTGGTGGTGGGGGGGGGGTTGAGGAGGTGTGCTATAGAGTTCCCTGTATTGGAGGTTGTATATTATAGTCCAAGCATCCTGTAGTTGGGTTGCAAGATCTACTATGGAGCAAAACGCATGGCAGGATCCTGGTTGCCATTTGTAGATCCTATTGTACAGTGCACCGCAGTTTTCACAACTGACAAGGTCCATTTTTTGTTTGTTTGTTTTAGTTGAGAGATAGTGTTGATTCCTGTTTCTTGGCAGGAAGTATGGATGAAAAAGAAAACCGAACAGTTTGGTTTTTTTTGTTTTGTTTTTTGTATCTTGCTACCTCTTATCAGGTGTTGTGTGCGGCACTACAAGCCTATAAAGCAAGAGTACTTTCTTCTCAAATGCATAACCTTCTCGGAGGTGCTGCCTGTCTATGGCAAAGATGATGCTAGGGTATTCTGCACCATGGGTTTCAATGAATGGTTGAAAAACTGGTGTGGAGCTCAGGGTTTTGGCTTCACTGGGGACTGGGGAGCCACCTGTAGGGATGCAGACTTTTACTGGCATGATGGTCTGCATCTGTCCAGGGGTGGAACCAGGATCCAGGGTGACAGGTTTAAATGCTTCATTGGCAAGTATTTAAACTAGCCAAGGGGGGAGGCACTGAAAAGGAGCAGGGAAATCCCAGCTTCCCGACACAAAACTCAGTAGTTAGAGAGGTAAACACCAAGGTAGAGAAGTTAGTAGGGAGCAGGACAGGGATAAATGCAGAAAAAGGCAGTAAGGACAAGGATGGTGCTAAAAGGGGTAAGGCCATAAAAAATAAATGGACGGTGATGAGTACCAATGCCCGTAGTCTGAGCAACAAGCTTCCTGAACTAGTGGTCTTGATGGAAGAGGGATGCCTGGATAGTGTGGCAGTCACTGAAACATGGTACACAGAGAACCATGAGTGGGATGTCAGCATACCAGGATACACAGTCTACAGGAGGGACAGGGTTGGTAAAAGAGGAGGAGGAGTAGCTCACAGAAGAAAGGGTTTTGAAAGAACTCTTGAAACTGAGCGTGGACAAAGCAATGGGGCCTGATGGGATTCACCCAAGAATACTAAAAGAACTAAGGGCAGAACTAGTAACACCACTGAGTACTCTCTTTAACAAATCATGGGAGGATGGAGTGGTACCTGAGGACTGGAGGAGGGCAAATGTGGTTCCACTTCACAAAAGTGGGAGCAGGACAGAGGTAGGAAACTACAGACCAGTTAGTTTGACTTCAGTGGTAGGGAAAATGATGGAATCACTTCTGAAGGAAAGAATTGTTGAGTACCTAGAGGCCAATGGGGCACAGGACCCAAGACAGCATGGTTTCACAGCAGGAAGGTCATGTCAGATGAACCTAATAGATTTCTTTGACTGGGTGACCAAAGTAGTAGACCAGGAAGGGGCTATGGATATGGCCTACCTAGATTTTAGCAAGGCATTTGACACAGTCTCACACAAAATATTAATATTCAAGTTAGCCAGCCTTGGAGTGGGTCCCAAGGTGGTAGCCAGGATAAAAAAACTGGCTGGACAACAGGATGCAAAGGTTAATATTCCACAGTACAGTAGGTGAAAAGTGTCATGAAAAGTATTTTGTATCATTCTGTTGTCCTTCATTCAGATATTCTCAAAGAAGATGTGCAACTCTTTGGACACATTAGCAAGTGGAGGGGGATTGCTACACAAGTTACAACCTATTCCCATTTAGTGCATCTAAGCACTGTCCTTGAAGGAAAGTGAGTTCTGCCAACTGAGGTTTAGTTACAAAAGTCATAGCTACATATTTTGTAACATTCAGAATTTCTTGGTTTAAGTGAAATTATTCATGCCAAAATCTTATTGAATCTGGTAGGTTTTATTATTATTATTATTGTTATTATTATTATTATTATTATTATTATTATTATTATCATCTGATGCTTTTACAGGCAAAACATGCAAAAGGATAAATGATTAGGGGTTACTAGAAAGAAGAGCTAAATGTTTGCAATGCAATAGAAGGCATAAGATGAATGCATAGGAGGCTGCATACTACACAGTTCTGGATAAACTAAGGTATAGTATGACCAAAATTCCTAAAAAATGAAAACTGCTTTTTTAAAAAAAATTTAAAAACAATTGTTTTTATGACTGAATAGTGAGAGCTGTGCAAGGTATTGCTAATGAGGAGAGGAAGCAGGGCTGACAGGAACAGTAACTTTTACATACTGTATTAACTTGTATTTCCACAGTGGAATCTCATCATATCAATGATATTCATGAGATCCCTGCTCTTCTGTGTTTGTCTGTGCCCTCATCCCCTTTCCCCACCTCTTCTTCCTACCAGGTCTACTTTATTCAGGGATCTAAGGTTGGGGCACTTTTTCTGTTTTCTGTGCCTCCTCTGCAGCTGGAAGAATTGTGCTGACGATACACAACACTTAACATAGGAAGGGCAATTTTAAGTAGAGGTGGGCGAAGTCCATAAACTTTGCTATGTGGAAAATTTTGCATATAACTCGAATTTCATGAAATACTCCATAAAGTGAAGTGAAAGATGTTGCGTTCCTCATTAACACAAGGTTCCCATTGTTTCATATGGACTTCATATTACTTCACCTTTTTTTTTTGCTCTTTAAGGTGAATTTTGCAGTGATTCATGAGATGGCAGGTCACATGGACTCAGTTCAGCGTAGTGTGTGTAGTGGAAAACTGGAGATAGTTTGGTTCCAGAGCTCTGAGAATCAAACCATCCAAAATGTTCAAAAATGCATTTTTGCTTCCAAATTTTGAGTCAAAATTTAGAACATTGAGTGTGATAAACCCTTGTGTGTTTATATCATCAAGCATTTATTGATTTGGTATGAATATTGCATGTTAATTTAGTACATTCATTCTCTGTACTGACAGATACTGTAGAAGTGTGCTTCAGAGGAGGGGCGGATATGTGGTATAGAAGGGAAATTCACAGAACACAGTGAGAAAGGCAGTCTTTCCAACTGTTGTTGGCTAGTGTTTTAGTATTTGTGTGTTCAGGTACACACAGTAATACTTCAATTCAGTTTTTTATAAGTTTTTGCTGTTCCCTGGGCATTTTTTCAGTCTGTTTAAAAGACTGTGTTATAGTTTACTAAACAATGAAAGTTTCTGTGCCTGACCTTTAGTCTGTGTGCATACTGTTAATTCATATGCTTTTTATTGTGCCACCGCAATAGCATTACTCTGAGTTTCTCAGCCTGTCTGTGGTATTTTCCCTGCTTCTGTGTAGCTACTGCTGTAACCCCCCCCCCGCAAAATAAGGCATTGTTTTTTCCACCTTTGGATTTCTGAAGATTGGTTAAGGTCTTGTTGTGCCTGAGTGCTTGCATCTCTTTAGTGCCCAATCTACATTTGGAAGTCACTGTTGTTTTTTGGCTTCCCATCCACCAAAAACTGAAGAAATATAAAGTTGCTGTTAATTGATTGTGTAATCTTAAAAAGTGCCTGTGAAGAGATGGTCATGCAAAGCTGTTTCTGGCTGTGGCCCTGCTGCCAAGAAGACTATTAGCAGTGGAAGTCACGATGATGACAGGCAGGTTCATCAGGGCTAGCAAGTCTAGCAGTGTTAAGAGCGGTCATGGATGTGGTAGTACACAGCAGAAGAGAAAGGTAGTAGTTGCTGCAAGTAAAGGGATTCATCCAACTCTGTTTTTCACAGCAAAATCAGTTGCTTTGATTCTGATTGGGGATGCTATTGTCCCTGCTGGTAGTAAAGTTAATGACAGCATGGTTGATAACAGCATGAGTATTGCTACAACCTGAGCAAAGTTATCAGGTGGCAAAAATGTCATGGAGTCAGAAGACTTGAGTGTAGTAGATGTCCCACTCCCCACAGTAGTTGAACATGATTCTGATCATGATGATGACTCACAGTCTCATGTTTCCACTGATCTTGAGGTTAGGCCATCCAAACATTCAGATGTTGATGAAAAAGTGTGGATGATCATAGTGATGCTGTGGTTGGAATATCTCCACAGGACAGCATCTAAAGTGTATTTGTGGATGATGATGATTATGATGATGATGCTAATGACCCCATTTGGGAACCATACAAAAATAAAGTAAAGGTGGCTATAGGTAAAAAGTCTGTTAGTAAATCACCCCCTCCTCAAACTTCAGATGTAGCTGTGTCTGTTGATGACCCTGAAGTCATAGTCATAGATCGTGAAGTTCAGTGAAAGTCCAAGTTTGCACAACACCCAAAATCATGCAGTACTTCCCCCATTTCATCACCACAAAAACTGCAGTCCCATATGCAGCAGCAGCAGCGACATGTGAAATGTAGGGTATCAAAATCCCTAGTCTAAGATTTGGAAGTGATGAAACAGTGTCAATCTGTCAGCTTTGCCAAGCATGTGTGAGTTGTGGTAAAAAGGGTGGCCATCTTGGCACTGGAGGACAGCATACTCTTCTCAAGACCAGGCACATGGCACTGTGGACTCGGCACCAGAGGGGAGCTCATGCCATAGTGGGGCATTCACTCTCATCCACCTTAGTGAGCATGGTATCCCCTTCCCAGTTTAGTGTAAGTAGCCATGTGGTAAAAGTTGTGAAATAAACCCAGAGGATTGCTACAGGCATGAGGAGAAGGATGACTTTGAAGGTTCAAGTAGTGGTCAGTGTTGCAGTGGTGGTCCATGTAGTAATTCTACTACATCAATCCCTGTGCTAAACACAGGTAAAATAACAGCATTTATTGGCTTGTCACCTGTGCACCCACCATCACGCATCAAAGGCACCCCATCCATGCCTGCATTGTCTGACCTGCAGACAGTCAGACGTGATCTGTGGACTGTTTCTTACAAACTTCAGCTTCTCAAACTGTAACTCGAAGTCCACAACACACAGTCAATTAAAGGCAAATTTCAATCTTTCAATGGGAAATTCACCTAGTGCTACACAGATATAAAGTTGGGCACTTCGAGTTAATTTCACAGGTATAGTAAAACTTTGCTGCATCTCTAATTGTAAATAGAGATGGGCGAAGTCGACAAACTTCGCTCCAAAAATATTTTGCGTATTGCACTCAGTAAGCAAAATGCAATACACAAAATTCATCAAATTCACTGAGGCCAGATTGAATGCAAAGTGTGGAATTTCGCCCCTGAAATTCCACACTTCCAAAACAAACTTTGGCCACAAGATGTCTAGCAGATCTCCCCCCACCAGCCACATTTACAACAATCACCCTCCCACGCCCACACACACTGACCGATTGTTGGCTAGTTGGCCACATCATATAAAAATATTAATTTTTTTTATTAAATTCCCCATTCCCTGGTGTCTAGTGGACCCCTCCATGCCAGACACAGTTACAACAATTACCCTCCTGCCCCAACAATCACCCATCGATTGTTGGCCAGATGGCCACATCATGTAATAATATTAATATTTTTTCATTAAATTCCCCATTCCTTGGTGTCTAGTGGACCCCCTCACCAGATAAAGTTACAACAATCACCCTCCCACCCCCAAACACCCCACCGATCACTGGCCAGTCAGCCACAGCCCGCATGTAAAAATATATATTTGTTTAATTAAATCCCCCAGTCCCGGGTGTCTAGTAGACCCCCATCAACCCCACCCCATCCAGACCACTGCCACACCACCCCACCCCCCAGTTCACCCTGAGTGGGCCACCGGCACAGCCCTCCACTCACCTCCGTGGCTTGCAGCCCAACTGAGCTCTAATGAATGAGCTTGTGCTTGTACAAGCACGCACTCATTCACTGACAGCTTGTGGTCTTTTGGGCAGATTTTCAAGGGATGGGGAATGTAATATAAAAAATATTAATATTTTTACATGATGTGGCCAACTGACTGACAATCAGTGGGTGTGTGAAGGGGAGGGAGGATGATTGTTGTAATTGTGTCGGGGGAGGTCCAATAGACACCAGGGAATGGGAAATTTAATTTAAAAAATATTTAAATTTTTACATGATGTGTCCAACTGGCTGACAGTTGGTGTGTGTGTGTGTGGAAGTGAGAGGCAGGGTGGGACAAACTGGGTAGACAGGTGGCCAATGGCCACTACAAACAACAGTTTGGCAACTAGATTATTATGGTTACTGGCCAACTGGCTACCTGCACACAAAGTGATTTTTGAGCCCTTAAACAGGGCAGCCACTAAAAATGCTGATTTGACCCCTGGATTTTGGAAGCTAATGGTCAAACCGACCACCTGCTCCAAACCAATTTGTCCCACCCTGGCAGGAGGGTGATTGTTGTAACTGTGTCGGGGAGGGTCCACTAGACACTAGGGATAAATCGAGAGTGGTACTGGGGGAATTCCCATTTGTCACCTCTACTTGCTTTGGGTATTTACGTGCAATTTGCACAAAAAAGACGCAAAAGCAAGGCAAAGTCATAAATGGTGAATTTCAGGTAATTTTCAAAAATTACGTGAAGTGCTCCTTGGGGTGAATTTGCCGACTTCGTGACATATTCTCCTGCAAATTAAAATGTTGCTGCATCTCTAATTGTAAGTAGGGATGGGCATAAGTATGGTTTTCCACCCCACAGAGCTTCCACAGAAATCAATTAACTTTTGAGGAAGTTTCCAAAATTCCACCCATGTCGGAGTGGAAAACTTCCATGAAAGTTATGGAAAAATGTCACCCGGTATCAAGCCCTGGGAGGCGGAAAACCACACTTTTGCCACCCATCCCTAGCCCTGGTGGGTAGTAGACCCTTCCCCCATCTACCCCACAAGTACATAGCCTATCCCTGGTGGCAAGTGGTCCCCCCTCCCACCAGATCACATGCCAGTGGCTTGACTTAAAAAATAATACCCTGTCCTGCCGAGTTGTGATCCATCTGCCTACTCCATCCCTGCCCAACAACAAATGCTCTGGTGGCAAGTGGTCCCTTACCTTCCCTCCACCTCACCCACCCAAACTAAAATTCTCCACTGGCATTTAATATTAGTAACAATCCCCCCCACCTCTGTCAAACTTGTATTTAAAAAGAAATTCCCTGGTGGTCTAGTAGTTTCCCACACCCTCCCCATCCCCTATCCCCAGTCCCATATTTCCCTGAGTAGTCTAGTACCCCCTCACTCTCAAACTTACATACTGTCCCTCCCACCCTCATCTCTAACTCCCAGTGGGAGGATTGGCATGCCCTTCTTCCTCCTCACCATAGCCGGCCCATTGAACTGTCCATGAATGAGCATTTTCTTGTTATGAGAATGGGCTCATTCATTGACAGCTCAGTGAGCTGTCCAACCATGGTGGAGAGAAGAGGGCTGTTGCCGGTCCACCCACTGGGGTTCAGGATGGGGTGGGAGCAGGGTGGTGGGACACCTGCTGAGGTGGGGGGTGGGGGTCACTACACCACCAGTGAGCAATTTACAATGTCTTGCCAATGGTACACTCCAAATGACTGCAGCCATGTACACACAGGATTAAAACAATCAGCTGCTGTTCTTATATCTGATTTCAGCACTGACTGAGCAGCATTACATCTAACACATTAAATACATACAGAAATGCTGCAGGTAGAGTCCCTACCTACCTAAATAAATACATAACATTCCCTGTTAGTGGTAATTTAGGAGCAACACTAAAAGCCTTACATAACTCTGATCCTGCCTTGGTAATAGTATTTTTGCATGATTAATGGTGCCTTACAAAACAGCTCTATACTGGATAAATAGTACAAATAAATAATGATTTTACTGCTACATGTTCACCCTACCTCATGATACCCAAGAACCTTTTCTTGTGAATCTGGTGGGCTTGCTGCCAGTGCTGTAGTTTCCTCCTGGTCTGAGTGGCCACAACCAATAGCTGTCATCACACCACAATGCAGCTTGAGCTCACTGGGGTTATTTCATAAAGCATTAGTTTTCATTAAATGCAATCTTTGTTATGGGTAAGGGCATTTAGAAATCTGAGGAATGTTCAAGGCCTAGGGCAGCAAGTATTTACCTTTTTTAGTGTTCTGAGAAAACTTTTTTACTTAGTAAAATTGATTGATTGCACCAGGGAAATAATGGGACTGGGGATCGGGGATGGGGAGGGGTGTGGGAAACCTGTAGACCACCAGGGATTTTTTTTTTTTTAAGTATGGGTCGGGAGGAGATGTGGATGGGGTGGGTTGTTACTAATATTAAATGTCAGTGGAGAATTTAGTTTGGGCAGGTGAGGTGGAGTGGAGGGACCACTAGCCACCAGGGCATTTGTCATTGGACAAGGATAGGGTAGGGGAAGGGATCACAACCTGGCAGGATGGGGCTTTCAGGAGCAAGTTGGGCAACTGAGTTGGGTGGTGACTATGAGCAGAATTTCCATGGACATCTGGAAATCAATTTCCAAATTTCCATGGAAGCGAAAGTCAGACTTTCACTTGAATTCCACTCACAGAAATTGTTTTTCACACATGCCTAATTGTAAGTGACTGCAAAACAATTCTATCAACATCTAATGTGTATCTGACAAAGCAGAACATTTTTTTAATCTCCATAGGATGCCCTGAGAGAACCAAGAAATGGTGGAGAGGACGAGATGGTCACATGCCATCATTATGCTGTAAATGGCTCTAATTTGCATAGGTATGCAGAAAGTGGCAATGTAAACTGAAATCTTTACAACTAAGGCTGATCTATTAGAACAGCCATGGAACAGCCTGCTAGGAAAGGTGGTTAGGATGAAGACAGTGGGGAGCTTCAAGCATGCATGGGATAGGCACGATGGTATAATAAGTAGAGGTAAGGGAAGAGAGTGAGATACCTTGACCAAATAGTGTCCAGGGAGTAGAAATAGGCAGGGAAAATAGGACAGACTAGATGGGCCTTCTGATCCTTTTCTGTTGATACATTCTATGCTTTGAACTGTGATTGCAGCATATCAGATCCCCATCAAGGAACTTTAAAATTCAAGACCATAATATGAGTAATTGCACTGTTTGCAGCAGAATAGATAAAAAAAAAAAATAGAAGCAGAGCAAAACCCATTCTAACTATTGCACAACCCCATACTAGTTCCTGAAACTTGATCATTATTGTGCTTACACTTAGAACTACAGTAACTTGTTCAGGGCAATAGTGAGTAAATGGCTGTGGTGGAATATGAACCTGAACTTGTTGGTTCCCGAGCCTATGATCTAACCATTAAACTTTAATACCATCACTCTGTCACATTTTTAAGTCTTCTTAGTGAAGCTTAAAGCAGACAACAATGGAAATGGGAGGGAACCTGTGGGATAATTCCAGGAGTGAAATTAAAAGTCTGGCTCAGATCCAGGAGTAAATTGAGGTAGGACTGCTTCTGTGTAAAATATGCACCCCTAAAGTCATAAAACAGAGTACATAAACTGTAAAAATGCAACATACTAATTAAGAAACATGTCTTCAGACCCCTGTCAGATATATTCATTACTACATCAAAGGTGATGGGTTCCCTCAGTGAATTTTCTCCATTTCCAACACTGAAAGCAAACATCTTGTCCACTGGGCATGGCCAAAACTGGAAAAGGGGAACTTAGCTATTTTAACCAATCCAAGAAAAAACATCAGTGGCAGAATGCCAACCACAGCACAGCTGCATTGCAGTGCTATAGCTCATGTAGGAATACATACCATTGCATACCAGCTTCTTAACCCCCCTTCCACCACCACCACCACCACCAGCATTTCAGGTAGTTTCTAGAAAGTACATAATCCGTGCCCCATAGACTTTTTCACTGTTGTCCTGTAAACGTGGATTTTTTACCTCACAATAATACAAGTAAATTACAACTACACTACATTACACATTATTTTATATCTTGTAGCAAGCTAATGCAGTAGCAGCTATATTGGCTTGGTCTAAAGCTTGTTATATACTTGTACAGTAAAGTACATGGAAGCTGTAGCAACATGGTGTAGTGACTAATCAACTTGCTGACTCCAAGCCATTATTTCAAAAATAATTATTTCCTAGGCGTAATGGTTTTAATATTATCCCTTATAAAGAATTTTCTTTCAAAAGGTCTAACTTGTAAACCTTTAGAGCCAAATGAAGGCTTGGTCAGTGCATGTCTGCATATGTCAATGCATTATTAAAAGTGTTAGGGATAGGATGTAGAGTATATCAGCATAAATCAACATGAATTAATATACCAAATCTGTATCAATGCAGCTAATTCATTTTTTAACTTGCTCCAGGCCTTTATTAAAAATAAATAAAATTTCTAGCCCTAACAGGTCCAAAGAAAGTCTTTTCAAAACATTTTTTTACTTAAAAATGGATCAACTTTGGACCTGTTAGGGCTAGAAATGTAATATTTTTTTTTATAATTGAAATCTTTGAGACAGGTTTATTGATATAGCAATATTGTATGTTGTTACAGCATTCATATAACAAAAATATTAACAAGTCAGTTTAGAAAAATACATTTTAAAAATACATTTTTAAGTTTGATTATGTAGTAGTGAGGTGGCTCTGTGGTGCCAAACAGTTAATAGGGAAAGCTTGTGAACACCAGCAACCCAGGTTTATGCTCTAAACCTGTAATATGTCTGGAAAGGTGGTCAGGAGGGAGATTGAAGAGCATCCATGTGGACACTCACCTCCCAGGGGTGTTTGTCCCACTGCACATCTCATTGATTTGCACTTACGGCAAGCCTTGTAGAAGTGTCAATGGTGGCATTGGTTAACACATATCCAAGGAACCCTCTAGGGTAGTGGTGACCATGCAATAAAAGGTGGTATAGGGTCATTAAGGGGTAAAAACATCCACTAATTGTTATAGAATTATTAATAGGTTTCTCTTGTGACCCATGTTCTGAAGACATCTGAACATGTCATCTCTTTCCCCTAACAACACTGCTACTGAATCCTACAACCTCCTCCTGACTGCATTGACCATACAAGAATGGAATAATCTGAGGGAGATTGCCAGTGTACATACCGATGACTGAGATATACTAAAGAAGTAGTGGCAAGATATATACTGTAGATACAAAAATAAAAATATCATTATGTACTTAACAGAGTATTTCTGGCATATACTGATAAAAACATGTTTATACAACATTAGTTTTGAGATGCTAGTCTGATATAAATTGATATCAATATCTTTTCATGATGCATTTTGTCATAATGATATCTTTCCTTGTACCACTATGTGCATTCTTAAATACAAGTAGTCTCAGAAACTATGGAAACAATCTGAGGGAAATTGCCAGTGTACATAGCAATGACTGTTAAGAAGTAATGCTAAGATATAGGGGATACACGATGGGCAGGAGTATGATATGGAAAATATCTGCATGAGTGAACAGTGACCTCAGGGTGCCTCATGAGTGATGGAGCATAGCGGAGCCATGAGTGATGGTTCCCAAGGTCACTGTTCATTGTGTAGATATTTTTTATTTCTTACTCTTGCCCATCATGTGTCAAATTTATACAATAGAGTTTTACTGTGTATTTTGCTGTGTTTGTTGTAGTTTATAAGAGAAAATGTGTGGTTTTGCTGGTGTTATTTTTTGTAGTGGTTGGTCTCCGCCACTGCACTGTGGTTTCATGAATGGGTTTACTTTACTGGACATTGTGGTTTGCTATTGGTTGTTCCTCTGAATGGCTATTGGTTTCATGATTCCACTGGTTGATTGTGTGGTACATATGGTTAGCATGTTTTGTAATTGGCTATTTGCTTCTTTGGGGTGTGGTTTATTTGTCAACTTATGTTGGCATTCTGTGTTATGGAAACATATCATTTTATAGATTTATTTTTGTACGGGGTTGAAATAAATTTATTTTATTGTTTTTAGGGTTCTGCATTGTGCAGTTTATTTGTGCTTTAATACTTTTTCATGGTTTGTCCAGATAACTTCACCAGAGTGTCTGTTGGTTGCAGTTTCTCTTTTGCTGCGGTGTCCTTTCCCAACAGCGGAGTGAAAACCCTGTGCAGGTATAAATTAAAAAGTTTGTTATCTGTCTTCTGTTTGGTGGGTAACAGTCAATTCCTTATAAGGCAATATTTTTGAACTGTCACTTCGACTCACAGTCTGATTGAATGACTCTCTTCTGAAAAAGTAGTCCCAATCAGTTGAAAAAAAATCTGGATTGTAACTGACATAACCACAGTGATAATATCACGTACTGACGTGTGTACTGTGTGTATAAATGTCAGACTATCACAGTGCATACATCATGTTCTATTTAATTAACACTGGTGGGAACACACATTTTTATCAAGGGGTTTATCAGCTTACCCCTATTGTATAAATATAGTCCAAAAAATATATATAGCACTATGTACATAACAGAGTATTGTTGGCATATACAGATAAAAACATATTTATACAACATTTGTTTTGAGATGCTAGTCTGATAAAAACAGATATCGATATCTTTTCATGATGCATTGTGTCGTAGTGATGTCTTTCCTTGTACCACTATGTCATAATGTACTCTAAAATACAATTAATCTCAGAAACCACTCCTAAAAAGTACTGTAAGTATAAAACAAGCTGAAAATGAATCATACATTTCAAAGTTACAAGTACCTTTTTCACATTTTCAATTATGTTTATCCCAAAACAAAAAGTCTGAATAAACAGAATGTGACATTGCCTGACTGAAGATACCATGTTTTTCTTCATTCAAGTCCAGTGATATTAAGATATCTCACTTGTGGCTTCACCACTCATCAGGTATCATAATATTATTGCTCTGTTATCAAGATAAATATAATCTCCTCAGTCGGGCCATTTTATATCCCCCATATATATTAAAGAGGAGTGGAAGTAAAAATGATGAGATAAAAAGATATCTTAGCTAGTGACATTAGTACCAGCAATATATCAAAATGTTTTTGTTGTTACTGGTGTCAAAATGGATTTTTTTAAAGTTGCTATTATCACAATGGTATACTGAACCAGTTGGAGAGCAGTTTTCACAATTCTGATGACATCACAATTCCTAGCACAGCACTGAGGCAAGCTATTAAAAAGTAAAGAAAAGAAAACAGCACAATCTTCAAAGAAACTGCAGAAATAGGGTAGCCAATACTAGGCAGCCCAAATTGTCAAATGGCCCCTAAAGAAAGAACAAAGGGGGAGGGAGGGGAAGGGGGCTTAGTGACATCACCCAGTGTCATTTGACACAGGGATGGAGCCCAAGACCATTGGCAGGGGAGGGGCTTGGAGGGTCCTAGCTTAGGGGCCTGGAGGGTATAAAGAACATGCATCCTCCAGCAGCCCTCTTTGCTTAGAGATTTTCCTTGGTGAGATTTTTTAGCACTTCATGGGCAGCTTTCAAAGTGAGCATGGGGCTGATGGTTTCCCATGGGGGCCCCTATTTTATGGAACCTTGGCTGGGCCTGAAAAGGGCTTTCTTTTTGGTTTCATAAGGTGTTTAAAATGTGAGAATGGAAGCCCATGGTGCTGGGCGAGTGGGGGCCTGGGACCATGGCACCAAGTGGAGCCATGGCTGGGGCCTGGAAAGGTGATGGTTGTTTGTTTTAAAAAGAAAAGAAAAAGTCCACTAAGTAGCTTTATTACAAGTAAGCCCACCACTAGGCACATGGTGGTCAGGAGTGAGGGATGTATGGGTAGTTGCTGCACCGGTGGGTTTGTTCTGATGGTTTGTAGGAGGTAGAGGAAAAGGTTGTGTGGGACTCCAGGCCACGTGGAGGTGGGCTGGTGCACAGCAGTGAATGGCCGGTGATAGTAAAGGGAAGGATAGGTCTGCAAGGAGAGACAGACGTCTCTAGCAGCAGAGGTAGATTGGAGACAGCACAGTCAGTGGTTTTGGGTTGGATTTTGGGCAAATTGTTTATGTTTTCCAAAGGAGCATGCCTTGGGCCATGTGGAGCCATGCTGGGGCTGGGAATGGCTGTGGGTAGGGTTGGTGCAGTTGGCTGGCAGTTGCTATTGGGCTAAGGGGAGTGTTTGCTTGAGAGAAGGCAACAAAGAAAAGAAAAAAGAAAAAGAAGATCCGCAATGCCGCTGGCTTTCTTTGGGGTGTCTGTCACGATGGGGCTGAGAGCAGGCTTGGGCCTAGGGAAAGGGGAGACTGGCTGGGGGCCCGCAAACTCTCCTCTGTTGTTTGCTCTGTAAATCCCTTTCCTTTTTATATTTACCTGGTATGTTGAATGTTATAATTACATGATCACTATTGCCAATGGCTAAGTTACTCTGCACCTAGTGATATTTTGAATTTTCTGCTTCATCAATTCCATCAATCTATGCCATTAACTCTTGTGCTGCATCCCATCTACAAACCTTGTCAGCCTTCTCTGCACACTCCCCAACCTCCTGACATCACCGCGCAAGTGGGGACTCCAGAGTGGTGGGCTATAGTCCATGTATGGTCTTATGCATGCCCTATACAATGGTAATAAACATGCTCTGTTTCTGGATTTCAAAACTTTCTTAATACAGCCTATGATTTTATTCACTTTATTGATGACCTCAGCACATTGTCTGGTAAATTTTAAGTCAATTGTGATAATCACTCCAAGATTCTTTTCTCTCTCTCTCAACTGTGTTTAAGGTTTTTCCATTAATGGCATATCTGTTTCTCTTATTTGTTTCCCCAAAGTGCATGACAACACATTTACCAGTGTTGAATGCCATGCTGTTTAGTCTAGACTATTCTTCTACGGTTTCAAGTCTTTTTGAGTGATTCAACCTGAATATCATTAACTACCTCTGCAGTGATTTTTGAGTCATCAGTGAATCGTAGAGTAAAATTGCACAAATTCTTAGTCATGTTAGTAATAAAAATGGTGAACAGTACAGGTCTCAATGCCAATCCCTGTGGCACTCTGCTAGTCACTGAGCACATATTTGATTGGTGTCCTCTTATTCGTACGGTCTGAGTCCTGTTGCTCAGCCATGTCCCAACCCATTTAACAATGAGTTTATGCCCATAGCATTCATTTTTTCTACAATTATAGAATGTGGGACTTTGTCAAATGCTTTACAGAAGTCCATATAGATCACATCTACTGATGATTTCTTGTCTTATAAAGCACTTACTTTTTTGCAGAATACTGAACTGTTTGTAAGACAGGACCATTAATTTTTGAAACTGTTTTGCAAGTTGTCACCCAATCCTTTACATTCTATTTCTTTTTCTATGTTATCTTTTATCAGTGATTCAAGGACCTTACCAGGATACTGGTCAAACTTATTGGTCTGTAGTTGGCCATATTGCCTCTGTCTCTTTTCTTGAAGATCGGTCCTACCGTAGCCATTTTCCAATCTGTTGGGATTTCACCTGTATTTATAGACATATTGAAGATTCTATAAAGCAAATCCACTAACCATGACGTTAATGCTTTTATTAATCTGGGATGAATTTTATCGGGATCTGGGAACTTATTGTAACCCACTTGTTACCTAGGGTTACTAGAATCCCAGTAAGACCTAGTGGTAGGCAGGGAAGGCAGCTTGAGAAATTCAGGTTAAATGGATTTCACACTGTCTCACTCTGTTCTCAGTCTTAGCTGAGACTGGGGGATGACATCACCATAGAACTGTCGCAGCTGCATGAGCCACAATGGAATCTGCAGCAGGGAGTTGGAGTAGAATGTTGGGAGGTTTGAACAGTAGTCTGTAGGTCAGTTGGAGTTTGGAGCTTGTAGAGAGAGGAGCACAGCAGCTCTGTGCTAGGCTCTTGGAGCCTCAGCCCTGACATAGGGCTACATTTAGGGAAAAGGTGTGTGTTTCCACCTAAAGAGAGACACAGTGAGTTATTTTAAAGTGGTGGAGACCGCTGAGTCAGGTCTCAGTGCCCCATCCCTGAGAGGATGGGGCAGGAAAGTTTAGTCTGCATATTCCAGGGGCAATCCCTGGTTACTGCTAGTGGAAAAGCTGCCTTATTTTGTCCAAGAGTATGGGAAACAAGAAGATTTCGTGATTCGCCTGTGGGGCACCTGCAACCGGAGGGTGAGTTTCTGCTTTTTCTAAAGGGCCCATGTTTCACCCTAGGACTTGTGTGATAGTGGGGATTGGACTACTGAAGTAGTGGGAGGCCTAGAGTAATAGGCTTAGCCAAAAGTAAAAGTATGTTCAAGTCCAGCACCTAAGGGAAGTCAAGACATGTAGAGGAGATGTGACATACATCTACCCAGTAATCTACATTGCCAAGCTTTCAGAAAAGAGTTGTTTAGTTTCCAGAGAAATGGCTGGGTATGGATTGTGGGAGCTGGAGATGGGAGACCCCCCCATCTTTAGTGACCAGGTCCACCTCTATGGATTTGCTCTGTTTATTTCTACTTTGCCTCATGCACTTGGCCAGTGATGAGGGAAGTACCCAGATGTGGGATTGGAAGGAAAATTCCCTATAGGAGTCAAAGGCTCTTAGGTGGTTTGGGGAGCCACCAACAGGAAAACTGCTTCATTCCCATAATGGACCATGGATCAAGTGGCTGGTGGGGGAGCCAGGCCAGTAGGGGAAAACCCAAGTAGTGTACAAATTGGGCTGTGTACCCAAAGCTGCATGCAAGTCCAGGTTGTGTGCCTGGTGGGTTTAGAGCCTGAGGGCTGGAAATATGAAGAAGTGTTCTGTTGTCTCTAATCTGCATTACCAGGAATGTAGCCCCATGGGGGTCCATCTATGCTTTGTTTGTTCAGTTTGGATGTGAATAAAAGCCACACTGTAGAATCCCATTCCTGGTTTTGGGCATTACAGTTATTGCTTCCTGTGTTCGGATTTACTTGGGTGCCCCTGTGCAGAGTAGATAAACCTAGGCCCCCTGTGCTGAGTAACCTAATCCTCCCCAAACCCAGTCCCCACCAGGTACTGCTGTCAGCTTCAACAGCATGCCACCTGTCATTTTGCAAAAAGACAGAGGTCGGGGGTTACATTATTATTTTAAATTTTATTTAATTTATCCCTTATTTCATTTTTTAAAAATTCCATTGATATATCAGTATTGGTTTCACTGTGTAGAGTTCTTGTTATGGGCTGCCCTATGTTGAACACTGAACAAAAGTATTCATTAAAATGCTCCGATATTTCCTGATGATCAGAAATCTCAGTATTATTTATTTTAAGTGGGCCAATGGATTTATCTATTTTTTTTTTATTATTCACATAAGCATAAAAGCTTTTCCCACCATCATTAATGTGTGCAAGTCTAAACTAATTTTTTTCTTTTCTTCTTTGATGCTATTTTTGCATTTTCTTTGGGCTAATTTATATGCATATTTGTTATATCTGTTATTGTCTCTTTTCATGGAACCATAAGCCATTTTTGAATTTGCTATCAGCTTTTCTATCTTATTCGTGAACCATATTGGTATTTTCTCTTTTTTATTGTATACTATTTTATTTGAAATGTATTTATCTTCTAGTTCAATCAACTTATTCTTGACTTTAGACCATAATTGTTCAGGTGTGCTTGTTGCATCTTCACATTCCTATTGGTACAGCCCTTGTCTAATAAGATAAAAATCTGACCGTTTGTTATCTTTTGTTATGGTAATACCATTCTTAGTCTTTAGTTTAGCATCTAGAATGAAAGTGATGATATTGTGATCCCCATTAAGTAATGGTTCATGAATCTTAAGTTTGTTCAGTTTATCTGGTATGTCTCTTAAGACTAAATCAAGGGTATTAACATTCCTAGTGGGTGCTTTAACTTTTTGTTCTATCTCATTTATTTGACACATATGTAAGATAATATGTTCCTGGTTAATAGCAGCTGTTCCATTGTCCCAGTTTATTCCAGGGGCCTTAAAGTCTCCTAAAAGTATAACATCAGTGGCAGTTAACATGCTTTCTATACTCTCCACAAATTGTCTATGTTCAAGTATGTTGGTGTCTGAGGCCCTATAGCATAGACCAACTAATATTTTCTTTTGCTTTTCTCTCATCAGTTTGATCCAGATAATTTCCTTGGTGTTATTTATTAATATCGGGTTAATTAACCTGCTTGCATTTAATGCCTGTCCATACATAAAATGTAACTCTGCCTCCTTTTCATCCAATTCTATTTTTATAGTAAACAGTATAACCAGAAATGTTGTTATTCTATTCAGATGCCTCGTCCCATCAGGTTTCTGTTACTGCTGCTATGTCAAGATTTTTTTGATATAGGACTATCTCCAATTCGTCTTTTTTGATTTTGTTTAGACTTCTAGCATTAGTTAATAAGAACGATATGTCACCCTTATTGTTGTTTGTTTTGTTTACTTGTGGATTTACATTCACCGATATTTGTTCTCCCCTACACCCTCCTGACATTTAGTTTTTTGATATTTGCTTATTTCCCTTTAGTACCTGACTAAAAATGTTACCCAGTAGTTTTGTTCCCCTTTTACTAAGGTGTAACCCATCCTGACAATATAAAGTATTATTGTCGACAAAGTGTTTCCATGTCCTAACACATATTATTTCATTGACCAAGCACCACCTACGAAAGCCAGTTATTGTAAGATTTCATACTTTGAGTTTTTCTCCAACTTGCCCTTGGAACTGGGAGAACTTCTGACACAAGTGGTTTAGTATTATGATATTTTAGTACTTTTAGTGCCTGTTGCATATCTCATATTGTTTCATCTACCCCTGTAGGTTTAAGTCATTGGTACCAGCATGTAGGAGTACTGTTTTGGGGCTTTGAACATTTTGTAAAATGCCTGGTAAAATCTGTGTAATATCCATTTTATTAGGTAGTCTCCTTTATGGCTGAATTAAATTTAAAATTCCATCAGTGGAAGTCTTAAGAAATTATGAAACAGCTTCCCTGAAATTTCACAGAATTTCTACAAATTGTTAAATTTGGCCAACATTTCAGTTACATGCATCTCATCTTAAAAGTGCACATTCACATTTTACCAAATGTGGCATATGTACTGTTTCATACCCCACATATTGAATATACTGTATGCATGTACTGTAGTAAGTGTCAGATCTCTGGCTTTAAAAGGTCCTGTGTTACAAGCAGAGAAACATTCAGACATTTTTTTAAATTACATTTTGGAAGTATGTAAACTGTAATATTATAAGCCTTGTTGACTTTAAAAGTTGAGAGTACAATGTTACCATTTAAAAGACAAAGAACCTCTGTGCGCAAGCACTGAGGCAAGGGTTACCCCAAAGGGCATTTGGCTGGGAAGCCAAGTTTCAAAGAAATACAAAGTCACACATGACCCCACAATGCAAAGCATCATGGGCTGCATATGCAAATCACCACACAATGTTATCATGTCTGGTAGGGTTATAGACCCTAAAAAGGGTATGTAAGTGCCATCATTTCACATCTGAACAGTGTTTAAAGTTAAATTTCATAAGAGTTTGTGACTTTTGTGAAATTTTAGGTTACTTCTGTGGAAGCCACATCCATGAGTTTTGTAAAGTCATACACCTGTCTTGCCATTGAGGAGAAGGAAAAAAAGGATGACACATCAACTCACTCAAGTCTATGTGCTCCACAACAACTTGTACCCTACTATTAGAACCAGCATCAGTAAACTCCATGCACAATTCAAACCTGAATTGTGCAACCCTGGAGTTTATTTTACTTAATTTATATGGGATGCAAATTGTCCATGAATGATTTGTACAGGGGGCTGGCTGACACCAGAGTCAATAGTAGGCTGCGAGTTGTTGTGGAGCACATTGACCAGAGTGAATTGACATGTAGCCAGAAAAAAAAAATGGGTAAACTGGTAATAAGCTTGAGTTATTGTGGATTCTACTGTAAAGGTAGCAGGAGAGTTGGAAGGGCAATGCAGAACTATGATTCTAGCAGTGCAGATAAAGTAATTTCCCCGCCTGCCATATAGGTCAAATGAGTGTATCCCTAACCAAGCACTGCACCCTGAGGGTTGAGATTACTGTTTCCCACAGTGTAATATGAAGTACAAGTTTTGGGGACATGAGAACATGATGATGATGTTATTTATTGAATTATGTTCCTTAGGTAAATGATATCCACAGGGATCTTCTCCATGGTTCTCATGATGCAGGGTCCTGTGGGGAATGACAGTGACAGAAATGTTGCTAAGATTCTTTTGAAAGATAGTGGTCTTTTCTCTTGCCAATGAAATTTGAGATTCTGGGGAAAGTAACATCAGCATGCTCAGGAATGGATGCAGGTGTGTCAAGATGGAGGGGACAAGGCAGTCAGAGAGATTGAAACTAAAGAATAGGGGTCAGGAAGGGAGCTCCATTAGGTGGTTACCAGTGGCAGGAGGTGGATGCATGGGTTCACCAAGGGAAGGATGGCTGAGCTGGGTAGCACAATAATAGTAGATCCCAAGTGAGAGCAAGGAAGCATAGAGGGACAGCTGTGACTTGAAAGTAGATCATATAAGAATTGAAGCTAGCAAATGTGACTAGTCTGAGAGCTTGAAATCCATGACTTAAAGGCACCCAGAAGAAGAAAATCATGGCAACAAAAAGAAGAAATTCTGGCAATTGCAATAGGATAGGTCTGACAGGAAAGGAAGTAGACAGCTGTATTTTAAAGTAAGTATGCCACTGAGAGGAACAAGAAAGGATATTGAGGAACAGCTCATTTGGTCAATCTAAAAGAAAAAAAGGAGGGAACAACATAGTCACCCAGAAAGGATCTACAGCACTGCAAACAGCTCAGCTCAGATTATCAGCTGCAGTGGTAATAAGTGCATTGTGAAAGTTAAATTCTGCAAGTGGACCTCTGGTGGCATCACCTATTGTACTGCCATGAATGTTTGAGAGCATTTTTCCAAATAGCAATTTGTTTTATTTCCATTGCAAATGTACAATTACTGAGTCAAAGTTCTTCACCTTCATTAGATTCCAGGATAAACTGACACTGGGTTTGTATCCCAAATGCTGAGTCTAAACCTGCAATAATATGGAAGTTACAAACAACCACACATTTAGAAATTATTTTACTAAATTTCACAAGTAAATAAATATTAAAATTATGAATGCCTATAACTTGAGTATTCTTTAAAGAACTATATCCATATTTAGAAGTTTGTATGATGTTTCCAAGAAGGTTATGCAGGCTACTTTGCAGATATCTAAAACAGAAAGATGCATGGCTCTCCCAGTGCAGGGCCTGGTTCATTAACTAGAGCAGCCAGCCCCTACTAAAGTTGCAAACAAACAGCAGGAAGAGAATGAACTCAGAGTATAAATGAAATGCTCACATTTACAACATGCTGTCCATGCTGAACTATTTTATTTAGTTTTTGTATGCATCATTTAAAAGTGCTGTGGTGCTGATAAAAATGCAAATCTCCATGCAATACCAAAAGTTGAAAATCCAAACAAAATCTGTAAGTGAGTCAGCAGTTAACTGGCTAGGGCAAATACCACTAGATAATGTCCTCAAAACCCCAGCATTTTGCCATTCCTATGACCTCATCAGGAGACTAAGTCTATGTGTTCTAGGAAGCCTTTTATAGGTACTGGCTGTTGGAGATGCCAGCTGACTCATACTTTGGCCCACAGAGCTAGAACAACTTTTGCTTAAAGTTGAAAGCAGCAAATACTGAAATAACTCAAAGTAGAATAGGAAGTATTGCCAAACCTTAGTGCAGGAGATAAAGACAGTATTGTCAATAAAATGGTTGCCAAGTTAAACAAATGCAAAGATCAATTCATAAAATACAAGATGTACAAGCAGGAGAGAGAGAGATGTGAAGGAGTACGATGATGGGAAGATTTATAAATGAGGAAGCAGTGAATATGAGCAAAAGACTCCTTAATAGAACACACCAATTGTCAAAAACATAGAAACATTGAAACATAGTTATTGACGGCAGATAAGGACCACTCAGCCCACCCAGTCTGCTCATTTTCCCTAACTACTGTAACACCGCAGATTCTACTTGATCTCCTTAACAGAGGCAAACTCTCAGAAGCCAAAGTGTCCAGTTCAGAAGAGCATAAACTGACCTTCATAACAGAGTTTACCATTGATGCACCACAAGTCCCACAAAAGAGACACTGGTCAGTTCTGCAAGGATAACCACCACTAAAAACACAATCTATACCCAGAATATGCTATAGGAAAGGCAGATCAAAGATCTTGTTGTAAATAACATGTACTACAGTGGACCACTGCAAGCTACTTGGCTTCAACAACTTCCTAGGGTAACCATCATTGTAGGGGCTGTGCTCAGTGTAATAACACTTCAAGCACTAAACCTTTTAAACATCTTAGAAAAGGAAAAGGCATTTTTATAAATTCCTTTATTAACTGTACAATGACTAGTGTAATCTACCTTCTGAGATGCCTGTATTGTTAAGCGTATGCAGGACAAATAAAAAGGGTTTTGAGAAAACACATCTGTGCACACAAGATGGCCAATAGATGTGCTAACATGACATATTCTATGGTCAGACATTTCAGTCAGGAACAACATGGATCACCTGCAAATCTCAAATTCATTGGCATTGAGAATGTTGAGGTCTCCAAAAGAGGAGGCGGGGACCACCAATGTAGGCTGGCACAATGGGACTCATTATATATCTACACTCTTGGAACCTTAGAACCAGATAGACTGTTTCCCTTAAAAACTGTTTCAATCCAGCATCATTGCTATTTTGTGCATTGTTTTTCTGTCCCATTCCCTTGCACCCCCTTTTCCCATCCTTCTGTGACCCTCTATAATCCCCTGCCTACTTTTCACCCTTCCACCCACCTCTCCCCCTCCTCTTTTTTATTTTGCTTCCTGGGTGAATTGGTAGACTGGTTCTAGAACTAGAGCATTCTGGTACAGTGCACACTTCCTGGTTCGACTGGGTTCACTTTGTATTGACTCCCAGTACCAGTACAGATCCTGTGTTCATTCATGTGCCCTAGTGGATGAGAGCGCTAACACTTCCTTAGATTTTAAACTACACATATACTTATTGCACATGTACTTATTAGATGTACAGAACACTACTGCTAAAGTATATTAGTCAATTTGTACAAGAAATTACTAAATATCTGTTATTGTTATACCCTTATGAACCAATTGATGGGCTGTATTTTATGTTAAAGACTGCCCAGAATGAATGGTTTTAGTAACACTGCATTGATAATCTCTCTTAATGTTTTGGTTTATTATTTTGCTTTGAGCTACAATCTATCTGTTACCTGTTTGGCTGCTTTTAATTTTAGTGTTTGCATTGTGCACACCAATTTCATACTGTCACTATTACTGTGGCTGTTTAGTGTGTATTCAGTAGTGGCTCTAGTCTCCACCCTAGCACATGAATATTTATGAGTTGCCTCTTAAAAGGCCATCTGGGTTAGGGAGCACAGATGCTATGAGGAAGTCAAGTGCATTCTCAATAAAATGTTAGCTGTGTGCATGCACAGATGTGTGTGCTACTTCTGCTTGGTTGGGGAGTTTGTTAATGTGACCTGTTCATTCTATGTGCTTTTATTACATGATGAATTGCACTTTTTGAAAATATAAGCACATTTTACAAGGAAAAAGTAAACAGTTGTTGCTTCATTTTGATTAAAACTTGAACTAGGGGGTTCCAGTTTGGTGCACACATCCTATTTCAACTGGAATTACTTTGCACTGACTCCCAGCACCAAAACAGACCCTATGTTTGGCCATGCATCCCAGTGGGTGACTAACACCCCCTTAAACTTTATACTACACATATACTTTATTGCAAGTGTACTTACTAGTAGTATAGAAAACTACTGTTAACATATATTAGTAAATGTGTACATTATGAACAAATGTTCAGTATATATCATGATTAAATCTCACAATGCAAACAACCACCATAACTACTATAAATATTCAAATTCTCAGTTTGACTAATATAAAATCATGAGCATGGGGAAAATTATGATATATAGAGATATACATAAAGATACTGTATAATGAATGGGAGATACAGATTATGCAGGAAGGTTAACACTTGGACCAAGAAAGATTAAGCTACAAATGCACTAACCACATACATAAACAAGCATTTGTCAATGCTGAATGTTTGCTTGCTGATATTAGCATTGGAAATGCAGGAGTTAGACAGATGCAGAATAGAAATGGCAGTGAAGTATTGAACTTCACGCCAACCCCACCTCCATTCTGTAGAGTTGGACAGGCATTGGGGTAAGTGTTTGGGTCATCACCCATGATGTTCATGCTATGTCTCCTCACCCTATTCTGCAGACACCGACATGTGTTGAGGTGTGTCTTGGGGTGTTTGGCTTTACAGTCACCCCATTCCATAAGGACATACACTGAAATGGGTGCAGCATAAGAGAATGGGGTGAACTCTGAGCCAAAAAGTCCAAGGTACACCTTGATGTCTATTACTGGGTGGGGGGTGGAGGTGGGATGGCATGAGCAGTAAAGTTGGCAATCCACAGGCACACCCCAATGCCTGTCGGTCTGTACAGGGTGGGATATTATGGTTAGAAATCCTAATGCCCCGGGTGTTTGTTAGTATTTGCATTACACATTTTCAACATGGCCTTTTTGTGACCCCACCTCATGAAAGCATTTGGGGCCTCTTCTCATGAAGAGTGGCAGTGTGATTTTGTCAATGTGTCCCAAACTTTGAGTTCCAACAATGATCGTGCCATTCTGTGCCACATGTACAAAAACACAGATCAGGCAGGATATGAAGAATGGCAGCTGTACCATCCACATGGAGGTGTGAAGAGATGGCAATGTTGAAAATCTGTAGTGGGAATAGTAAAAATGCCCGCACTTCCGAGCATACATGGAAACTGCACAGTGCATGCGTGTAACACAATCATTTTATGGATTTTCATCACCAAATTTTCAATATAGGCATTTTAGGACCTCTGCTCATGAACAGTGTCACTGTGATTTTCTTAATGTGTTCCGAACACTGATTTCCCACAGCAAGTATGCTATTCTGCGCCAGAAGTACAAAAACACATTTTGGCCAGGATATGAAAAATGACAGCTGTACTGTTTATAAGAAGGTGGGGAAAAATGACAATGTTGAACATCTGTAGTGAAAATATAACACATTTGCAAAGTTATGAACGTGTGTGGAAATTGTGCAATGCACACTCATAACACACTCATTTTATGGACTTTCATCACAACATTTTCAACATAGGCATTTTAGGACCTCTGCTTATGAACAGTGTCACTGTGATTTTCTTAATGTGTCCCAAACACTGATTTCCTACAGTGACCACGCTATTCTGTGCAGAAAGTGTGAAAACACATTTTGGCCAGGATGTGAAAAATGACAGCTGTACCATTCATAAGGATGTGTGGAAAAATGGCAATGTTGAAAATCTGGAGTGAAAATTTTGCAAATTTGCGAAGTTATGAGTGTGTGTGAAAACTGCACAACACACGCTCATAACACGCTCATTTTATGGACTTTCATAACAGAATTTTCAAGATAGGCATTTTAGGACCTCTGCTCATGAACTGTGTCACTATGATTTTCTTAATGTGTCCCGAACACCAATTTCCCACAGCGACCACACTATTTTGTGTCGGAAGTGCGAAAACACATTTTTGCCAGGATGTGAAAAATGACAGCTGTACTGTTCATAAGGAGATGCAGAAAAATGGCAATGTTGAAAATCTGGAGTGAAAATATTGCAAATTCGTGAAGTTACGAGCATGCGTAGTAACTGCGCAATGCACATTCATAAAACAGTACTTTTTTGGATTTTTCCCACCAAATTTGCAACATAGACTTTTTGAGAGCCCACCTCATGAACACTGGCACTGTCATTTCATTAATCCATCCCGAAAGGTGCTTCCACGCAGTGACCACAAAATCACCTTCCGGGACCGAATAACATCAAGACAGTGGCTGAATTCATGAGGAGGGGGCACAATAACTCATTGTTGAAAACGTGGTGCCAAAATTCCCAAAAATGCCCGAGATATGCACCAAAGTTGAAAAACCCTATTTATGCCATTATACAGCTCACCAGCATTTCCTCAGTTCATGGTCGGCTTTGAAGAGTACAGACATGTTCCCAGTCCACTGAAGATCATTGCGCTGGGCTCCGGAGGTAAGTATGGGGTGGGGGGGTGTTGGAAGGCAGGGTGCACAGACGGTGGGTGTGGGTTCGGGGAGGGAGCAGGACAGGCAATGAGGGACCTGCTTTACAGGGGAAAAAAAAACATTGTGGGACTTTTTTTTTTACAGGGGCATTTGGCACACCGGGGTGGGCTCCCAGCATGCTACCTGAGTGTTTTTTTGGGGGGGTTGAAGCTGACGGGGGATTAAACACCCTCATCAGCATATGGGGGCAAGAGCCAAGGGGAATTGGGCACCCCCTTGGCACAAACTCAACGTTTGGAGAGGAACTTATGCCGACATGGAGTGGGCTTCCCTGTTGGCAAATTACACTGGAGGGAATGAAGCTAATGGGGATTGGGCCCCATCAGAAAAACAAAACTGGTTTGAGGGCATGATGCGAGGAATTGAGCACCCCTCGGCACAGGTATTGTTTATGAACATGGTGGCGAAGCCGCTACCACATTCACAAACAACATGACAATAGTGGCAATGTTCCACCTAAATGATGGGTCATTCCCTCATTGCAGCAGAATGGCTGACGCTGCAATGACGAGGCAGCCCCTGATTGCTGTAGCGAAAACGTTTCAACTTGGTGGCACTTTTGGAGACCAGTGTCATCAGGACACTGTAGCTCCATTGGTGCACCAGTGCCAAGCCCCCAAATGCAGTGCCTCCATTGTCTGCCACAGTGCTGCGCCTCCACAACCCACTTCTCTCCTAACCTGCCACATCATGTTTCTTGTGCATGACCGCAAGCAAACATAAACATTATTTGCAATGGTTATAAAGCTGAAAATACCATGGAATGAGCAAGACAGTTTATTTTTCAAACATAGTCAATTTTATGGAGATCACAGCGCAATATAGCAAAAGCTTGGAAATCAATTATTCTACAAAAAATTGCATAAAAAGACAGCAAAGCATGGAAACTTGATAACTAGAGAGACATAAATATTATAATGTCATTAATATCAGTGGAGAAGGAAATAAGTTTAGAATGCTTCAATTATAATACATTATATACATAAAAACTAAAATATACATGATCTGTCAGGTTTCCAGTGAAATAATGCTTCCTCCAGAATCTTTGTCCATCTATTTAAATCCAACTCAGAATACAAGGAAAGTTCCATTTTTATTGAATGAGTCATTCTGTGGCCATTTCTTCAAGGGCACAAATCCTTTGCTGTGATTTATGTAAGCATAAGCCAAAAGAGTTGTTAAAAATTAAAACAGAAATGTGTAGTAATTATTTTGTTACTACCAATCTTTTATATTGGAACAGTGTAAAAGGCATTCATCAAAGTATCCTCTACTGCTGCATTCATGCCAGCATCTTAATTGAGATATTAACATCATCCTTTTTCATCTTACTGGTGTAAGGGAGGATCTGGTGATTATCATACTCTGTATAGTTATATTTTTGTAGACATGCCCAGAATTGCCTGTTGATTAACTTCCATTTAAAGTCACATAACAAATACGCACCATTCATATTAGCTTCTGATTCCCATTTATGTTAGCAGTTCTTTGTTGGACAAATATTACTTAACAACTTTAAAATTAATGTCTGATGTCATTTAATGAGTAATTTGTTAGTAAAGCTCTTTCTTGCATTCATATCTTGGACATACTGTATTTAAGTTTAAAAATTGGAAATCTGGGAGCCTCCAAGACTTAAAAAACTGGAAAATAGAATCTGGGTGCAGACTGTGGATATGTAGGTCATTGTACACCATAGGATACTAATCAGAGTATCACAGATTGAAGAAGACATTTCTGTCCACGCTAGTCTATCTCTTTTAATTAACTATCCTTTAAAATTAATTCTTTCCATCCAGTTGTCTACTCCATTTTAAGAGCTGCAGATGATATTACTGTTTACTAGTTCATTTGTAAACCTGTTCCATATATTCAAAACTCTTTGTGTAAGAATAATTTTCAACTATTTGTTTTAAAGTGAGTAGTTATATCCAGCCCGGTGGCATTGAGGGTTGAGGCGCTGGATGCCACACCTCATGCCATGCTGGTGACCTGGGTTCGGGAATGGACTCGGAGCACCAGGGCTGGCAGGGAGAGGAGGATTGAGCATCTGATGACTGCTCGCCTCTCTGGGGGTGGGTAGTGGGGCTTGCATCACCCTGTGGCAGCAACTTCAGTGACATGCAAAAAGCGGGGAGGCGGCGGCATCAGCATTATGTGCTTGGATGCCATTGCATGTCTGCTCTCCATAAAGGAGAAAATGTGAAAAATGCAGAAGGCGATCTTGGCGACTGATGGCTGCACCTTGCACCCCAGAGGACCTGAAAGTGCGTGCCAGTGGGTGCAAGATCGATGAAAAGGCCAGCCCACTGGGGGGTGGTTTGAGTGTATACATGACCGGGTATCGGGCCGAGGGCCGCGGCTGGAGATCATGGGGGCGCTCTGCTGAGGAGGTAGAACCAAGAGTATGATAAAAATAAAGTGAGTAGTTACTAACTATTTGTTGTATCTTTGTAGACTATAATGTTCTTGACCACATGTTAGAACCATTTTTGCCATGGGCTCAGTGTCATTATGGGTATTGAATAATAGCAGTAGACCCTCCATTACTCATCTCTGTTCCAAACTACACAGTCTCAAATGTTTTAGCTTATCTTCATGTGTTTTATGCTCCATCCCTCTTATAATTGTGTTTGCCTTGTGCTGTATTTTTCAATTTTATGTTCTCACCAATGTGCAGTCACCCCCACACCCCAAAAATGGATTACCATTGTCTATGATAGGCCTAACATAGGACTGATATAATAGAGGTATGATATGTTCAGATTTATTGTTAAAGTGTCTTTTACATTATGTTGAGTATATTGTTTCCTCTGTTGTATAGTATGTTTATCAACCTGCTTTTTACTTTTGAGATCATTTATGATATATATTTCTAACTCTCTTTCACATACTGTAGTTTTGAGTTTAATTTCTTCTGTGAAATATTCTCTTTTTTTGGTTTAATCTCCCTAAATACATGAAAGTGCACTTATCACAATTAAATGTTGTTTCTTCTTTTTTTAGCTCAGTTGGTCATTTTGTCTAAGTCCTGCTGTAGTTCATTTGCTTCTAATATTGTATTTACCCTTCCTCCTAATTTTGTGTCATCCACAGATTTATTGCGATGATTTTTACGATCCACACCCACATCACTAATAAATTGTCCTTGTCTCTGGATCCATCCCTGAAGGACCCCACTAGTGACTCTACATACTCTTGATCCTTGACCCTTTATTCTTACTGGCTGTGTTCAGTTCATGAGCTATGATGCCACCTACCTGATGATTTTATTGTTTAGACCAAAGTTACTATGTTTGATAATAAGGCTCACATGCAGTATTGTGTTGAATGCTTTACTCAAGTCTAAGAATATGGCATCCCACAAGTTGCCCATACAGGTATCTATAACTTTGCTTATTGGTTCATAGAAAGAATGAGATTTGTAATGCAGAATCTGCCTTGTTTGAAGCCATGTTATAGATAATCCTTAGTTTCTTTACAGTCATGCTCTAATCTAGTTTAAATGCATTTTCCATTAATTTTCCTAATATGGAGGTGACGCTTATAGGGCAATAGATTTCTGGAGACTGCTTTTCCCCTTTTTTAAAAACTGGGAGAACATCCATTACTTTCCAGTCAGCTCAAATTTCTCCCTCTATTAATGATAGGTTGAAAATAAATTGTAATATTATTGATATGTCATCCGCTGTTTCCTTTAAGATGGGCTTACTCACCTTTCAGGCCCTATATGGGCTGGGCCCTGGCTACCTGACTGAGGTCCTGACACCTGCAACCTCTGTCCACTCCCTCTGCTCCTCATCAAGGGGCCTCCAGGATGTTTCCAGGGTTCAGCTCCAGACGACAGGCAACCACGCCTTTAGTGTCGCTGGGCCGACCCTGTGGAACTCGCTACCACCTGCAGTCTGGGAGGCCCCCTCAATTGAGGTGTTCAAACAGAGGCTAAAAGCCCAGCTCTTCCACCTGGCTTATCTGGAATAATTTTCATGCCAGACCATTTGAGTAATTTCTAATTTCTATGATAAAGTTGTGAGTATAAATTTTAGTTTTATTTATTTTAATGTCTTGTGTTTTTACTACTTGCATTGTTTTATTGTTAGGCACCCAGATCCTCTTGGAATGGGTGCCATAGAAATAAAATTTGCCTTGCCTTGCCTTTAAAAATTAGTGACAATATCATCTTGATTAACTGCCTTGTCAGTATGCATTTTTTTTTCAAATGGCTTAATCAAATGTTTTAAGATTTCTGCCCTTGTGATTTTACTAATTTCATCATTTGAGAAATATTTTTTATTACAGTGCACACCCTTAGAGTGTTGCCCAATGTCACCAACATTTCAGGGACAAACCCCTTCATCACAGTGTAAGGCTTATCTCTAATGGGTATGCCTGAGCAGAATCCATTTTTTTTTGTATTCCTGCACACAAGTAATATTTTTTTCTCATGCCAACTTAGTCTTCTGGCTGTTTCATTTGAAAGCCATGGCTCCTCTTGCCCATCGTCTGTTTACTTAGGGAGCCATATACCCATTAGAGGCAAGCTTTATTCCCTGATGAAGGGGTTTGTCCCCAAACTGTTGGTGCCTCTGAGCAACCCTCTAAGATGGATTCTACCATATACAGTACTAATGTAGAGCCAAGGCCTCAATGAATTCTCCTTTTTATTTTCCTGAGAACACTTCTAACAGACTTTGCTGTGGGATTTTCAATCTTCTTAAACATGTTTGGTTACAGAGAATTGTCTGCGCCACCAAGAAAGTATCTATTTCTTGTATTCCACATACATATTTCCATTCATAGCTGAATGCCTTATTCCAGTATTTTAGTCTTTGAAATCAAGGATCTGGAGTTTCACTTTCTAATGTCTGCATGTTATAGAACACATATGGCATGACCATCATTTTTATAGTCTCTATTCTGAATGATAGAGAAATACCCTGCCATGTGTTTAAATTGCTACCTTTCTTTTTGTGCCATATGAGCGTTGATTTTCATTGTGTTTGATAGTTTTGCAGTTAGAATGATACATACATATTTTAATTTGTCCACAGTTTGTAGCACTTTTCTTACCACCCCCCGTCCTCCACCTTGCATACACCCCATTCATTTGTTCTCCTGCCCTGTGATTTTTTTATGTTCAGACCCACCCTCTTTGTTGCTTCAACCTGTCAGAGGCAGTTTATGCCTCCCTTGGCAATGCAGACTCCCCCCTCATCTAGTCAAACATGATAAATGTGGAAGGAAACAGGGAGGCATAACCTGCCCCCCCCCAAAACTGAAGTAGGCAATAGGGAGGGACCAAAGGGAAAGAACTCCCAAGGGTATGCAACATAAAAGGAAACAAAGTGATAGAAGTGAAGAAAGATGAGATTGAGAGCAGAGGGGATAAGAAGGGATGGTAAAAGGGGACAGGGGGTGATGCTAAACAAGCTTCAAGTTTCAAGTTTATTGCAGGAAAAAACTCAATTGAGCAAGTTCAATCACAAGGAGGTCCTGTAATACATATACTAGAAGACTCACAGAAGGATACAGTAATAGCACACAACAAGATTACAAGTGCTGATAAGGTACATGAGTAGTATCTATACAGGCATTACACTATATACAGTGGCGTGAAAAAGTATTTGCCCCCTTCCTGATTTTCTCTATTATTGCATATTTGTCACACTGGATGTTTTCAGGTCTTTAGAGAAAATGTAATATTAGATAAAGGGAACCTGAGTGAACAAATAACACTTGTTTTTTTTTTTAATTTCACTTATTTAATGAAAAAAAGTTAACCAACACCAACTGGCACTGTGTGAAAAAGTAATTGCCCCCTTACACTTAATAACTGGTTATGCCACATTTAGCTGCAATGACTGCAACCAAACACTTCCTATAATTCAATATCAGTCTTTCACATTGCTGTGGAGGAATTTTAACCCATCTTCCTCGCAGAACTGCTTTAATTCAGTAACATTTGGTAGGTTTTCGACATGAACTGCTCGCTTCAGGTCCTCCACAGCATCTCTATTAGGTTTCAGTCTGGACTTTGACTAGACCACTCCAAAACTTTAATTTTACTTCTTTTTAGCCATTCTAATGTGGACTTGCTTTTGTGTTTTGGATCATTGTCTTGCTGCATGACCTAACCACGCTCAGCTTCAGCTGACTTGAAGGATGACTGGACATTCTCCTTAAGAATTTTCTGGTACAGAGCAGAATTCATGGTTCCTTTAATTATGGCAAGTCATCCTGGTCCCTTAGGCACAAAGCATCCCCATACCATCACACTACCACCACCATGTTTGACTGTTGGTATGGTGTTCTTACTGTGGAATGCTGTGTTTGCTTTACGCAGACATTATGGGATCCATGTTGTCCAAAGTTCCACTTTGGACTCATCTGTCCATAGAACATTTTCCCCAAAAGGCTTGTGGATCATCCAGGTGCTTCTTGGCAAATGAGAGACGAGCATTTATGTTCTTCTTGGTTAGCAGTGGTTCCGCCTTGCTACTCTCACATGAAGCCCATTTTTGCCCAGTCTCTTTCTGATTGTGGAGTCATGAACACTGACCTTAGCTGAGGCAAGAGTAGCCTGCAGTTCTTTGGATGTTGTTTTAGGAACCTTTGAGACTTCTTGGATGATTTTACACTGTGCCCTTGGAGTAATTTTGGCAGGCCGCCACTCCTGGGAAGGTTCACTACTGTTCCAAGTGTTCTCCATTTGGAGATTATGGCTCTCACTGTGGTTCAATGGAGTCCCAGAGCCTTAGAAATATCTTTGTAACCCTTTCCAGACTGATAGAGGGCAACAAATTTTTTCTGATCTTTTCAGGAACTTCCTTTGATCATGGCATAATGTGCTTGTTGAATCTTTGTGCTGGTAACGTGACTCTGATGGTAAGGGCCAAAATAAGTGAGGTTTATATTGAGCAGGGCTGGCTGTAATCAAGCCTGGCTGTGTTCAATCAGCTGACTCTAATTATCCCTTTAATTGGGTTGATTTAACTAGGGGCAATTACTTTTCACAGTGCCAGTTGGTGTTGGTTAACTTTTTCATTAAATAAATGAAATAAGTAAAAAACAAAAGTGTTATTTGTTCACTCAGGTTCCCTTTATCTAATATTATATTTTGTCTAAAGACCTGAAAACATCCAGTGTGACAAATATGCAATAATAGAGAAAATCAGGAAGGGGGCAAATACTTTTTCACGCCACTGTATCATAGAGTAGGTCATCATACTCATGTACAAAGTGTGGATACAGTCCATATGGACCTTATGTCTAACAATAGGCTAAAACAGTCATAGGAAAAAAATGATTTTAATGACAACTACAAACCTCTTTTATTTTTCCTGTAATTAAATTTTTGAAGAGACTGACAGAGACTAATTTTGATAGGGTGGTAGCTCATTCTGGAGGGCCATGTGAGCAAAAGCTCAAAGTCTATGAAACAAAATCCTGGACCTCGAGGCCATCCCGGCAGAGGCTCACCTGGACATTGTTGCCCCATTACTGAGTCATGGTGCAATGAGAACAATAACTGGGATATAACCATACCAGGATACACTCTGTTCAGACAGGACAGGGTGGGAAAGAAGGGGGGAAGTGACTCTTTTTGTGAGGATAGCATAAAAGCTACTGAGATACAGGGAAATCTGGAAGGGGTGGAGGTACTGTGGGTCACATTGAAAACAGGGAAGAGACAGCTATTTGCACTGGTGTTATCTACAGACCTCCGGGGAGTTGAATAAGGTTCTAGTGGAAGCCATCCAAAAGATGGCAAACACTTAAGAGGTACTGCTGATGGGAAACTTCAGTCTGCCTGATATAGATTGGAGCATCCCAGATGCAGGTTCAGCTAGGAGCAAAGGCATCCTGGACTCCTGCAGGGGGCATTCTTCAGGCAACTAGTGAAAAAAAAGACACTTGTAGGGGGGAAGTACTAGACCTTGCACTCACCAATGGGGACAGTGTTGCAGATCTCACAGTGGGTGGCCACCTGGGGACCAGTGATCACCGTACAGTGTGGTTCAATGTAAGTACTAAGGCAGGATTAAACTACACTGTGGGTCCTGGACTTCAGGAGAACATGATTTAAAAAGAAGGGGGAATGCCTCAGGATTCCCTGGCAGGGGGAATGACTTTGGGGGAGTGGAGGAACAGTGTGCAAATCTAAAATGAGGGATACAGAAGGCAACACACCTCTGTGTCAAACAAGTAAGCAAAAGCAGGAGGAAAAAGAGATCACTGTAGCTCTCAAAAGAGGTGGCCGGGAAGGTAAGGGCAAAAAAGTTAGCATTCAGGAGGTATAAGAAAATACAGAGAGAGGAAGATTGAGAGGTATATCAGGAGAAGCAGAGGGAGGCAGTGAAAGAAATTAGGAGTGCAAAGGTGCAGATGAAGGAGAAAATAGCCCAGGAAGTGTAGAAAGGGGACACTGTATTTTTCAAGTATGTAAACCAAAAGAGAAAGAACGGAGAAAGGATATTAAGGCTTAGGAAGGCAGGAGGGGAGTGTGTGGAGGGGGGCTAGGGAAAGCAGACATCTTGAGCAAGTACTTTTCTTCAATGTTTACAGAGGAAGGGGAAGGAGAGGGACTACAGAAATGGGCAAGGACCATAGAAGGAAGGGAGGTAGACACTAGTCCATTTACAGAGGAGAGGGTTCTGAGGGAACTCACAAATCTGAAAGTGGACAAGGCAATGGGGCCAGAAGGGGTGCATTTGAGGATATTGAGGGAGCACAGGGAGGTGCTGGCTGCACTTCTGACAGCCCTATTCAACCACTCGCTGGAGATGGGAATGGTTCCCGAGGACTGAAGGAGGGCAGATGTAGTCACACTTCACAAAAGTGGAAGCAAAGAGGAGGCTGGCAACTACAGGCCAGTCAGCCTGGCTTTGGTAGTGGGGAAAGTAATGGGATCACTACTGAAGGAGAGGATTGTGGAATATCTGGAATCCAGTGGCCTTCAGGATCTGAGGCAGCATGAATTTACTAGGGGCAGATCATGACAAACAAATCTAATAGATTTCATTAACTGGGTGACCAGGTAATTGGATTAGGGTGGAGCAGTGGATGTGGCATACCTAGATTTCAGTAAGGCATTCAACACCATTCCACATAGTAGAGTCATAAACAAGCTGGAAAGCCTAGGAGTGGGTCCAAAGGTGGTAAACTGGGTGAGAAATTGGTTGGGGGGACAGGAGACAGAGGGTGGTGGTAAATGGAAGTCAAGGAAGGGAGGGTGACAAGCAGGGTGCCACAGGGATCAGTATGCCTCTTTGCAGATGACACTAAAATCTGTAGTAATGTAGACACTCGGGGGGGGGATGAATAGTGATGTATGTAAGTTACAGCAGTGGTCCAGGGTGTGGCAGCTAGGTTTCAATGTGAAGAAGTGCAAAATCATGCACTTCAGGCACAGAAACCCAGGGCGGCACCACCAACAAACAGGAAAGGGACATGGGAGTAATTATCTCTGAAGACCTAAAGGTGGCCAGACAGTGCGACAAGGCAGTGGGGAGAGCTGGTGGGATTCAAGGGTACATAGAGAGGGGTATCACCAGCAGAAAGAGACAGGGAGTGTTACCGCTGTACAGATCACTATATAAATCAATGGTGAGACCTCACCTAGACTACTGTGTCCAGTTCTGAAGACCTTATCTCTGGAAGGACATAGAGAGTGTAGAGGCAGTCCAGAGGAGGGCAACCAAAATGATGCGTGGTCCGCATCACAAGCCCTATGAGGAGAGACTGAAAGACCTCAATATGTACACCCTGGAGGAAAGGAAGGTGAGGGGAGTTATGGTAGAAACATTCAAATACCTCACAGGTACAATAAAATTCAAAAGGGAAGCATTTTTCATAAAAAAAGATGCTCAAGAATGAGGGGACATGCTATGAAGCTGGGGGAGACTCAGGTGAGATGTGAGGAAGTACTTCTTCACAGAAAGAGTGGTGGATACCTGGAACAGCCTCACAGCGGAGGTGGTGGGGTAAAAAAAATGAATGGGCTTCAAGAATGCATGGAATAGGTGTAAGGGAATCTTAGAGGTAGGGAAAGGTGTGTAAAGGTGGAGATCAAGTAGGATCTGCGGTGTTATAGTAGGTAAGGAAACTGGGTAGACTAGGTGGTCCAAGAGGTCCTTATCTGCCATCAATATCTATGTTTCTATGTTTCTCATCCAAGTAACATTTAAACCTCCCACTGAGGATTGTGGCTCCCCTCCCAGAATGATGCAGGGCATCACCTCTGTAAATGCTCATATCCTTCTGGGTTGGCTCCAGTCCACAGTGAAGCTGAAACCCTCCTCCTTGCACCATGCCTTCAACCAACTGTTGAAGTTCCTGATGTGGAGTACTCTATCCTCCTCTCAGCCATACACAGGAAGTACCTTGGCAAATGCCATCATGTGTGCAACCCAATTAAGGCCCCTCCCCAGCTCCCTGAACTTATCCTGTACCACCTTTGCTTCATCTCTTGCCCGCTCATTAGTCCTCAGGTGTACAGTGACATCCAGCTCTCTCCCATTACCTGTTGCCTTAGCAATCCTCAGGATCTACTCTCTATCCCTCCAAGTGGACGTGCCAAGTAGGCACCTTACCTCCCTCTCCCCTCCTCTTCCTTTTCCCAGGTCTATCCCCTCATGATAGAGCCCCCCACCACCTGCTGCTTCATGCTCAGCTGGGGGCCTTTTCATCCCCCCCTTGGGGCCTCCCCTTTAAAGCACCCCTGCATCCTCCCTTGCCACCGTGTCATACCTTCTCCCAGCTGTCCCATCCTGCCAGTACAGTGAAGGAATTTTGTCGTGGCATTGGCTCAGGAGTGGGTACCCTACCCACCACCCCCACCCTCCCAGAGCCCACCAAGGTCCAGTCTTCTCACCTCTGTCTAGGCATCCTCTGAGGCAATGGCAGTAGACTCGGTGGCAAAGGGCCTCTGAATTCTTGCTAGATCATCTAGGAGGCCAGCAACTTCTGTCCTCAACCCAGAGATGTGTGTGTGAATGGAGCAGCACCTCAGTCTCCAGAATGTGTCCTGAAATACTGCAGCTCTATACCTATTACACTGCACCACTCCCATGTTGTTTACCTGCTATATTACCACTGAATTCAGCCTGACCCCTTCTGTCTCCTTCCTATACCCTTTCCACTCTTCCCTTTCTTTTTCCATTACATATACTAAATAGGACCAAAACTGGATAC
The DNA here is from genome assembly GCA_016271365.2 of Neoceratodus forsteri. Lineage (NCBI taxonomy): Eukaryota > Metazoa > Chordata > Ceratodontiformes > Ceratodontidae > Neoceratodus > Neoceratodus forsteri. Next base: position 1,428,780,535 of record CM057455.1, on the reverse strand, counting down.
ATTTAGTTTAAGAAGGTACTGTACAGTGGTAGTATATATAAAAGATTATATGTAAAGTACATTTAAGTGGTTCATATGTCATGTATTTGTGTGTACTTTCACTTTATGCCTAGTTTCAAGTATGCTAAAGGTATAACACTTTTTGTAAGGGTAGGCTCAGTCCTTAGATAATTGTTTGAATATCAGTACCACATGAGGCACCCTCTAGTATGTACAGTAGACAGTTCTAAGTGGCTCATTGAAAATTATTTCCAATGGGACAGAAAAATTCCTTGGTTAATTCCCTCATGATTTTAGGGTGCATTCCATCAGGTCCCATTTTGCCTTGTTTATGTAACTCCCCCTTAGGGGGTAGTCATGTAAGATATTTGACCTCAGGAAGTCTTTGGCCTTTAGCTGCCCCTTGAGGCTGCCTAATTGGTTGGAAGCCCTGTGAGGGTGGGAAACATCTGGCATGGGAAGGAGAGTATGGGCGGGAAGCAGTCAGTCCCGAGGTGGCAGTGGGGGTGATTGCCTGCTTCTGTAGGAGCCCACTGTTTTTTTCTATGGAAGGGAGGCCAAAGACAGCACCTGAGTGTCACTGTCAAGAGCCCACTAGGGTGACTTGCCCTGAGAGAGAGGGAGAACAAAAAACTCAACATCCCTTTTTTTGGAAACTCTAAATTTCTTGCTTGGCATCAGTTAAAGTTGAACCCAGGGAGGGTGGACTACTTTGTCTATAGCACAAACTTGAACTTGGACCTCTTGTCCACAGTGGGATAATCCACCCATTATAAGGCCACTGTGGTCAACAGAGGCATGGGGACTTAAGATGCAGCTGGAGGAGTAAAAGGGAGTAGTAATCAGGCATCTGGGGATACTGAGTGTGTGCCCCTTTGGGTAGACACCACCCAAAATCTATTAGCAAGCATGGATGTTCTGAATGAGCCATGGGAGGATGCAGCCATCAGTGGATAAAGTGGGACCAGGGTCATCTGGGCATGAGGCTGATCCCAGTCCCAAGGATCGGAGGAAAGAGCCAAAGAGATAGAGAGAGAAAGTTTACCACTGGGGAGTATAGGCAACAGAGTGAGTTGTCTGTACTGAGTGTGGGAAGAGCTAGCTGCCTGCCATTCAGAGTATAAGCTAGACTACTGTATCTAGTGTGGGAAAAGATAAGCTGCCTGCCCTACAGTCTATAGGTATGGATAATGTACAGAGTGTGGGAGAAGCAAGATTAATTTCTTTCTGGACCAGTGTGGGAACTCACTGTTTGTGCCAGATTGGAGATTGAGATAGACAATACAAGGACATTAATGTAACAGACCCCATGGTTCCTTTGCCATACTGTTCTCTCCAGTGAGATGCTTGTCATCAAATCTTGTGTCATCCATGGAGCACCAGCTTTAATATTTAAGGGATCCTAGTTGTTCTTTATTCGATGTTGTGATCTATTTTTGCCTGTTGCATTTTCTATGTGCCTCATCAACATTGCCTTCTAGCCCAGCACCCTCGTGAAGTAACCAGCACCCTGGTCACAAAGGATTACATGAAAGTCATCCTTTAAGTTTCTGGTTGTGGTCGCCCCCTTCCCATGGAGAGTACCACCATCATATCCCTAGACACCAGGGAAGGGGCCTACATTTATATTTAAAAGATAAAGAACCTCTGTGTGCAAGCACTGAGGCAATGGTTACCCCAAAGGGCATTTGGCCGGGAAGCCAAGTTTCAAAGAAATACAAAATCACACATGCCCACACAATGCAAAGCATCATGGGCTGCATATGCAACTCACCACAGAATATTATGCTGGTTCAACTGTGTGAAAGGCCTTTCAGCACCATGAATTTCTGCTTAAAGTTGAACCAGCATAATATTCTAATATTGTTCCATATGCATCATGATCTTTAGCTTGTGGGGACATGTGTCACTTTGTATACATTTATATTTGCTATCTTCAGCTTTTTTAATTGCTTGAGGTGTCACAATCATGTCCTGTATGTTGACCCAGGAAACATCTTTCACAATCAAGTAATATTTAATCTTTCTTCTGTAAATGTTGAAGTGAAATACTCATTTAAGCATTTGGTCATCTTGATCATTCTGCCGTTATTTTCCTAATGCTTCAGTGGTACAGTAATTACTTGTGTTTTCCTCTTCTGATTTATAATACAAACCTGAAGAGCTTTTAATCATTAACTTTGCTTCAAGTACTACTGTATCTGTTCTTCCATTTGCTTTGCACCTCTTATTCTACAGCATGGTTGTACTTGTTAAGTTGTTCTCTGTAGCCCTGTCTGTTTCTACTGGTATTTTGCAACATACCCAAATTGTATCACTCTTTTCCCTAACTCTGTCAAGTACCTACTTCACCATCCACACAGTTTTAATACTTCTACAACTGTACTTACTCTTTTGTGGGAGGCATTCTAGTTTTAAGGTGTTTGCATGGATTTTGAGGGTATGCCATTGTTGCAGAACACTTCTTTGCATGCAGTAGATTTCTCAGGGTACCAGAATTTTCGTCTCCCTCATTTTTTTCCAAAATGTATCTTATGCAGAAGCTTGTTTTATGCCCATTTGTTTTCCCTGTTCTTTCTTTGTTTTTCCTGTTTGCCAAGTGGGCCATAACAGCCCAGCGATATTGAGCCTGAGTCTAAGACACATTCAGAAGTCATTGGGAGAATTTTGACCAGTATCAGTGGAAGAGGTGAGTGTAGTGATCTTGGAGCTGTGGCCTACATTTTATGATCTGGACCCAGCCCTGACCCTCCTACCTCTTAGTTGTGTAGAACAGCTGGGCCCAGTGTTCGCTGGGATTGTCTGATGCTCCAAGTCAGAGGGGGCATTCCCCAGTGTCTCTGAAAAGTGCACTGGTGAAACCATTTCTGAAAAAAGCATCTCTGGATCTGGACATCCAAGCAAATTACTGACCTGTCTCTAACCTACCTTTTTGGGCATGGTTATTGAGAAGATAGTTGCACTGCAGCTTGAAGCACACCTCACTATCTGACATCTAATAACCTCTCCAGTCTGGCTATAGGTCTAAGCACAGCAGAGAAGCTGCACTAGTTAGGGTGCACAATGATCTGCTCAGGGAGAGAGATAGATGAGGATGGTCAGTTCTTGTTCTCCTTGGCCTCTTCTCAGCCTTTGGCACCATGGGCCATGGGTTGTTACTGGACCAGTTCAGGGAGTATGTAGGATTCACTGGAAAAGTCATCTGCTGGTTTGAGTCCTATCTCAGTGGCAGGATGCAGAAGGTTGTATTGGGAAGGTTTACTTCATTCCCAGTAGTTCTGTCCAATGGTGTACCCCAGGGCTTGGATCTTCCACACATGCTGTTTGCAGTGCATAAGCTACCTCTGGATAAGATCATAGGCAATATGGGCTTGGGTTTCACCGCTATGCAGATAATATCCAGCTCTATATGTCATTTGCACCTGAAACACCTTTAAAGTTGGGTTACATGCTTGTGAGACCCTGCATGAGCTGGCTGTGGTTACCTGACTGATCTCCTGAATCCTTACATATCCTCGCACCCTCTCTGCTCCACTGATGAGGGACTACTGGTAGTTCCCAGGCAGTGTTGGGTAAGTTACTTTTTGTATTACTTTCATATTATGTTTGGAAACTTGTTCCAGGAAGCTCTGTGCAGTCACGAGCAAGGATGGAGAAGTACTAGAAAAAGTAATACACCTTACAATTATAGTTACTTATTTCTTTTTATACAACAACAATATAAAAATAATAAATTACTATAACAGATTACATTTTTTGAAAGTAATAGGTTAGTTACTAGTTACTTTCAAATAAATGTAATCAGTTACAGTTATATATTTATTTTGTATAAAAAGATGTAAGTAATTCTAACTGTAAGGTGTATTACTTTTTCCAGTACTCTCCATCCTTGCTAGTGACTGCACACAGCTTTCTGGAACAAGTTTCCAAAAGTAATAGAAAAAGTAACCTATGCAGCACTGTTTCCAGGGCAAAGCTAAAAACTTTAAGGGACCAGGCAAATGAAGTGGTGGGCCCAGTCCTTTGGAACTCTCTCCCATGAGACCTGAGGGGGGCCCCTAGGTGGAGGTCTTCAAGAGCTGTCTGAAAATCCATCTGTTTGCACAGGTATTTGGAAACTAATTTCCCTTTTTCAGCCATCATCCCTTGCAGTTGTTAACTAGTTATTTATTAATTATGACAGGTTTTATGATATTTCATTGAAGTTGTATATGACGTTTTATGTATTATTTATTGTTGTATTCATTTTTTATAATTGGTCCTAATGTACTTTGTTGTAATGGCACTCTGAGCCTCTGGGGAAGGGTGACAGTTAAAAATAAAGACTACTACTTTCCAATAGTGTATCTGATAATGTTATGGTCATGGTCACTGTTTGCAAGTGCCTCTCCAATTTCCACATCAGTAACCAAAAAAATCAGAGTCATTGTATCATTATGCATTGATCCCCTTGACACGTTGTATCCGATAGCAGTCTGCCGTAATAGCCAAACTTGCCTACTTTGCCTGGTCTTAGTAATTCCCCCCTCCTGATCAGACTAGATAGTTGAAATCCCTGATGAGCAACATACTATCTTTGGCATATGACTTTCATGTTACCTCAACATGTTTAAGGTCTTGGTTCGCCTTCTAGTTGGGTGGTCAATATCATAAATGAAGTGGCGACTATGTCTCCACTTCCACTTGAGTCTCTGCCAGAGAGTCTTGATTTCATCTAGGCTAAGTTCCAGTATTTCAGTTTCTATCCATTGAATTTTGACATACAATGCTAGTTCCTCTCCTTTCTTGCCTGCTCTAGAATTTCCTTATACTGTGTTGTTATCTATCGCCATTTCCCACAGGTCACTGTCATGCTACCACGTCTCATATAATTCCTATTCCTATTTTTAAGATTTGTTCTTCCATGGTGACCAGTGTCTGTAGTTCACCTAGCTTATTTCTCAGGCTCCTTTCTTTTGTTGGCATACACCTTCAATTATTGTTGTTTATTTTTGTTGCACTTCTACATCTTTTGTGTTGACGGTCCCCTTCTGTACATTAAATTGTTTGACAGAATTGTGTTCAGATGTTTCCCACTTGATGTTCTTTGTGGTTTCACTAGCCTCTTCCAGTGTCTCTCCTTTTCCCATAACCAGCTTAAAGTCATCTCTATTATTGGGATATATGTACAGTAGCAGGCTGGGTATGTGCTAAAGGCGTGTACCTAGTCTGTGTCATCCCACACCACAGAATAGACATAGATACATAGATACATAGACAATGTCGGCAGATAAGGGCCTGTGACCCACCCAGTCTGCCCATTTGAGCTTGTAAGTTCAGTTTATGTTTTCCTAGAAGTCTGTTGCCCCTTACCCCTGACCTCCAGAATTCCTTCATGTCTATCCCACGCATTCTTAAATCCCGTGATTGTTTCAGCCCCCACTACTTCCTCTGGTAGGGTGTTCCACTTGTCCACCACCCGTTCTGTGAAGAAATTATTCCTCACGTTTCTTCTGAATCGTCCTCCCTCCAACTTCATCCCATGCCCTCTAGTCCTGGAACATCTTTTTCACTTAAAAATAGTGTATTCCTGCACCCTGTTCCTCCCTGTAAGATACTTGTATGTCTCTATCATATCCCCTCTCTCCATCCTCTCCTCCAGGGAGTACATATTCAGTTCCTTCAACCTGTCCTCATAGGACTTGTGATGCAATTCATGTACCATCTTTGTTGCCCTCCTCTGAATCTTCTCTACCCTGTCTATGGCCTTAAGTAGGTAAGGTCTCCAGAACTGTACACTGTACTCCAGGTGGGGCCTCACTAGTGTCTTGTATAGTGGAATTATGACCTCCCTTTTCCTGCTGGTGATGCCCCTGCCTATGCATCCCAGCATCCTATTTGCTTTACTCTGCTGCCTTGTCACACTGTTTCCCTACCTTGAGGTCATCAGAGATGATAACCCCAAGCTCCCTTTCCTGCTTGGTGCATGCTATATCCTCACCCCCCAACTGATATATTGTGCCAGGGTTTTTGTGCCCCATATGCATTATATTGCACTTCTTTGCATTGAATTTCAACTGCCAAACCCCTGACCATTCTTCAAGTTTCTGCAGGTCCCTTCTCATTCTGTCTACACCCTCTGGTGTGTCTACTGTGTTACATACATGCAGCATCATGGAGGGAACAGGGGCTGGGACAACAGTGGTGCAGAGGACACCATGTGCATCCAATTGGATACCCATCCTGCCAGATGACTTGATCACCTACTCAGTGTGGAGAAGGAGATTGTAGGTACCAGTGTAGTGTATTCCTATATGGGTACTATTACAGCACCAGTAGTGGTCCCTGGAGTTCACTTCAGGTTAGGAGGGAAAACTAAAAAACTGGGCAGAGGCAAAAGCAGAATCTGTACTCCCAAATTGTTTCCAAATAGTTTATTATGCAGGTAATAATTAGGCCAAAGGACAGGGGTAGCGATCAAACAAGACAGCCTTAACATTCTGTGCAGCAGCACTTTCTCCCTTTCCCTTGGAGGCAGTGTAGCACTGTGGTTTAGGGCACCGAGCTGCAAACCTGGAGACCTGGGGTTGAAGTCCACAGGCCCCACTTGCATACTGTGTGACCCAGAGGAAGTCACTTAACTTCCTTGTGCTCCCAGACTGCACCTGGAAACAAGCCTCAGCATAGTGTGCCTTTCCTGGAAAAACAATTTCCCTTTTTCCTTTCCCTTTCAAGAGACCTGAGATCCTCCCTGCTGTTCAGTCTTAAATAGTTCATATTCAAACAAACAGTGCAGAGAGTCAAAGTGATTAACATGCATATAAAGTGAGTTGTGGATTAAAAAACATACAGCAATATTCATAACTCCCCTAGTTTCACAAACCTGTATTTGGATTGTGAAAAGAAATGGTAGTCTACAATGATGCAATCGATATTTACCTCTTCAACTCGAACATTAGCTGGGACAGTTTGTTGCATTCCTTTAAGGTAGAAACAAAACTCCTAAGTTTTCTCTTGCATATAGTTTTAGCAAAATTTCTTTTCTGGACTTCTGCATCGTTACAAACCAGTACAAAGGTATTGGTACTGATTTGTTCAGAATGCTTACTGATAGGAACACAGTCCTGTTGGCCAGCTTGTGCCACCCCTACCACACCATCAAAAATGTACACAGAAGTCAGTTCCTAAGAATCTGTAAGAGCTGTGGTATGGATGATGCTTTCCATGTTAATGTAAAGAGATCATAGCAGAAGACTTCAGAATAGGGGTTACTGTTGAGAGGACTTCTCTAGAGCTTGGGAAAGGGACGTTAGCACCAATAGAGCTGACCTTATTGCACCCATGGAATCTGAGGAGAGTCAGACAAAGGTGAACAAAAGACTTAATTATGTTACTACCTTTAATGCCTAATCATCAGATGTTGAAAAGATCACCCAGAAACATTGGGAGATACTTGGGACAGAGGAGAAGTTGTCCCCCAGTTGTAGAACAGTTCCCTAAACTGGTGTACAAAAGAGGCCAGAACCTGGAAGACACTGCCCCACACAGTCTGCAACCAATTAGTAAGTGTAAAACTTGACTTCCATCTATGGCTTCCACCAGTGAAATTCTGGCGAAATTGATTTTGCTTCTGGGAAATGTGAAATTTCCACAAAAATGTTGCAAAAGTTTGCCAAAATTGTGATTTCAGTTGTTCCTATCTACTTTAATAAGTATTTGTCCAAATTACACCAACTTTGGTTTGGTAAACGTACCAAGGAACATACAGCAGCAAGTTTCAGATCTTTAGTTTTAAAGGTGACTGAGTTATAAGCATCAAAACTTCCAAACAATTTAAAATTAGATTTCACAATTATGTAAACTGCAGAATTTTAAGCCCCTATAACTTTAAAACTAGAGAAAGGAATATCGCCAATTTTGTTAGGTTCATTGGTCCTAAATATTAGGCGTTGAGGCCACCCCCATGGCCAAAAAGCAGAGCACTGCTCTGCCATGCTGATTACCTTGGTTAGGAAGTAAGCCTGAGAAGTCACATTGGGATGCAGGCCATGGTCTAGACAGCTGCTGCTCAGCAGTGCATTTATTTTATTTAGTTTTTGTTAACCAGGTAGGTGCACTAGACAAATCCTGCCTATTTTCAGGGACGACCCGAGGGAGAGGGATACAGATATATGCCAACTGACCTTGAACCAGATTAAGCTGTTGATGGTATTTTTAGTGAATGAGGGAAATTTGGCCAGGACACCGAGGAATTTCCCCTACGCTTTTCAATAAGTGCCATGGGATTTTTAACATCCACCTGAACTACCACCAATCCAGGCAGATGGGACCTCGGTTTAATGTCTCATCCGAAAGACGGCACCTCAGAAGTGCAGCACCCCTCTCATCCTGCACTACAGTGTCAGTACTGGGATATTAACCCCAAGTGCCAGATGTAGGAACTGAACCCACAGCCCTCTGATCTCCCAGCCTCAGAGGCGAGTGTGCTACCTGCTGAGCCACTGACACTGCATCTTGATAAGGGAAGACTGACTGTGGGATCCACCATCTTAGTGACCCCAACAGCTGGACCAGTGAGCTTAACCCTACCACAGGTGAAAGATGTGGTTGTGCGAGGCTGACAGAGGCACAACCCTCACCAGGGGAGATGGGAGGGAAAAGAAATGTTGATAAAAAAAAACAGTAGCTAGATGAATGATCACAGGTATGCTGCAAGCTGTGAGGGAAGGGATGCACGGAAATAGATAGCTAGCCCCACACGTGTAAATCAGTCAGTTTGGAAGCATGCACTCCATTGAAAAAGGTCCACACAAGCTTCTTTTGTAATCTCAAATATTTATTTTTAATATATGATACAATACCATGCCAGAGCACGAAGACATGCTCACTGCCACTTAAAGCCCCAGCGCTTCGGGTTCAAACAATCCTTCATCAGGGGGCATGATGAATGATGACTGGTTTCACCTGATCAGGGTATATTTCTATGAATGAGAAACTAATATGAAAAAAAAAGAAGCTGTGCATATCAACTCTCTAATATCTTGCTCAAAGGCTGGCAAGTTATAAGAAGCCAAAGATTCCAAAATAACATCAGTAATTAAAGTTGAATTTCATGAGCTATTGTGAAATTGTGGAATGTTGTGATACTTTTGTCAAAGCCATGTCCATACATTTTGCCCAGTAATTACACTTGAGTTGCCACTGTAGAGGAAGGTAAAGGATTGAGTAAAGTGGCAATAAAGTAGCATTCATAGGAAGCTTCACAGTAAAGTATAGTGGTGCCAAGAGTCATGTCACTGTCTTAAGTGATGAACCAAGAAGAACTATCATAAACGTCACTGTGCAGTAGCCTGAATTCTTGCAATATGCCAGGTAACCACTAGAGCTCACTGACTTAATGACTTGTTGAAACACATATACGTTCAGCATTGTTTCTGTACAGTGCCACCTGCTGACTCTTTAACAACCCTGTAGATAACAATGTATCTTTTTACTATTTGAAAACAGTGGTACCAAGTGATGCCAAGCATTGCAACTAGCTACAACTTAGGACATTGTACCAGAAGTATCTGGATATATTTAGACATAATGGAGCATGCTGCTAGTCATCACTGTCACAGGGGTGTTGGAGGGGTATTGCAGGGCCATGATGTTAGTGCAGAAAAGGTAATTCAGTGGTGATAAGTACTTCATGAATGTTACATTTCATAAGTGGAATTCTTGTGTCATAACCTATCATGCGTCTGTGAATTTCAGAGCAAATGTTGCCAATTAGTCATTTCTAAAGTATCCACAATAAATGTTAACCAACTAAACCACATTTATCCAGCCTAATAAGATTCCAGGACATATTTACTTTGATATGCATGCCAAATCATGAGTGTACATCTGCAGTAGCACTGGTGCAGCAAACATTCAAATACTCTGAAAAATTTCAAATAATTTAACAAATTATTTATTTATTTATTTATTGAATTTTGTTGACCGGGTAGGCCCACTGGGCCCCGGAGGTCCCTTTTTCAGGGGCGACCCGGGGTAAAAATAACATACAGGTAAACAGAACAGTAAAAGCAGGTAAGCAGAGCTGTAAAAATAACATACAGGTAAACAGACAGTACAAGTAGGTAAGCAGAGCTGTAAACTTACGTAAATACCAAATGGTTTAACAGTGATAACACACATAAGGCAAATTCCATACTGTATAACTGAAAAAGACTTAATGGCATTTACAATACGGAAGGTGGAGAGGGAGGAGGGGCCGTGGCATAAGGTCAGTTCCTTATGCATTGGCAAGTGCTCCTGGCGAGCAGGTGTGCTTTGAGCTTAGACCGGAAGCAGGGGCTTGTAATGTGAACTTCTGTAGCTAACAATTTATACAACCAATTACTTCTCTATTTAGCTGTTTCTATGACTCTTTCAAGAAAGTAGGCAAATACATTTTCAATTCTCTAGTTCCAAAAGTTGTAAGCATAGAAATATTTTCAGAAGTGTTTACATAAATAATAAATTGTCAGACTTTGAGCTCGTATCGCTTCCCCACCCATCATCTAAATATCAAGAAACTTAGCATCCATTTAGGGCCTCTTCCAGACAATATGCTTGCCACATTTCAGATCACTAGCTATAACACTGCCTGCGTCACTGACAATTAAAACATTTCAGAAAATTCTGCAAAATTTCAAGGAATGTCATGAAAATTCTGTGAAATTGGAATTTCCTAATTTTTCCCAGCTCTGCCTCAATCATTACTAACAGGGTTTTACCAGTGTGACAGATGCAAGTATTGTGCAGTGTTTATGGTAACTTCTAATTTTACTGTACCCTGTAATTGACAATCTTTACAAATCAAGAGGTTTAGAAATTGTGACACAACACATACTGTGTATCTAACTAATTGCAGTTGTGGATCCTACTAGGTTGGAAAAGCAAAACATAAGTTTAAAGAAAGAGTATGAAACCACATGAGGGCAATACAGCATGGTTCCCTGGATTCAGCCTTATTAGTACACTGAGCTCAGGTATCGAACCCACACTTGCATATATGGAAATTTGTGAATAATGAAAAATAGTTTTTAGGCCCCAGAGGGTGAGATCTGGATTTGATGCTGGCATGTAGACAGAACTTTTGGATCTTTTGGTTGAAAGCTACCATTCCACCAGATCTGAACAATACGATTTAGAAGATCGCTTTCTGTAAAATATTGTAAACTCATGTGTAATCTTGTATAATACTCTCCACAGATTCCCTGGGTACAATAAGGTCAACTCTGTTGGTACTAGCTGCCCTTTCCCAAGCTCCAGTGATGTCCTCTCAACAGTAACCCTCATCCTGAAATCTTCTGCTAAGATCTCTTATATTTACATGGAAAGCTGGATTGCATAGCAGGGGGCATCTCAGGTCTTTGAAGAAAGTAATGATGTGCAAAATGTAGAGGCTGTCATCTGCTCATGATTCCTATCCTTTTGTTTGATGAATACATGCAGAATAGTGTTTGTTTGGCAACTGTTTTGGTATACATCCTCTCCTTGTGCTGCTGGTGAGTGAGTGCCATTTTTCCTCTACTGAGGTTCATTGGCTAGCACCACAGTTCTTTGAATGGACCTTTGTTGCTTTCATACATGTTAGGAGGGCTGAAGGTTGCAGAATAGGGGCAGTCATCTGCCCCTGCTGGGCCAACATCCAGTGGTTGGAGATGGCATGTAGAAGCTATGGATGGGTGCTGTGGGAATTGCCTGCACCCCCTCAATTGGCACTACACACCATAATGCATGGTGCATAGCAGAGCTCTTCCCCCAAGCACTGTCCCAGCAGGCAGGCATGCAGCACTACGTACAGCTGGAAGCTTCAGAATGTAATGGGTGCATGCCCCATTTGTGCATGCCACCAAGGTGTGACTTGGCAATTTAGGAATACATATGCACCATGTATATGGGGCGTGTCGGCATAGTGCATAGTGCCCATTGTGCTGATCTAGTTTCCCAAAAAGCTGTTGCCTTTTTATTTATATTTAATCCATCATAATGAAAAGCTATATTATTTCATTCAAGGTTCTCAAGTTTCTAACTCTGGTACTGTAACCTAAGTAAAGAAGGTATTTGTAAGCACTCATTTTCCAGTTTACCTTGAAGGATTATACTATCTTCTTGTCCAGGTACAGGGTTCCAACCTGCTTACCTTGAGGGATAGTCACAGCCTGGCCCATGACCTGGAGGTAGCTGCACTCTACATTCAGGCTGCCTCCACACCACCGAATCTCTCCCAGCTAATTTTCTTCTCCTGTACAGCAGGCAGGAGTCTTGGGGGATGAACCAGCAGCTGTACGATGCCACAAGGAGGTGGAGTTTACTAAATTTAAAAGCCCGCACCACCCTCCAGCACAAGACTCCAGTGTTCACACTGCTCACCCACAGGGACTGTCACAACTGTGACCTGGAGGCAGCTTCACTCTATATCCAGGGCTGCCTCCACACGAGCATATCTCTCCTAACTCACTTTCATCACTTATACAGCATGCAGGGGCTCAGGAGTGAGTCAGCTGCTGTATGGTGGTATGAGGAGGTGAAGCTTACAAACTTTAAAAGTCTGTGCTGCCCTCCAGAGTGAGCTCAAGTGGCACAAGCACCACTCATAAATTAGATTTATATTTACATAATGCAGCATGTTTAAAACCTCTCTGTAGCCTGCATGATTAAGCTAAGTACTGTCTTCTTACCAGGAACTATCCCTAAAATTAAAGTCTGTGTAGCTGACTATTTGCCCCTTATACAAGTACTGTGCATCAGAAGAGCTGCTGTAAACCGAGTTAAACGTGCTGCAAAGTAGCATGAAGTATTGTTGCTATATTTTGTCTTTGTTTCTTAATGATAATGTTTTACATGAAATGTTTAAGACAAATCAGTAGCTACAGTACCCTGAAACAGTGCTGACGTATACTGCCATTGTTAAGTTAGTGTATCTCTAAAGTGCTGTAACCTAGAAAAATGTGTTAATCTATAATTTATTTCATCACTGCCATTCCTCATGTCATGGATGTTTCCTTTTACTATATCTTTAAGTGACTTTTTTGATTGTTGCCTCTGAAGTGGACATACATCAAAAGGAGCAAGTGATTTAGTGATTTGCACTTAGTAACAGCCAATTCTTCAACAGTTTTAATTTAACTGAGTGTCCTGTTGTAGTACTTTAATAATTTTTGTAAGATTTATACCCTAGTTAACTGTTAAAATGCTGTCTACTGTTTTATTAGATAGAAACATAGAATTTGACAGCAGATAAGGCCCACCAGGCCCACTTAGTCTGCTCATTTCCCTACCTACTAAATAAACTCCAGATCCTATTTGATCTCCAGTCTACCTCCTCCTTCCTACCACTACTGTTGCCTTCTGCCTGTCCCCAGCATTCTTGAATTTGCCTACCATTTTTGCCCCTACAACCTCCTCAGGGAGGTTGTTCCATGCTATCCACCAGCCTTTCTGTGAAAAAATACTTCCTTACGTTGCCCCAAGTGTTCCCCAATCTAGCCTCATGTTGTGACCCCTTGTCCTTGCACACCTCCTTTTCTGAAAGATGCTGCCCTCTTGAACTCTGTTAATCCCTTTGATGTATTTGAATGTCTCTGTCATATCCCCCCCTCCCTCCTTTCCTCCAGAGTATACATGATGAGTTCCCTCAGTCTCTCTTCATATGGTTTCTGGTGTACTCCCTGCACCATTTTCATTGCTCTTCTATGGACTGCCACCACCCTGCCCTGTCTATGTCCTTTCTGAGATGAGGTCTCCAGAACTGCACACAGTACTCTGGATAAGGTAGATATTATTATTATCACTGTGGGTGGGAAGTGTCAGAATTAAAAAGAGCTCTTTTACTACATGTGAGGAGGGTTGGTCTATACAACCTGCTACTTTGACTGGTGGTACCATCGTGTATACACTAAACACTTTACAAAGTGTTATTATCTATTTTGAACTGCCAGGATAAAATCTCTGAATGTATCGCTAAATCTTCAGCTTGTCTTCTTGTTCTAGGGCTCATTTTCTTGTTCTTATGTTTTAAATCAGCCCATTTGGACAAGTAAATGGTTTAAATTCTCCTGGCTCAGCTGTGGGTACAAACCCTTAATATACTATTTGTTACTGGTTTCAGGAAACATTCATCCCGATTCCGGTCCTTGTGATGCTGGGCTCCAGACGCAACAGCCTACTTGATTCATTGATTGATTGATTGAGTTAAAAGTTTGGTAACCAGGAAAGGCACACTGAGCAGAGACTCATTTCCAGGTGTGACCCCAGGCGAGGGGGATTGGGGAGTAGCAGGCAGGCAGTTACAAACAAAAGAAGTGCAATTACAGCAGTTACAAGTGCAAAAGCTCAGTAGATAACAATTTAACAATTTAGGACAGTGAATATGTACAGGTTGCTTGCAGTTATACAAGAGTAGGCAGCACAAGATCTAGAAGCTGAGTTAGGGTGAGATGAGCCCTCCTGTGAGAGAGGGCTGAAGGGCAGAAGTGTGAGGATGCCAGGAGTGTGAGGAACCCAACTTGTGGTAGGGGTCTACATATGGCTCTTATCTAAGTTAGATATATTACAAGTCTGGTCCCAGCTTCACAACCTAGATGTAATATCTGTTGTGGAAACTTGGTTGACTTCTCATGTTAAATATAGTAATGTGCATATTCCAGAATTTAGTTTTTTTAGGTTTGCCAGATTAGGAAAAGGCAGTGGCGGTGGATTTTATATTAAGGATTCCTTGATTACCACCAAGTGTCAAATTATTTTCATTGATCTTAATAGTGAATTCTTGTCTTTGAATCTATATCTTGGTAGCCATACATTTACTTGAACTGTTTGCCTGTTGTTGAAACTGCATTTAATTTTACTTTGCCCTGTATTGCTTGATGTCTTACCTGACCCTCTCCAAGTGTCCCCAGGTGCCATTTTGTCTGTCCATCTTGGCTGCACATGCGCAGTCACTAGCACCTCTCCTCCATGTGTCTCATCTCCTTTGTCTTGCCCCCAACCTAACGCTAGTATCTTATATCCAGCAGGCTCTCCTGAATGGCCTATTACCCCCTTCAGGAGCACTGGAGCCCTCCCACCCCAGAAGGAGCAGCCAGAGCACACAGGTAGTTACCGTGTTTGCCTGTCGGTGAGCTGCCCCTGTCATGTGACCGATCACGTGATGCTGGGTTTCTTGTCTAACAGCCCTTTTCCCCATCTTCTCCCTTTTCTTTCTGACCACTAGGAGTCACTGTCTGCTCCTACATTTCCTGCTCCCACCCAACCTTTTCTTCCCCACTACCTTGAATCTTCAGACCTAGAACTGACCCCTGCCCTCCCCTGTTCAACTCCAGTATTCCACACCTCTAAGGTGTCTTCAAGTTGGACCATCCAGAATTCGAACTTTGCACCTTCTGCACCAGAGACTGTGACACTAACCTTTACTCTGTCTGGTAGTCTAAAGCATGTAAAACCCTAATAAAACCTTTAACCTCTCAACTCAGTTTCTATATTCTCTGTCCACTCTCTCCTTCTCCTTCCCATCTGCAGCACTCTGCACCAACCATGTTAATCTTTCTCCTACTCCTGTTTCGTATGGTCCCCCCACCACATTTATCTCCCAACCACCACCTACCCTCGATTCCCCCCTCTCTGCTACTTTATCCATATGCCATACACCAAACCTTTCAACCCACTGCAGCTCCTTGACCAGTTTCATCCTAATGACACTTATTACCATCCCTCTTTTCCCTTGTTGCTCCACTGCCCCTGAGTTCACTTCTTTTAGCACCTGCCATAACAACTAAATGCTGCAGTTCAAAAAAACACAAGTCACTAACTCTCATCTCAATTTTCTCCAGGACCCTCATCCTCCTCCTACTCCTCTCTAGCACCATCCATCCTAACCCCAGCCCTGTAAACCTCAGCACCCCAACCCCACAGACCCTTCCCAATATGGAAAGAAACATTAGTATCGTCCCCCTTAACTTTAGGAGTCTACCAGCCAAATTCGACTCTTTCCAAGCCTGGGTGGCCTTCATTGACTTTGATGTTATCGCCCTATCCAAAACCTAGCTTTCCTGCAAAATCTCTAACAGGGAGATCGAGCTCAGCGGCTACACTTCTTTCAGAAAGGACAGACAGAATAAAACAGAGGGTGGCTGCACGTTCTTTGTCTCCAACAAATTCTCCTTCACTGAACACAACCCCAGCTCTGAGTTTGCACTACTGAAAACCCTCTCAATACACCTTTTCCTTGACCCCAATAAAACCATCACCCTCACCACCACCTACCTCCTCACAGGAACACCACACTCTGACCTTGAATCACTGCTGGCCCTTAGACACTCCCTCCCAATAGAGAGTGAATCCTCCCTGGGGACTTTAACATAAACTGGGACTCCTGCCATGAATATGATGCCAAATCCTGTATCGCAAATCTTGGTCTCCAGCAGGACATCTCCTCACCCACTAGATCCAATTACAAAACTGGCACCCAGACATTTATTGACTGGATCATCACCTCTCACCCCTCATGCATCACTGACTTGGGTGTCTTGTCGAACTGTATCAGAGATCACTGTGCCACATTTTGGTCAGCCCAGCTACCCAAAAAATGAAATTCATTATCACCTGGAGACTAACCAACCGTAAAATTGAGCTGATAACTCACAATCTCAGCCTGGTCGACTGGTCATTCATTGAGGGTCCTGGAGACTGCGACTCAGTCCTAGAAAAATTTTCCAGGATCCTAGCCAGCATCTGTGACAGACATGATCCCCTTAAAAGAATCAGGGATGGGGTTATATTAATGAATGTGTCTCTCCTGATATCACCAATCTCATGAGAACCAGGGACAAAGCATGGTCCCGCTACTATAAGCACAGAGACCCTGCCCAGCTATCCATTTACAAGTCGCTGTGTAACCAGTGCAAATCAGCAGTAAGAAAAGCAAAAGTCAACTTTCTGCATGACAAACAACTCTGTGGTTCCTCTATCCCCCATCAGCTCTGGAGAACCCTTAACTTGCAACTCTGTAAGTCCAAAAATTCAGATCCCATCACATTGCACCATGGTGATATTCAGATGAATGACCCTACTGAAGTAGCAAACATTTTCAAGGCCTTTTTTGGTGACCTTGATAAATACAAACCTTCCCCCTCCTCTCCCATGCCCACCTCGCCCCACCACCAGCCCCCCACCTAAACCCTGAAGGCATGCTTTTCCCTGATTTCTACCTTAAGACCTTAAGACCTGCCATCACCAAAAAGCTCATCCTTAGGAACAATCCCAAACCCAGTAAAGGTGGTGACAGCATTGACTACAAAATTCTTAACCTCTCCATCAGTCCCTTGCCTGTCCCCATCACCAACTTCTAAACTGCTCCTTCTGCACCGGCTGTTTCTCTAACACTTGAAAAACTGCCACAAAAAGACTCTTATTCAAGTCTGGTTCTAGAAATGAAGTTGGTAACTAATGTCCTATTTCCCTCCTTGTCCCCCTTTAAAAATCTTCGAGAAGGTTATATACACTCAACTCACTGCTTACCTTGAATCCATCAACCTACTCTCTAGTGCCAAACATGGTTTCAGATTCGGGCACAGCACTGAAATAGCCCTAGTTAGGTTCACCAGCAACATCATTAAAGCCAACATTACCAAGGCATTCGTCCTCATGGACCACACCCTCCTCCTAAACACCCTTAGAGGGCTACATCTTTCAGAAAAAAACATAAAATGGTTCAGTAGCTACCTCTCCAGGAGATCCCACAAGACCATAATTGAAGACCACTTATCCTCAGAAGGTACAATTAAATATGGGGTCCCCCAGGGATCAATCCTCGGCCCTCTTCTTTCTCACTCACTGCTGCCCTGATAGGCCTCCCCCTGGCCCTCCCACTAAAATATCACCTGCACTCACTCTCGACAGGACCCACACTTCTCTCCCCACCTAGTGCACTAAAATCTTTTCTGGACCTCTTACAACAGCTGGCCCCCCACTACCCCTGAAATGGATCCCTTCACCCTGGCTACGCATCTCTAGTTCACTAGATCACTCCTCTGCTTTCCATGGGTCTGCTCAGTTAATCTTTTTTCAGCAATTTATGTCATGTAAAAATCACTGCACTCTTTCTGACATCTGTAGGACCCTTGTATGTTGCCCACTCCTTTAACTCATTACCTCTGGGAAATGCCTGTAGGTGGCAGCCAGATCATCCCCTTTGTCTCCCATGATGACTTCAGTTGGCAGACAAAGACTTCCTGTGTGCCCTGGATACTTCGCATGTTATCCGCACTATTTCTTTGCATTACATGTGAGCCAAATTGATTAGAATTGACTGCATAACACCATTAGAAAAGTACTTTTGGGCTGAACAACTTTGCCACTGATATTTTGTGTGTATCACGCATACTTTAGTAGTTATTCACATTTGTTTATGGGATGGTGTGTGTGGCTGACATTTGTCCCCTCAAGCCTCACCTAAGCACCTTGATAAAATGGGAACAAATACATGTTTTATATTAGAAAAATTGCTTTTTAGTACTAAATTAATGTTGTACCTACATCTAATATATGGATGCTTAATTTGGTGTTCATCTGTTACATATGTTCCTACCAAAAATGGTTTAAGTTGACTTTTTTATTGAAAAAAAAAAAACCTTTTTGCCATTTTGACTAGTATAAAAAAAGAAATTTCTTATAATTTATTGATAGCACTATTGGAAAGGCAATTTTGTGCTGAATAACTTTGCCATTCATACTTTGTGTGCAGCTCTTATGGTTGATGAGGTATTTGCAATTGTGGCATGCTGATTATGGTCTGATTTTGTTTAGAAAGGATGCAGTGTTAAGAGTATATAGGACACAAGTGGTTGAACTCTCAGAAGGCTCCTGTAGAATGAATAAGTTAAATTGTTTCTGTAACTGTTAATCTGTTTTATTCCAACACTGGACGTTTATCAAAACAGGTATTTTTGCTCACATACTTTCCAGTATACAAGTAAAAATTGATTGAAAATTGATTGATTAAAACTGATAAACCCTTAAGTGTTTCTAATGTTTACTTGCCTCCCGATAATAGTAACATTGGATTCTCCTACTTTTCAAATTGTATTAAAGAGATAAAAATAAATAAAAAAAATCATTTTTAGTGATTTCAACACCAGTCGCTCCCTTTGAAACAGTAAGCAATTTCACAATAAACCTAATGAATTTAATTTATCTCAGTTGGTAACTGGGGCAACTAGAACAAACTGTAAGACTGGAAAGAGTTCATTGATTGATAGATGGCTTGTATCTAATTTAGGATGTGTTAATAATGTTTCACTTGAGTCCATGAGCAACCATTCTCCAGTTAAATGTGTCTGATCCTGCAAAGATATTAAATTATCTCCTATTACTTAAATGTCCATATATTACCAAAACATAAAATAATAAAATTCAAAGAAGCTCAATGTGTAGTCCTCTGGTCTTGCATGGGTTTTATTCAAACCCGAAGTATTCTTCAATATCATTAACTCTAGCAGTCAGCCTTCTGGATTGCACTGCCCCAGAGATGAATGTAACTTTATGCAAATAGTGGAACACTAATTGGCTCATGCCACCATTCAAATCTGCTGCCCTGTGAACTGTAGGCATTCCAAGATGCTCAGATTTCTTTCTCCACCTGCCTAGTTGGTCACCTCGAAAAATGCTCCTCAGCTTTTACTGAGAGAACTTGGAGAAGGGCAGGGGTAAATGGAGCAAAAGACAAAGGCAGTAAGGACAGGGATGGGGCAAAAAGAAATAAAGCCATAAACAAATGGAGGGTAATGAGTACCAATGCCTGTAGTCTAGATAAAAAGCTCCCTGAAATGGTGGCCTTGATGGAAGAGGGATGCCTGGATATTGTGGCAGTCATGGAAACATGGTACACAGAGAACCATGACTGGGATGTTAACATACCAGGGTACACAATCTATAGGAGGGACAGGGACAGAAGAAGAGAAGGAGGAGTAGCTCTCTATATAAGGGAAGAGATCAAAGCAATAGAACTAAAGGGTAAACAGGGAGGAGAGGAGGCACTGTGGGTCACCCTGGACAGTGGAAATGGCACCACAATACACACAGGGGTTGTATGCAGACCCCTGTCTCAAGGGGAGGAAATGGACAAGGAAATGATAGAAGGCATCCTTGGGATGGCAGAGAAAGGGGAGATATTGCTGATGGGGGACCTGAATATGCCAGATGTTAACTGGAGCACCTTTGCTGCAGCCACATCCAAGAGCAGGGCCATTCTCGATGCCCTACAGGGGGCATGCCTCAGACATCTAGTTTTGGAACCCTGTCGGGAAGGATCAATCTTAGACCTGGTACTCTCAAATGGGGATGGAGAGAGGATCTCTGATCTTGAAGTGGGTAGCCATCTGGGAACAAACAACCATCAAACAGTGTGGTTCACGATAAACTTAGCTGTAGAGTCAAGCCATACAAATGTGAAGGTACTGGACTTCAGGAGGGCTGATTTTGTCAAAATGGGAGAGTGCCTCAGAAAAGCACTAGCAAACAGGCAAGAAGGTGGGGTGGAGCAACAATGGGGAAACATCAAAACTGCCATCACAGAGGCAACAAGCCTTTGTGTGAAGCAAATAAATCAAAACGAAAGAAAAAAACACTATGGTTCTCAAAAGAAGTGGCGGAGAAGTTAGGGAGAACAAAATAGCATTCAGGAAGTATAAAGAAACACAGAAGGAGCAGGACAGAGAACTATACCAGTTAAAGCAGAAGGAAGCCGGGAGGGCAGTCAGAATAGCAAAGGCCCAAACCAAGGAAAAGATAGCCAACTCGGTTAAGAAGGGGGATAAAACCTTTTATAGGTACATTAGGGAGTAAAGAAAGACTAAGGCAGGGATACTGAGGCTGAATAAAGAGGAAGGTGGTTGGGCAGAGACCGACAGTGAAAAAGCAGGGATTCTGAATGAATGCTTCTGCTTAGTATTCACAATGGAAAAGCAGGGGGAGACACCTAATCCAGTTGATAGAATCACTCCGGATAGGGAGGTTGACAATAGTTCTTTCACAGAAGAAAGGGTTATGAAAGAACTCTTAAAACTGAAGGTGGATAAAGCAATGGGGCCTGATGGGATTCACCCCAAAATTCTAAAAGAATGAAGGAAAGAGCTAGTAACACCATTGACTAAGCTGTTTAATAAATCATGGGAGGATGGTGTGGTACCTGAGGACTGGAGGAGGGCTTATGTGATTCCCCTTCACAAAAGTTGGAGCAAGACAAAGGCAGGAAACTACAGACCAGTCAGTTTGACCTCAGTGGTAGGGAAAATGATGGAATCACTTCTAAAGGAAAGGATTGTTGAGTACCTAGAGGCCAATGGGGCACAGGACCCAAGGCAGCATGGATTCACAGCAGGAAGGTCATGTCAGACAAATCTAATTGATTTCTTTGACTAGGTGACAAAAGTAGGAGACCAGGGAGGGGCTGTGGACATGGCCTACCTAGACTTTAGCAAGGCATTTGACACAGTCCCACACAAAAGATTAATAAACAAATTAGCCATCCTGGGAGTGGTCCCAGGGTGGTAGCCTGGGTAAAACACTGGCTGGACAGCAGGGCACAGCGGGTAATAGTAAATGGAGTCCACAGTGAAACGGGGGTTTCTAGTGGGGTACCACAGGGTTCAGTACTGGGGCCGGTCCTTTTTAATGTCTTTATAAGTGACATTGCAGAGGGACTGGAAGGGAAAGTATGTCTCTTCACAGATGACACAAAGATCTGCCACAGGGTTGATACACAAGGTGGGGTGGAAAGGATGAAAAGGGACTTGGCAAGGTTGGAGGAATGGTCAAATGTATGGCAGCTTAGATTCAATGCAAAGAATTGCAAAGTAATGCACCTGGGAAACAAAAACCCAGGAGAAGAGTACACAATGGGTGGTGAGATGCTGACAACAACAAAAATGGAAAGAGACCTGGGGGTAGTCATATCAGATGACCTAAAGGTGGGCCAGCAATGTGAGAAGGCAGTAAGGAGGGCTGGGAGATATTGGGATGCATAGGGAGATGCATCACCAGTAGAAAACAGGAAGTTGTTGGCCCTCTGTACAGACAGTTGGTAAGACGACATCTGGAGTACTGTGTACAGTTCTGGAGACCCCATCTCTGCAAAGACATAGACAGGGTGGAGGCTGTCCAGAGGAGGACAACCAAAATGGTGCTGGGTCTGCACCAGAATTCACAAATGAAGAAAGACTAAAGGAGCTTAAGATGTATAGCCTAGAGGAAAGGAGGGAGAGAGGGGACATGACAGAAACTTTCAAATACTGCAAGGGAATCAACAAAGTCCAAGAGGGTAGCATCTTTCAGAAAAAGAGATGTGCAAGAACAAGGGGGCACAATTTGAAAATAGAGTGGGGACGGCTCAAAGGTAATGTGAGGAAGTATTTCTTCACAGAGAGGGTTGCAGATGCATGGGACGGCCTTCCTGGGGTCGGTCGTAGAGTCAAAAATAGTGGGTGAATTCAAGAATACATGGGACAGACATAAGGCATTTCTAGTGGGGGGTAGGAGGAAGTAGGCTGTTGGTTAACTAGGATCTTCAGCTTATCCATTAATTTGGGAAATGGGCAGACTAGGTAGGCCATTCGGTCCTTATCTGCCATCAAATTCTATGTTTCTATGTTTCTAACTTAGTTTTTTATCCAAATCCTAAGTGTTGTTTTTATTTTATTTCTTTTCTGCTGCCCGCTATAGTTTTAGTGGGAGTTAATTAATTGTTAGTTTTGCGGTTCCCCGTCGATTCCTTGTAACCGGTGAGAAACCGTCTTAGTTTAGTATACTTTAGCGTTAAATAGCTATTTCTTAGTTTAAATTGTAGTGGTTGTTTATTTAATATAACTTTTTTTCTGGGTTGTTGACGGTTTTCTCTTTTGATGAACCAACTGTGAGTTATTTACATTTAAACTTGCGGTAACTCTCTAGTTACTGCTTGATTTTGGAACCGAGAAATAAACTTTAGACTTTAAATTTAAATTTTCTTCCGTTTACCATAGCAATGTCTGATAAATCTAAGAAAAAGACTGGGCCTACTGGATATAAAAATTGTATTAAAAGTCAAGAAATATTTGTTAAGGCTGACAAGCATGAACTTTGCTTGTTTTGTCTTGGGGTTGAACATTTTGATTCTGAGTCTGAGATATGTAAAAGTTTTCCTGAGAAAACTGTGGAAAAACATAAAAAAAACATTTTAAAGAGAGAGCTTCCATAGGTTCTGTTTCAGATCTGAAGGATCTGAAAATTGATAAAAATATGTCTAAATATATCTGTGCAAACGCCCCTGAAAAAGGCTAGATGTCTGGACTGAAAAGTCCAGGAGAACCGGTAAAGGATTCACCACCTTTGAAAAAGCTGGACAAGAAAAAGAACATTGGTTCCTCGGCTGAAAAACCAATGGGGCTCCTAGTTGTTCCAGGCAGTATGCCAGCTGCTGACCAAGTGGCATAGGCCCTCTAAATCTTGCAGGCCCTGCAGACTGGTTTGCCACTGGTTAACCAGCAACCAGCTAGTTTTTCAGCACCCATGTCTATGTCCTCTGCAGAGGCTATGGATCCTTCCAGGGATGATTCTGGGGAGGAATATGAGAATGAACTGATCGAACCAGAAATTTCTTCTGAACATGGGTTCAAATCCCCCCTCCCCCGGGTGACTGAGGATTTTTCCTCACACTTCACATTCGTGAGGCAGATGGTTGAAGCTCTGGACCTCACTCCTTATGAACCCAAACAGGATGAAGAGGAGGTACAATTTATGGATATGATGGGGTTAACACCCACAAAAAAGGTGTTGTTGCCTATTAACAAATGCATTAAAAAGCAAGTACTTAAGATTCTCTACACCCCAAACACTATCTTGCCTGTGGACTAGAAAGCTGACAGGAAATATCAGCTTGATCAATTGGGGGTGGAATTTCTAGTGTCTCACCCAGACTGTGAAGGGGTAGTGCAAACAGTGGCCTGTGATAAGGCTAAAGTACCCCTTGCTACACATCCACCAGAAAAAGCCTCCAGAAAACTGGATGGGATAGCCAAGAAAGGTTACCTGGCAGCGTCAATGGGTATTAGGGAGGCTATTTACATGGGCTAGGCAGCACAATATCAGAACACCCTGTGGAATTCTATCGTGGCCACTGCTGACAAGGCACCCCCAAGCCTGCAAGCTGACCTTGTTGAAACATCCAAGTGTGGCCTGGAAGCCACAAAATATTAATTCCACATGGCTGTTGACACAAAGGACAATGCAGCCAGATGGATGGCATTGTCCATAGCCCTCATAAGATTTGCCTGGCTTAGTGCAACCAGTCTAACACAAGACACCCAAAACAATGTCATGGACTTCCTGGTGAAGAATAATACTCTGTTTTGACCCAAAACAGAAGAGTATATGAAAAAAGTGGATGAATATAAGGCCACACAAAAGTAGCTCTACCAGGGAGAGGGCCTCTACTTCATGCAGGCCCTATGGAACGGGAGGTAGAGGTAGGAGTTATTTATTTATTATTTTATATGATTTTGGTGACCGGGTAGGCCCACTGGGCCCCAAAGGTCCGTTTTCAGGGGTGACCTGGCATTAGTTTCATAAAGTAAAAAACATTTAGCTAGTACAGTGCATGAAAAAGTGGGCCACATATGAATATAATTAAGACATTTCACAGTAATGCAACAGCAGTACAGTACTTGAAAGAGCAGGACACATTTGAGTACAATCAAGACATTTCACAGCAATGCGACAGACAGTTCCCAGTAGGTAAGTCAATTGGATTATCACATTGGGTCAGCTCCCTGTAGGCACATCCAGTGTGCAAGCCCATAAGGACTAGATATCTAGTCTGGGATGGGTTAGTATAGAACAAGAACAGTTGGTAGCAAGTTTACAACTTTGAGTTGACAAAAGAATTCTGCAAGATAGTTGTGGCTACAGGAAGACTAATTAATAGGTTTGCAGTGCCATTAGTAACTTTGTTGTGCTAAGCTCAGGTGCAGGAGCAAGTGCTCTTGCCTAGCAGGTGCTCACAGAGCCCTTTGCAAAAGGTGCCCAGGGAGGTGGCTCTCTGAAGGTTGTCAGGGTGCTTGTTCCACATTGCAGGAGCTGTATGAGTAAAGGATTTGCTTCCAGCTACAGTCGTTACCCTGAGAACTTCCAAGAGCCATTGTCCACATGTGCAGAGCTGTTTAACAGAGCACTTTGGGGCTAGTATGCCAGCTAGGCATGCTGGGAGGTGGTCAGTGATGAGTTTGAATGCATTTCATAATAGGGGATATTGCAGTCAGAGGCAGAAAGATAGCCAGTTCCGGAAGGCCAAAGCTTTGCAGTGATGTCGCCTTGGGTGGGACATTGTGGCAAAGCATGCTATTTTATTGTAAAGCATTTGCATCCTGTTTTGCTCCCGTTTCGAGATTCCCTGAATTACTGATGCAGCATAAGTCAGGGTTGGGAGGAGGATGCTTTTTGGTGATCCTGGTCTCGGGGATCAACTCAGCATTCAGGCAATAGAGTAGTCAAAGTTTATGGTGTATTTTTGTAGTTACTTGGTCTATGTGTGGTTTCAGTGTGAGGCCTTGGTCAATCGTCAAGCCTAGGTATTTAAAGGACTTCACTGTTTCTATTGGAGTGCCTGACAAGGAGACCCGGGGGAGTAGCGGGGCTCCTGTCCTGGCCTAGAGTTCTAGACATGATCAGCATGGCTTTGATTTTTTTGGCATTTAGGACCAGCCTGTTATCTTTGAGCCATATTTCTAGTATTGTGAAGTCCAGCTGAAGTTGTGGAACCAGATCAGCAGGGTTAGACGAGGTCCTGTAAATAACAGCATTGTCAGTGTACTGGATCACTGAGTTATCTCTGCAGTGACTATTCAGGTCATTCACAAACAAAGAAAACAGGAGGGGACCCAGTTTTGATCCCTGTGGTACCCCCTCCTTGAGTGAAAGTGCTTCTGAGGTAGTCCCTCTCCATTTGACATGTTGGGACCGGTTGGTCAGGTAGCTACAGAACCAGGTTAAGGAGTGGTGATCAAGGCCAAGATTACTCAGCTTGCTTAGCAGGAGGCTGTGGTCTAGTAAATCAAAGGCCTTGGTCAGGTCTTTGAAGATTGCCCTGGTAGGGGTGCTGTTGTCCCAGGCCTTAAGGGAATCAGTGGAGAATCTGATGAATGCCATGTCAGTCTCATGCTTACATCTGAACCCGTGCTGGGTATTCACTAGCAGCAGAATTGCCTCCAAGTAGTCTCAGAGTTGGCAGTAAACTAGCCTATCCTGTATTTTTGAAAGGATGCACAAGAGGGATATGGGATTGTAGTTTCCTATTGGCTCCCTGGGGCTGCCCTTGTAGATTGTTACCATGTAAGCCTGCTTACATGTGTTAGGTACTGTTCCATAGAGCAGGAACCTGTTAATGAGCCATGTCTGGAGTGGCTGCCTTGAGTAGTCTTGAGTCAAGGCCGGTTGAGCCTTTAGCTTTGATGGACTTCAGGAGGGGAAGTACTTATTTTGGTTGTACAAACCATAGGTGAAAAAGTAGGAGTGGAGAATTTGGGTTCTCGGGACTAGGTTGATCAAGGGTACTAGGTTGGAGGCTTGCCTTGTATTCTTCAAGGTCAGTGAAGAACCCATTAAAGGTGGCAGTGAGTTTTTGGGCATCGCTGAGAGTTTGACCATTGCAGTGTATATGGCCTTGGGTTGGTTTATCACTGGCTTTTTTCAAGGCATTGATGTGTCTCCAAAAGGACCTAGGGTCAGTCAGATTAGCATGTTGGAGGTTCTTGGCGTACTGCCACTTTGCATCCTTTGCAGTGTGTTTTCACTATTTCCTGAGGGTCTTGTAGGTTACAAGATTCACAGGGAGGGCCAACTTCTTGTATTTTTTCCAGGCCTTATCCCGGCTTATCATCATGGATTTTAGCTCGGAAGTGATCCACTTGTAGCAGCGGCCTTTTCTTCTCAGTCTCTATTGGGGAGCAGAGTCTGGCAGTGGAAATGAAGGTGGTTTCCCAAGAACTCCAGGGCTTCATCTAGGCTTGGGAGAAATCAGACAGGGGTCCAGTCCAGGCTGCCCAAGTGCTCCTGGAAGGCCTCAGCAGAGAAATTAGAATAGTTTCTGGCTACACCTGACCTTTCTACCAGGTGCAAGCTATTCCTAGTTATCCACAGAGAGGGTACTATAGGGGTAGGGGTTGGAGAGGCTCCAGAAGGGGAGAACAATCCCTTCAGGAAACCACACAGTAGAGGCAGAGCCCCTGATGTGCTAGTCTATGGTCATCTCCCCTATTCTGGTTGGGGGTAGACTGACCCACTACTTCCAAAACTGGAAATCCATCACCACAAACAAGTTGGTATTGGAGGTGGTGGGTCAAGGACTGGTCCTCGTTTCAAAACATTCCCAGGCTAAGACCAAGACTGTTCAGGTGCCCAGACCCAGCAGAGAGGAAACTGCTGGAAAAAGAGGTTGCCTTACTGTTGGCAGCAAAGGCAGTAGAACCAGTTCCCTCCTTTGAAAAGGGAAGAGGTTTCTATTACAGATACTTTCTGACCTCAAAGAAAAATGGGGAGCAGTGACCCATAATGGATTTGACATCCCTAAACAGGTATCTCATAAATCCAAAGTTCTGGATGGTTACTTGGCAATGATCTTACCCACATTACAACAAGGAGACTGGCTGGCATCACTGGACCTAAAAGATGCCTACTCCCACATCCCCATTAGGGAATCTCACATAAAGTACCTGAGGTTCAGACTACCATCAGGCAACTATCAGTTTGCAGCTCTGCCTTTTGGCCTGACATCAGCTCCAAGGGTATTCACAAAGTGCCTGGCAGCAGTGATGGCACACCTGAGAATGCAGGGTGTCTCTGTGTTCCCAAATCTGGACAACTGGTTAATGGTGGGAAAATCCCTACAACAGGTAAGAGATGCTTTGAGTCTCACACAGGAGACATTGGGGTCTCTGGGATTCCTCATAAACATCCAAAAGTCTGTACTGCAACCTGTTCAGGCACTGCAATTCATAGGAGCAGAATTGGACACTGTACAGGGAAAGGTCTTCCTTCCCCAAGACAGAGCAGACAGTAATGTGAGCATGGCAGGTTCTTTCATCCTAAACAGGCCAAGACCTGCAAGACACTTTCTGTAACTGTTGGGACACATGGCTGCAGCTGCAAGCACAGTGCAGGGATGTCAGGGTCAGATGAGAGACATGCAATTCCACTTAAGGGCCCACTGGTGCCAAAGAAGGGACCCCCTGTCAAACTTGGTGCCAGTGTCAGGGATCCTGATACAGGCCCTGCAGTGATGGCAGGACAAAAGCAACTTGAGGGAGGGAGTACCATTTGGGATTTAGTCTCCTACCATGGTACTCACAAGAAATGCTTCCCTGCTAGGTTGGGGGCACATCTAGAGGAACACACAGTGGATGGTGATTGGTCCTCTATGGAGTCACTACTACACATAAATCTACTGGAGCTCAGGGCAGTGTTTCTAGCACTTCAGTCTTTTGCATCCCTGATAAAGGAAAAGGTGGTACAGGTCAGAACAGACAATACCACCATCATGTATTACATCAACAAGCAAGGAGGGACAAGGTCTGACCTGCTCCGCACAGAAGCAATGAAAATCTGGGGCCTGGCATGCACTGTACAAGTGTCTCTGGTGGCAGTGCACCTCCCAGGGAAAGACAATACTTTGGTGGATGCCCTAAGCAGAATCAGCCAGAACTACCATGAATGGTGTCTCAACAGACAGGTGCTGGAGATAGTGTTCAGAAGGTGAGGCACTCCAGAGATAGATCTCTTTGCCTCAGAAGAGAACCACTAGTTACCAAAATATTGTTGCAGACCACCAGCCAAGGGGTCAATAGTGGTGGATGCCATGGTGCTGAACTGGGCAAGGAAAACCCTGTATGCATTTCCTCCACTCCTTCTTTTGTTCAGGGTCCTGGTCAAGTTCAGGTCCCAGTCAGCCACCATGATTCTGATAGCCCCAGTTTGGGCAAGGCAGCCTTAGCACTCACTGCTGCTCCCCCTGTTGGTGGCACATCCGATACACCTTCCACACAGACACAATCTCCTAATATTGTCACAGGACAGGATTCTGTATTCGAACCTCAGGTCTCTCAGGCTCAAGGCGTGGCTCTTGAGGACCTAGAATATGCTGACTTATACCTCTCAGAGGATGTGTTACAGGTACTCAGGGGGTCTTTGAAACCTTCAACTAATAAAACCTATAATTCTAAGTGGAAAAGGTTTTCCCACTGTTGTGCCTCACAAGGATTGGTCCCCACAGAGGCTAGGTTGTCAGTCTTGCTGGAATATCTGACATACCTAAATATTCTGGGACTTCAGCCATCCACACTCAAAGACCATCTGGCATTCGTTTCTGCATATCTATCAGCTGGTAAGGGAGTCTCCTTAGCAGCTAATTCTATTTTTAAAAAATTCTTTAAAGGTTTGGACCATCTGCATCCCCTTCACAGGAAGCCAGCTCCTGCCTGGAACCTAAATATCTGTATTGCCAAGCTCATGGAGACCCCATTTGAGGCACTGGCTAATGCCCATCTGAAATGTATCACTTGGAAGACTGTATTCCTAGTAGCCATCACATCTGCAAGTAGGATAAGTGAATTACAGGCTCTGTGTCTGCAGCAAGACTACATTTCATTCCACAGAGAAAAGGTGGTGCTCAGAACTAACTGGACATTCCTTCCTAAAGTAGTTTCTGACTTTCAAGTGAATCAGTCTATTGCTTTGCCAGTCTTCTTCACCGAGCATTCTAGCTCTGGGGAGCATAGATTGCATAGTCTCGATGTAAAGAGAGCCCTGACCTATTACATTGAGCATACAAAGGAGCACTGACAGGAAAAGCAACAGCAGTTCCTGACCTATGGTGATGTGGGTAAAGGTAGGCCAGCTTCAGAAAGGACAATTGCACACTGGATTGTGGCATGTATACAGTTCTGTTACACTAAAGCTGGCAGGGAACCCCCAATAGGCCTGAGGGCACATTCCACTAGGGGTGCAGCTGCTACAGCAGCAGCAGAAGTTAGGGATATTTCCTTGTTGGAAATCTACAAAGCAGCCACATGGAAATCCATACATACCTTTACAAAGCACTATAGTCGGGATGTTCAGTCCAGGAATGATGCCAGGTTTGGTACAGCAGTGCTGCAGAGTCTGTTCCCTAAATAGGGTTCTGGACCCTCCTCCAAAGGTATTGCTTTATAGTCTGCTAGAGTTAATGATATTGAAGAATACCTAGGGTTAGAAGAAAAAATTACTCACTGTGGTAATGTTCTTTCTTCCAGGGCATTCTTTAATATCATTAACTCTCCTAACCTGCCTCTCTTTCCAGAACATCAGTATAAGAGCACAAGTGTTACTGTGTGTTGGTTGGCCTTCACCGGCACAAAATCTTTTTTAAACCAGTTGACCCAGTTTCTACTTCACTGGTCTTTTTTGGACATTGTCAGTTGGCTTAGGGAAATATAGAAATAAGGGGGGTTTAATCAAATTAAAATATTATTACTACTTTAAAGTAAAGTGTTAGGTTAGCATAGTATGAAACTTAGGTACAGGCTTATTCAAAATCTGAGCTTCTTAGAATGACTACAGTTGACAGGGCAGCAGATTTGGATGGTGGCATGAGCCAATTATTATTCCATTATTTGCATAAAGTACCATTCATCTCTGGGACAGTGCAATCCAGGAGGCTGACTGCTAGAGTTAATGATATTGAAGAATACCCTGGAAGAAAGAAGATTACTAAAGTGAGTAATTTTTTCTTCTGGGTACAGATGATTTCTTCAGCTTTATCCATTCTGAATTTTTCAGGATTTGTGAAGTTTATGCCCCTATTAAAGTCATAAGATAGAAAGAAAATTCTCAGAAATGGGTAACTTCAGAATTAGTGCATTTCATGAGAGACTGGGACAGGACTTGTGAGATTTATTAAGTTAATAGGGACCATAGGGCATTAGTTAAATATCAGGAGTTACGGAATAGGTGTAGTATGGGTATACCGTGGCTACAGTGACAACTTTACCTCGACCGAAGCTACAGCGACTGTAGTGCCAGGTCACAGTAGTGTCAGGCGCAGCTTTCTGCGGCTCTTGCACCCCTTCCCTGAATCAACTCTGACTGGAGTTGATTATCTTAGTTATGGGGTGGTAAGGGGCGGCAGATGACC
The DNA here is from genome assembly GCA_016271365.2 of Neoceratodus forsteri. Taxonomy (NCBI): domain Eukaryota; kingdom Metazoa; phylum Chordata; order Ceratodontiformes; family Ceratodontidae; genus Neoceratodus; species Neoceratodus forsteri. The sequence continues at coordinate 1,428,749,334 of CM057455.1, read as the reverse complement.
CCCCATTGGGGGTTAGGGGGGCAAAGCCCACTGAAGAAAACACAGTTAAAAGTGACAGCCTCTATGCCAACTGCAAATGTGGTTGACATAAAGGTGCTGATGTAACGTCAGTCAACAACAAAATTGTCAACCGACTGTCATGGATCCATGTAGTATGTTATCTCAAGATTGTAAGTGTCACTATTATACTGAAAAGCAGTCTTCTAAAATCAAAGATTCACAACATTTTTGGAAAGGATTACATGATTTACTTGGAAAGAATCACCAGACAACACCAAGCTCATATTAATTACTGTAAAGTGATCTCTTTGTTCTGATCCTTTATTTATATCAGATGCTTTTAATAAGTTCTTTACTTGTGAAAATGAAAATGAAAAACTGGCTGCAAATATTCAGTTCCATCCACAAACTCAGACTGGTCAAAATCTCTTTCTTTTCAAGTGAATGCAAAATGTCTACAGTTTTATTTCAGAGCTATAAGTGTCAAAACTCGTTTGAACTCCTTACATAAATTAAAGATAAAACCTCAATTTTGCCCTAATTTACATATGAGAGCCCACAATTTCAAAACAGATGGGCTGCATGTCTCCAAAAAAAACCAGAGATGAGCCACCCATCTCAAAAGTTGATCCAAACTCCCATATTCAAAGGAGGGAGATGGGCTGCCCAAATAGAGATGGGCCATGGCCCAAAGTTAATATATGCGGCCCAAGTTGATGGGGCATGCCCATGAATATCCTGCACAAAGGGATATTCAGAACAGATGGGCCACCTAACTGCAGGAGATAAGCGGTGCAATGTTAGGCATGGAAAAAGCATGCCTAACTTCTGGCCACCCACAGGCAAGCTGTGGTAGTGTGCACCACAGCACAGCAGCCTGCCAGTCCCCGCAGCCCAGTGGCACCCCCCCAGCCCCATTCTCCACTGCCCAGTCCATACAAAGATCTCCTGTTCCATAGTGTAGTGGACCCCCAAGCCCCCTTCCCGATGACCAGTCACAAAACCCATTCCCATTACCATAGTGTAGTGGACCTCTCACCCTGTCTCGTTCCCCAAACCCCAACTGGAAAAAAGACATCCTCCCAGGTCCAAACACCCACTTCGAATAATAACCCTAAGTTGCATATTTTCCATAGTGTAGAGTGCCTCCCACCCTGTCCTGCTCACGGTGCCCACGGAAAATAAAGCTCCCATTTTTCCATAGTGTAGATTCCCCCCACCCCATTCCATGCACTGTGCCATTACTTACCAATGCCCCTTTTCCATAGTGTAGTGGACCCCCACCCCATGTCCAAACCCCGACTGCTGACAAAGATGGCAGCCCCATTCCAAAATCCACATTCCATCCACAAATCCCACTCTGCAAAGTTTCCATAGTGTAGTGGCCCCCCATCCCGGTAGCTAGGACCCCCTCCTTGCACCCTACCACTCAGTGCACTGAGCTCTTCCTATGTATGATACAGCTCTGTATGCTTCAGTTGGTGGCTGGTCATTTCAGGGTGTGGAGGGCTGTGCCAGTCGCCGGCATGGGTGGAGCAGGGGGGGTGCTGGGAGAGATCCTGCCTTCCAGGGTGGGGGTGTGTGGGGCCTCTACACAATGGAAACTTTGCAGAGTGGGATCTTTAGTTGGAATGGGGATTTTGAAATGGGACAGCTGTCTTTGTCATGTTATCGGGGGTACTTACTACTAAGCAAGTATTCCCTTTTTGGGGAGGGAACAGTGTTTTCTGTGCACTGGACAGAGGAGAAACCAGGCAGAAGAAGCGGTAAGCAGCAGATAGTGGGGATACTCCATGGGAGCCCCATAAAAGACCAGGTTAGAAGTAATGATTAAAATGTAGCACCTATGCCATTCATGGCAGTGCAATAAGTAACAGTTCTGTAGACATATAAGAGATATTCATAGAGCTGAAATGTGGTAGAGAGAGGGGAACAATCTCCATCCACTCCTTGGACGGCAGACAGAGTGAGCATGGCAAGCAAACAGGGCAATGGTTTTCAATTCTCAGAAGACTCACAGCACCTCTCCAAGTCTTCATATTAAGACTTGTGATGGTACTGGTTTGGAACAGGTAAATACTTAAAAATATCTCATTCTGAACATGGATTGTGTTGGTTACTCTGACCGTATTAAGAATTTGGTAAAGATGTAAACCAAAAATTTGGTCTGCTTTTCTGAAATTATTCTAATCTCACTCATGAAGTCAAAAAACCTTTAGTGTTTTCATATTATCTTTCTCATAATAGATTATGGCCCAGTAATTTATTCTTCTGCCTGCCAGTAATTATTACATTGTGTTTAAATACTTCTAAATAGAGTCTATAGATTAGCCTTCAATTTGTCTATGGCTAAACATACTCATGACTTATTTGAATTTTTGTGCTGGTTAAATTTTACCCAATGTATGCATTACCATTTTGGATATTGGATTTAGAAATTGGAATATAATGATGCTGCTGCTAATCTGGTCTCCCTAGCCATGGTCCCTATTCATACTGGAAGCTCCACCAGATTGTCAGTTGATTCACTTTTTAGGCTGCCTAAATGTAAACAAGCATTTGCCAATGCTGAATGTTTGCTTGCTGGTATTAGCACTGGAAATGCAGGAGTTAGACAGATGTAGAATAGGAATGGCAGTGAAGTATTGAACTTCAGCCCAACTCCATCTCCATCCTGTAGAGATGGACAGGCATTGGGGTAAGTGTTTGGGTCATCACCCATGATGGTCATGCCATGTCACCTCACCCTATTCTGCAGACACTGACACGTGTTGAGGTGTGCCTTGGGGTGTTTGGCTTTACAGTCACCCCATTCCATAAGGACATACGCTGAAATGGGTGCAGCATAGGAGAATTGGGTGAAGTCTGGGGCCAAAGAGTCCAAGGTACACCTCGATGCCTGTCAGTGGCTGGGGGTAGGGATGGGATGGCATAAGCAGTACAGTCGGAAATCCAAAGGCACACCCCAATACCTGTCAGTCTGTACAGGGTGGGACATTATGGCTAGGAAATCCTAACATCTTGGGTGTTTGTTGGTATTTGCGCTACAAATTTTCTAAATGGCCTTCTTGTGACCCCACCTCATGAAAGCGTTTGGGACCTCTTCTCATGAAGAGTGGCAGTGTGATTTTGTCAATGTGTCCCGAACTTTGAGTTCCAACAGCGACCATGCCATTCTGTGCCACATGTACAAAAACACAGATCGGGCAGAATGTGAAGAATGACAGCTGTACCATCCATAGGGAGGTGTGAAGAGATGGCAATGTTGAAAATCTGTAGTGGGAATATTAAAAATGCTTGAACTTTTGAGCATACATGGAAACTGCGCAATGTATGAGCATAACACAGTCATTTTATGGAGTTTCATCACCAAATTTTTAACATAAGCATTTTAGGACATCTGCTCATGAACAGTATCACTGTGATTTTCATAATGTGTCCCAAACACTGATTTCAGACAGCGACCACACTATTCTATGCCGGAAGTGCGAAAACACATGTCGGCCAGGATGTGAAAAATGACAGCTATACTGTTCATAAGGAGGTGTGGAAAAATGGCCATTTTGAAAATCTGGAGTGAAAATATTGCAAATTCACGAAGATACAAGCGAGTGTAGCAACTGCACAACACACGCCCTTAAAACAGTCATTTCTTGGATTTTTTTTCCACCAAATTTGCAACAAAGACTTTATGAGAGGCCACCTCATGAACACTGGCACTGTTATTTCATTAGTTGGTCCCAAAAGGTGATTCTGAGCAGTGACCGCAAAATCACCTTTCGGGACCGAATAACGCCATGCCAGTGGGTGAATTCATGTGGAGGGGTCCCAATAACCCCATGTTGAAAATGTGGTGACAGAATTCCCAAAAATGCCTGAGATATGCACCAAAGTTGAAAAAATTCTATTTATGCCATTATACAGCTTACCGGCATTTCTTCAGTTCGCAGTTGGCTTTAAAGAGTGCAGACGCTTTCCTGGTCCACCGAAGATCATTGCACCAGGTTCTGGAGGTGAGTATGGGGTAAGGGGAGGTGTGGGGAGGCAGGGTGCACAGAGGGTGGGCGCAGACTCAACAAGGTACTATTTTCTGATTTACAGGTAGAAACAACAATAAAAAAAGTTGCGGGATTTTTTTTTTTTTAACAGGGACATTTGGCATACTGGGGTGGGCTCTCAGCATGCCACCCAAGTGTTTTTTTTGAGGGGCAGCTGTAGCCGATTGGGGTTGGCACATACGGTGGGGCGCAAGAGCTGAGGGTGATTGGGCACCCCCCCCTCGGCACAAACCTACTGTTTTTTTGGGGGGGGCATTATGCCTACAGTAGTGGGCTCACCCGTCAGCAAATTAAACTGGGACTAGGGGACATTATGCTGATGGGGAGCTGGCTCCCCCAATGGCAAATCAAACTGGGATGGGGGACTGAAGCCGACGGGGATTGGGGCCCCCGTCAGCAAACAAAGACTGTTTTAGGGGCGCATGCTGCTGAGGGGGATTTGCACACCCTCGGCAGTGGGCTGTATACATGCTGTTGTGAATATGGCGATGGCTTCTGTCACTATGTTCACAAACAATATTACACTAGGTAACGTTCTGCCCTGCAATGATGGGTTGCTCTCTCATTGCAGCGGAATGGCTGATGCTGCAATGATGAGGTGGCCCTTGATTGCCGTGGTGAAAACATTACAAGTTGATTGCACTTTTGGAAGCCAGTGTCATCAGCACACTGTGCCTCCATTGGTCCACCAGTGCCAAGCCCCTAAATACAATGCCTCTGTTGGCTGTCACAGTGCTGCACCTCCACAACCCGCTTCTCTCCTAAGCTGCCACATAATGCTTCTTGCGCATGTGCGCAAGCAAACATAAAAATGTGTCAGCCAATTTCTCCTTTATTATCGTATTGCTTCTTATTTAAATGCATTCCAACATTTTTAAGGGCTGTTGAAATGGTTTATCCATATGTAGCTCAATTTATGAAGTATGTTCATTCTTCTGAAATATTGTAATTTTTTTGTAACTTTTATACTGTATTGTATGTATTCAATGTCATACTTGTGGTCCTGACCATGGGTGTCTTTGAAAATGGGAAATATTTGTCCAAAACTACTCATTTAAATAAAATGAAATGAAAAGTCTGTTCAAAAAAAACATTAACAAGCAAATAAATAGAAATTAAATCAGCAAAAACAAGTAGCCTGCTAGAGACCCTGTTTCCTGATCATTGATGAAACTGTTGAACAGCCGTGGCCACAGAAATCCATGAGTGGTGTGTCTTAGTTAGTTCCTCTCTTTGCTTAGAGTTGTTTCCTGCCTATAAAAAGCCCTCTGCTTTCTTCTTCAAACAAGTTAGCAATCCACCTTGTTTATAATTTGTGTATGCCATACTGGTGTCCTTTGCCCACAAGCATGTCCTGTGCCACAGTACCAAAGGCCATACTTAAGTCACAACACAGTCCTGACCACTTTCCTGGACCCCTTCTTTAATAAGGTGATCAGGCTGGGTTTGCACAATCTGCCACTCATAAATCCATGCTGAGAGAAAACCCTTGTAGGACTTGCATTTGGCTTCCCAATGGTGGTGTTTTGGTCTTATTCTGCTATTCCACAGGTTAGGTTCTTCACCATTTATATAGTAATATATCTCTAATTCCCTGTATCTTTGTTCTACATTTACTGCTATTGCATTTTTTTGTAACAGTTCTACATAATCTGTAATTGCAGTTATTTTAACTTCACATGTTTTTCTGCCATTATTGCACTCACATTGTAACTGTATTTGTATCTCCCTGCTAAGTGTATTCAGAATTGTATTTGTAGGCTACTGCCCAGACTATTTACCTGCCCCCCCCCCGTCACTATTTGTTATATGCCTTCTTTTGTACTCTCCCTTGTCATACTTGTAAATAAGCATTCAATTGTCTAGCGTGCTTACCTGGTAAACAAAAAAACAATTAGCAAACTAAATAAATAAAGAACATCGGTGTCAACCAAGTGTTCCAGTTTTCTGTACTTGATAATGGCTTCCAATACTCTGGCGCAGCACTGAGGTCAGACTGACAGACCTGTAGTTACCTAGGTCCGACCTTGCCTCCTTCTTCAAAATGGGGATGACGCTGGCTAGTTTCCAGTCTTCAGAAACCACACTTGTCTAGGCAGACCCTAGAGGGACTCCTACAAGTGACCCCACCGATGATTCATTTAAGTCCACTATGATCCTGGGATGTATCCTGTCTGGTTATTGGGTCTTAGCTGGGTTGATCTTTGCCAGGTAGTCAGTTAGCAGTGCAGGTGTGATGTCTGCAGGCTGCATCATGACTAACTTTGATGCTATGGGCCCTACAAAGTAACACCCACCCTCCATTCCCTAGGGCACTTTGTTGAATACTGAACTAAAGTATTCATTTAACATCTCAGTTATTTCCCATGGCTCTATCTCAGGCTCCTTATCTCATTCTGATGTTTTCAGGAGTCCAGTACCCTCCTTCACTTTTCTACATCCATTTATTTACTGGTAGAAGACTCTGGACATATCTGCAACTCCTACTGTTATTCTGTCATTTAACCCTCACATTGTTGCAGTAATTCTAGTATTTCAGTCTTCCAATGCTGTTCAACACTCCTCTCTGGCTTGGAGGCAACCTCTTTCTTTCCAATGGTCATAGACTTGTTTTGTGTTCAAGGCAGTTGCCGCCGGTTCCTGCAGAACTGGGGGCACTTCTTAGTCCCTTCCTCTTATAGCTTACATGGATATAGACATCTGTGACTGCTTTGAGCATACTTTTCAATGAATGTACCTGGGTACCCCACATTACCAGGATCATGCAGCTGCTCCAGACCTATGGACACTAGTCCTTAATATTGGCAAAGTTAGACAGTCAGAAGTTCCAGGGCCTGGAGGCTGAGGCCTGTTAACTGTTCCCTCTTACCAGAGTGAAGGTTTTACAATTGTGGTCACTGCCTCCCTCTCGTTCTTTAACATTCATAATGTAGATGACCCAATCCACACTGCTCAGAACAAGGGCCTTGTGATTCTTTCTTTCTTTCTTGAACCAATACCAGGTAAAACCTTTTTCCTTACCCCAGCACCTAATCCCAGATGTTATCTTCTTAATGCTTCCTGTATGTCTTTCATCTACAAACTTAATCAGTAGTATCCCTAGCAGTAGCATATACTAACAGAATTACACAGGTTCGTTAGAATTGAAACATACTTAGCCTAATATTTTCAGAGAACCTTTCTACAAAATGGTGCATGAGAACCAACCAGGGGACAAAAATGTAGGGTGACAACACCAGGGAAATACTGAATAGAGGTAAAAAAAATAACATATTTTGTGAAAGTTACAGTAATAGGTTTATCAAACTTACATATTTGAAGTATAATAGAGGACAACACCAGTCCCTGAGGTTGAGATAAGATTAAGCAGCCAAAGGGACTATTTATAAGAATGTCTGTTATGTAATATATAGATCTATCTATCTATCTATCTATCTATCTATCTATCTATCTATCTATCTATCTATCTGTCTATCTATCCATCTATCCATCTGTTTATCTATATATCTATTTATCTGTCTTTACGATGGAGCCCTCTTAAGGGCACACCCTTGGGATAAAAGTTTTTGTGCACTTAAGTGGGCTGTGCATTTAACCAGAAAATCAGTTCCAGGCACATTTCACTGTTTCTGTAATGCATTTTATGAAATACCGGGTGCTCAAGTTAAAATTACATTATTGCACAGTCCTATGGCACAGTACTACATGAACAAAATCAGTAATCTTCCACTTTTGTACCTCAGTGTAGGATTTAAAATTAAACAGAAGGATAAAATTAGTCTTTTCTTTAGACAAAACAAATTTTCTTAGCTAGTTTCCACTTCCGGGTCTACGGTTCTCTCACTTGAAGTCAGTAATGATGTGAACCCAACCTTATTATATAGTATAGTACTGTGGACTGTTTAAGGTGGCACATGTACTGTACACAATGTGCACTTAAAAACTGGATTGGACTGAAGAGCAATAGGAAAAGTAAAAACAAAGTGCATTTAACTGAAATGTGCACTTACATGTAGACATACAGAAATAGATTAGTTTTCATATTGGTCCTTGTAAGAACAGATCCAGAAGCAAATAGTTTGATACCTTTTATTGGACCAACATAGATGTTACAAAAAGAAAACAATGTCTAAGCTTTCAGACCAACCAAGTCCTTCCTCGGAGACTTATGACAACTATCAAAAGTCTCCGAGGAAGGATTCGGTTGGTTCAAAAGCTTAGATATTGTTTCCTTTTTGTAACAACCATGTTGGTTCAATAAAAGGTATCAAACCATTTGCTTCTGGATCTGCACTTACATGTAGTGCCCTTAAAAGGTAAATTTAACATTGAATGACTAGTAAAAAAATCGAGATAATGAAAAACTGTGCATTTAAGTGGGATGTGCACTTATTCGATTTGCACTTAAGTGGGATTGACTGTGCATATGTATACAGTATATGTGTGTGTGTGTATATATATATATATATATATATATGTGTGTGTGTACAGTACTGGAGAGGCCTACTTCACCTCCATAATAATGGCCTGTAACTTCCTAAATAACTAATAAAATGTTTCCATTCTAATACTCCCTAGTATTGTATTCAATAAGGACATACTGGTTGGGATATTCAGAAATGTGCCTGGCAGGGGCGCAAGCAGGGCACAGTGCAACTGGGATGTGCCAGGGCGTGGACTGGGTGATATTCAACGGAGCTGCGCCTTGGCTCAGCACTGTTGAATATTGCAACCTGGCCTCCCACAATGCACGTGACGCAGTGGCACTGCACCGCAGTGGCACTGCACCAGCGCAAGTGGTAAGAGTGGAGCAGGTGGGTGCACCAGCACAAGTGCTGTTGCGCTAGGTGCAGGAACCATGATATTCAGCGGTGGATATGCAAATGAGGCCATAATGCATGAAAGATGCAACTGGGGCCATTAGTATGACATTATGGCCCCATTTGCATGCAGGTGCACTGATCCCCTACGACTTGCAACTGGTGCCCTGCCAGGCTGCAGCCTTCGGGGACCGATGCCACCTGCACATCACAGCACAGTGCCCCAATGCCCGATCACGTGCCTGAGTATAATTAAAAGCATGTCCAATATCCTTGGTGGTCCAGCGGACCGCTTCCAGCCCAATCACGGGCATTAGTACAATTAAATAATCCTGATTCATCCCTGGTGGTTCATCGGTACCCCCTTCCACCGCCCACTGAGCCCGCCACCTGCTCTCTCTCAGTCAGCAGCAGGCTGCAGCTCCCCACCCATAAGCCACAGGCGCCCGCCAATTGACTGTGTACAGTACGGCTATTCGCCCATTGGTCCCTGGCGTGGAGCCAATGGGCATCACAGGCTCATACCATACTACACAGTCCAGATGTGAATGGATCCATTCACATGTCGGGACTTTAATAATGCTGTCTGATCTGCATGCCCGATGGCCCATACTGTAGATCCAATAGGCTGGCACCGCACTATGCGCAGTCAGCAAGTAGCCAAGTGGCTTGCAGGTAGGGAGCTGCCACCTGCTGCTGACTGAAGGCGAGAGGGGTATGGACTTAATGGTGGGTGAGAGGAACCACCAGGGATGAATCAGGATGATATGAATGAATGTACTAATCCCAAGACTGGCTGGAAGTGGTCCACTGACCACCAGATATTGGACATGCTTAACATACATACAGTATGCCCGCGATCACGCTGGAAGCTGTCCACTGGACCAGCAGGGATATTGAACGTGCTTTTCAAGAAACATATGCCCGCGATCAGGCTGGAAGTGGTCCACTGGACCACCAGGGATATTGGACTTGCTTTTCAACATACATGTGCCCACGATTGGGCTGGAAGTGGTTCACTGGATCACCAGGGATATTGGACATTTCAGTTCTAAACCTATGCCCATGATTGGGCATTGGGGGGGTGCTACCACGACAGATGGTGCAGTCGGAGCTGGGGTGGCCACTCACAGCTGGCAGCTGCCGTGTTGTGCCCTGCAATATGGCAGCTCACCTGTGGGTGGCCAGCAGTTGCTCCTCTTTGTTTTGGCTCAGCTGTGTGTGGCGCAAGTAGGAGTTGTGCCTGCATCTGCTCAGCACATCCCGGACTGAATATCGGGATGTGCGGAGTATAGATGGGCTCACCCCCCCCCACTTGTGCTGCATACATTACTGATGCGCCCCAGTACATCAGGATTTGTGCCACACACTTTCCCCTTTTGAATATCGCGCCAGGGCACATTAGCTGGTTGCTCATGGCACATCTGTGTTGCACCATGTGCAACCCTTTCGAATATCCCGACCACTGTAAATAACATCAGCCTCTGTTGTGTTGCTGTTTTGCTGTGGACCCATCTGGAGTGCCACATTTCCCTTTTAAGAAAGATGCCATTTTGTGACATTAGTCCATGTCATTCATAGTGTGCCTCATTCCAGTTTCAACATTTACATTTTAAAGAAAAAAAGTTGTATGCTAGTATCTCATTGTTCATTCTTGTGCTTCTTAAAACGTCCTTATTTCTAAATTTATCATTTATGTGGTTTTATATGCCTTTTTTCCCTGGTAACGTATGAACCAGTGGTCTCCCCCTACAGTACTTTCAGGACTTGTACAGCCCTGGTTTTCAAATAGCTTTTTTTTCTAATAAACCCCAATTGCAGTGCCTCTGACTCTCCTTAACATCATTTCTAATTTTTTTCTTTACTTTGTGGTATTCATGATGTTTCAGTTAAATATTTAGGTCCTCCTCCTTTGGTGTCTCCCTGTTATGTCCAAGACTATGGGCCCATAAATTCTCCACAACACCAGTGGTCCATTTGCAGAACTAAACGCACTTGTCTGTATTGCTGCTGAACCTTTGAAGGTCTTAAAAGTCCCACACATGCCCAAGAAACCTTCTCTCTACTTCTCGTCCTGGTGAATGTTTTTCTTGGTGTCTCCATTCCTCTCATTGTTACGTACATGACTTGTTGTGGTGTCACTGTTATGTACATGACTTTTTATGAAAAAAACAGCTTTTAAATAAATTACACCAAATAATTAGGAAATAAGTGGTGTCTAACTTTTCAGCCAAGGTTTAAATTGCTGTGTAAGAAAAAAAGAGCTGTAAAACAAATAGATACAGTCAGTAGGTAAACTTTAACACCTCTGGAGAAAATGCATTCAAAAGTAAATGTTTAAACATAACTATGGTTGCATTATGTACAATAACACAGGTGTTTCTTGTTGCAAGACTATATCAGATAGTTACAATTATATTGTTGCTTTTGTTGGGTCCCTTTTAACTACATGACTTGATGTGGTGTCACAATTATGTACATGACTTTTGGTGTCACTGTTATGTACATGACTCCTTACGAAAAAACTGTTTTTGAATAAATTGCACTGAATAATTAGGAAACTCAGTGGTATCTAACTTATACACAAAGGTTCATATATCTGATTAAGAAAAAAAAACTGTAAAAAAAAACAATTGCAATAAGCAGGCAAACTTTGACATGCCCAGTGAAAATGTATTCAAAAGTAAATGTTTAAAGATAACTATGGTTGCTTCACGTACAGTAACATAAGTATTTCTTATAGTAGGAGTTTGTTGGATAGTTACACTTACATTGTTGCTTTTGTTGGGTCCCTGTTAACCACATGACTTTATGTGGTGTCACTGTTACGTATATGACTTGTTGTGGTGTCACTGTTACGTACATGACTTCTTATGAAAAACTTTTTTTGAATAAATTGCACTGAATAATTAGGAAACTCAGTGGTGTCTAACTTATCCACCAAGGTTCACATAGCAGATTAAAAAAAAGGGGACGGTAAAAACAAATGGATACGATCAGCAGCAAAACTTTAACATGTCCTGTTTTCACAGCAATGGTGCCCAAAGATAAATTGTGGCATAATTACAATCAGATAATGCTTAGAATAAAATAATGAAATGTTGCATACTATGGTACCTAAATAGCTTCAATAACCATACTAATTTGGAAAAAAACTAAAAGGAATTTAAACTGAAAATTCAACAGAAGAGACACCATGTTACGTACATTACCTGATCCATGTGCTAACTTAAAGACTCATGTTCTTATACTTCCAGATGATGAACTATCTTTATATTTGGTATTACATTATCTCCATGTGTACCCAATGTAACAATGATTTAGTTATGGGATTTAAGTAAAATAAAAATTGGGACATAAATGTCACACTTTGTCTCTCGGGTATCAAATACACACATATATATATGTATTATATATTTATATAATATATACTTTATTTAGAAGACATTGTAAGTTTCATGGGGCAGGTTAATGTCAGAGGTTCTTAAGCTGTTAAAAAACAGTAATAGAGCTTCTATCTATGGTTGGGTCTATACTCGGTAACTGGAGTGAATATACAAAACAAATTCATTAGGGAACAGTCTAGCAATTGATGATTCGGGTATTAAAAAAGCTTAAAAAACACCTATGAAACACTGAAAAACAGAAGAGACTTGTATACATATTTAAAAGTCTATTTTACTAGGTAACTATAATTGTAACAAATTGCAAGCATTGAGGCAAGTGTTACCCCAAGGGCATTGGCCGGGAAGTCACATTTCAAAGAAATACAAAGTCACACATACTCCCATAATGCAAAACATCATGGGCTGTATATGCAAATCACCACAAAATATTATGCTGCTTCAACTTTAAGCAGAAGTGCATGGTGCTAAAAGGCCTCTCACATAGTCTGCAAAGGGTTCCAACAGAAGACACAGACACATGTTTCATCCTACCAGGACTCATCAGTGTGCCTCATCTGCATGACACCCTAGTGGAATGAACCAGCTACCCTAAATTGGTCTATCTGGTTTGGGTTGTGGTGAGCCCAATAAAAACAAAAAACAAGCTAAAAGACAAGAACCTTAGTGTACAAGCATTGAAGCAAGTGTTACCCCAAAAGGCATTGGCTAGGAAGCCAATTTTCAATGAAATACAAAATCACACATACCCCCATAATGCAAAGCATCATGGGCTGTATATGCAAATCACCACAAAATATTATGCTGGTTCAACTTTAAGTGAAAATGCATGGAGCTGAAAGGTATCTTACATAGTCTGCAAACACGTGTTTGTATCTTCTGTTGGCACCCTTTGCAGACTGTGTAGAGGCCTTTTGGCACCATGCATTTCTGCTGCGTTGAACCAGCATATGTGTGATACATACAACCCATGATACTACGTATGTATTTCATGCTATATATATATATATTAGAGGCAAAAAGCTCCATTAATGCATCAGTTAGGGTTGTTCCACAGCGAAAAAAGTGAGGAAATTCAGTATTTAGGGTTGGAAACCCCCCTTGGACCCCAGCCTACCCCAACAAGCATTAGGGTGTGCATTGGGGTCTTGGTCCTAACTCTCACCCCATCACATGTGTAAAAGCAGAGGTATAGGAGAATGGGGTGAGAGTTAGGACTAAAGACAAAGTGCACCAATGCCCGATTGGGGGTGGACAAGAGGGTCAAAGGAATTTAGCTAACTAATTCACTTTAATCGCTAATGGAACAACAACGATGCGATAAATAAGGTTTTGCCTATTTCCTTCTTTGAGACGATAATGAGAGATAGTAGATGAATGCGGCGGCAGAGCGCGAGGCCCGCCGCGTAATCGCGGCGTGCGGCTCCTGCCCAGTGATTCTTGTGACATAGTAACAGGAACAGCAACACAAACAGAAGTGCTAACAGTGGCACACATGGTAACACAAGCGCGAATGAGAACAGAAAGGGTATCGCACACGTTGGTGTAGACGGGAACGGTCCACCACGTGATGTCTTGTCACATAGTAACATGGTGCCCACAAATGCAAATGGCAATGGGCATGGTGACACAAAGCAAAACAGAAAGAGAAACAGTACTGTAGACACAAATGGTAAAAAATAACGGAAATGCAAACGCAAATGAAAATGCAAAGGATAATGCACATGGTGGCGTAGACGTGAACGGTAAGTGAAACAGGTATGGAACTGCATGCAGAAAGGGCAACGGTAACAGTAATATAAGCGCACAGGCTGGTTTTCCCCAAAAGCTTCATAGAGAAAGACAGTAAGTACAAAGAATGTATGCATAATAATGGGTCTTGGAGCAGAAAAATGAGGAGCTGGAATACTAAATTGCTTATATCTCAGGAACTGTATGACATAGAAAAAAAATTAAAAGTCATATGATTTATGACTTTCCTGGCTAGTTTTGTACTTAGCCCCTAGGAGGGGGCTAAGTATTTCTCTGATAAAAAGTCCGTATCTTGTACCGGTTCTGAGATACAGGCCGTGAAAGGCGCGGTGAATGCCATAATGTTATCCTATGGGAAAAAAGAGAAGTTCGGAGTGCCATAACTTTGGCTTCCTGTAATATTTTTTCACCAAACCACTAAAAGGCACATCTATGGGATGTTGGCTGTCTTCCCTTCAAATTTCAGCCCAAAAGACCAAACTATTATTTTGCAGCAGGGCACCAAAGGATTGCTGTAATGTGTTGGACGCCGTAATGTTATCTTAAGGGAAAAAGCGTCAGCTTTGGAGTGCCGTAACTTTGCCGATGTGTAATATTTTTTAAACAAAATATGGAAAGGCACATCTGTGAGATGTCAGCTGCGTTCCCTCCAAATTTCAGGCCAAAGCACCAAACCGTTCTTTTGCAGCTTGGTGCCAAAGAATTGCTGTCATTTTCCCACAGCCTAGAAAAGTACTGTTGCAATTTGCGAAAGCTTTCACAAAATCATTCGACAGTGTCGCAGGTGTGAAAGTACTTTGTGAAATTACTTTTTCCAGAAATGTGAAAAACATATTTCTGGGGTATTTTAACCCAAAATAAAGACATGGCTAGCATCCTCAGGGTCCGACTTGGTGAATACAAAAAGAATTAGGTTGCTAGAGGGTCCCAAATTTAAATGGCAAGCATTTTTCTGATCACCAACTGAAAAAAAATGGTGGATTTGCCACAGTAAAAGGGCCATTTGTGAAAGTAAAAACTGCATTTGTGACACTGTTGAACTTTTTGTTAACTTTTCCCATTGACTTATAATGGGAACTTGTTTTTTGAATAACTTTTGAACCATTTAATATTTTTTCATGAAATCTTTGAAAGGCACATCGGGGACCCTGGCTACAGGTTCCCTGAAGATTTCAGACCAGTCGCACAAACCATGTGACCTGTAGGCGTGACCATAGAATTCCCAAAAAAGCGTAAACGCAAGCACAGATCATGCTTAATAACTCCACAGCCGTATATCCAACCAGTACAAAACACGACAGATCCCAAGGCATATGGGTCTTGATTGTGTATTCCAAATTCCAGGCAAATCCGTCAAACAGTTGCAAAGTTATTAAGGTGCAAAATTTTGGGTTTAACATGTAAATAACTCCTCAACCCTAACTATGGTAGCACTACCATGCTACCATTATATACAGTGTATATATATATATATATATATATATATATATATATATATTTATTATATATATATATATATATATATATATTATAGAGGCACAGTAGTGCCACCTGTAGTTAGGTTAGTACCCCATTTAAGGTTAAATCAGAAATTGTGCACCTTAATAACTTTACAACCATACAACGGCTTTGCCTGAAATTTGGAATGGAATCTGCAGTCTGATACCATAGATCTCTGGATCTGACAAGTTTCGTTATGGTTGGATGTATGGTTGCGGAGCTAGAGTGCTCCAAAAAATGCATAAATTACAGGTTTTTGTGCGTTTCTTTGCTCGTGCCTACAGCCTGCACAGTTTGCATGAACCATCCAAAAACATCTGGGAACATGCAGCAGGGGTCCCTGATGTACCTTTCAAAGATTTCGTGAAAAAAAATGAAATAGTTCAAAAGTTATTTGAAAATCACTGAATCCCATTGTAGTCTACGGAAAAAGTTAACAACCAATGCAACAGTGTCGCAAATGCAGTTTTTACTGTCGCAAATTGGCCACTTTTTTCAGTTACTGCTCAGAAAAATGCTTGGCATTTAAATTTGGGACCCTCTAGGGGCACAATTCTTGTTGTGTTCACCTAGTCGAGTCCTGAGGATGCTAGCCATGTCTTTTTTGGGGGATAAAACACCCTAGAAATATGTTTTTTTTTAATTTTTGTAAAAAGTAGTGTTGCAAAGTACTTTTGCAAATGTGATACTTTCGTGATTTTTTTTTTGTGAAAGTGCCGTGATTTGCGACAGTAATTTGCGAAAGTATGGCCAAAACAATAGGAAATCTCTGCCACCCTGCTACCAAATAACAGTTTGGTCTCTGGGGCTGAAATTTGCAGAGAAGCAAGCCAACATCCCACAGATGTGTCTTTTGGTGGTTTGGTGCCAAAATATTACTGGGCTGCAAAGTTACGACACTCCGAAATTCACCATTTTTTCCATAGGATAACATTAAGGTGTCCGCTGCACCTTTCAGGTCCCGTATCTCAAAAATTGTTAGAGATACAGACTTTTTGTCACAGAAGTGCTTAGTCCCCCACAGGGAGGCTAAGTGCCTGGAAAGTCAGAAATAATATGAGATTTTAATTTTTTTTCTACGTCATACAGTTCCTGAGATATAAGCAATTTAGTATTCCAAGTGCTCATTTTCTGGTCTGAGGGCCATTATTATGCCCACATTCTTTGTATTCACTGTTTTTCTGGATGCACCTGTTTGGGACGAAAAGCAAGTGCATTTATGTTACTGTTACCGTTAGCGTTTGTGTTTATGTTTCCGCTTGCATTTACATTACCATGTGCATTAGCATTTCTATTTGCGTCACCGTGTGCATTACCATTTGTATTTCTGTTTGTGCATGCATTACCGTTTGCGTTACTGTTTTATTTTGCATCACCATTGGTATTACCATTTGCATTGCCAGTACTGATTTTGGTAGCGTTTCCAATTCCATCACCATGTGCGTTACCATTTGCGTTTGCATTTGTGCTGTTTCTTTTGGTGTTACCCTTGGCGTTACCATTTGTGTTTCTATTTGCATTACCATTACCATTTGCATTTTCATTACTGTTTGTGTTACCATTTGCATTTGCATTTCCATTACTGTTAGCGTTTGCATTTGTGCTTGTGTTTCCATTGTCACTTGTGTTACTGTTTCCTTGTGTGTCGCCATTGTTGTTACCATTTGCATTTGCATTTGTGTTTGCATTACCATTTGTGTTTGCATTTACATTTGTACTTGCAATTCCACTACCGTTTGCGTTATCATTTCCGTTTGTATCACCGTGTGTGTTGCCATTTGCATTTGCACTCGTGTTTGTGTTACCGTTAGCATTACTGTTTCCTTTTGCTTCACCATTGGTGTTACCATTTGCATTTCTGTTACTGTTACTGTTTGCGTTTCTGGTACCTTTTTCATTAGCATTTCCGTTTGCGTCACTGTGTGCATTACGATTTGCATTTGTATTTGCACTTGTATTTGTGTTTCTGTTTGCTTTACCATTATCATTTGCATTTTCGTTGCCGTTTGTGTTACCATCTGTGTTTGCGTTCACATTTGTGCTTGCATTTCCATTACCATTTGCGTTACTATTTCCATTTGCTTTTGTTCTTGCATTTGTGCTACCGTTTGTGTTACTGCTTC
This sequence comes from Neoceratodus forsteri, assembly GCA_016271365.2. Taxonomy (NCBI): domain Eukaryota; kingdom Metazoa; phylum Chordata; order Ceratodontiformes; family Ceratodontidae; genus Neoceratodus; species Neoceratodus forsteri. The sequence continues at coordinate 1,428,731,677 of CM057455.1, read as the reverse complement.
CTTTCGCGTCACCATTGGCATCACTGTTTCTGCTTACATATGCGTTACTGTTTGTGTTTTCATTACCTTTTGTGTTACGATTTGCTTGTGCATTTCTGTTACCATTACTGTTCTTGTTACTGTTACCATTACCATTAGCATTGGCTTTACTGTTAGCATTAATGTTCCCATTAGGATTACAGTTACCATTGCCATTACCATTACTGTTAGCATTATCGTTACTGTTAGGGTCATTACGCACAAATGGGAAGCATGATGGGAGCATGGGGGCCCCACCAACAGGCATCAGGGTGTGCGTTTGGGGAATCGGCCCTAACTCTCACCCCATTCTCCTATGCTGTACCACCTCAGTTTATTTACACATAGAATGGGGTGAGAGTTGAGCCGATGACCTCAATGCACATCCCAATGCCTGATGGTGGGGTGGGGAGGACAGGGAGGTGCAAGGGTGATAACCCTAACACCGAATTTCATCATTTTGTCACTGTGGAACAACCTTAACTGATGCATTAAATGGAGTTTTGCCATGAATATATATATATATATATAATAGGGCACAGTCGCACCCTATATTTAGGGTTATGAAGCCACTTCTATGTTAAACTCAAAATTTTGTGCATTAATCACTTTGGACCCATTCAACGGACTTGCAAGAAATTTGGTATGTGCAGTGGGGTGTGGTAAATCTCTTGATTTGCAAATTTAGTTTCTGTCGGTTTACAGTTTTGCGCACCAAAATGCTGAAAATACTTTCATACTGTGGCCAGGCAGTTTTGGATTTTGTCCATAAGCTGCATGGCAGTTGTGTGGCGTGCCACTCTGCAGCTTAGCATGTTGAAAGAGCTTGGGTCAAGGAACATGCTGCTTTTTGTTTGGTGGAAAAATATTAATCCATTCAAAAGTTATTAAAGTTTTACATTTCCATTACAAGTCTATGGGAAAATTTATAAGGTTATTTTGCGAAAGAAGAATGGGATTTTGGCCATCTGATCTCTACTCAAAGAATTTGCAGGCTTGCGATCAAAGAATCTTTAATCACATGGCATTCTTTGATCGTGACCATCTTGTTTTCATTTTTCGGTCAGAAAAAAATACAAATATCTCAGCTCAGGGGTGACTCCGGAAGTAAAACTATGTTGGGTTTTTCTCAGGTGTCTTCCCTCTATCGAGCCATGCCTGTGGTTTCTTGTAAAAATGTCAAAAAACAGAGTTTTAAAGTTTTTAAATCTTTTATTGCGGCTCGGTAACGATCTTTGATCATGAGCCTGCAACTTCTTTGATCGCGAGATTCTTTGACCATGATCTTTGATCATGAGGGCATGACTAGAATCAAATTTGTCAGCCCAAGATTGACTTATAAAGGCAAACTAGGATGGGTTTTGCTCAGGGGGCTTCATTCTATTGAGTCATGGCTGTGGTTTCATGTATTTATATCTAAAAATTTAGTTTTAAAATGTTTTATTCTTCTATCACAAGCCTGCAACTTCTTTGATCGTGAGCCTGCAAATTCTTTGATCGCGAGATTCTTTGACCACGATCTTTGATCATGAGGGCACGACTAGAAGGCCAGAATAAAAAATATAATTTCTCAGCCCAGGGGTGACTTATAAAGACAAACTAGGATGGGTTTTGCTCAGAGGGCTTTGTTCTATTGAGTCATGGCTGTGGTTTCATGTATTTATGTGTAAAAATTGAGTTTTAACATTTTTTATTGTTTAATCCGAGCCTGCAACTTCTTTGATTGCGAGCCTGAAAATTCTTTGATCGTGAGCCTGCAAATTCTTTGATCGAGAGATTCTTTGATCGTGATCTTTGTTCGTGAGGGAGGGACTACAGTACAAGTCACATTAAACTGTTCTATCAACTTACTGGTGTAGCATTTTTTTTTTGTGGTGCTACTGCAGTGGCAACTTGAACTGTTGAAGTTTTCAACTATTTTCCAACCATCCTTCACTGCCTATTCAACTCACTTGTAACTGTTTAGTGAAATGGCAGGGGGTGCATTTTCATGTCACAGCATTTCTTAAGAGCATTGTTTATAAATATCACAGTATTCCTTAAGAGTTGTTTAGTCTGCCTTCTGAAATGAAACTCATAAGCACTCAGCTGAAAATAAAGCTTATAGTACACAACAGCTAGATGCAAACCAGTACTAACCTTTTACTAATTCATTGAATTAAACACTGTACAGATTAGGAAACTCATTGAACAATGCTACACCAGTGAGTTGAGGGAACAGTTTAATGTGACTTGTACTGTAGATGGCCAGATTTGGAGGGACCAGATAGGCCAGTTTTAACAACTTTTAAAATTAAATATCTCAGAAACAGTTTGGTCTTTTAACTTGAAATTTGGCGGGTATTGATGGGATGTCCTGTAGATGTGAATTATGGTGTTTAGGTGTTGGAAAATACATTTGTTGCAGAGATATTGTGATACGCAGTTTATGTTTTGTGGACAGTGTTTTGCATTGTAGTAGAGGCTTGAAATTTATAGGCTAACTAGACTTAGTGCCATGGATGTACTTTTCGGTCATTGGGTGTGTAAAATATAAACAGGTGCAGAATTCTGCCACTCCGACAAATGAAAATCTTCACACTTTAAAATGTTATATCTTGGACACAGTTTGGTCTTTTAAATTAAAATTTGAAGGGTGTTGAGCGGATGTCCTGTACATGTGAATTATGGTATTTAGGTGTTGGAAAATTAATTTGCTGTGGAGATATTGCATGACACACTTTACATTTTGTGTACAGTATTTTGCATTGTGGTAGTGGAATTCACATTTATAGGGTACCTAGCCTTACTGCATGGAAGCAATTTTCAGTGGTTAGGTGCCTGACATGTAAACAGGTGTGGAATTATGCCAGTCTGAAGAATGAAACTTTGTTTTGTTTCAAGGTGGTGGGCTTGGGACCCACGCTCCCAAACATATGAGCTCCCACCAATACATATGATATTCAGTACTTGTACTCTTATGTTAGGCAGAAATTTGCAAGTTAGTGGGCTCCATGCTCCCACCAACTTGAGTGACTTACTACTTTTCTATTCTTTCTCTAAAAGTAGGAAATTCTATGCAATATAAATATATATATATATATATATATATATATATATATATATATATATACGATATGCTACTCGAGAGACAAAGTGTGACATTCAAGTTCCAACATTTGTTTGGGCCAATTGTCATAACCATGTCATATTTACATTGGGTACATGTGGTAGTATTGTAGTCTGCAATATAAAGATAGTTTATAGTTCAGAGGTACTAAAAAAATGACATTAAAAGTTCCCACAAGGCCAACGTAATGTGAGTAACATCGTGTCCTTGACAGCAAATTTGCCATATTATCAAACATATATTTTTTTGATATCACTATGTCTATGGTATCTTTTTAGGCAGCATAATATTTAACGTTTCATTTTTTTATCATAAACTTAACTTTTTGGTAATTATGCCACAATATGTTTCCTGATCGCAGTATGCCCAAATCTGGACATGTTCAAGTTTAGCTACCACAGTCATGTCCTTGATTTTTTAGCCTATTGTTTTTTTGCCCAACTATATTACCATCATATGATAAGACAGAAACCACTGAATTTTCAGCAAGTGAATTATGCTTTATTTATAAGAGTTTTTTCCACAGGATGTCACGTGAGTAACACAGACTCCACAGGACGTCACATAAGTAACACAGACACGACACAAGAAGTCACATGAGTAACATGGACACTGGAACAACAGTAGTATTAGTATCATACCAAATGTCTCACTAAGTCATACCAAAAGTTATTGCTAATGTTCAACCAAAACATTATTGTCTTACTATGGATATTTGGTATAACATTTTTTGAACATTTTGAAGATTGTACTGTAGTCACAATATTATACTGACTTAAAATATTCACAAATGTTTTATGTTGCACAGTGTAGTACAGTGTAGTATGGACTGAATCTCACCTGGTCTGTCTATTACATTGTACCAGCTGGTCCCAAGCCTACAATAAGAGAGAGGTAAACCAACCTATATCTGTAGTAGATGAATGGGGGTGTTTGGGATTAATGCATTCCCTTGCTGCTGGTGATATTCAAGGCTGAAGGCAAAACTTTGGAAGTGTATTAATGACTTATAACATGGGGTAGATAAAGACAGGTGAGTGGTGAACAGCCATCAGCTGAACACTGATTATGCCACAATATACAATAGCTAGTGGTGAACCACCCCATCGAGAGATCAGGCTGTGTTTCTGTTCTGGTCTTGTTATAGTGCCAGAATTGCAGTCTGTGGAGCAGCCATTACTATCCCTGCTTAGTGAGTGAGAGTTGAGGCCTGTTATGTAGTCTCAGGCAGTGCAGCAACAGTAGCTGCAGTGTTCAAAGTTTGTAGTCTTGCTTCTTATCCACCCACACACCCTAAGGATCATCGCAGCAACACCAAATTTCTTGTCTCTCTCAATCTCTCTATAATAAGGGCAGCACAGAGAACAGGTGCCAGCCTGGCATCCATTAAAACAACCCGAGTGAGTGATCGGGAGTGTGGCATATGGCATTTTCTTGTTCTATGTGGGACTTCCAAGGGGACAGAGAGAGATGCACCATAACATTTTATTCAACAGCAGTACATCTGTTCTCTGTGGACATGTCCTGTACCACAATGGTTGCCCTCACTGTGATCCCCCATTAGATCACAGAAAGAGAGTAAGAACGTCAGGAGTGCCTGTCTGTGTATGGCACCAAGGAATCTGACAGCAAATAGTACTTGTCCATACATTACTCTGTCCATGATCACACAAACACCAGACTACAGGACACATGCTCAGTGTACCAGATGGGTTCAGCCTGTGTCTTGTTTTTCCTCTGTATCCCATGTGCAGTACCCATAAGTACCACACAGCAACATCCACTCCTCATGGACAAAAGGAACATCTACAGCATGTGTGTCTGCTGCTCTGTCACTGTCAGTGTCACTTTACATGGTGATAGTGATAGAGACAGTGAGAGACCCACTGCAATGCAGAAGCAGCAAACATCATCTGCGAGAGTGAGCAGCAAATTGCCAGCAGTCCCCTGATTCCACTGCTGACTGTCTCTATCTTAACTCTGTGCCATTGGGAGAGGGAGAGATGCACAGCAAGGGGAGTCAGCAGGAGCCAGGGACAACATGAAATGAAACTTGACTTATTGAACTTGTTTCTTTTGCTGTCTCTGTGCCAGTGAGATTCAAGTGCCAATGTGATAAGCTTGTCCAGAGAGTGAAGTATGTGGTCCCCATGGCCATTTTTCTGTCGCACAGCCACATTTACAGGTACATCCCATAGCTGTGGCATAAAGTCAGATGGAACAGTGTGAAGAGAGGGAGACTCCCCCCAACAATGTCATGCTCTGAAAGTGGCCTTTATGCTGGTGGACAGAGAAACAGAGTGCCAGCAAGACCTCCAGGCTCTGAGTCCTGTTAGTTGCCATTTCTTAATTGGTAGAATACAGTCTGGTAGACTATGTGACTGCACTGCTGGGGAAAATGGTTACTTGCTTGCCATGCATTAATGTAACCACAGACAGAGAGATATAGCAGCTAAGCCAGTGGGGGCACAGACACCTTGTCTGTACCACAAGAGGCTGCTTCATGTTTTGCACTTCAGAGCTACTGTACTGTTTCAGAAAGCATATCACGCACAACAAATGTCAGAGAAAGCATAGCAACACATTCTTTCTGACATTTGTATGTGCATAACAGAAGTTTTGTTGGGAATATTTTTCTAGGCAGCAGAATACAATAATTTGTTTGCCTTTTGTAAAATGAGAAAAAACATTTATGTTGCTTTCTTCTTGTTTTGTAGTGCACCCTCTGTTATAAGTGTACTAGCCCACTCCAGGGTGTGTGGTTATTGGAAATTAATCAACACTCTGGGTGTTGTGGGACACTCAGCCAGCAGCCTCGTGCCTCACATCGCACTCAGGGTATTGATTAATCCCTAATAACTGCACACCCTGGAGTGGGTTACTGCCTAATATACAATGGCAAGAAAGAATCCTAGACTCTGATTGGTCAGTGTATGCCTGAGACAGTGATGTTATTACACAATAACATCACTGTATGGCTGAGCATATGCTTGAGCCATTTTTTTTTAAGAAACAAAGATATACTGCCACACTAAAAATCTACTAAGAACATTTTTTTAAATGTTTTTTATTTTGTATAACAATGAGCCATTGTATAATAGCAATAAGGCACTCAGGTGTGTGTTGTGTGTAATAACGTCCTCCTGGGGTGGTGGAAGCACTCGGCCGCCTTGTGCTAGCCCACCCAGGAGTGACGTTAATACACAATAACACACACTCTGTCATGCCTTATTGCTTAACTAACAGAACTATGCCCTTGAGTGGGTTGCTTCAATCTTAAAATGTGTTTTAAGAAATGAAAATGAAATGAAAAACTGACTTCAGGGGCAAGATCTTCTAAAGCTTGCCCATGTTCAAAGTTTAGTTTTTGTGCCCAAACCCAGATTTGTGCAGATGTCCATATTCCAAAGCCCTTTCATCATGGGCAAACAAAGTTTGTGCCGAGGAGATTTTCTGAGGTAGGCACAATACAAATAAAAGGTCAGGGACCTGAAATCTGGTGAAGTCCTGTAATCAGAGTGTGCCATGTCATTTTGCATGGTCTCCTTGTATGGAGCAGATATACACAATTATCCTGGTTACTAACGATGCCATCCCCCTGATCACAGCCACAACTGAAGACACAACCCCTTCCTGTTGTCAAATGGTACCCTCCATGGTCCCCTCACTCACTATGTCCACAGCATGGTCCTGCAGGTGCATATGACAACCAGCACATTTTGGGGGGGGTGCACCTTTAGGCTTCTTCAGCTACTATGGTGAATGTCGGTAATTGTTTAGTATGCCATGCTAGGCCCTCAGCCTATCATGCAGCACATGGCATACCAAATAATTACTGTGATTCACTGCAACAGCAAAGTAAGCCTACAAGTGCACATCAAAACCTGAATGCAAAAAAAACAAACAGAACAAAGGGTAACACTTTGGCAGTCACTGACAGCAATCATCCCAGTAAGGAAAAATAGTATTTTACTTCACTTGTAGTGCCATGGATGCCATTTTAGGCATACCATACAGCACATGGCCCAGTTACTGAGATATGCTGCAACAGCAGCCAAATGAGTCTAAAAGTGCATAAAAACAATGAACAGGGTTAATGCTGGTGGTGACTGCAACCCGGTTACCATCAGTTACAGTCATTTTACATCCACTTTTGGTGTTTGTGTCCATTTAGGCTCATTTTGTTATTGCAGTGAATCTCACTAATTGTTTAATGTGCCATGCTAGACTCTCAGCCTAACATGCAGCACATGGCACACTTGATGTTTACTGAGATTCACTGCAACAGCAAAAGGAGCCAAAAGTGTGCAAAAAGACACAAGTGATGCAAAATTGTTAGAAACAATGGTGCCACTTCGGCAGTCACTGCCAGAAAACTCTCCAGTGGAAAAAAAAACAGTTTTTTACATCACTTGTACTACCACTGAAGCCATGTTAAGTCCACATGCAATACATGGCCCAAACAATTACTGAAATACACTGCAACAGCTAAATAAGCCTAAATGTACACAAAACAAAGAAAATTATTAAAATTACTGCACTAGAGGGTGACTGGGTGGCAGCACCACGTGTAACTCTTCTAGTAAGAGAACATTTCTTTACATCACATTTACTCCCACATATGCCATTCTAGACCACAGGGCACACCAAACAATTACTTTTACTTTCCATATTTTACATTCCCTAGTAGACATTAACACACACTGAAACTCAGAATCATGGTATACAATGTGATTTTTATTTTGTTTCTTTTTTTTTCCTTTTGCTTCTTTAAACTCCATTTAATCTTTGTGCCATTATGCTCCTACTGCCTTTCTATTAAAGCCCCTTGTAAGCATGTTTATGTTTTAAGCCCATGACCGCCCCAACACCACCATCAGACTTTACTCATGAGCAATATTTTAAGTGTACTGTGTAATATGTCCTATTTCAGTTTCATGTCAGTTTAGTATCATTGAATGGTACTGTACTGTAAATAGGACAGAAAAAAACAATGTACCATATTATAAGACCCCCCCACCCCAACCCACAGGACCAAAGAGGACTGCACAGAGAAAAGTAAGTGTGATATTAACCAGGATTTCTTTTTAAGTTTAGCAGATAAGCAGGTAGTTTAAAAGTAGTTCGGCTGTTCTGATGCCTCCCACACAACATAAGCCCTTAAAGAGATGAAGTCTACACAAACTGAGTACCTGCAGAGACCAGGTCCTATTCATTTACTCCCCCAGTACTGCATGTATTTTATTTCTTATTACAGAACTCTCCAAGCAGTAGTTTTTGTGTTCTGATGCCTAATACAAAATGAGCCCCAGCACTAACCAGGTCCAATTGATATACTCCCCAAAACTGCAGGTTTTTTTGCACAGAACAGAACAAACTATTTAGCAGTAGTAACATTAAAGGAGCCCCTGATAGAGAATATGATCACACAAAATGCCCCCCTGCAGGGACCAGGCTATACAAAATGATCCCCATGTAGAGACTTGGTCTATAGAATAGGTATACATGTATAATCACTTAATCTAGGAAACCTGCAGTTGTTCAACTTTAAAATGCTTTATAATCAACTCTCTCTGCCCCTACCCCACCCTTCAACCCCCAAGTCCAGCACCTTGGGACCATGAGGCAAGGTCTAACTACATGTCTCTGTGTTTCCCAAAAAGCAAATATATACCTTTACAACCTGCAGACGTTTGACACACTGGAGAACAAAAGAGCAGCTGAGGTGCACAAAGAATAGCCTACTGTAGTGCCCGTAATGTGCATAACTCCAAACTTCAGGAGGACAACATGTCTTGTCCAGAATGTAGGTGGCAGTAAAAAGAATGCAGAACCACCAGCTCCACAGCTTTAAAGAGCCATGGGGTGATGACTGATGGTGTCAGCATGGATTTCTGGCTCTCAACATTCTGGACCAGTGGAGGAACCAATAGTAATGTGGGTCACAAAAGGACACGAAAATAACATGCCATGGGAAAAGGGAATTTTCTAAATAAATGAGTTATAACAAACTGCAAGGTTTTGGCAGCATGTCATTAACAAAAAGAAAGTCGCCAAATACAGTAACGCTTTTGGACCACAGTCCATGCAAATTAAAGGCACAGTCTGCTTAGGATGAGGTACTAGATGGACACCACATGTTATGAACGTTACAGCTGTATAAAATGACTTAATAAAAGGCAACAACATTTATTCTGTACAGGGAGTTCATGGGGGAGGCTAAAATTAAGTAATTAGATAAGAGATTAACAACAGTTGGGTTTCCAGGGCACAATAAAGAGCTGTATTTAAATACTTAAATTGGGACTGGAAGTGATGTCACAAAATGGAGCCCTATTTGAAAGGGTAAATAGATGTTTGTGATAAAACTGAAAGAACACAGTGGAACCAAACTGGGTCATGTTATGTTTAATATCTCTCCTACTGTGGCACTACAAATTATGGGTGTGATGTGAACCTTTTAACAATTCAGCAAAACGTTACAGGGTGTCAATGTGCAGTAGGTATGAGTCTCTCGAATACTGTATTCATACATATATATATATGTACATATATATATATATGCAAACTCATGAGTACATCATTTGGGGTTAAAACACAAAAAGTAAGGAAATGAGACCTTTAGGGTTGCCCCCTTCCCTCCCCTCGTGTACCACCCCATTCTCCCAAGATTGACAGATGATGGGGTGTGTCATTGGGGTTGTGGCCTAAATGTCACCCCATTCTTCTTTACTGTGGCTTGTGACTATGATTACACATGGAATGGGGTTACATTTACTCCTCACAGCCCCAATGACACACCCCATTGTCTGTTAATCTCGGGAGGATGGGGGTACACAGAGGGAGGGGGCAACTCTAAAGGTCTCATTTCCTTATTTTTTGTGTTTTAACCCTAAATGATGCATTAATTAAGTTTTTTAAGTATATATATATATATATATATATATATATATATATATATATATATATTTATTTTTTTTTTATATATTCCTTAACTATGTAAGTTAGGGCTGATTCCACACCAGCAGAAGTCTGGAAATTTGATGTTATGGTTGTGAGCCATAGCCCTCATACATCCCAACACCCTCCACAGACCAACAGGTGCCAAGGTGTGCCTTGGGGTCATTATGCTAACTCTCAACCCATTCTATGTGTAAACAAGCTGAGATGGTACAGTATAGGAGAATGGGGTGAGAGTTAGGTCGAATGTTTTCCAAGGCATATCCAACACCAGTGGGTCTGTCAAGGGTGTTGAGGGTGTGGGGGGGTAAGGTTGGTAACCCTAACATTGAATTTCCAGACTTTTGTTGGTGTGGAATCAACCCTAGCTGATGCATTAATGGAGTTTTTTTGCAATTAATTTTCCTTCTTTTTGAGAAATTGAAATGTTAGTCATGTGGTATACATAGGTAGGAGTGTGGGCCCTCTGGACCCTGCTCTCCCACCCACCCATCAATGTAGAGGCATAAAGCAGGAGGGCCTTCTGCTCCCAGTCTTACATAATAGGATGCATATTTGGGAGCATGGGCCCTCTGGGCCCTGCACTCCCAACCATGAGTGTAGCGGCATAGCTTAGGAGGGTCCAGTGCTCCAAGTTTAGTACAAATAGCATGCATAGGTTAGAGTGCTGGCCCTCTGTGCCCTGCGCTCCCACCTACCCATAAGTACAGACACATAGTACTGGCCTAGAGGCATTCCAAGCAACCCTCATAATGCTTATTTGGCAATATCTCAGTAACCATAACAACTGTGGAAAAAATTATTTTCCTGTTTTATTCATGATCTAGCCACCTCCACACAACCTTAGTAATAGGCTGTGCATAGCAAAAAACATAGAAACATAGACTTTGATGGCAGACAAGGACTGCTGGGCCCACCCAGCCTGCCCATTTCCCTACCTACTGGATAAGCTGCAGCTCCTAGTTAACCAACAGCCTACTTCCTCCTCCCCCTCAACCAGAATTGCCTTATATCTGTCCCATGCATTCTGGAATTCCCCCACTGTTTTTGACCCTACAACCTCCTCAGGAAGGCCATTCCTTGTGTCCACCACCCTGTCCATGAAAAATACTTCCTCACATTGCCCCTGAGCCATCCCTCCTCTATCTTCAAATTGTGCCCCTTGTTCTTGCACATCTCTTTTTCTGAAGTATGCTACCCTCTTGGACTTTGTTGATTCTCTTGAGGTACTTGAAAGTTTCTATCATGTCCACCCCTCTTCTTTCTTTCCTTGAGGGCATACATATTAAACTCCTTTAGTCTCTCTTTGTATGACTTCTGGTGCAGACCTTTCACCATTTTTAGTTGCCTTCTTCTGGACTGCCTCCATCGTGTTTATGTCCTTGTGGAGATGGGGTCTCTAGAACTGCACAAAGTACTCCAGATGGGGTCTCACCAACTGTCTGTACAGAGAGATAACAACCTCATATTTTCTACTGGTGATGCCTCTCTCTATGCATCCCAATATCCTCCCAGCCCTCCTTACTGCCTTTTCATATTGCTTGCCTACCTTTAGGTCATCTGATATGACTATCCCCAGGTCCCTTTCCATTTTTGTTGTTGTTAGTACCTCCCCCCCATCATGTACTCCCCCCCTGGGTTTTTGTTTCTGAGGTGCATTACTTTGCACTTCTTTGCATTGAATTTAAGCTGCCATACTTTTGACCATTCCTCCAACCTTGCCAGGGTCCTTCTCATCCTTTCCACCCCCCTTGTGTATCAACTCTGTTTCAGATCTTTGTGTCATCTGCAAAGAGGCACAATTTTCCTTCCAGTCCCTCTGCAATGTCACTTATAAAGACATTAAAGAGGACCGGTCCTAGTAATGAAATCTGTGGTATGCCCCTGTTAACCCCCCTTTCTTCAAAGTAGACTCCGTTTACTATTACCCTCTGTGTCTTGTTGTCCAGCCAACTTTTTATGCAGGCTACCACCTTGGAACCCCCTCATAGGCTGCCTAACTTGTTTATTAATCTATTGTGTAGGACTGTGTCAAATGCCTTGCCAAAGTCTAGGTAGCCCATGTCCATAGCCCCTCCCTGGTCTACTATTTTGGTCAACCAGTCAAAGAAATCTATTTGATTCATCTGACATGACTTTCCCGCTGTGAATCCATGCTGCTTTGAGTCCTATGCCACGCTGGCCTCTAGGTACTCAACAATTCTTTCTTTCAGAAGTGATTCCATCATTTTCCCTACCAATGAGGTCAAATTAACAGGTCTGTAGTTTCCTGCCTCTGCCTTGCTCCCACTTTTGTGAAGGGGAATCACATCCACCTTCCTCCAGTCCTCTGATACCACACCATCCTCCCATGATTTGTTAAAAAGAGTAGTCAGTGGTGTCACTAGTTTTTCCCTTGGTTCTTTTAGAATTCTGTGGTGAATCCCATCAGGCTGCATTACCTTATCCACTTTCAGTTTTAGGAGTTCATTCAGGACTCTTTCTTCTGTGAATGGGCTGGTATCAACCTCCCTATCCAGAGTGCTTCTATTAATTGGTCTAAGTACCTTCCCCTCCTCTTCTTTTGTGAATGCTGAGCAGAAGTATTCATTCAGTATCCCTGCTTTTTCACTGTTACCCTCTGCCCACTCCCTCCCTTTAATTAAGCCTTTTAAGCCTCACTATCCCTCCCTTGGTCTTTCTTCACTCCATAATATGCCTACTGTATTAAAGGATGTATCCCCCTCCTTAACTGAGTTGGCTATCTTTTCCTTGGTTTGGGCCTTTGCTATTCTGACTGACTTCCCTGCTTCCTTCAGCTTCAACTGGTACAGTTCTTTGTCCTGCCCCTTCTGTGTTTCCTTATACTTTCTGAATGCTATCTTTTTCTCCCGAACCTCCCCCGCCACCTATTTTGAGAACCATAGTGTTTTTGTCCTTTGTTTTAATTTGTTTATTTGCTTTACACATGGGCTTGTTGCCCCTGTGATGGCAATTTTGATTTTCCCCCATTGTTCCTTCACCCCTTCTTCTTGCCCATTTGCTAGTGCTTTTCTGAGGCACTCTCCCATTTTGACAAAGTCAGCCCTCCTAAAGTCCAACACCCTTGCTTTTGTATGGCTTGACTCTACAGCTGTGTTAATCATGAACCATACTGTTTGGTGGTCACTTGTTCCCAGACAGCTACCAACTTCTAAATCTGAGATCCTCTCTCCATCCCAATTTGAGAGTACCAGGTTTAAGATTGTTCCTCCCAAGTGGGTTACAACACTAGCTGTCTGAGGCAAGCCTCTGTAGGCTATTTAGAAATGACCCTGCTCTTGGATGTGGCTGCAGCAAAGGTGCTCCAGTTAACATCTGGCATATTGAGGTCCCCCATCAACAATATCTCCCCTTTTTCTGCCATTTTAAGGATGCCTTCTATCATTTCCTTGTCATTTTCCTCCCCCGAGATGGGGGTCTGTAAACAACTCCCATGTGGATTGTGGTGCCATTTCCTGTCTCCAGGGTGACCCACAGTGCCTCCTCTGCTCCCTGTTTATACTTTAGTTACATTGCTTTGATCTCTTTACTTTGTGTATAGAGCTCCTCCTCCTCCTCTTTTACCCTCCCCGGCCCTCCTATAAACTGTGTACCCCGGTATGTTGACATCTTAGTCATGGTTCTCTGTGTACCATGTTTCTGTGACTGCCACAACATCCAGGTGTCCCTCTTCCATCAAGGCCACTACTTCATGGAGCTTGTTACCCAGACTATGGGCATTGATACTCATCACCCTCCATTTTTTGATGGCCTTTCCCCTTTTAGCCACCTCCCTGTCCTTACTGCCTTTTTCTCCATTTACACCTGTCCTGCTCCATATCAGCTTCTCTACCTTGGTGTTTACCTTGCTAACTACCCTGTTTTTTTTTGGTGGGGGCTGGGATTTCCTGCTCCTTTTCAGTACCTCCACTCTTGGCTAGTTTAAATGCTTGCCAATGCAGCATTTAAATCTATCACCTAGGATCCTGGTTCCCTGACTGGACAGATGCAGACCATCAAGTCAATATAGGCCTGCATTCATCCAGGTGGACCCCCAGTCCCCAATAAAGCCAAACTCCTGAGCTACACACCAGTTTCTCAACCATTCATTGAATCTCTTTGTGTGGAGTACCCTAGCCTCACCCATTCCACAGACAGGCAGCACCTCTGAAAAGATTACCGTACATGCTACTTGTCTAAGGCCCCTCCCCAACTCCACAATCCTCTCCTGCACTGCTTTGATCCCATTCCCAGCCAGGTCATTTGTTGTGAGGTGGACAATGATGTTCAGCTCTCTCCCATGCATCTGCTCCCATGGTCCTGAGGAATTGCTTCCTGTCCCTCCCAGCCATAGCACTGGGCAGGCACCTTACCTCCCTCTCCCCTCCCTTCTCCAGTTCTATCCTCCTAACAACTGAGTCTCCCACCAGGAGTTGTTTCCTTCCCCTGTGGGGTCTTGTGCCACCCTCCTCTGGATCTCCTTTGTGGAGGTTCCCAGCATCCTCCTTGTTCTCCCCTGTGGGTGTCTCCATAGAGGAACCACACTCTGCCAGAATGGCATATGAATTGTGGAGAGGTAACCCTGGAGGAATGTACCTCTGATCCACCACCACCCTCACCCATCCCGAGCCCACTGTGATCCAACTGCTCCTCTTTCTTGGCAATCTCTGAGGCAGCAGCAATGACTCTGGTGATCCCTGGCTGGGGGAGGAGTTTTCCTGAATCCTCACCAGGTTGGCCTGGAGACATGCAACCTCCTCCTTCAGACCAGAGAGGTGTCTGCAAATAGTGCAGCATCACAGCCTCCAGAACACCTCCTGGAAGACTGCCACCCACAGCCAGTGCATTGCACCACTCATCACATTTCTCTCACTTCCTGTTTTTGTTTTATTAGTGTGTGAGTGTGTGCATGCATTTACACCCTATGCAGCATGCTGGGCTATTAAGATTATGATAGGTGTATGTTCTTTGCCCATATTGGGGAAGTGATATCAGAACCCCTGGTATAAAGGAAATGATGCATTTGCAGAGGGTGGGGTGAGGGGCAGGGTGGGTGGGACCAAGTCTGTGCCCTCCAGAAACAATCAGCTATAGCTCTGACCAAGCACCCTGGTGAGTGTTTTCCTTCCTTTCAGCAAGACAACCTGCACAACAATTTAACAAAATATATACCTTGCAAAAAACGCTTTGAATCAGAGAAAAATAAAGCAGTAATCTGAAAGCACAAAACAGTATCAACATGTAAGCACAACCTGTAACAATTTAGCAGAAAATATACTGTGCAAAAAACAATTTCAATCCGAGAAAAATAAAGTAGTAAACTGTAAAGCCAGTATGCACAACACAGTAACATAAACCTGTAGGCACAACCCGTAAAAATTTAACAGAAAATATACCCAGGAAAGAAAAAATTCGAATCAGAGAAAATAAAGCAGTAATCTATAAGCACAAAACAGTAACAAAGCTGAAGGCACACCCTGTAACAATTTAGCAGAATATATACCCTGCAAAAAAACAATTTGAATCGGAGAACAATAAAGCAGTAATCTGTAGGCCAAAAACAGTAACAAAATCTGTAAGCACAAAACAAAATAGTAACATAACAGTAGATCTGCTTAGCCATAAGAAGTCTTAATGTTTCTCCTTCGCTCTGATAATGCTTCTCCTTGCTCTGTCCTTTCAAGCAAACCTATAAGAAGGAAAAATCCATATCTCGAGCCATTTTCAAGATATAGGTGCCGAAAGGTGCTAGAACCGCCACAGTTATCCTATGAGAAAAGTTGCAAATTTGGAGTGCTGTATCTCTGGAACCAGTGTAAATTTGTTCAGCAAACCAGCAAAAGGCACATCTGTGGTGCAAGGGCTTGCCACCCTCCAAATTTCAGCCCCAAAGTCCAAACCATATAGTGGCATTGAGGTGGCAAACAAACCATGGTTTTGGCGGATGCCACAATGTTATCCTATGGGAACAATTCACAACTTTGGATTACTGTAACTATAGAACCGATATAATTTTTTTTCACCAAACCACCAACAGGCACATCTGCAGTGCAAGGGCTTGCCACCCAGCAAATTATAACCCCAAAGTCCAAACCGTGAAGTGGCAAAGAAACTATGATTTTGGGGATTGTACTGTCGCAAATTGTTAAAGTACAGTACAACACTTTTGGAAATTTGTGTGAGTGTTGCATTTTGCACTGTCGCAAATTGTGACAGTAGAAATGACCACATCAAAATAAACATATTTCTGAGTCTATTTTCAAAATTCTGATGCATGGATGCTGTTCCTAGGACCCTGTTTAGGTAAACACAACAGTTGGTGTTTACCTAGGGGCAGTACTTTTTAAACTATAAAGTTTTTTCTCCGCCACTAACTGAAAACAAGATGGCCACCACGTGGCAGCACTGAGGGCATTTGCAACTGAAAAAGGTGCTTTCCCAACACTACAACTTGCTGTCATGCGGAACATGTCGTTTTTCCTTTAGGATATAATGGGAAACTTTAAACTTTAATAACTTTTGAACAGAATAATACTGTTTCACCAAACCTTCAAAATTCACTTCCCTGTCTCAGTCTCCATATACCCTGAAACTGTTGGACGAGATGGACAAACCATTCAGGCTGTGGAGACAAGCAAAACATTTCACAAAAGTTTAGGATTTTTCATACTTTTCCATGCCCTGCAGCTCCACACCTGAAAATCTGACAGGGTAGAAACATGTTCAGATCCAGAGATCTATGGTATGTCAACATGCATGCCAAATTTCAGGTGAATCAGACAAACAGTTGCAAAATTATTAAAGTGCAAAATGTTGGGTTTGAATATAAGTGGCCATGCAACCCTAACTATACCAGCCCTACGTATATATATATATATATATATATATATATATATATATATATTACATAATGGGTAGGAGTGTGATATGGAAAATATTCTCACTCCTGCAGAATGAGCTCTGGATACTCACAAGTGCTGAAGGCACTAGTGACAGTATCCAGAGCTCCCTCTGCAGGACTGAGAATATTTCCCATAGCACACAATCTGCAAATCATGTGTACTATTTATACAATGGGGGTAGGAGCTTCAGAAGTGTTATGTTTTGCTATGTTCTTTTCTTGTTTCGGTGTGCTCTGTTTTATTTTAGTCTCTGGTAACACCATTGTGCAGTTTAATGACTTGTTCAGAGTCACACAGTATGCAAGTAGAGGCTGGGAGAATCAAATTCAGGTCTGGGCTGTTGGATGTACCAAGCTTGTTCAGAACTCATTGCTCTAACCTCTAGGCTATACTGACAGCACTGTTTGTAAGTGGTCTGAGTGTGTGTAAGTGTTTCTGAATGGGCTAGGAGTGTTAGAAACTCTATGCGAAACAGGTGAGTGTTTTGCAGTGCTAATTGAGTTCGTTAGCAATGAGAAATAAACTGTGTGGTGAAGCACTGTCATTTAAAAGGCAGGCCTTCTTAAAAATGAGAGTAGCATAGTAATGGGCTGGGAGTTTTACAAATAGTATGGGAAACAGCTGAGCGTGCTTTGAAATGTTAATTGAGTTACTTGCAAGTAGCAGTGAGAAACAGATTTGTGAAGAAGTTCAATTTAGAATGCAAGCTGTACTGGATGCATGGAATTACCCTTCCTGAGGTAGGCCATTCCATGCATCCACCACCCTTTCTGTGGAAAAGAACTTCCTCACATTACCCCTTAATTGGCCTCCCTCTAATCTCATGCAAGATCGTGCACATAGGGAAGAGAAACCCTGAAGCCACCTATAGGTTGGGAGGGGAGTTGCTGGCAGTCACAAGGGAAGAAAAAGACTTGGGCATCATCATCACCGATGACCTGAAATCATCCAAGCAGACCACTGAAGCAGTAGGTAAGGCTACGGGGATGTTGGGGTGTATTAGTAGGGGTATCACAAGTCGGAAGAGGGAGGTAATAATCCCTCTTTACAAGACACTGGTTAGGCCCCATCTGGAGTACTTCATGCAGTACTGGAGGCCACACCTACACAAGGACATTAACCAAAGTCAGCTCCTCTGAAAAGCTGTAGTTAGTGGTGACATTAACACAGTATGTATAAGTAGCATTTATCACAGTAGTGATGTCATCATCATTTATCACACTCCAGTGGAAAGAGCAGCATATATATATATATATATAGATAGATATACATATATATATATATATATATATATATATATATATATATATATATATATATATATATATATATATATATATAGTATACATATATATATATATATATGTACACAGTGAAGCCCTCCAGGATGAAGCACAGCACTGCAGAATTCTGCAGTAGTGTTACTGCAGCAAAGAATAAAATTTATTTAAAGATTTTACCAGGAAGGCATGCTGAGCAGACTACTGCTTGATTCCAGATACACCCTGGGGATAGGGAGAAGGGAGTACACACATTATAGACATATTCAGACAACTTTACAAGACATTCATTACCAGATGAAAGGTAGAAGAAGGATGGCTCAGGGGCAGCGTAAGAAAGTATTTTTTTCATGAAGAGAGTGGTGAACGCATGGAACAACCTTCCTGAGGTGGTCATGGGGTCAAAAACAGTGGGGGAATTCAAGAATGCATGGGACAGACATAAGGCAATTCTAGAAGGGGGTATCTCCCATTTCAATGGGAGTTAATCCCTTTTGTCATGCAGTAAATCTGTGACACTGTGCTTCATCCTGGCGGGCTTCACTATATATCTAATAGAAACATAGACTTTGATGGCAGATAAGGACCAATTGGCCCACCTAGTCTGCCCATTTCCCTACCTATTGGATAAGCTGCAGATCATAGTTAACCAACAGCCTACTTCCTCCTTACCCGTCTAGAATTGCCTTATGTCTGTTCCATGCATTTCTGAATTCCCCCATTGTTTTTGACCCCATGATCCGAATCAGGAAGGTTGTTCAATGCGTTCACCACCCTCTTCATGAAAAAATACTTCCTTACGCTGCCCCTGAGCCGTCCCCCCCCCTCTATCTTCAGATTGTACCCTCTTGTTCTTGTACATCTCTTTTCTTAAAGAAGCTACCCTCTTGGACTTTGTTGATTCCCTTGATGTACTTGAAAGTTTCTGTAATGTCCACCCTCCACCTCCTTTTCTCGAGGGAATACATATTAAGCTCCTTTAGTCTCGCTTTGTATGGATTCTGACACAGACCCTGCACCATTTTAGTTGTCCTCCTTTGGACTGCCAACATCCTGTCTATGTCCTTATAGAGATGGGATCTCCAGGAATGCACATTGTACTCCAGAAGGGGTCTCACCAACTGTTTGTACAGAGGGATAACAACTTCCTGTTTTCTACTGTTGATGCCTCTTCCTATGTGTAAGCAAAAAGACATGAGGGGGTGTGCATTAGACATTTCTAACGCATGGCTAGGGGCATAGTGAGGCACAAGGCTGCAGGGCAAGTGCCTTCAGCCTCTTGCCATGTGTTAGAAAGGTCAAATACACACCCCTGGAGTGTCTTATTGTGCTGATAAAATGGGACAGTGTATTTTACATTCATGTAAAAAACAAATTTATAATGTTTCCATTGACGAAGAGCTAAATCTTTAACATGTTTTACTGTAAAAAAATTCCTCTGCCTGCAGAAGATTGCTGTATTTTATTTTGGCCACTAGGACCTTTGTCCTTCTGTGGCCATGATTCCTTATGTTGGTTGCTATGGTTACCATATTACCTCCCCCAACCCCCAAACACTGAGTAGTGTTTTGATTCGTTTTCTTTTCTTTTCGTTTTTTTTTTTTACAGTAATCTTTTTGAATTGTGTTATGGTATTTCAGTTTGTTTATTTTTTGGTCCAGTTATGGTAGATGTTAGCAAAGCTGGCTATTGAGTACAATGGGCAAGTGGGAGGAAAGGCAAGCCAGCTGGTGTCAAGAAGAAGAGAGCATGAAGTAACTGTGTCCTTTACAAGCAGGACATAGAGTAGTTGCGTTTTGGTTTTCTTTATTTAGTCTGTCTGTATTCCTAATAGTGAGTGGCAAACAGAGGGTGAGTGCAGAGCTCAGTTATCGACTGACAGTCAGGGGTGTGAGTGACTGTTTAAGGCTGCAATACAGCAAGTGTACAGGTGGCAGGAGAGCTGATGGGAGGATTCGGAGAACATGAGCTGGATGGATGTAAAAGAAAGTTCCTCATGTTCCTCCACTCCTCCTTCTTGCCCATTTGTTAGTGCTTTTCTGAGGTCCTCTCCCATTTTGCCAAAGTCAGCCCTCCTAAAGTCCAATACCCTCACTTTTGTATGGCTTGTCTCTATGGCTGTGTTTATCATGAACCACATTGTTTGATGGTCGCTTGTTCCGAGATGGTGACCCACTTCTAAATCTGAGATCCTCTCTCTATCCCCATTTGAGTGTACCCGGTCTAAGATTGCTCCTTCCTGAATGAGTTCCAACATTAGCTATCTGAGTCATGCCAACTGTAGGGCATCGAGAATGACCTTGTTCTTGGATGTGGCTGCAGCAAAGGTGCTCCAGTTAACATCTGGCATATTCAGGTCCCCCGTCAACAATGTCTCCCCTTTTTCTTCCATTCTAAAGATGCCTTCTATCATTTCTTTGTCCATTTCCTCCCCCTGAGGCAGGGATCTGTAAACAACCCCCATGAGTATTGTGGTATCATTTCCTGTCTCCAGGGTGACCCCGTTTTTTTATTTATTTATTTATTTATTTATTTATTTACTCCTCATTCAGATAATATCTTTGAGCAAAAGCTCTTTACATAGGTTCCACATCAACAATCAAGACAATAACAAGAACATGAACAAAGGAATGAAAACAATAGATTGGCAATACAGTGATTAGAATGACACTATTACACTGCTACAAGTTTACATAAGAGCACAAGTAATTACATACAGTGAAAATGTACAGTGGCTTAAGGGCATTGTAAAAAGGATGTCCATTAACTAAGTGCAATTACAGATAGTGAGAATATTGGGTAATGACAGAGAGAGCAGTGCTGGCAGCGATAAATGATCTGGTGCAGGGGAGAAAGTAAGTCAGCCCAGGGGCCTAGTCAGGTTGCTTAACTGCATGGAAGAGTAGACATAAGTCACAGGGGCTGTGCCAAGGTGACCTGGGGCAAGTTGGTGAGAGCAGTTATTGGGTGCAGTCACATGCAGAGTCAGAGACAAGTCAGAGTTTAAGCTTCCATTTCAAGGCTCCTAGGGTAGCAGCAGATGAGACATTAATAGCAAGTGAGTTGAACCAAAGAGGGGCACGGTATGCACAAGACCTTTGATCTAAGGAGGTACGGCTTTGAGGCATCTTGAAATATTGGCACACTGAGCCTCTGATTCGACGTGAGTTGGTACTAGGGGTGAGAAGCTCCTGAACCCTATGTGGCATCAGCCCAGAGGTAATCTACTTATCTAGGAGACAGTTGTGGTATCAAAGTCTATAATTGAACTGAAGCCAGTTTGCCTGTGTATATAGGTCAAAATGTGGGTTAGATGCCCTGCACCTGTGACGAGCTGGCAGGCCTCATTTAGTGCTATTCTAATACATTTGAGGGATGTGGCAGTGGATGACCCATATATGATAAGATCACAGTCCACAAGTGAGACCACCGGGGTGTGTATAGCTGTACTGAGGGCTTCAGGAGTTAGACTACACCTATATCTGTACAGGAGCCCAATTTGCATGTTAATGGCTTTGGATAAGTTATCAACATGCATGGCATAAGAGAAGGTGCTATCAACCGCGATCCCTAGATATTTAAAATGAGGTACTAGCTCCAGTGACACTCCAGCTTCATTTAAGATAGTGAGTGAGTAGTATCTGTGCTTGCTTTGGGTAGTTGCAAACAGCATGTTTTTTTTTTCTTTTTACTGTTCAAGACTAATTTATGGTTGTTAAACCAACTCTCTACTGCAGCAAAGTTTTGTTGGAGCTCATGTTCAGCCACCTTGGGATCAGTAGCACTAGTAAAGAGGACCACATCATTCACATAGAGAAGGATGCATCCCTGGCAGGAGCGGGGAAGTGAATTCAGAAAGACACTGAACGGGGCGAACCCAGGATTGATCCTTGTGGAACTCCTGACTTGACAGGTTTGCTGTCCAAGAGGACGTCGGCTATCTTTACTTGTTGTGATCGATTCAGAAGGCAGCTCCTGAACCAAGCCACAGCATTGGAGGAGAGAGACCAAGGTTAGAAAGTTGCTTCACTAGGAGGGCATGGCTAACCATGTCAAATTCCTTGGTTAAGTCAATGCATGCAGCACCAACCATCTGATCCTGGTCCAGGGATTTATGAATGTAGCCCGTGAACTCAAGCAGGGCAGTGGTGGTGCTCTGTCCAGCCCTAAACACATGTTACTGGGGGCCTAGAAGATGATACTTATCCAGGTATTCAACCAGCTGGTCTGAGACAATTTTCTCAAGGACTTTGGATAGTGGAGGTAGGATGGAAATAGGTTGGTAGTTACCATGAGAGGCACAGTCTCCACCCTCATGCACTGGTGTCACTACTGCAGATTTTCACTTTTGAGGAAAGTGGGCAAACCTTAGGGAAAGGTGAATTGTATGTATAAGGGGTGTCAGTAGCTCCTCCAGGGTAAGACTGACAAACTTGAGGTCCAAGGTGTTGCCTCTGTCCTTTACCTAACACATTTAGGAGATATTTCCTGGCTTCCTTAAGATGGTAGCCCATGACATCCGTGACTGCGATTGAGCGAACCGCAAAATGGTGACTCAATCGCGGTGCATGTCATGGAGGCTACCGAGGAGGTACAGTGGCTGGATGGGGTGGGTTGGCAACTGTAGTGACAGGATGTCACTACACGTACGTGCACAGGGGCGGTGGGAGTCGAGCATGCTCAATGAGGGGCAGGAGGTCTTTTGAGGGGTGGTGCCATGGTAGACTGCCGAGCTGGCCCCGTGGCATGGTGTGTGGGTTCATGGATTTGGTGGGTAGGGTGCTGGGTTTGGGTCCAGCCATAGTGCGTTTTTTTACCGGCCCCAATTTTTTTTTTCGTTTGCACCTCGACAGCACCCCTTGGGTTGAGAATCCTTAAGTAGGAGAGTGCAGGGGACACAGCCCCCATATAAAAAGTAAAAAATACAAGTCCCCGGCACCATTTTGCTGTGTGCTGGGGAATCACAGTGCCAAAACTGATTTTCGACTCTCTGACTGCACCGTAAAAGTGATCACCTTTTGGTGGTCGCCATTATGACATGGAACCCTTTAAGAGTGACAGCTCTAAAATAGAAAGGCTGATGGGTAGGGGGCTGGACAGGATTGTTAAGGCCAGCAGTGGTAGAGGTAGGGTTGAAAAAGTCTGAGGGGAAAACTCCACTGAGGTCAGTGAATGCTGTGTTAAAGGAGTTCAAGATGGTTTTGGGGTCTAACGTAGGAACCCCTTCAATGTTAAGCATAGTAGGGGCAGATTTAAGATCCTTCACAGTGACATTATTGAGATTCCTCCAGAATTGCCTGCTATCATTCCAGGCATGAGACAAGGCTTCTTTATAGTAAGAGTTTTTCGTGGCCCGGATTGACTTGTTACGATCATTTCTAGCCTTTTTATAAGACTGCACATCAGACTGATTACCTGAGTAATGCGCTTTATGCCAGAGGAGGTCCCTAGCTTTTAAGAGATCAATAATGTTATGGGAGATTCACGAATTGTTAGGACCCTTGACTTTCCACTTTATAAGATGGGCATGCTTGTCACACACTTTGTTGAAGTGGGAGATGAGGTGCTCAAGGGTAAAGCCAACATCATTTGATGAGTATATTGCAGATTAGTCAGTGTGTCAAAGGTCATTTTTCAATAAATCAAGGTGGCCATGATGAAGGACCCTGTTAGTTACGGTCCTGGTGGGTGGTTTGGAAAACCTAATGGACTAACAGAAAGTTATAAGGGAGTGGTCACTTATACCATCATTGAGTATTTTTGTGTCTGTTATATGTGCAGGGCAGTTCGAGAGTACCAGTCTAATAACATACTTGTGCCTATCCTATAATTTATAAGCAAGGGATCTTCAACAAGTTGAGAGAAGTACAGTGCCGCAATAGCATCTTTTTAAGGATTTGTTTTATTGGTGAGCCAGTTTATATTGAAGTCACCAAGCAGAATGATTTCAGAGTTGAGACTCAGATTACCTAGGCAATCTATGAGTGTGTCAAAACCCACGACAGTGTGTTGTGGAGGGATGTATGCTGATATGATGGTAACAGCCTTATTGAAAGCCAATGTACACTTGCGGTGCAAACCAAAAGGGCACCAAAAAGATTTGCCCCCTGCACCCCCATACTAAAGGATTCTCAATTCCAGGGGGGTGCATGTAGGGGGGGGGTGAAAACAAAAAAAATTTCCATGGCCTGGTGCAAAAATTCTGATGCACCCAGCACCTAACCCAGCACCTTCCCAAACCTAGCCTGCCATGAACCCACCATGCCACATGGCCAGCTCGGTAACCCACCGTCATGCTACACCTCACAAACTCTCCCTCCCCAACCACCCATCGCATGGAGTGCTTACTTCCCCCACCCCAGCACGCACATATCTGTATATAGACAGGATGTTGCTATACCCGTATTTTCTCCCTGTCCAGTAGCCCTTGAACAGGCACCACTATTGAGTTGCCCTTTTTGTAAGTGCTCAATAGTGGACTCCCTTATCACTGGATACCTTGAGAGCCCCAAGGAGTATTTTTACAGCAATTGCTTGCATGTTATGACCTGTGTTGGGCAGCTGCAGGGCAAAACCTTGTGGATTGTCCCTCATATAAATTGTACACCCACCTCTTTGTCTGGTACATTTATTCTGGTGAACCACAGTGTATCCTGATATAATGATGGATGCATCAAGGACATTGGGTGAAAGCCAGGTTTCTACTACTGATAGCACATCTGGTTTGAGCTGTATGACTCAGGCCTGAAGAAGGTCAAGCTTATCCAGGAGGCTGCAGATGTTGACTCATGCAAAGGTTAGTGAGCCAGCATTATTTTGACCCATGCCATACCTTGAAGGAGGGCCTGGATTAGGATGGATGTTCCCAGAGGGCAGGAGTAGCAGAAGGGCTGTTCTACTGAGATACTCCCTCAGGAGATTGTTATTGAGCTTGCGATGGCCCCTATGGGACGAGTGCCCCTTTTGACCTGATGGCTGAGAGAAACACGGGGGGAGATGTGATGTGAGGACCCCAGCAGGAGTAAATCTTCCATGACTTTGAGCAGTCAATCAATTGGTGGTTACCTGGCTTAGTGGGTGCAGCATGGTATGCACAAACAGATGTTGTTATGGTGCCATAGGCGCACAGCAGGCTTCTGTCACTGGACAGGTGGGGTGGGGCAGGAACATCATAATTGTTTTTAAATGGCAGGGTTGATAAGCCAGATACTACCAACAGTATAGTGAAAAGGTAATAGTTGTGGGGCATGTTTCAAACATAGATAGGCTGAGTAGAAATGTATGTGTAGTATCCTATGGGAGACAGACAATGGGACGGTCAGATTGGCAGGTCCTAGTCCAGATTGTTTAGCAGCATGAATGGGGGGGGGGAGTTATGCCCTTGTAAAAAGGTTGGTAATATCTGTAAGGAGTGGAGAGAATCACAGTCTGGTGGTTGAAGTTGGCTGAAGGTGTAATGGAGGATATCCTTTTAAGGGGAGGGTCTGCCTGTGGTAAGTGCTCCAATGATGAATTGCTGCAAAGGGATGGCAGAGATTACTGTGGGGGAGGAGGTGTATTTAATAAGGGTTGGGGGAAGCGGGGTAGGTGGACGTGAAATTTACTAGGGGGCACAAGCAGACAACAGGCTTGAGCTTGTGAAGCAGCCTAAAATTTAGCTGGGCTACAAGTAATGGTCACAGAATTAGGTAGAATTAGCTCATGCTCAAGCCTGGCCAGGGAAGCTGTGAGTCAGCTGAAAATTAACTAAAGATAGTGCTCACAACTTAGGGAGTCAGCCGAGGTTAATTTGCATGGCTGGAAGGCAGAGTATGCTTCTTACAACTTTAAATGCAGCTGAAAATTAAGTCCTGCAGAATGGTGGCTGAAATAAGCAGTCTGGCTGGGCACAGGGCTAAACTGCTGAGTGCAGGGAACACACTGGCTCAAAACAGTAGGACTCTGTTAGGCTGAGGCAGGCACCTGAGGTACAAAAGGTGCCAAATTCTGAATCGTGGCATCCCTGATTGCAGGTACCTGGCGGTTGGTGGGGTCAGCCGGCAGTGATGCCTTGAGGAATGCAGCAACTTCGATCTGCATTGACGGATTGAATTGAGGAGGCACACTGCCCGTGGGCAACTTAGACCCCTAGGGAAAGGGAGAGAAAGCAGAGATTTAACAGCAGGCTAAGGGGAAGGCTTCTAAGTTACACAAAGAGAATGGGTATGGGTAGCTGAGTAGAGGGGGTGGAGAGCAAAAGGAGGGTGATGAAACCGGAGACAGAAAATACCCTTTACAATTAACAGGGGCTCCAAGCTCATGCTAGGACCTCTGCGGGGGTGGCAGGAATAGGGTTCAGAAATATCAGGGGCACAATACACTTAGATCTAGTAACGGATGCCCCGGGATTCAGAGCTCACTGCTAATAGACAATTTTTAAATGGAGCTAAACAATTTTGAATTAAACACAGATCTCTCTGATTGCTGAAATGTAGTTTGAAAGGGCTAAGTAAACAGGATTAAAATATTTCTCAGAGCTCCTAACTAACAGACACACTTTTTAAATGGAGTGCCTCCTTGCCTCCCTATTTACCCTTTAGTTCCGCTGCTTTTATCCCTTCCCTTACATAAAGAGCTCCTCCTCCTCTTTTACCCTCCCTGTCCCTCCTATAGATTGTGTACCCCGGTATGTTGACATCCCTGTCTTGGATCTCTGTGTACCATGTTTCTGTGACTGTCACGATATCCAGGCATCCCTCTCCATCCAGGCCAATAGTTAAGGGAGCTTGTTACCCAGACTACAGGCATTGGTACTCATTGCCCTCCATTTTTTGATAGCTTTACCCCTTTAGCCCCCTCCCTGTCCTTACTGCCTTTGACGTTTTCTCCATTTATCCCTGTTCTGCTTCCTATCAGCTTCTCTACATTGGTGTTTACCTTGCTAACTACCCTATTTTGTTGTGAGGGGCTGGGATTTTCCTTTTCCTTTTCAGTGCCTCCCTCTTGGCTAGTTTAAATGCTTGCCATTAAGCATTTAAACCTATCACCTAGGATCCTGGTTCCCCTCCTGGACAGATTCAGACTCTCGTGCCAGTATAGGCCTGTATCCCTCCAGGTGGACTCCCAGTCCCCAATGAAGCCAAAACCCTGAACTCGGCACCAGTTTTTCAACCATTCTTTGAATTCTATGTTGCAGAATACCCAAGCCTCACCCCTGCCATAGACAAGTAGAACCTCCGAGAAGGTTACCATCCATGCAACTTGTCTAAGGCCCCTCCCCAACTCCACAAACTCCTCCTGCACTACTCTGACCTCATTCCCAGCCAGGCCATTTGTCCCTAGGTGGACAATGATGTCCAGCTCCCTCTCCTGTGCTGTTTCTCCCAGGATCCTGAGGACTCACTTCCTGTCCCTCACAGCCATTGTGCCGGGCAGGCACCTTACCTCCCTCTCCCCTCCTCTCCCTCCCCCAGTTTTACCCACCTAATGATTGAGTCCCCCACTAGGAGTTGTTTCCTTCCCCTATGGGGTCCAGTGCCATCCTCCTGTGGGTTTTCTTTGTGGAGGTTCCCAGCATCCTCCTTGGTCTCCATTGTGGGTGCCTCCATAGAGGAACCATGCTTCACCAGAACAGCATATGAATTGTGGAGAGGTACAGCTGGAGGGATGCACCTCTGCTCCACCACCCTTACCCTACCTGAGCCCACCGTGGTCCAACTGCTCCTCTTTCTAAGCAACCTTTGAGGCAGTGGCAGCAGCCCTAGTGGTCCCTTGGTGGGGGAGGGGGTTTTCCAAATCCTCGCCAGGTCAACCTGGAGACATGCAACCTCCTCCTTCAGACCAGAGAGGTGCCTGCAAATAGTGCTGTATCACAGTGTTCAGAATGTCTCCCGGAAGACTGCCACTCCACAGCGAGTGCATTGCACCACTCCCCAGATGTCTCTCTCCCTTTCTGTTTATTTTTTTATTTTATTTTTTTTATTAGTGTGTGTGAGTGTGTGCATGCATTTGCCCCCTAAACAGGGTGCTGGGCTGCTAAGGACATGACAGATGTATGCCCTTTGCCCTTTTGTTGAAGTGATGTCAGAACCCCTGGTATAAAGGAAATGACATCCTTGGGATTGGTGGGGTGAGGGGCAGGGTGGGTGGGACCAAGCCCGTGCCCTCCAGAGAAAATCAGCTACAGCTCTGACCCACCACCCAGTGAGTTCTTTCCTTCCTTTCAGCAAGTCAGCCTAAACAACAGTTTAACAGAAAATATACCCTGCAAAAAACAATTCCAGCTGCTGCTGCTCTCTTGGTATTCTTTGCTTCTCTCCTGTCTTCCTAGTTTGCTGGCTCTGTCAGAATTTAATGGCTTTGTGGGTGGGCAAGTCTGGGCAAATCCTGTTTTCAGCTGCTGCTCTCTTGGTTTCCTTTGTTTCTCTCCCATCTTCCATCATGACTCTTCCATCATGACTCTGACATCATTCTACCAAAATGTGTAGAAGATAAATAGTTTTTATCAGAGAGACTGATGAACTGACTTTTGTAAGGTTGTTGCTCTGAGACAAACAGTAGTACTGTATGATGCATCTTTAATAAGCTTTGCCAAAATCACAGGCTTTTCAAAAAGCACAATCTGCACTTGGAATAAACAAGAACAAGATGCTTTAAGGGATTTTGTGCTTGAGTGCTCAGAGAGTGATGCGCTGAAATGAAATAAACTATGAAGGACTGATGAGGGGGGAATTTATAAAACCACTCAAATGTGGTTTGAACAGCAGATGGCAAGTGATGTGCTGGTGTCTGGGGCAATTGTACAGGAAAAGACAGAATGGTTTGCAAAGACAATCCATGGTACAAGCTTTAAGTTTCAGACTTGCACAGGATGGTTGTGGAGATTCCAGTGGCACCATGGAATCAGGTTAGTTTGTTTAGTGGGGAAAGCAGCATAGCTGTAATGACAGCGTAACTACAGAGTTCCTGCCAAAGTTGAAACAAGTGATGCAGGACGGAGGTTACCTTCCAGAACAAATCTAAAACTGCAACAAAATGGGTTTGTTCTGGAGGTGCCTTCCAGATGTCACCCTGGCTTGCAGAAATGAAACAAATGCAAGCAAAGGGTTCAAAGTGAACAAAGATCATATTACCCTGCTCTTAACTTGTAATGCTACAGGCACTCATAAGATAAAACTCCTGTTGATTGGCAATTTTCACAGCCTTCACTGTTTCCATCACTGCAACATGGGGTCCTTATCAGTGCAGTATGGAAACTGTAAAAATGCATGGATGACTGGTGAACTTTTCAAATCCTGGTTCCATCAAAGTTTTGTCCTGTCAGTGAGTGCTACCCTTAGGATCATGAAGCTCCCCCAAAAGGTGCTCCTACTAATGGATCAATGTCTTGCCCCCTCCCAATGTGAGATAAAGTCCCAAGATGGAAATATTTGTGCAATGTTCCTCCCAAAGAACACCAAATCAAGACTACAGCCATTTGATGGTAGAATAATTGCCACCTTCACAAAAAACTTTATAGAAAACATCTGCTCGGTGATTTAGTTGCTGGAGACAAAGGTGCTACTGTTACAGAGTTCCTGAAAAAAACTCATGTTGAGAGATGTAGTGCACCTGGTGGGAGAGGCATGGGACACTGTCTCCGTGAGTACTACAGGTATCACCAACTGCTGGTCAGCAGCCCTTGGTACAGCATTTATGGAACAGCTGGATGCACTAGAGGAGGAAGATGTAGAGGATACACAGGATATTGTGGCACTAGCATCCACCCTACAACTGACAGCTGCTCAGGATTCAAATGCTGAGAAGATTAGTGAGGACTGGTTAACACATGATGACTGTATTCCAACTAACGAGTGCCTGACAGATGCCAAAAATGTGGGGGGCTGTGATGAAAGCTGTTGAGGATAACACATCCACAACAAGTGATTCGGAGGAGGAGGATGAGGTAGAAAAGGTGATGCCATCTAACTAAGAAGCAATAAGGGGGCTGGAGGTGAGTCTCTCGTGACTTCAGACACAGGAGATTGATCCTGTCAAGGTTATTCTGCTCAGACAGCTAATTTCATTTGCAAAGAATGTTGCAGGGAAAGTTGTGGAGAAATGGCAAAGCAAAATGACAGATTTTTTTAAGTGACGCCATACATTTTTTTAACGAAATGAACCTTTAATAAAGTCTTGATTTTAACTGAAAAAGTTGAAACACAAAGCAGTTTGAAACATTATGCACAACAAACTCTTGTTCCCCACCCACTATGGAAAGGACCCACGAAAAGTACAGTACACAGGACATACTCAGTAAACATTACACGGTGAAAACAAAAGCGCAAACAAAATTTCTGCTCCACCATCTATAATAAGAACTCATAAGTCCGTTTATGTTTCATGCACAATCCACATACCTGTACTGTAGCATTAATTCACCCCTTATATTGAGCACATTCAGCTAAACAGTCCAACCATATAGCAAGAATAGCGTCTCTCGCTTTAACGAACAACTTGCTATAACGAATGTACAGTATGGCTCCCAAGCTGTTCGTTATAGCGAGGGACTAATTTAGATTTCAAATGACTAAAACATGATACAAGGTGATGTTTTTACAAATCATGAAAACTGAAGTGATTTCTTTAATGGACTGTCCTTATCCATATTTAAGTATAAAATCCTCTACTGTATATCATTTTATTTTTATTTTTTTATGTTTATTTTATTTATTTATTTGACACACACTGCATCCTGATGTGGCAACAATCATTGGTTGCAAAACACTGATAGTTGTGTTGTTTTTTTTATTTATGTACTTGGAACACACTGCATCCTGATGTGGCAACAATCTTTGTTTGCAAAACACTAATAGTTATGTTGATTGTGTGGTTGAAGCAACTGATACTATACCTTGGGCTAAATGGTAGAAAAAGGATGTTTGAAAGCAAAAAGATAGGCCTAAGCTAAGAATAGGAGCAACACCCTTTCTATGGTAGGTGTACAAAGGGGTACAGCAAAACAACATAAGGAAAGAGTTAGAACCATGCTATCAAGGATAAGGATACCCAAGTATTTCCAAGTAGCACAGGGAGAGTAGGAATTGGGAATGCTAGTAGTGGTACAGTGCAGTGGCTGTGGAGCAGCAGTTTTCAGAGTTACCTTCTGGAGAATGTGGTGCTACCCTACCTGCACGAACCTCTCTGTGTTGAAGGTGGAGGTTGCTAGACTGCAGGCCATATTTGCTAGGATTGGAGGGACCTATTCCCCCACCCAGGGGCAACCAGGTCTGACATCATTATCTTACAGGATGCCAGGCACGAAGGACAACTGAACTATGGTGGGCTTGGGAAGGGGGGAATGGTAGGTTGGAGCCACTTTCTTCTCCCAGTACCACTACAAAACTCCAGTGGCACCCTGGTGGGCAGTACTGCTGAGAGGGAGGCACCCATGGTAGTGACCAGGGAGGATGTGGGGTCCTCTGTATTGGAGACCCCAAAAAAGGTGAGAGAGAACCCCAGAGGAGGAGGAAGCAATGTCTGGTGGGGTAACACAACTGTCAGGTGGATAGACTTTGGAATTAGAAGGGGCAGAGAGGGAGGACAGGTGTCTACATGGCATCATGGCGCACAGGGATGGGGATACAAATCCTGGGGATTGCTAGGGCAACAGGAAGGAAGAGGAGCTGGATGTCATTACCCACCTGGGGATCAATGACCTTGCTAGGCACAGAGATAGGATAGTGTAGGGCAGTTTAGGGAGCTGGGAAGTGATCTTAGACTGGTAGCGTGCTCAGTGGTTTTCACTGAGGTGCCACCTGCCTATGACAGGGGGAGGAGAGGGTTCACCACACCAGGAGCTTCAAGAAATGGTGCAGAGAAGAGGGGTTTGGCTACACTGGGGACTTGGGATCTACCAGGGAGGATGAGGGCCTATACAGTGGTGATGGTCTGCATCCATCCAAGAGGGAAACTGTAGTCCTCAGTGGATGGTTTAAATATTACTGTGATGAAAATTTAAACTAGCCAAGGGGGTGGCAGAAGGTATTGGTGAGGCAGAAACTGCCCCCACAAGTTGAAGTAGAGAGTAGGAAGAACCAGAGGGGAGTGGAGCCTCCCAGGGTGCAAATTAATAAAGGAAACAGGGTGATAGAAATGAGGGGCAAGGGGAATGGGGACATTAAAAAAGAAGGAAAGGAGGGGCAAAAGGAAAAGGGGGATAACAAGCAGTGCGCTAAGAAAGACTGGAAGGCCATGAGTGAATGCTGGAAGTCTTGGAAATAAGATTCCAAAACTAGAAGCCATCATGGCAGAGGCTAACCTGGATATAGAGGCCATTACCGAGTCATGGTATACTGAAAATCATGACTGGGACATGGCTATACTCTGTTCAGGAAAGACAGGGTGAGAAGGAAAGGGGGGTGCTTTATGTAAGGGAAAGCATAAAATTAACAGAGATACAGGAAATGTGGGGCACAGGTCCTATAGGTCACCCTAGAGTCAGGGAATGAAGACCCTATTCATACTGAAGCACTTTGTGACGAGGTACCTTTGGAAACGAGCCTCTGGCTCAAAGGTTGTAAACTGATTTTACAAATAAATAAATAAAAATACTGTTGTGATCTACAGACCTCCACCACAGAGGGAGGATTTAGACAAGGTACTGGTGGAAGCCATTGGCAAAATGGAAGAAAAGGGGAAGGTGCTGCATGTGGGAAACTTCAGTCTGCCCAATATAGACTGGAGCTTCCCAGCTGCCATTTCAGCCAAAAGTAGGGACATCCTGGACTCCTAGCAGGGGGTGTTCCCCAGGCAACTAGCCAGTAAATCCATTCATGATAGGATAAAACTGGACCTTGTACTCATCAACAGGGACAGTGTTGCAGACGTCAAGATGGGAGGACAGATGGAGACCAGTGATCACCAAATAGTGTGATTCAATATAAGGATGGCTGTGGAATTGAACCACACATGGAAGAGGGTCCCTGATATCAGGAGGACTGATTTTATAAAAATGGATGGATGCCTAAGGGGTTTCCTGGCAGGTGGAGATGACCGGGGGGATGGAGGAACAATGGGCAAAGCTAAAGGGGGCATAACAAAGGCAACAAACCTTTGCATCAAGCAAGTGAAAGAAAGAGGAAAATGAGGTTGTTATGGTTCAAAGATGTGGTGAAAAAGGTAAAAGCTAAAAGGGTTGCATTCAGAAGGTACAAGGAGATGCAGTGGGAGGAGGATAGGGAGGTGTATCTGTATCGGGGAAACAGAGTGAAGCAGGGAAAACAGGAGCACAAAGGTGCAAACTGAAGAGAAAATTGCCCAGGCATCAAAAAAAGGGTACAAGACATTTTTTAGGTATGTAAGTGGAAAGTGGAAGACCAAGGGAGGGATTGTAAGGTTAAAAAAGAAAAGTGGGACGGTACAGAAGGGGACCAGGAAAAGGCAGACATCTTGAACAAATACTTCTGCTCAGTTTTCACAGAGGAAGGGGAAGGGGATGGACCAAAAAAAGTAACTGGTGCCTTGAATTGGGAGGTGGGCACTAGTACTTCTTGGAAGACAGAGTCCTGAAGTGACTCGCTAACCTGAAAGTGGGCAAACCAATACGGTCAGATGGAATGCATCAAAGGGTGTTGAAGGAGCTCAAGGAGATAATGGCTGCACCTCTGGTAGTCCTATTTAACAGACCAAGGAAACCGGAGTGGTTCCAGAGGACTGGAGGAGGGCAGATACAGTCACACTTCACAAAAGTGGTAGCAGGGAGGAGGCTGGCAATTATAGGCAAGTCAGTCTGACATCAAGTGGTGGGAAAGTTAATGAAAACATTGCTGAAGAAAAGGATTGTGGAATATCTTGAATGTAAAACAGGTTACAAGACCCAAGGCAGCATGGATTCACGGTGGGGGGAGGTTACGTCAAACGAATCTGATAGATTTCTTTGACTGGGTGACAAAGTAATTAGATCAAGGTGGGGTGGTGGACATGGCCTTACCTAGATTTCAGTAAGCCTTTCAACAACATTCCACATAGAAGACTAGTAAGCAAGCAGGGTAGCCTGAGGAGTAGGACTACAGGTGGTAAATTGGGAAAGAAATTGATTAGGGGATAGGCAACAGATGGTGTAGGTAAACCGAGTTTACTCTGACAAAGGGAGGGTGACCACTGGGGTACCTCAGGGATCAAGGCCTAGTCATTTTTAATGTCTTTATAAGTGACCTTCCAGAGAATCTGGAAGGGAAGGTCTGCTTCCTTGTGGAAGACACAAAAATCTGCAACAGGGTGGCCAATCTGGAGGGGTGTGTGTGTAAAGTATGAGCAGAGACTTAAGAAAACTTGAGGAGTGGTCAAGTGTATAGCAGCTGGGTTTCAATGTGAACAACTGCATAATAATGCACTTAGGACACAGAAACGCAGGGATGAGTACAAAATTGGTGGTGTGATGTTGACAACAGAAAAGAGACATAGAGGTAATCATATCAGATGACGTGAAGGTGGCCAGGCACTGCAAAAAGGCAGTTCGGAGGGCTAGTGGGATGCCAGAGATTATAGGGAAGGGTATCACCAGCATGAAGAGGAGGTGGTGTTGCTCCTGTGTAGATCACTGGTAAGACCTCACAATCCATGAGTACTGTACCTAGTTCTGGGGACCACATTTCTGGAAGGACAGATACAGAGTGAAGGCAGTCCAGAGGAGGGGAACTAAAATGGTGTAGGTTCTGCATCAAAAGCTCTACAAGCAGAGACTAAAGGACTTCAATACATACATCTTGGAAGACAGGCGTGAGATGGGGGCTATGATAGAGGGCTTTAAATACCCCAGCAAGGTAAATAAGTACAGGAGGTAAGTACTTTCAGTACTTTCATAAAAAAAGGAGCTCAAGAACAAGTGGACATGCTATGAAGCTGGAGGGAGTAGATTCAGGAGAGATGTGAGGAAGTACTTCTTCACAGAAAGAGTGGTGAGTTCCTGGAATATCCTTCCAGCAGAGGTGGTGGGGGCCAAAACAGTTGTGGGGGGGGTCAAGAATGCATGGGATAGGCATAAGGATGTCTTGATGGAAAGGAATGGGGAGGGAGAAAGAGACAGGGATCAATTAGGATCTGCAGAGACTCCCCCACCAGGACTCACTGTGTAGCAGCTCCCCGAGGTTTTGGTCATGAGAGCCAGGAGAACCATGACCCTCCTTGAACCTGCATTGCTGACTCCTCTGCCAGGAATCACTGTGCAGCAGTTCCTCGAGGTGTTGGTCATGAGGGCCAGGAGAACCACGATCTCCCCCAAAGCTGCATCGCCGACTCCCCCGTCGGGACTCACTGTGCAGCAGCTCCCCGAGGTGTTGATCATGAGGGCCAGGAGAACCATGGCCCTCACCCAAAGCTGCATCTCCGACTCCCCCGCCAGGACTCACTATGCAGCAGGTACGCAGCATGGTGCAATGGACAACTTTTGAAACACTGATTGTTTGGTGGAAGACTGTTTTGGCACCAATTTTAAACAATGACTTTATTTAAACTTGGCAGACCCATACTGATAAGTTTTTGTCTGCTAAGTTTAATGCTAGGCTATGCTGTTTTGTACTTCTCTGCTGTGCACTTTAATTTGTTTTAATACCAGTGGGAACTTTAATCGACTAGAACAAGTTTCAGCCTCTTGTAAACTCTCCTTAATTCTAATCAACTTCAAACTGGAGTACTGTGTACTCTCATTCCCTACAACTTCAGCTTAATTTTCTGCTGGGAGCTTTAAATAATTATACCTCAGTCAGCCTGATGTTATCTCTCTTAATTGTGTTCAATTTCCAAACCGGAGTACTGTGTGCTCATGTTCACTGTAATTTTAGTGTCATTTTTGCATGGTACTTGAAATTAATTAATTTGTACAATTCCATCAGTCAGCCTAATGTTATTTCTCTTTATTTTGTTTAATTCCAAACCGGAATACAGTGTGCTCAAGTTTCCTGAAATTTCAGTGTAATTTCGGCATGGTACTTTAAATTAATTAATTTGTACAATTCCATCAGTCAGCCTAATGTTATTTCTCTTTATTTTGTTTAATTCCAAACCAGAGCACTGAGTGCTCATGTTCCCTACAACTTCAGCATCATTTCTGCCAGGAACTTTAATTTGTTCACTTCTGAACTGCTGGGAATTTTAGAGCAGTGTGCAAACAACCAGCTTAGTCTAATTGGCTCACTCTGTATCTCAGCTTTTAGAAACCCCCTGCCCCTCCAGGGGCCTACTGTCCTTCCCTGTACAGCCTCCCCCTCCATCGTACATACATCTTAACCCATTGTTTCTTTGCTTCATCCTCACAGCTCCTGGAGGTGTAGGTCGTGAGTGTCAGGAGAACCACAGCCCTCCCCCAAAGCTGCATTGCTGACTCCCCTGCCAGGACTCACTGTGCAGCAGGTAGGCAGCATGGCGCAATGAACAACTTTTGAAACACTGAGTGTTTGGCCCCACTGCCCCCACCACCACTCTTAGTCATTTGCCAATATTATAGGCTTGGTCACGTGAATCTTTAAAACCTATCAGCCTACATTTCCATTTGCTGCTTATCAGCATCCACTGCTAGTGGCCACTACTAGCCCTCACCATGATCCCTGTCAGACACACCTTGCCAGTCGGGTCCCTAAGGCTCCTAATCCACTCTCCTGTACCTCAACCACTGTACAGATCCCTGATGCTGTCCGACCTAAACTATTGGCAGGTCCTTCTGTCTTGCCACCCACCTTTCATGCACGATTAATTGCCCTGAAATTCCAGTCCCAGGACTCTCCAGCAGCTCCCCCCCGAGTCACCTAATTCCTTCTGCAAGTTTCTATGGGTCATGCCCAAAACCAAAATTCTAATAACCCACTTACTCTTATTATCAGTGGACGTTGAACCAAACCCCGGTCTAACCCCCCCTGCCCAAACCCCGCCCCTCCTTCAAACTCCCCCAAGGCTTAAAACTCTCCCACCTAAACATCTGCAGCCTCTTAAACAAACTTACCCTACTGCAACCAATTGTTCTTTCCATGAGACCTGACATATTGTCTATTTCAGAGACCTGGTTTAAACCACACAATCAAGATGGTGAATTTGCCATTCCTGGCTACACCCTAATCTGTCACGACTGCCCTGGCAACAAAAGAGGCAGCGGCATAGCCATTTATAATAGCTCATTGCTTCAGTATACTATTGTCCAACTACAAATGCCCACAAATGCCATTGATGCTGTTTTAATTAAATTCTCCCTTCCCTACACTAGCCCCATTTTTATTGCTGGCTCATATTGCTCTCCTGCCGCCACTCCCACCTCCATAGTGGAACACACAACCATCCTTACATCACTGGCATCAGGGGGTGAACTACATATCCTTGGTGACTTTAACCTGAACTGGCTCTCAGGTAGTTGATCCAAGCTGCACAATCAGGTGACAGCTTTAAACAATTCACAACTTATAAAGGAGCCCACACATCACAACTTCATTTCATCGAACCACTCCCTCCTGGACTGGTCCCTTACC
The DNA here is from genome assembly GCA_016271365.2 of Neoceratodus forsteri. Taxonomy (NCBI): domain Eukaryota; kingdom Metazoa; phylum Chordata; order Ceratodontiformes; family Ceratodontidae; genus Neoceratodus; species Neoceratodus forsteri. The sequence continues at coordinate 1,428,693,939 of CM057455.1, read as the reverse complement.
TCCCACCCCCAGTGGGTAATTGCTTCAGGGCTGCTCCTGGACTTCTTAGGAGATCACCACATAATCTACTCTGTCAGGAAAATACATAGGCCAAAATCACCCCCTCCCAGAACCATCCTGTCTAGATCATTTAAATCCCTGGTCCTGGCGTCTGTCCTATATGACCTGGCTAGCAGTGATTGGTCCGACATCCATGTGCCAGCTCAATCGACTCCGCCTTGGAGTGTTTCAAGTCCAGGTTTATCCCAGTCTGGAACTTCCAAGCCCCTCTAAGGCATGTTCGGGTGAGAGGTGCCCACATGCTATGGATTTCTGCAAGCATCACGGCCCTCCTCAGGGTCAGGTCAGGGATCAGGCCTGGAAGGTGGCAAAGATCTCCAACTCACCCATGCATCGACAAAAGTATCATGCCCTGTGCAATGCCTGTACAAGTCAAATCCATAAAGCAAAAGCCAAGTACTTCAAAGACCCCTTTCACACCAATTTAAGTCAGCCAACTAAATTTTGAAAGGTGGTTAACTCACTGTTCTCTCCTTCATCGCAGCCCCCCACCCAGGCACTTATCATAGATGGCTCCGTGCTTATAGACCCTCTTGAGGTGGTCCCTAATTTCAACTCCCTTTTTACAGAATGCACCTCGTTACTCTTATCCATTCTAACTCCTGACTTGGAAACCTCCTCCCCTCCAAACCAGCAAACCCTTCCCCCACTCACCAAGCACCTCCAGCTCGCCCTCCCTTTTGACTTCCATCCAATTTCCCCGGCTGAAGTTCACAAAGCCCTGCTCACCCTTAATCCTTCCAAGGGCAAATGTCTCACTGGCCTGGACTCCAAGCTGTTATACCTGTCAGCTCCAGCCATAGCTGCCCCCTGGTTTCACTATACAACCTGTCATTCTCTTTAGCCACTATCCCCACTGACTGGAAGCACACCACAGTCATCCCCCTTCCCAAAGGTGGTGACCCCTCTGCTCCAGGGACATATTGTCTGATCTCCCTCCTCCCCATATTGTCCAAAATCCAAGAACACTTTGCCCTCTCTCAACTCTCCTCTTATCTTGATTCTTCTTTCTTTTTCACACCCTACCAGTCTGGTTTTAGGAAGTCGCACTCCACCGCCACCTCTCTACTGAGGCTCACTGATTCCATCCTCACTAGTATGGACAGTGGTCACATCACCTCTGCCATTTTTGTTGACCTGGCTAAAGCTTTTGACACTGTCTCCCACTCCATTCTTCTATCCAAACTCTCTATTGTAGGGCTCTCAAGCATGGCCACCAATTGGTTTCATTCCTATCTGATATGCAGATCCCAGTCTGTCAGAATTGGTAGCTCCAGCCTTTACTCCCCTCCTGGTTACCTCGGGTATACCATAAGGCTCAATCCTTGGCCTGCTCTTGTTCTCCATTTTCCTCAATGGCCTGCCCTCCAACTGTCCACACACATCCATTCACATGTATGTGGACGACACAGTACTGTACACATCCAGCCCCTCACCCTCTGATGTGGCAACCAGACTCCAGCAGGACAATATTCAGCAGTGGTTTTGCTCAAATCAGCTCTTTCTCAATGCCAAGAAAACCATTTTTGTGACCTTTGGCACAAGGCAGAGACTTTCTAGGCTCCTCTCCACCCTCTCCTTTTACACCCTGGATTGGACTACTCTGGAGAACTGCACTTCATGCAGATATCTCGGGGTTTGACTTGACCAGCACCTGGACTTCTCTGCGCATATCGATGCCATCCACAAAAAGCTTCACTCCAAGTTTGGAGCTCTGTACCACAATTGTGGTTGCATCCCTTTGCCAGCTCGATATTGTGCAGAAGATGATTCTCCCAAGTTTCAACTACAGTGACGTAGTCTACCGTGCCACCCCAAAGTCCACACTAGCCAGACTGGACTCCCTCTTCCACTCTTTCTGCCATTTTGCCCTTGACTGTACCAATACCACTCATCACTGTGACCTATACAGGACCCTCAAACTCTCCTCGCTCCAGAACAGGTGCCTTGCACACTGTGCTGGCATCACAGCAAAAAATATTGAGTGCATTCTCTCCCTTCATATCTAGCCTTTGTACTCTTAACCTGTCTCCCCCCCCCCAGGTTATGCACTAAGAAACAATGATTTGCATCTCCTGTCCGTCCCACTCATGGCCACCGGCAGGCCAGTCAGCTTTCACTTACCACATGCCCAAACTTTGGAACTAACTTCCCCAGGCTATCCAGCAGACCCCCCTAGGATGAACCTCAACTCTCTTCTCAAAGCCCATTTCTCGTCCACCTGCACATGTACCCATGTCAGATCTAGGTGCTGACAGCCTCAAAGGTCTCTATGTGAATCGTTGCTTTTATTATGTATCTGTACTACTTCCCATTGTCACATGCCTCTTTCAGTGACTTGTGATCTGCACGTAATCCATGTTTCATTCATAATATCAATGTAAGAATGTACAGTTACCCAATTTGCATTGTACTGCTCTTAATCCTCTATGTTTTATAATATGATTGCAATGTATGGTCTATTGTCCATCATGCATGTATTCCTTTTCCTCCAGCCCCCAGGTTGCATCTGGAATCGGGCAGTTATCTGCTCAGTATGCCTTCCTGGTAAAACCTTTAAATAAATAAATTGTAGGTAGGAAATAATGGGCAGACTAGGCAGGCCAATCAGTCCTTATCTGGTGTCAAAGTCTGTGTTTCTATGATATTTGTAATAAATTGGGAAAAAAACAGAAACTTGGTGAGTGAGTCCTTATGTCATAGCACTACTCCTGTTTGGACCAGCCTCTTCCTGGTGTTTTCTTTATCAGCCTTTAGGGTTAAGGGCCATGATGGACACTTTGGAATATAACAGGAGTTGAGTCTCCTCACGTGGCCAATGTTGTGATACTACAGAAAAGAATCTGTAAAGAATATACGGAATAAGAATTTTAGCTCTGTGTTTAGTGTAGAAGCTACAAGACCAGTACTGGAAAGTAAATTAAAATATGAGGGTACAGAGGGCAGCAGGTTAGGAATGGAAGGTTTACCTAAGAGAGCACTGAATGGACTTCAGGACCTAAAGGTAAACTAGTCCTTTTGGGTAGATAAGAGGCAGTCAAGGGTATTGAGGGAGACTAGACAGACCCTGGCAGCATCACTGACAGACCTATTCAATGAATCACTGGCAGTGGGTGAAGTACAGAAGTAGTAGAGGGAGGCAAATTTGGTTCCCATATACAACATTGAGTATAGACAGAATCTGGGTTATTATAGGCCAGTGATTATTATATATTGTTATAGTAGGCAAGCTACTGGAAACATTCATTGAAGAACAGTTGGGCTCATGGATAGAAATCAGCTCAGGTTCATGAGAGACCTGTTATGTCAGATGAACTTGATTGATATTTTTTCCCATTATAATTGCAGTCAGTAACAAGTTGCAATATATTGAGATATATTGTAATATACTGTATAATTATATATCACAAGAAATACAATTGAAAAAATGGGATTTGCTATGATATATCACAATTTAGTGTGATATTTGGCTCAACTAAGTCTGCAACTTGTCTTTGGCTTCAACCTTAGATAACCCAAATGGTTGCCAAAGGCCAGGTGATCATTATTATTTACTTAGCTTTCAGCAAAGCCTTTCATTCAGTGCTTCATAGGAGGCTAGTGAAGAAGTTACAGGACCTAGGATTAGGGAACAGGCTAAATAGTCAAAACGGTAATTGGCTGACTGGTAGAAACCAAGATGGTGGGCCTGAATGAAAAGTTCTCTGATGTCAGGGAGGCAACTAGTGTGGCAACTAAGAGGTCAGTCCTTGGGCTACTACCATTTAAAGAGCTACTAGTGCCAACAAATAGCTGACGAAACAATGTTATTTATTTTAAATTGGAGACAGTTATCATGCTTTATTTCTGAATATTGTTCTTTTTCAATTTGCTCATTAGATGGTTTCATACCTGATAGTATTAAGTGTTATGTGAAAAGCAACACTTTACCTGATAACTAACATGTCTAGCTTTTTTCCTGTCATACATCATGCTTGTGACATCACTTACTATGCTGTCACAAGTAACTGATCCAGCAGCAGGTAACTGGCTCTTCTAGGAGAGCTGTGATGTCATCGCCAGAGAGGTCACACTGCTAATGTGGTACAGTATGAAGGGGAATAGCACTAGATATGTCAGCTTCCTTGTGGAGTACTAAACCATGCATAACACCAAGTACTGCTGGATAGAAAATCTTCTATAAAGTAAAAAGGAAAAGAAAAAGATATTCATATGTAAAAGTTACATCTGCCCACTTTTAAACATTGTAAATACTAGCCAGCATGCTAGTTTGTTAGCCTATACAGTATATTACTGACATTTGGGTGGAGATACAGGGGAAAGAGTCAATTTGCAGACAACACAATGCTGTGTGGCTGGGTGGATAGTGAGGAGGGAACTTACTGATATCCCATGCTGGAGAATGGGCATCTATAATAATGACGACCCACTCCCCAGCACATTTCAGGGATGGCTACGGGAGGGTAGGGTGGCAGGATGGAGTGGTGGGTGACTGTAGCAACAGGATGTCACTGTACTTACGCATGCTGGTGAAGGGGTGGGAGCGGGCATACGCAGCAAGGGATGTGAGGGGTGGTGCCACAGTGGGTTGCCAAGTCAACCCCATGGCATGGTGGGTGGGTTGCCGGTGTCAGTCAGCAGGGTACTGTGTTCAGGTCCAGGCGCTAGTGCATTTTTGTTGTGCCCGGCCCAAACCTTTTAATTTTTATGTTTTAATCCCCCCCAACATGCACCCCCCTAAAGTTAAGAATCCTTTAGTAGTGGGGTGCGGGGGGCACAGCCTCCCACAGAAAACATTAAAAAATGAAGTCCCCGGTGCCCTTTTGCTGTGTGCCTGGGTGTCAGAGTGCCAAAATAAATTTTTGGCACTCTTGACTTCTGCATAATGGCGATTGCCTTTAGGCTTTCACCATTATGACATAGAACCAACTTACCATATGTAAAAGGGTGCAAAGAGACTGGGAATGTGGATCAGTATTTTTTAATTGACATCAATGTCAACAGATGTAAAGTATGTAGATTGGCCACAGAAACCTGTAAATGGAATTTTGTATCAATAGGAAGATAGTGGATCACACAGAGGATGAAGGTGACCTGAGGTGATACTAAGCAATATTCTGAAAACCTCTTCCCAATGCAGTAAAGTTAATGGGACTGTTAACAGGATGTTTGGGTGCATCAGTTTGGGGCACACTAGGTGCAGGAAGGCACAATACTGCCACTGTAGCAGTCACTGGTTAGACTTCACCTGGAGTACTATGTGCCATTCTAGAGCGCTTGACTAAGAAAGGACAGGGATAGAAACTATACAGTGAAGGGTGACAAAAATTATCCAGGTGCAGCAGGGGAAGTTCCTATGTGGCAAGAGTGGAAAGTCTCGATATGTATTTTCTAGTGAACATGGGGGAGAGAGGGATATGATAGAAACAAATACATACTGGGGTAAAGTATAATGCATTCCATGGAGCTGTTCAGGTTGAGGAACAGTACATCAACCAGGGTTCTTAGTTTCAAGCAGGAGGGGAGAAATTCTGAAAAGATATCAGGAAATATTTTTTCATGAAGCAGGTGAGGGACAGGTAGAATTGCCTGCCCAGCAATGTGGCCAATGCTGGAATTACGTCAGGGTTCAAACCATAGTGGGATACCTACAATGTGGGTATCAGTAGCAGAGGAAGGAAGGAAATGGAGATTCCTCTGCATTGAGGATGGGTCAAAGTGGTGTATGGTAGGGTAACAGGGCAAACTAGATGGGCAGGTAGTCTACTTTTGTCCTTATGTCTCTCTGTTTCATGTCATTAGAACATTTGTGTACCATGATTTGGAAACATTGGGTGGTAAGTCATTGATGAACATACAAAAAAATAGAGATACATAGATACATAGAATTTGCAGCAGATGAGGACCACCTGGCCCATGTAGGCTGCCAATATAACCTGCCCCCCACTTGTCCCTTGTTTACCATTTCCTCATTGTTACTAGGGTTTCCGCATGTCAATCCCATTCATTTTTGAATGCCTTCACTGTTTGCATCCTTACCACTTCTATGGGGAGACTGTTTCATGCATCCACCACCCTTTCCATGATGAAGTAATTTATCGCATTCCCCCCGAGTCTACCACTGTCCAGACTCATATAATGATCTCTTGCTTTTGAGCATTCGCTTTTCTGAAAGAGGCTCCCCTCCTGGACCCCATTAAAACCCTTGAGGTATTTAAATGTCTCTATCACATCCCCCCCTTCTCCCTTCTCATCTCCAGTGAATACATGTCAAGGTCTATTAGCCTCTTCTCATATGTCTTCTGATGTAGCCCCTGCACCATCTTTGTAGCCCTGCTCTGGACTGCCTCCACTTTGTCTATGTCTTTTCTGAGATGTGTGCTCCAGGACTGGATGCAGTATTCCAGATGAGGTCTCACCAGTGATTTGTAAAGTGGCATCATCACTTCCTGTTTTCTGCTGGAGATGCCCCTTCCTTTGCTTTCTCACATTCTCTGGCTGCCTTTAGGTCCTCTATATAATCACCCCTAGATCCTTTTCTTGCTTTGTGGGTGTCAGCAATTCCTCCCACAATGAATATGTTTCTCCTGGCTTTCCACGCCCCAAGTGCATAATTTTGCATTTTTTGCATTAAATTTCAGCTGCCACACCCTTGACCATTCCTCAAGCTTACTTAGGTATCTTCTTATTCTTGCCGCCCCCTCCAGAGTATCGACTCTATTGCAAATATTTGTGTCATCTGCAGAAAACATACCTTCAGCCCCTCTACAATGTCACTTATGAAGAAATTAAAAAGGACTGTCCCCAGCACCTCCCTCTCCTTGGATTGAGCTCCATTGGTAACACGTCATTTCAACGCAAGAGCATCAGCGCAGCGTTATCAGCGTTTCTGCAAGCGCGTAATAAATGTAAGCGCATAAGCATTAACAACGTAAGCAATGTAAGCATACAATTAAAGTCATCCACTAAAACAAGCCTCTGTGCTATATGTAAAGGAACAAAATAAAGCAATTTGTTAGGTTTTAGCCTGGAGCACATAGATTCACCAATGATGCCCTCCCAGGATCAATATCCATAACTTTTTGTATCTGAATAGAACAAGATTTGAAAAGAATCCCCACTTTAGGACACGAATCATCACCCAAAGACCAGAGATGTGCTCCCCAGGGCCAGGCTTTTTGAGCTTGATGAATATCAGCCATTTATTGAAGCCTAGTGTCTTGCAAAAAATATTATCTGAGCAGCGGAATGATATAAAGATGTAAAAGTAAACATCCTTCATCTAGGATTACAAATGCTATTAATGTTGAAGGACAAGATGTGGAAGTCAGAGTTAAAACAAGGGAGGGAAATCATAACAATGAACGACATTTTCTCGAGTCCTTTTCTTCTCTTTAATGGTGTCCACTAGATCCCCATCCATATTAGTCGCTCTTAGATGATGCAATAGAGGAAGCCTCAGAGTCCACGTCTTCATCCATAGGCTGGTCTTGCAAAGTGGAAAAACTGTTCTTAGGTTCTGTGATGTATTTTTTTCACCGTTTCAGACTTAGGCAAACTCCTAGTTGAGCATTGTTTTCCTCCAACCATATGGATGGCAGCTTGCAGAACAGGTGGGGGGGCATGGAAGGTGACAGAATATGTCATTAATCCCCGATATTAGTCAAGGAAAGGCCGTCCTGACCATCCAGTGGATGGAAGGAAATTGCCACAAGTGCCTCACCATCAGAAGCAATTTGCTGTTGGAATGGGTGTGGCTTGGAATGAGTTCAACTGATCTATCCTGCCGATTTTTCCACCTCTCCCTCATACCACCTGCCATCCACCTGGACCAGATTGCCTTTATTGGAGTGGTCTTCCAGATGGGATCTGAGGTCATGGAGAAGGAGGGTGTGATGTCCTGTCTGCAGCTGGGAGATTTCTGCCCATGCTTCATTAAGCTCTTTGTTTAGCTCATTTAGGGTGCGGCAAATGGAGAAATGTGCCATGGCTTGGAGGGACAAGAAGTGAATCCTCACAATTGTAGAAGCAGCATCACAGGAGAGAGAACTAGATATCATTGTCCACCTTGGGACAAATGACCTAGCTAGGCATGGGATCAGTGCAGTGCAGAATGAATTTGTGGAGTTGGGGAGGGGCCTCAGATGGGCAGCAAGCACAGTAACCTTCTCAGAGGTGCTACCAGTCCATGGCAGGAATGAGGCTAGGGTACTGCACACCATGCAGTTTATTGAATGGTTGCAAAACTGGTGCAGAGCACAAGGCTTTGGCTTCATTGGGGACTGGGGTCCACCTGGAGAGATAAAGGTCTATATTGGTATGACGGTCTGCATTTGTCCACAAAGGCCAAGCCCTAGGTGACAGGTTTAAATGCTTCCTTGACAAGCTTTTAAACTAGATAAGGGGGAGGTACTGATAAAAGGCAGGAAAAGTCAAGCCTCCACAAACAGGGCAGGTAGTAGGGTAAACACTGAGGTACAGAGCTCAACACAGGGCACGACGGGGGTAAATAGTAAAATAGATAAGAGCAATAAGAGCAGGGATGGGGGAAAAAAGGATCAAGCCAACATTAAATGGAGGGCAATGACTACTAATGCCCGTAGTCTGGGAAACAAGCTTTCTGAGCTAGTAGCTTTGATGGAAAATGAACAATTGGATATTGTGGCAGTCACAGAAACATGGTACACTGAGAACCATGAATGGGATGTCAACATACCAGGGTACACAATCTACAGAAGGGACAGGGAAGGCAAAAGAGGAGGTGGAGTAGCTCTATACATAAGGGAAGGGATCAAAGCTACAGAACTAAAAAGTAAAGGGGGAGGAAAAGAGGCACTCTGGGTTACCTTGGAGATGGAGAATGGCATCGCATTCCGCACAGGGGTTGTATACAGACCCCCGTCTCAAGAGGAGGAAGTGGACAAGAAAATGATAGAGGACATTCTCAAAATGGCTGAAAAAGGGGCGATACTGTTGATGGGGGACCTGAATATGCCAGATGTTAACTGGAGGACATGTACTGCAGCCACATCCAAGAGCAGGGTCATTCTCGATGCCCTGTAGGGGGCAGACCTTAGACAGCTAGTGCTGGAACCCACTCAGGAGGGAGCAATACTAGACCTGGTACTCTCAAATGGAGAGAGATCACAAATTTAGAAGTCAGTAGACATCTGGGAACAAGCGACCACTGCACAGTGTGCTTCACAATGAGCACAACCATGGAGATAAGCCATACAAAAGAAGGATACTGGACTTTAGAAGGGCTGACTTGGCAAAATGGGTGAACACCTGAAGAATACACTAGCAAATGGCCAAATAGGAGGGTGGAAGAACAATGGAGAAAATCAAAACTGCCATCATAGAGGCAACAAGTCTTTGTGTAAAACAAATAAAGAAAACAAAGCGAGTAAAACCACTATGGTTCTCAAAAGAGGTGGCAGGGACGTTAAGAAGAAAAAGGCTGTATTCAAAAAGTATAAGGAATCACAGAGGGAGCACGACTGGGAACTGTATCAATTAAAGCAGAAAGAAGTAGGAAAGGCAGTCAGAATAGAAAGGCACAAACCGAGAAAAATAGCCAACCTCGTCAAAAGGGGATAAAACCTTTTATAGGTACATTAGGGAGCATAGAAAGGTTAAGGGAGGGATAGTGAAGATCAATAAAGGAGAGGGAGGTGGGCAGCGGAGACAGTGAAAAGGCAGAGATACTGAATGAATACTTTGCTCAGTATTCACAAAAGAAGATGAGGAGCAGTTACCAAACCAGACAATAGAAGCACTCTGGGTAAGGGGGCTGATACCAGTCCATTCACAGAAGAAAGAGTTCTGAAAGAACCTCAAAACTCAAGGTGGACAAAGCAATGGGGCCTGACGGATCTCACCCCAGAATCCTAAAAGAACTAAGGGGGACCTAGTGACACCACTGACCACACTTTTAACAAATCATGGCAGGATGGGGTGGTACTTGAGGACTGGAGGAGGGCAGATGTGATCCCCTTTACAAAGTGGGAGCAAGGCAGAAGCAGGAAACTACAGACCTGTAAGTTTGACCTCAGTGGTAGGGAAAATGATGGAATCACTTGGAAAGAAAGAAATTGTTGAGCACCTAGAGGCTAAAGGGCACAGGACCCAAAGCAACATGGATTACTAGCAGGAAGGTCATGTCAGACTAATCTAATTGATTTCTTTGACTGGGTGACCAAAGTAATAGACCAGGGAGGGCTGTGGATATGGCCTACCTAGACTTTAGCAAGGCATTTGACACAGTCCCGCACAAAAGATTAATAATCAAGTTAGCCAGTCTGGGAGTGGGTCCCAGGGTGGTAGTCTGGGCAGTGAACTGGCTGCACAACAGGACACAGAAGGTAATAGTGAATGGAACACATTCCGAAGAAAGGGGGGTTACTAGTGGAGTACCTCAGGGCTCAGTACTGGATCCAATCCTCTTTAACATCTTTATAAGTGACATTGCAGAGGGTCTGGAGGGAAAGGTACGCCTCTTTGCAGATGACACAAAGATCTGTAACAGAGTTGATACACAAGAGGGGGTAGAAAAGATGAGAAGGGACTTGGCAAGGTTGGAGGAATGGTCAGACATATGGCAACTTAGATTCAATGCAAAGAAGTAAAGTAATGCACCTGGGAAACAAAACCCAGGAGAAGAGTACACAATAGCAGGAGGTACTAACAACAACAAAATGGAAAGGGACCTGGGAGTAGTCATATCAGATGACCTAAGGTGGGTAAGCAATGTGAAAGTCAGTAAGGGAGAGCTAGATACTGGGATGCATAAGAAGGGCATCACAAGTCAGAAAAGGAAGTGATTATCCTCTATACAGACGGCTGGTGAGACCCCATCTGAGTAATTGTGCAGTTTTGGAGACCCTATCACGCAAGGACATAGACAGGATGGAAGCAGTCCAGAGGAGGGCAACTAAAATGGTGCAGGGTCTACATCAGAAACCATATGAAGAGAGACTGAGAGAGCTTAATATGTATCCCTGATGAAAGGAGGACGGGGACATGATAGAAACGTTCAAGGCCCTAAGGAATCAACAAAGTCCAGGAGGGTAGCATCTTTCAGAAAAAGAGATGTGTAAGAACAAGAGGGCACAGTTTAAAGATAGAGAGGGGACGGCTCTGGGGTAATGTGAGGAAATTCTTTTTCACGGAGAGAGTGGTGGATACATGGAACAGCCTTCCTGAGGAGGTCGTTGGGTCTAAAACAGTGGGGGAATTCAAACATGCATGGGACAGACACAAAGCAATTATAGTGCGGGGTTGCAGGAAGCAGGCTGTTGGTTAACTAGAATCTGCAGCTTATCCAGTAGGTAGGGAAATGGGCAGACTGGGTGGGCCAAGTGGTCCTTTTCTGCGTCAAAGTCTATGTTTCTATGTTTCTATGTTTCTAATGTCCTATTACCCAGAGGTGTCCTCTGAAGAGTGCTTCACACCCATGGCAACAAACAATATCCATCCCAATGGATATCATTCCTTACCCTGGGTCTTGATTTGCTGTTTCCCCCTTTTTTTTAACTTACTCTATCCAAGCTTTATGGTCAGCCCAGTGACCCTTCTCTTGAACCACGAGCCCTTGCAGTTCTTTCTGCCTGTGCAGGGACCTACAAATTTCATCTTCCTGTCCTTGCAGGAAGATACTGCTATTTATATGTTGTTGCTCCCAATATATTGAGCAACATCTAGGTGGGCAGGTGATTGGGGCAGATGGAAGGGAAGTATTATTGAGCCCGGCTGTGTTTCTGGCATCTGCTCTGCAGCTGCCTTCAGAGGATATGCTGCCAAGCCTGCCTGCATCCTTTCACAGGTAAAAAGAAAGTATCACTGCCATGGTCCGGGAATTTAAAGGGACCAGCACCTAAACTTTAAAGTTCCCGCATGGTGACATGCTTCGGGGATCAGCCACCCAATTGGCTGATTCCCCAACAGTTACAATGTACCTCACTGCTCTGGTATTAAGCTCAGCTGTGTTAGTGGTGTCCACTCTGCAGCTGCCTTTAGAGGATATGCTGCCATGCCTGCCTGTGTCCTTTCACAGATGAAAAGAAAGTATCATTGCTGTGGTCCAGGCATTTCAGGGAACTGGTACCTAAAATGTAAAGCTTCCACCTGGTGACATACTTCAGAGATCAGCCACCTGATTGGTTGCTTCCACAACAGTTGCAGTGTCCCTTGTTGCTCCTGTAGTGAGCCCGGCTGCGTTTTTGGCATCCGCTCTGCAACTGCCTTCAGATGATATTCTGCCAAGCCTGCCCGCATCCTTTCACGGATGAAAATAAAGTATCACTGCTGCAGTCCGGGGATTTCAGGGGACCAGCACCTAAAATTTAAAGCTTCCACCTAGTGGCTTGCTTTGGGAACCAGTCGTCCAATTGGCTGCTTCCCCGACAGTTACAATGTCCCTCACTGCTCCTGTATTGAGCCCGGCTATGTTTTTGGCATCTGCTCTGCAGCTGCCTTCAGAGGATATGATGCCAAGCCTGCCTGCATTCTTTCACGGATGAAAAGAATGTATCACCGCCATGATCCAGGGATAGACCGGGGGAAAGAGGGCTTAAAATAGAACCTGTTTTGTGTACCCGTGTTTGGAGAGTGTTCTGCGAAAAGGAGCATTCTGCATGTACTGTACCACTAAAGATAATTTGTGAGCCATGACATCATACAATGGTCTAACCCTAGCCCTCTCAGTTTCTTGAGGAAAAGCTGATGCTTGACCCAGGCAGAAGTTTTTAACAGGTCAGTGTATATTGCTCCAGGGATGTCACTTTTCACTGCAGTCTTGTAAGTCTCACTTGTCACATAGATGAGTGCAGGGGTACTGTAGTTGAATGTGACAGAAAACATATTGGACATGATTAAACAAAACAAATTCTGATATGCCTTATTGCTTAATTATAATTAGGAAATGCCAGCATTTACCATATGCTCCTAACTTCAGTGAGTGGTGATTTCATGTCTGTAAAACACGATCAGCATATCCCAAGAAACAAAACCTTGTTCTTTCCAAATAAAATGTATTATAGCAGGTTTAATTTACTTACATTTGATCACCTGTGGGTAGAACATGACATTGTTCTCTCCAGTGTGGACCAATGGTGTCGCCTGTCCATCTTGTAGAAGACCTACATATATCCCTTTGTGTTTTACTGATTCCAGGCTTACTGATCCATTCTCAAAGTTTCTCACTACTTTAAAATGGCAGTATTCATCTCCTGTGCCCTGAAGAAAAAAATATAACTTTAAAACAAGAACTATTCAAATTCAAAGAAGAGACATCCAGACAGCTGATGTGTGACAGATCTTAGACTGTTCAATGAGAAATAAACAACTTGTGAAATTAGGCCAATATCAATCTGCTATGGTTTAATAACCGGTACCCTACAGTTCATTTTCCTGCTGCTGACACCCTATGAATACAAAAAGTGACACTTAGTGAATATATACTTGTTGATCTATATAAATGCATTATAAATGATCAAGGTTAAAGTTAACAACATTAAAAAACTTAATGATTTACTGCAACTGATTCATATAAGTTCCCCTCTCTTGCAGTGTAAATGGAACATTTTACTAATTAAAGTGGACCTCTCATCATTGGAAAAGATAATCAAATGGAGGGCAAATCTGAAAGCTGTACTAATAATTTATTATTTACAAAACAGTATTTAAAACTAAAGCCTGAAAAGACTATTTTATTTATTTATGTATGATTTTTGTTTAAATCCGGGAAGTGCAAACAGAGACCAACAAGTCTAGTTTTCAGTTGTTGCTGGGGTAGGGGTATGCAGATGGTAATAGTAAACAAAGTACATGACAGTGTTATAATGAACAGTAGAAGATTAAAATCAGAAAACAATTTTAGTAATGAATACATAAATAGGTGTGATACAGGTTTGAGCCAAGGTACGTAGAACAAGGAAGAAAACCTTGCAAAATGCATACATTAACCAGCAGATGCAACTAAAGTAGTGAGTGAGGCTGAGAAAGACCCCTGTACTAGCTTTATTCACCAATTGTATAATTTTGTAGTCAGTAGGTTCTTGTATGAGCAAAGTAGGAGCTCAAGATGGTTTTCAGGGCCTTACACATGGATTTAATGGAGATAGGAAATGATTTCCTAACATTCGTATTGGTTAAATGAATCATAAATAATGAAACAATAGTATCTGTGTGACTTTTTTATGGAATACATGGTAAAATACTTAACCTGCAAGCTTCATTCAATTTTTGAAATGAAGATTGGCTTGGTAGCCTTTTTTTGTATCATGAGTCCGCGCATGTCAAGCTTTGAAATGCTCACCTTACTGACTCCTGATTCAGGATGCAGTTAACTGTAACTGCAGCATGTGGCTGCTGGGCACATTCACTTTCAAGACTGATGCCACACTCAGTCTCAGTAGATACCCCCAACTGAAACAATCACCACATCATTTGGCAACTTGCTGAGCCCCCCCTTTACTCCTTGGTTGGTTGCCTTACAGCCCAAGTACAAAGCCTTTTAATGATCAAAAATAATTTATGCTATGAAACAATTGAAAACAGATTTTTTTTAATTTTCTGGTGTTTAATAGGTCTTAATTCCCTCCCCTACCCTCCTGCTCCATATTTTATCAAAATAACTCACTGGCTTACGTGAGCCTCCCCCCATGACTGGAGCTAACGTCTGGCCCCTGCCTGGACCCAATGTCAGCATCAGTGTTTCCCCGAACATTCTGTTTTGGCTACAACTACTGATATTTTTCACTTTCCCAGCCCTTTCCTGGACTGACACAGTGACTGGGAAGCAAAGTAACTCTTTATGGTGCCTCACTGCCCCAGCTTCAGCACAGCTGATGATCCACTTGTATTTTCCCTCCCTTATCCCCCAGGGACAGTGAAGCAGCAGGGCAGGAAGCACAACAGAGCATACATCATCAGTCCAGGCACCAAGCAAAGTGGCCAGTGAGCCATTTGAACTTCTTGCTCTTCTACACCCATGAACAAGACAACAGTGAGGTGGGAGCACATATGAGAAGCAGTAAACCTTTTCTTGGCACCAATCGTGCCTATCATTTGCAGCCCTGGTTGCTGAGCTTCTTCACTCCTCTCCCCAAACAGTCAGCCAGCCTCAGCAACATGGGGTAAATGTTGTTACGTACTGTACATACAGTATCTATAATAAATGTTCGATGATGGACACAGCCATCCCCTCACCTCCTTGGCTGGCCATCAACTGACAAAAGCAAACCACACTTGCCACTTAATGCTTTGTGGTTTGCATTTGTCAGCCAGTGGCCGGCTGAGGGTGTGAGAGGAGGGCTGAGTTGGTAGCCACACATTTACTGGGGATATGTAAGTTTCTAAATTATTTTGATAAAATACTGAACAAAAGGGTAGGGTAGGGAGTTGGGACCCACTGAACACCAGAGAATTAAAGAAATCTGTTTTAAATAATTTCATAACATAAATCATTTTTGATAATTAGTGGAATTTGTACTTGGGCTGTGAGTTGAGCAGCCAAGGAATAAACGGGGTGCTAAGCCGGCACCAAATGATGTGGCGATTGTTTCAGTGAGGGGTATTTACTGAGATGCAGTGTAGCATTAGACTTGAAAACAAATGTGTTCAACACCCACACACTACAGTTACAGTTAACTGCATGCTGAATTGGGAGTCAGTGGCATGAGCCTTTCCAACCTTGACAAGCTCAGACTCCTGATACAAAAAAAGTTGGTCAAGCCAATATTCATTTCAAAAATTTAAAGGAGCATACAAATTAGTATTTTAACCATATTTTCAATTAAAAAACACTCTCAGAGGCAATTGTTTTGTATTAAGATTTACTCAGCCATTAGGAAATAATTTGCTGATGTTTTTATCTCCTTTAACAGTGACCTCTGGAGGGAGGTTACTGCAGAGGTGAGAGAGGCAATAAGAGAGTTGCTTGCTCTATCTGTTGCAACCACATGAATGATACATTTTTTGGTGTGGGATGCACTTAGAAAATTGTTAGACTTCAGAGCAGCTGTTAGTAGTGACTAGAGTTAGTCAGGTAGCTTTTCACATCAATATTTACCTGCTATGGCAGTCAGCAGTTTAAAGAGATACTAACCAGTTGAGCATATAAGATGCAATTTGATAAAAACTATTTAGGGTGACTTGACACATAGTATTACATAGAAAATAAGGCTGTGTGTTATGAAGTTTTTTATACACCCGTTGTGTGTGATGACCCATAAATTTCAACAGCAAAGCTCAAGAATGTAATGTGGTAATCACACACAGAAGGTGTGTAAAATAAAATTCATATGCACACAGTCACTTATGATTTATTTTTTATAATAACTGTTACAAGAACATAAGCACAAAAATTAAGTTTCCCAAGAGGGTAAGTGAAGTGCAAGTACTGCAATGCCAAAAGAATTGGGCATGAGATCTTCCCTGGTTACTACAGCCTTTGATCACAATGACAATCAATGTGATAGACGAGGTCACCAGTCATTATTTATGCATTTATTATTTATTTATTTGTTTATTATTTATTTAAATTTGTTCATCAGGATAGGCACACTGAGCTGAGGCGCATTTCCAGGTAAGACCCAGGGAAAGGGAGTGGGGAGGTTACAATCAATAATTTACACAATTTTAATACAAATGGACACTGACAGTCAAAACAGTTAACAGTGCAGTAGTTGGGTTCACAATATGTGAGATACCATTTGACTTTCAACAGCAGGCATGAGAGGAAGTGGTAGAGCAGGGGAGTGAGCAGTGAGATGTGCTCACTCACTTGTTTCCAAGTGGTCTTGGGAGCAGCATCATTGACTGTGTTGTTGTATTCAAGCATGGAAAGCAGCATACTGCATGTGTACCACTGGTGTTTAAGCTTAGGCAGACAAATAGCCTTTAGTTTGGCATAGACTTAGAGCATCAATTCCATGCAGAAGTTTAGAGGTAGGGTGGTCAAAATGTGATGGTATGTCTAAGAGAGGGTGAAGGAACAAACCAAGTTGGTTTTACAGTATTTTGAACACTGCAATAACAACAGTGTTTGTTTTTAACAAAAGAAAATTGAGGAAAATAAGAAGGACAGTATGCTTCAGAATGAACATTGATGGAATGCTAGTGAATATGTTGTGTGGGGGGTTAGAGGTATCTTTGCCATATTGAATACATTGACTTTGATTTTGAGGTACTGCATGAATTGAACCATCAAAGGGCAGGATATCACACACCAGAGAGTTTCTGAAGAAGCAGGGAGTAGTTTACTGAGTCAAACATCTTGGCCAGATCTGAGAAGCTTGCCTCACTCAGGATACTTTTGTTTATGTTGATATGACTGGCATTTGTAAGTTATAGACATGAGTTGGTGGATTGGTTTACAAAAAAAGTCAGGTTTTAAAGCACTGAGGAGGTCTATGTGATAGCAGAAGATGATGGTCTGGTGACTAAGCAGTCTCTCCAAAACCTTGGAGGGGTGGGGAGAAGGAAGATATGGCTATATTTTGTAGGCTCAAGGGGGTTACCACTTTGGGGAATGGGAACCAATGTCACCTACTTCCAGACTTGAAATACCCTCCCAGTGGGTAGGGAGCAGTTTATGATGTGAGTAATTTGTTGACATTGTTGAGTAATCCAACTGTACGGATTCACTGAGGTGCATATAAGAGTCCTGCTAATGTGGATGCAATGGTTCAGACTTTGAGAAGGCAGTGGTTCAGAGTTTTCATTTATTTGTTAACTGGCTAGGTCCTTGGGCAGAAAATGCCCATTTTCAAAAATGATCTGAGACACAGACATGCCAAAATACATATCATAAATAAAATAGGCAAATAATAAAGAAAAAATTCTGTTCTTTCTGTACTGTAAGTCAGATTTGTACGTAGCACAGAATGCAAACTCTGTGTAGGATACAGTAGCTGTTGGGGGAAAGAGATGAAATTTGGCAGGGGGTGCTAGTGGCCTAAGGACCATTTAATGAACAAAGAAGTTAACATCCTTTGCAATGTCTTGTTTGTCAGTGGCAACTGAGGATTAGTTAATCTCTCAGACTATATATCTTCGTTCAAGAGAGGGAAGAGGAGGTTGTTGGTAGTTTTTAAAAATTTAGAAGAGAAATATTGATTGTTTTGTAATTTACTAAGGAAAAGATGAATTTTGGCATGGTGTTTCAGGCTTGTACAGGTGTTTCTGAGTTGTTTATGCAGCGGTAGCCTATACGTCCCAGTAAACCTTTAGATCTGGATATTCAGTATCACATAAAATGTCATTGAAATAAATGGAGATTTCCTGTACTTTTCAAATACTGTATACTGTATATTGTTACACTAGAACATATCTTTGGCTTGCATTGTAGATTGGTCAGTCTTTTGTGGCATCAAGCACCTCAACCCTCCACGTCACGGGGCCGGCTCAGACTAATCAGTCTTGAAGGACAACCAGTACCCTGTGCTTTATCTATGCGGCACCTCTAAGCCAGAAAAGCTCATTCACGTTAGGAGATCCTTGGGAGATGAACGTCTTTTACCATGGATTTGCAGAGTGGGGCATGTTTGTCCCACAGATAGAATCATATAAGCTCATGAAGTTGTCCAGGGCCTGAGAAAGATTATGCTTTTTGTCAACAGAGCTCTGGTCCTGATTCAAGAGGAAGGCCTTTGAGCAGAGGTGTTGAAGGATCTGGCAGTGTTCATAAGTAATGATATCAGTTTGAGAATCTTATAGATGTAGAACGTCATGCAGTGATCACTGAACAAGTCAAGAAAAGTAGGCAATGATTTAGTGTGGGTGTGATGCCAGAATCTAATCAATGAGGGAGTGTTCTGGGGTGAGGAACTGTTCTGGGCCTCTGTCATCATGGTGGATTGGGTCATTGATCTGCTGAGTTAGACTATCAGCTTTTAATTTTGGTTAGAGCAGATATTTTGTTGAGTCGAGACAGTTTAATTTAAGGTCATGAAGAATGAGCTACTTCCATTTGAAAGGTGCGATCTGATTTTGCAGTAAACAAATTAGGTTGGCTATGGCTTCAGTATTTTGATGTAGTATATGGTAAATTCAATACAATTCAATTCAATTTTATTTATATGGCACCTTTCAAATACCTAGGCACCTCACAAACATTAAAACGACAACAGCATAAAATTACATATGTAATTAAGAATATAAAATAGTGGTAGACAGTCAGCAGTAATAAATTAATCACGGAAAGCTCAAACCCATAAAACAGTTTTAAGTGCCTGTTTAAATCTCTCCATGGTTGGGCAGTCACGTAACTGATGGGGTAGAGAATTCCAAAGGGTGGGGGCCACATGCATAAATGCCCCGGCCCCAGAAGATTTTAAACAAACCCATAGAATCTCTAACAACCCTTCATCAGTGGAGCGGAGTGATCGCCCATGGAAGTAAGGAACCAGAAGCTCTTTCAGGTAGTCCAGACCCTGTCTGTGTAGGGCTTTATAAGTTAGAAGCCCGACTTTGAAGGTGATTCGCCACTGTACTAGAAGCCAGTGCAGTTCGCGCAGCACCGGAGAAATATGACAGGACCGTGGGGTTCCTGTCAATAACTGGGCTGCTGCATTCTGCACAAACTGCAGGTGGTGAATATCCACCCCCAGAAGCCCTAGGTAAACGGCATTGCAATAGTCCAGGTGAGAGGACACAAAGGCATGGTCCAACATAGGAAGTTCACTGGATGGAACAAGATGCTTAACTCTGGAGATATTCCTCAGATGGTAAAAAGAGGATTTGATGATGGCCGACGCGCACACGAAGTGTCAAACCCTCATCAAAAATTAACCCAGTTTTCACACCCAATCGGAGGTCAGGAAATGGAGACCCCCACGAAAAAGTCCTGAGAATGACCCCACCCCCAAGCCCTCTATCCGGCGACCTGGGACCAACACCTCAGTCTTGTTATTCCACAAATACCTGATGGGTAAATGTTATTATACCCATAAGGTATTTGTGGGATTTAAAGCAGAAATCATCCAAGGGGTCATATTAGAGAGAGGAAGAGGACAGAGGGCAACAGCAGCATCTATTTTGCTGCTATCCTTCCTGGATATAAAGTAACCTTCTGAAGGCCAGTCAGGTCTTAGGTGGGGCAAAGCTGGGGTGGATTTGCATTTCATTTTGGATTTGCCAAATCCAGGCTGGATTTGGATTTGGATTTGCAAAGGATTTGGATTTGGATTTGCCAGATTTGGCCAATATGTATGCTTGCAGGGAGAAAAATGGTTTATCAAGAGAAAAACACCAGAAAACATCAATAAAGTGGCAGTAGTATTAAAATGGCATCCACTGCTTGAGATACACTGCATCATGCTGTTTAAAAAGAGTTAGTTTCTGACCAATCTGCAAGGGAAACAACCAAAGAGTAATGTGCGGAATGAAACAGTATATTTTGAACCAGCCAATCAACCTTTATGAAGCCAGTGTAAATTTAAGGCCAAATAAAAAACGTATCAAAGCAAGCAAATGCTCAGATAGTTTTCAATTTCAAACAGCAGTTAGGAAGCCACCGCTAAGTGGAACAGAGGAGCTGACTTACAGGGGGAAGGCCTGAGTATTTCATTTTTTTGCAAATATTTACTGTGATTGTTGCCAGGGGAAACATTTTAATTGTGATTTTGGGACTTGAGGATGCTGTCCAGTATGTAGGCAGCTTGGGCAACTTAGGAAAGATATATGGTGGCTGAGATGAGAGCTGGGGAGAGTGGCGAGAGAAGGGGAGTTTGGGGAGAGCACCTGAGGTCAAAGAAGTAGGCGATGACTCCTCCAGACAGCACAACATACGAACATATGAAATTTGCCAGCGGATAAAGGCCTAGAGGTCTATCAAGTCTGCTCGAATGTGCAGCTAGCACCCCTTATTCTGCAGCTGGCCGTCCCTTCCACCCTTCCCCTTCATTAACCCTCCCCCTTGTCCTGTCCCATCCTCGTTTGAAGCAGTCCACTGTTCTACTGCATACCACTTCAGCAGGTAACGCATTCCACCCAGCCACCACCCCTCTGTAAAAAGTGTCTCCTCATCTCCCTCCTGAACCTTCCTCGCCCAGTTTACAACATGGCCCCTGGTGCCTCTCCCTCCTTACTTTGAACAGCCCCTCTGTACCTGTCTTGTTTATTACTTTCATGTATTTAAAGGTTTCAATCATGTCACCCCTGTCTCTCCTCTCCTCCAGTGAGTGCATGTTCAACTCCTTCAACCTCTCTCGTATGATAAGTCCCTAGCCCTTGATCATCTTTGTCGCTCTGCTGCACCCCTCCAGTAACTTAATGTCCCTCTTCAGATACGACGCCAGTACTGCACGCAGTACTCCAGGTGTGGTCTAACTAATGACCTACACAGTGGTAGAATCACCTCCTCCCTCCTCGAGGATATACCTTGCAATACAACCCAGCATTTTGTTGGCCTTTGCAGCTGCCTTCCTACATTGTGCCGAGTTGTTCATTGACCCTGTATTGAGCACACCCAGATCCTTCTCCTCCTCTGTCTGGGCTAGTTGCACTCCCCCTAGCTGGTAACTCCTCCTTGGGTTCTTCATCCCAAAGTGCAGCACCTTGCACTTTTTGGCATTAAAGCCCAGTTGCCAGGTGTCTGACCAGGTTTCAAGCTTTGCCAGATCATCCTGCAACCCCTGCCATCCCCCTAGGTCATCCACCACTGTGCCTACCTTGGAATCATCAGCAAACAGACTGATCTTGCTCTTGATATCCCATGATATATAGCAGGTAGATATAGAACAGAACCAAGGAGTAAGCCAAAGGGTCCTGGGACAACAGCACCCCAAGGACCTTGGGGAACTGGGATGGGAAAGTGGCAGGGGGAAAAGAACAGGGACAGGGTAGGAGCAGGAATGGGTCAGAGCTAGAATACGAGAGTAAAGCAAAGGGTAGGAGAATAGTAGTAGTTCAGGACGTGTGGGGGGGGCATCCATGAACAGGTTCACATTATTGGCTGCTATGGAGGAAGAGGAGGGAGGGGGGAGGTCATATATCAAGAAAGTGCAAAGCCATACTTCCGGTGCAGCTTCTAGTTCCATGGCAGCTTAGCCCACGAGCTTCCAGCCCACTTCCCGATTTAAAAGCTTCAAATTAGCCAACAACTTCAAATAATCACTTACTTCAGCATCTGCATTATATGGCATCCAGCAAACTACGAAGGGGTTTGAATTGCTTTGCTGCAATCTAACTGGAGACTGAGATATCTGACAGAGACGTGACTGACTCTGGGGCCTCTGAACTCTCCACTAAACTAGCCAGCACCAAAACACGCAGGAGAAATATATCTAAGATGGTACAATCAACCCAGATGGAGACCAAGCTTTATAACGAACTCCAAGAATTTAAAACAGACTTTCACTCCTTCAAGCTGATTGAGGAATCCTTCCAAAAAGAACTCACAGAATTGCACACCAAAGTCTCCTCCTTCTTAGACCAATGCGTGCAAGAGCAGGCCTCTACTACCTCCCAGCTACAAACCGCCATTAACCAGGTTGCCTATCTCTACCAACTTATGGTCGAGCGAAAGTAGGATGCTGAAAACTGCAACGGCCGCAATAACTTCAGACTCTACAGAGTTCCTGAAAATAGCGAGGGTGCCAGTTTGCAAACTTTTGTAGTCACTTTTCTTAGGGAGACCTTGGAACTGGATGCAGATTTAGACCTTGAGATTGAGAGAATTCACAGGGCACTGGGCCCCAAGCCCACACAGCCATTAGCACCCCCTAGGTCCATCATTATTAAATTCCTCCGTTTCCTGGTGAAGGAGCTGATCCTGATGCAGGCCTGGACCAAATCTAAACTCTTCTATGGAGATACCCACATATTTGTTGACAGTGATTATGTCCCAGCTACAATGCAGCGGAGGTGGGTGTTTATCCCTCTATTCCCACTTCTCAGGCTACAAAAACTGAAGTTTAGGACCCCTTACCCCAGCAAACTAATTGTCCAGTTCCCTTCTGGGCAGCAGACCTATAACAATGCGGAGGAGGCTTGCATGGATCTGCAACAATGTGGATACACCCTACCAGCACCAGTATGTCCCCCCCAGAGATCCTTAGAGGACCGTGGCTTATCTAGAATGTCTTCAGCCCATATGCAGCCTTATCAATAAACTACAATAGACTCAATTAAACAAATGCTGGCCCAGTTCTCCAGGCAATCCCGTTAACTTTAACTCCAATAATGACTCAGGAGTGCGCAGTGAGTACTGAGGTGGGAGTTTGTTGGAGGGCTGGGGGATAGCTCCACATCTGTTCTTGCCTTGGGGGTGGGGCCCAGGGTGGATGTGGGGGTAGGGGGGCTGGCTGGGTCAGGGAGCCTTGTTTGGACACCAGTGCCAGGCCAAGGAGGAGGTGAGAGTGGGAGGCGCCGACTTTGTGAGCCCTTTCTCCATTAGATTTATGGGCTTGGGTAGAGTGCAGATAGCCCTCAGCCAGTGTATAAAGCTCCCAGGACTGGAGAATATGGGTGTGTGGATTGTCGCTTGGCTGCCTTGAGTAGGTGGATATTGACCTGGGGTAGCAGTGGCCTGGTTAAACTTTAAAATTTTTTATCTTTATTAAACACCGTTAAAAAGGGGTCTTTGGATGTCCTCCACCCGGAGATGGGCGAGTGGGCCCAGGTCGGATGCCTCATGCCTGGCCAGGCCGAGGAACCCTCCCTGGAATTCAGGGCTCCATCACCTTAATTCAATCAGAGCCTAGTCATATTGGTTAAACCCGCTAAATAAGGAATAGCTCTGAGGTCTCCTCGGCTTTGGGTGGCCTGGCGACACCCGATTCACACCGATGAATGTATGCCTCTGAGGCAATCTGGAATATTTATTATGAAGTCTAGGGCTCGATTTTAGAGTTGCTCAGATGGGAGGACTACCTGCACTGTCCTGGACCATGTTGTGGAGATAGGCAATATATATATACTGAGCCTGGTGGTGGACCCCTTTGACGCTTTCCCTCTTTTATTAGGGCATCTACTTCTGTAACCCTGACTACCCTGAGATCCCCTCCTAGTGAGGGGAAGCAATCTGACTAGCTAGTGATACCAGACAATTTTAGGCCTTCTCCTCCTGGCTGCCCCCCCATGGCATCCTTCCCCTCCCCTTCTTTGGGCCGGGACATGTGGGGCACCTTTGAGACCGCTCTCTCCCCCACTGATACTCAGCTGCTTATAAGTAGCCCTCCTCATTACTGGTTTGGAAACATCAGGATCATTATTTTTTGATGATGTTCCGGCAGTCATGATCCTTGGGACTAATTACATATAGGACTTTATTTGTGGATGTTCCTGGATTGCAGTTGAGACTCTTCTTACTTAACAATCCTTTTTGAACTTCTTTTTGTTTCCTGCTTTCTGGAGCTCTGCTATATCTGACTCTTTATCTGGTCTGAATACCTAGAAGTGATAAGAAGAGTTAGAGGTGCCTCCAAGGGGCTTTGTCCCCTTCCTTCTAGATGTGAAACCCTATCCTTAAGGTTTGCATACCTCCTGACTCTAATATAATACTCAATCCCCCTCTATACTGTGAACTGGGGGGTGGGCCACGAGCCCCACTGCCAACGGTGTGCTTGGCCCAGACGGATCAGCATTATTTTTTCCCACCCTATAATTCCCTTTCCCATATGCCTCTTTTTCCAGCTCCCCTTGTTATTCATTACTCTTTTCATATCCTCTCCCTTTCCTGAATTTAGGGGCAAGAGTTTACCCAGGGCCCCATCACCCATTGTGGAATGGATACCCATCCATGGACAGTCAGTAGACATGTCCTCAGTCAGGTCATTTTTGGCCACGTATTGTTGGAAGTCACAGAAAACCCCTATTACCAGGGTTTGTACATAGTTCATATCCTATCTATCTCCTATATGAGATGTTGCTCATAATAACTGTATTACAGTTATGACTAGTTGGCCTCTCTGTTATCCCTTAGTTTTAGCTTGTTTGCCTACCTACCCTGTTATACTGGACACAGAATACCAGAATAATGTCAAATATGTATTTGGGAAATGCTGTTTCTTGTAGGAAATTCCAGCTTGCATTACTCAGGGTTTAATGGGGGCCTCAGGGGCTGCACAATGAATATTGACAGATTTAGATATGCAGTGTCCCTTTAAGATTATTTACCACAATGTAAATGGGCTGTCCCAGCCCCATCAAGAGGAATCACACAATTCGTGCACTTAAGAAGCTGAACCCAGATGCTTTTTTATTACAAGAGACTCACCTCTCCTTGCCTGAGCACCAGAAATTGCTCAAATTTGGATTTTCTATGTTAGTGGAGCCTTCATACCAGTGGGGAAGGAGGAGGGGGACAGTGATCCTAATCCAGAGATGCTCTCAGCTCTAGATCCTTGATCAATACTCAGACAGGGAGGGTAGAGTGGCTCTGGCGGTGGTCCAATTAAATCAACAGATACTGACGCTCTGTAGTGTCTACATCCCTCCGGGCTCAGATGCTTCTGCCATTCAGCATCTCATAGATGCCATTCTGATGAGGCAGCAGGGGATACTGATATTGGGGGTAGACTTCAACTGATAACTTAATCCCTCACTGGACTCTTCAGCGGCACGCCCCTCCCCACAGTCCTTTGGACAGAGGCATCTTAGATGCTTGATTATGGATGCGGTCCTGACAGGCACTTGGAGACAACACCCGTCACAATGAAAATTAATTCCAGCTACTATTCCAGCACTTTCAAACATTACTCCAGACTTGATTATATATGCATTGCAAAAGAAAATTTAGACCTGGTTCGGTCAGCGGATATTCTTAACATCTGCTTATCAGATCATGCACCCATTACCTTAGAACTTAATCTTAGACAGCAGATGAAAAATCCACAGTGGAGATTTAATCCATCTTTGCTTAGGGATGAGGAGTTTCAGGAACTTCTAGAGACACGAATCCAAGAAATTATCCAGGATAACGCCTCCTCCCAGGTCTCTCCCCATCTTCTCTGGAATACGATTAAAGTCATTCTTAGAGGCCATATTATTGCATACGCCTCCCATAAGAAAAGACAGGCTGAGGCTAAACTGCAGACTCTGCAGACAAAGCTCCAATTTCTCCAGGAGGAACACATGCAAGGGGATTCAGACCTACTCCCTTTAATCTCTCAGACACAAGCCGAGATACATATGCTGATGGCCAGAACAGAGCAGGCCCTGGCCTGGCTAAAGCAATGGTACTACTAAGGTGGAGCCCAGACTTCTGCAATGTTGGCTTATCACCTCAGAAACCAAATACAACAGTACACTATTTCTAAGATTAAGGATTCTGTGTCCGGACAAACCCGATATTCCACTTGACGTATCCTTGATTCCTTCAAGACATATTATTAGTCTCTTTATTCCGCCCCAACAGAGTCAGCTCCTAACAAAATATCAACTTTCCTGGTCCAGTTTCACTTACCTGCCCTTTCTGAATCTCAACAGGCCCAAATAATAGCCCCAATCTCTGCATTAGAACTCCAGTCCACCATTAAAGGCCTCAAAAATGGAAAATCTCCAGGCCCTGATGGTTTCAGCTCTGAATTCTATAAGGGCACTTGGAGTTGGATACGTACCCCCCTTCTTCAGGCTTTACAGGTGGGTCAGACCACCTCTTCCTTTCCTGTGTCTTGGAGACAGGTGATAATCTCAGTGATCCTGAAACCGCAGAAACCCCCACATCTATGTGACTCCTACCACCCCATATCAGTACTTAACCAAGACTATAAGATCTATACTAGTATTTTAGCCTATAGACTTTACCATATCCTTTCCACTTTAATACATCCAGATCAATCAGGGTTTATTAAAGGTAGACAGACAACAGGCAGCATTAAGCGTGCCCTATATTTAATAGACCATGCTCAATCAATGAAATCTCCCCTCCTGATTCTTAGCCTAGACACCCAGAAGGCTTTCAATATGGTCTCTTGGGAGTTTCTTTAGGCTGCTCTGCAAAAGTTCAGTTTCTCTAGACCCTTTATGGATGTCATCAGAGGAATATAAATACCGACCAGGAGGCAGAGGTGAGACTGAATGGATCGCATTCTGACCATTTTCCCCTATTTAGGGGTACATGCCAGGGTTGCCCCCCTCCCTCTACTTGTCTGCCATCTTTGTAGAGCCTATAGCCCAGTTCCACTGACAAACCCTGAACCTTCACGGGTATACAGTCTCGGACTCCTCTTCTCACAAAATAGCCTACTATGCAGACAATCTCCTTCTTTATATTACTCGATCGGAGGAATCATTACAAACTCTCATCTCTCTCCTAAAAGAAATAGAGATCCTCACAGGCCATGCTATCAACCCAATTAAATCAGAAGCCCTACTTGTAAAGCCTCCTCTGCCCCCAGACTTAACCAAGAGATATCCCTATAAATGGGATAAACCATATAGCACCTACTTAGGAGTCAGAATCCCTCAGAATTTCTCAGACTGCTATTCCCTCCAATTATGTTGCCGTTCTCTCAAAAATTAACTCTGACTTGATGCGGTGGACTCCTCTACCTATCAGTACAGGCTAGGGTCCAATCCATCCAGATGAATTCCCTCCTGAGGATACTATACCTAATGCAAAATATCCCAATTCCCCTCACAGGAAAGGATATTCCTGATTGGGTCTGTTCGGTTAGCAGATTTCTCTGGATGAATAACAGACCCAGACTAACACTTAGTAAACTCCAGTGTCCCAAGGAGAGGGGAGGATTGGCTCTGCCGTGCATCTTTAATTACTGGCTAGCTGCTTTACTTTTACATATAACAGCCTGGCTTCTACCTCAAACCCAGTCTCCACCTTGGCTTATGGTGGAAAGGGCTACGGCAAATCGCCCTCTAAATTATTCTCCCATGTTCCAACCTCATAACATTGCACAGCTCTGACAAGGATCTAGATTCACCAAGGGGCTTCTCCAGTACTGGATAAAGTTCCTTGCTCAGCCTGGTCATAAACTCCTATCGACTTGGATAGGTATCCTGGTGGAAGACCCACAGTGGCCTCTGGCACAATTGGACACCACATTTCGGAGCTGGGCTTGCCGGGGTCTGAGATACTCCTATCAACTCTATGATAACAGCGTATTTAAAACATTTGAATAACTTAAGCAGGAGTTTTCTCTAAATCGGAGTGATTTCTTCCAGTTCCTACAGATCCTCCATTTTCTGGATACTAAAATAGGTCTAGATGTTACCGCCCAATCCATCCCTCCTTTGTGCGCTCTGTTGACTCCGGTGGAGGGGGGCAGAGGGCGTAGCCATCTAATTTCTCATTTCTATAAGGCCCTACAGGGGGCCCCCTCACAAATTATGGATCTGGTGCAATTTCATTGGGAATCTTAATTTACAGATCAAACTGACCCAGGAGGATTGGATTCGGATCTGGCGGAGACAGCATAAAACCTCAAATTCATATATCTGGAAACAATTTTCCTGGGAGGTGCTCTCCAGATTCTTCCGTACAACCCAGATCACTGCTGAGTATTCAGCTGGAGGAGACTCCACATGCTGGAGACACTGCAGCTGTGAAGTGGCAACACACGCCCATGTGTTTTGCCAGTGTCCAGAACTGACAGACTATTGGTCTGGGAAAAAAATGTAGGGTCCTGGATCTTTTCCCTGGAATAGGTGCTCTCTCCCCAGCTATTGGGATCCTCTTACACTATCCACATCATTTCAAAGACACACATCCAATATATCTTCTCAATATCCTCCTGAGTGCCACCAAAAAATGTATTACAAGGCTGTGGTTACATCCAGATCCTACCACTATACCTGCTTGGGAGGGCACCGTATATGATATATATAAATTGGAACATATGACGGCACAGCTCCAAAACAAAATTCCAGAACTAATGAATTGCTGGAATGCTTGGTTCTTGAGCATTTCACAACTTAGACTAGATCAACCCCCTTAGAGGTTTAGCTTCTGTTTGAACAGCGATTCCACTTGACTGCTTACTGGGACTCAGGCCAGCCCAGTGTCCCTCCCCCTCTCCTCCTCGGGAACTTGTCCTGGGATGGTTGGGTTGGGACTTGATTTAACTTACTAAGTGACAGGAGCTGAGGCGCCTTGGCCTCCCTGGATCGTCCCCCCTCTCTACTTTAGTAAATGCTTGCCAGTGTTGCATATCTACAAACAATGGGCAAATAATGAAGGGTCACTCACCATATTGCTAATTTCATTATATATTCACTGGTGATTCTCACCTATCTATTTTCCCCTTCTATGTGACTATTTTTTTCTGCTTACTACTGGTGCAAACAAGATATCATATGGAGTGTGTAACCTATTATGTACCATGATGATTTCCTGTAATACAGCTGTGTCCATAAAAAAGGCAAAAACTTAAATAAATAAAAAGTTTAAAAAAAACAAAGTGTAAAGCCACAAACAGTGGCAAGGGAAGAAGTGGGGCAGTAAGGGGATGAAGCAGAGATGAGGAAGTGTACAGGTGAGTGCAGTGGGACTATATGAGAAAGGAAGGGGATAGTCTGGGCAGGAAGTCCAGTGGGGAATGGGCTTGTGGGCAAAAGGGAGAGACAATGCAGGGGATAAGCAGTGGGAAAGGGGAAGCAGAAACTGTGGGAAGAAGGGGGGCTCTGGAGTGTGGACAGAAAGGAGGGCAAAACAAGAAAGGAGGTAGGTGAAAGGAGAGAGGGTCTTTATAGTGGGAAATTCGATACTGAAAGGTGTGAGCTGGGGAGACAAGGGTACAAGGAATAGCCGCACATGGGCAGAGTATGTTCCAGGCATGACAGCAGGGAGGATGGGGCTGTTTAAACCCAAGTGCCTGGGGTAGGAATGTGAAAAGCCTCATACAGTGGTACATCTGGGTAAACGTGACCTTGCAGGGTGTTGGCAGGGGGAAGTGTAGAACATGTTCAAGGAGGAAGGAAGAATCTGCAGTGAAGCAGGAAAATCTGTTGCATTCTCTGAAGTTCTTCCTGTGTCTAAGGCAAGTACTGTTAGAAAACAAAGAATAGATGAATTCAACAGATGGTTGAGGGGGGGTGCGAGACAAATGGATATGGGCTGGTGGGGGAAGGGTGGGATATGGGAAAACAAGGACCTATATGCACAAGATAGGCTTCATTTGAGTAAAGAGGGCACTGGGATCCTGACACGTAAACTGGAGGAATATTAACTGACTAAAATTAATTTAAACTGAAGAAGGGGGGGCAATTAGGTGTGCTCCAATCTGAGCCACCAGGCGAGGGAGACTGAAAGTCCTCCCCCCAGTAAATCAAGGTGAAGGATACAGGAAATTGAATGGGAGAGACAAAGAGGAATGGTAGGGGGAAATGGGACACAGTGGTCATGTTGGAAAGTGGTGTCCTTGAATGCAAGGAGCCTAACTAATAAGACAGTAGAGCTACAGGCACTGATGGCACAGGTAGAGGTGGACATAGTGGCCATCACAGAGATGTGGGACACCCAATACCATGACTGGGGCTTCTTGGTCCCCTTGTATAGGTTATACTGGAAGGACAGAGAAGAAGGGGAGAGGGGAAGGTGTAACTTTATTCTTAAAGGAAATGTCCATCCAAAACTTGCAAAAACGTATGCTGTGCAGAGTGTTTTGATTTGTATGTTCAGTTGTTATGTATTCTTCCCTCTGTCTGCTAAGAAGAGTTTTTCCTAAATTAGCCTGCTAACTTTAGGGTAGTGTTACGACCCCTGGAGATCTCCATATGAAACAGCTTAATTGTATTTCTTTGTCCTGCAATGCACCTTGTTTCATGTGATGGTGATGTAGCAGAAACCATACAGTAAATCCAGCAGAAAGCATTGCTTTACAATCAGTTCACAACAGTAGAGATAGCTATATTTTAAAATCTGTAGAATTCAGCTTGGTGAACACCCTCATCATAAAGGTTTTACTGTCCTGAAAAATTTTGCTGCTGGTAATTTTTGTGCAGCTTGTAAAGCTTCCCAAGATATTTAGTTTGTTTGGCATGTGTGTGCTGAATGTTGGGTCTCTGTTACATCACAGTCACATGAGACAAGATGCACTGTGGGAACAATAAATGCAGTTAAGCTATCAGGGATGAAGATCCCCAGGGGGTCGTAAAACTAGCATAAAGCTAGCAGGCTAATTTAGGAAAAACTCATAATACCAGTCAGAGGGAAGGAAACACTAGAACTTCACATACAAATTAAAACACTCTGCACAACATATATTTTTTCAAGTTTTGGGTGGACTTTTCCTTTAAGAGACAGGATCTTATGCACCATGGAGGAGGTAGAAGAGGGCAGGACTGAAGCCTTATGGTACAGCTTTAAAACTCTAAAGAGTGGAAGGTTATATTGGGTGTTGTGTACAGACTACCCTGACAGAATGAAGAAATAGACTGGGAGCTGGAGGAGCAAATCAGAAGACTAATTAGTACGGGCAACATTGTCATAACAGGTGACTTAAGTCTGCCTGGGGTAGATTGAAATTACCTGTTCATCAGCCATTTGAGCTAATAAGTGGGGAAGGGGCACCTGCACCTATCACGTCATATGGGCTAGCAGATGCACCTCCCCCATCAAAGGTTACTTGGCCAGAGTCAGGACACTACATCGCAAGCAGCATGTGTGACACAAATTGCAAAATCCCACAAAGATGTTCCAAACACATTAGGAACATACAGTATGCTATGGACACAGGGAGGGGAAAAAAGAAAACTACTCCAAGCAAGACAGAAGCATTACGGGAAAGAGGTATTCTCAATGATCCAGCGCCAAGGAGTTCCATCACAGAAACTAGAGAAATCATGCTTGTACCAAGAAGGAGGGTAGCACATGGAAGGGAATGGCAACTAATGCCAGAAGCCTGGCTAACAAAATCCCCAACCTCACGGCCATTATAGCAGAGGATGGACTAGACTTAGTGGCTGTGACAGAAACTTGGTTCACAGGAAGCCATGGATAGGACATGGCCATTCATTGATTCAACATGTACAGGAGGGGACAGAAAGGGGAAAAAGGGAGGGGGGTAACATTGTACATCCAGGAGGAAATGAAAACCACAGAAATCCAGGGAACCCTAGATGACATTGAGGCACTGTGGGTAACAGCTGAGATGGGGAACAGGATAGCCATTAGGTTATGAGTTATCTACAGACCCCTCGTTACAGGTGGAAATAAGGAAAGAAAAACATTGGAGATGATGCATAAAATGACGGACAAGGGCGAGGCAATTATAGTAGGTGACTTTAACTTACCAGACATTAACTGGGGTTCTCAAACAGCATTGACAAAAAGAGACAGGGAATTTGTAATGGCCCTACAGGGAGCAGGGTTGAAGCAACTTGTTGATTCACTAACCAGAGATAAAGCTGTCTTGGATTTGGTTCTGACCAACAGTGACAAGGTAGAAAGGTTCAAGGTAGGGTGCCATCTTGGCAACAGCAACTATTGTATGGTCGGTTTACAGATCAATGCAACTATAGATACTAGCCATTCCAAGATCAGAGTTTTGGACTTCAGAAAGGCAGACTTTTCCAAAATGAGCATCAGCCTACCTGAGAAACTCGGGCATGGGGGTGGGGGTGAAAGGGGTCGAGGAAATGTGGGAGAACCTCAAGGGAGCTATCAAGGAAGTAACTGAACAGTGTTCTAGGATGATCAGCAAGGCAAATAAGAGAAGGAAACACCTCTGGTTCTCCAATGAGCTGGCTAGTATGGTAAGGGAGAAAAGAAAGGCCTACAAGGCATATAAGGCATCAAACACGGATGAAGACAGGGAAACTTACATAGCTGCACAGAGGAAGTGGGAAAAGAAATAATAAAAGCCAAACCTCACACTGAGCTAAGGATAGCACAGGGAGTTACAGGTGGAGACAAAACCTTTTCTAGGTACATAAGGGAAAGGAGAAAGACTAAAAGAGGAATAGTAAGGCTAGCAGTTTTGGGAGGGGTACTAGTAGGGAAAGACAGTGAGAAGGCAGAAGTCCAATAAATATTTCTGTTCCATGTTCACTAGGGAGAACGTAGGGGATGGTCCAAACCTGCAAAGCAGTTGCACCCAGGGACCAGGGGTAGACTCAAGCCCCTTCCTGAAGGGACAAGTCTTGGAGGCCCTAAATAAATTAAATGTGGACAAGGCCATGGGGTCAGATGAGATTCACCCAAGAGTTCTTAGAGAACTGGGGAGTGTGATAGCAGTGCCCCTGGCAGAGTTCTTCACCAAATCACTGGAAAGCAGGACAATGCCTGAAGACTGGAAGAGGGTAACAGTGGTCCCACTACACAAATCAAGGAGCAGGGAGGAGGCTGGAAATTACCATCCAGTGAGCCTCACATCGGTGGTAGGAAAACTGATGGAGACACTGCTCAAGCAAAGAATAGAAGCACATCTGAAATCCAGTGGGCAACAGGACCCAAAAACGTATGGTTTCACTGCTAGAAGGTTGTGCCAGAGAAACCTGGTCAACTTTTTTGACTAGGTACCGAAGGCAGTGGACCAAAGGGGGGAGCAGTGGATGTGATCTATGTGGACTTTAGTAAGGCCTTTGACTCAGTTCCACACAGAAGGCTGGCAAAGAAGCTGGGCCATATCTGCATAGGTAGGGAAGTGGTGGGTTGGGTGAGCAACTAGCTGAAAGGAAGAACACAATGGGCGAAGGTAAATGGAGTGGTTTCGACAGAGAAGGAAGTGACTAGTGGAGTGCCTCAGGGATTAGTTCTGGGGCCCCTACTTTTCAATGTATTCATAGCCAACATCAGTAATGGTTTGGAAGCAAAGGTGTTTCTGTTTGCAGAAGACACCAAGATCTGCAACAGAGTGGACACCCCAGAAGGAGTCAAGAGCATAGAATCAGACCTGAGGAAACTCAAGGAGTGGTCAGACACCTGGCAGTTGAAATTCAATGCCAAAAAGTGCAAGGTCATGTATTTAGGCAACGGAAACCCCAAGGAGGATTACTATCCAGAAGGGGAGCAGCTGGCATGCACCAACCAGGAGCAAGACCTTGGAGTCATTATATCAGATATCTTGAGGTGGAGAAGCAGTGCGAAAAGGTAGCACTAAAGGTCAGTGATATGGTGGGCTACTTAGGAGGGGAATCACGAGTCACTGAAGGGAGGTGGTGCTGCCACTTTACAGGGTGCTGGTATGTCCCCACCTGGAGTACTACATAGTTCTGGAGACTGCACCTTAGGAAAGACAGTGATAAGATTGAGATGGTGCAAAGGAGAGTCAAAAATATGATTCAGGGTCTGCATCAAATGGCATATGAGGATAGGTTAAGGGAGCACAACATGTACTCCCTGGAGCGGGGGGGGGGCATGACTGAGACAAGTCAAGTATATCAAGAGTATAAATAAGGTAAAGGTACAGGACCTCCTTCAGGAGAAGAAAGGCATCAGAACTAGAGGACATGATATGAGGCTCAAAGGTGGGTGATTCAGGAGCAATGTTAGGAAGTTCTTCTTCACTGAGAGGGTGGTCAACCCATGGAATTGTTTGCCCCAGGAAGTGATGGAGGCTAAAACGGTAAACAGGTTCACAAATGCCTGGGACAAGCACAAAGGTATCCTTTCACAGAAAGGATAGTAGAAGGGGTAGGTACCCATATCAGGCAAACTAGATGGATCTAGTCAATTTCTACATTTCTATGTTTCTAGAATGGAGCATCCTGTCTACAGGGAACAGGTTCTCCTAGAGGCCATCGTGGATGGTTTTCTGATGATGGATATCATGGAGACAACCAGAGAGGGTACCATACTGGATCTAGTGCTGTTGGACATAAGAATATCCAAGACATAGTAGTGGAGGACCTGCTAGTAGGTAGGGACCACCACAGTGTGGTTATTCTTCAATTAAGGCAAGGAAGCAGCCAGGACTAAGATGAGGGAAAGTGGACTTCAGGAGGGCAGACTTTGGTAAGATGGGTGACATCCTACTAATACACCTTGCCAAAATCAGCCCAGAGATGGATGCAGGTCAGAAATGGTCCATTATCAAACGGGGTCTGACTAAGGCCACTGACATGTGTGAAAAGACCCAGAGTAAGAAGTCCAGGGCAAACAGACCAAGTTGGCTCAGCGAGGAGGTGGCAGAGAAAGTGATAGATACGAGAGCTGCCTTCCATAGGTACAAGTTAAATATGTGAGAGGTAGACAGGGAGAAGTAATTCAGAGAGGTGAGTCGAATGGTCAGGGCAGCTAAGGCCACAAGAGAACTAAGCTGACACAAGGGATCAGAGAAGGGGAAAAGGATTTCTTCAGGTATATATAAGAAAGAGAAGAAGCTATGAGGATGGAATAGTCTGGATTAGGAGGAAGGGGGAATGGTTGGAAACATAGAAACAGAGAATTTGACAGCAGATAAGGACCGCTTGGGCCCACCTAGTCTGCCCATTTTCCTATCTGACGGATAAGCTGCAGATCTTAGTTAACCAAGAGCCTACTTCCATTTATCCCCCACTAGAACTGCCTTATGTCTGTCTCATGCATTCTTGAAGTTGGCCATGGTTCTTGACTCCACAACCTCCTCAGGAAGATTGTTCCATGAATCCACAACCCTCTCCATGAAAAAATACTTCCTCACATTACCTCTGAGCTGTCCTCCTCTATCTTCAGATTGTGCCCCCTTGTTCTTGCACATCTCTTTTTCTGAAAGATACTACCCTCTAGGACTTTGTTAATTACCTTGAGGTACTTGAAAGTTTCTATCATGTCCCCCTCTCCCTTATTCCCTCAAGGATATACATATTAAGCTCCTTTAGTCTCTTTTTTCTTATGTCTTCTGGTGCAGACCCTGCACCATTTTGGTTGCTCTCCTCTGGAAGGCCTCCACTCTGTCTGTCTGTGGAGATGGGGTCTCCAGAACTGCACACAGTAGTCCAGATGGGGTCTCGCCAACTGTCTGTACAGAGGGATAACAACTTCTTGTTTCTACTGTTGATGCCTCTCCCTATGCATCCCAGTATCCCCCCCCAGCCCTTCTTACTGTCTTCTCACATTGCTTGCCCACCTTTAGGTCATCTGATATAATTACCCCCAGGTCCCTTTCCATTTTTGTTGTTGCCAGTATCTCACTCTCCATGGTGTACTCTTCCCCTTGGTTTTTGTTTCCCAGGTGCATTACCTTGTACTTCTTTGCATTGAATCTACGCTGCCATACATTTGACCATTCCTCCAACCTTGCCAAGTCCCTTCTCATCCTTTCCACTCCATCTTGTGTATCAACCCTGTTGCAGATGTTTGTGTCATCTGCAAAGAGACATACTTTTTTTTCCAGTTCCTCTGCAATGTCACTTATAAAGACATTAAAAAGGACCGGTCCCAGTACTGAACCCTGCAGTAGAAGAGGACAGGACTGAAGCCTTATGGGTACTGCTTCAAAATTCTAAAGGGCTGAAAGCTGGTGGTGGGTTAGTGTACAGACCACAATCCCAGAATGATGAAACAGACAGCGAGCTGTGGGAACAAATCAGAAGACTAAGTAGTAGGGGGCAACATTGTCATAACAGTTGACCTCAATCTGCCTGGAGTAGACTGGAATATCCTGGCTACCTCCTGTTCCAGGGAATGGATTCTCCTGGTTTACTGGTGCAGGGTGTCACAGACCCAACCATAGAGGGTACCATACTGGACCTGGTGCTGTCGGATGGTAAGCATGTCCAACACATCGTAGTGGAGGACCCCCCTAGCAGGTAGCAACCACTGTACAGTGTGGATCTTCCTCAATCTGGGCAAGGAAGAAGCCAGAACTAAGACATGGGTGGTGGACTTCAGGACAGCAGACCTAGATAAGATGGGTGACATCCTACTAGAGCACCTTGCCAAAATCAGCCCAGAGATGGGTGCAGACCAGAAATGGTCCATAATCAAGAGGGGTCTAATTGAGGCCACTAACACATGTGCAAAGACCCAGAGTAAGAAGTCCAGGACCAAAAGACCAAGTTGGCTCAGCAAGGAGGTGATAGAGAAAGTGAGGGATAAGAAAGCTGCCTTCCATAGGTGCAAATGAATTATTTGAGAGGTAGACAGGGAAGAGTATTCGAGGAAATCCAGAGAGGTGAGTCAAATGGTCAGGGCATCTAAGGCCACAAGAGAACTAAGGCTGGCACAAGGGATCAGAGAAGGGGAAAAGGATTTCTTCGGGTAAATAAGAAAGAGAAGAAGCTGTAAGGGTGGGATAGTCAGGATTAGGAGGGAGGGGGAATGGGTGGAAAGTGGTGTGGACCAGGCAGAGGCACTGAATGAGTACTTCTGTTCAGTGTTCACTAGGAAAAGGATGGACCTATGCCACAGGGGATAATAGGGGCAGGAAAGGAGGAAGCAGATGTAATAGATGGTGAAATCCTGGAGGACAGGGTTTTAAAGGGCCTTAAGGCCCTTCAGGTGGATAAGGCCCTGGGAATGGACGGTGTGCATCCGAGAGTCCTGAGTAATTGGTGGAAATCCTGGCTTATCCACTGGCAGACCTATTCATCAACTCACTGGAGTCAGGGTGCATTCCTCAGGACTAGAGATTGGCATGTGTGGTGCCTCTCGACAAGAGCAGACCCAGGGATGAACTGAGTAACTATAGACCAGTCAGCCTTACCGCCATTGTAGGTAAGTTAATGGAGACCATTCTAAAGGAGAGACTAGTGAACGTTCTGGAAGCCAATGGACTCCAGGATGATAGGAAAAATGGGATTGTCTTGGGGAAATCCTGCCAGATCAACCTAATAGACTTCTTTGATTGGATCACATGGTCACTAGATGGGGGTCATGTGGTGGATGTTCTGTATCTGGACTTCAGCAAGGCCTTCAACTCATTGATACATGGAAGGATGCTCAGTAAACTGCGGAACCTGGGAATTGGTGAAACATTGGTGGGGTGGGTCAGGAGCTGGCTGCAGCACAGGAATCAGATGGTGATTGTGGGGGGGTGGGGGCTATTGAAACCCAGAACTGTAACCAGTGGGGTCCAACAGGGCTCAGTACTCAGACTGGTGTTAACATCTTTATTGGGGACATAGTGGAAGGGATCAAAAGTAAAATCTGCCTATTTGCAGATGACACAAAGATCTGTGTGATAGTGGACA
The DNA here is from genome assembly GCA_016271365.2 of Neoceratodus forsteri. Lineage (NCBI taxonomy): Eukaryota > Metazoa > Chordata > Ceratodontiformes > Ceratodontidae > Neoceratodus > Neoceratodus forsteri. The sequence goes on along the minus strand of CM057455.1, from coordinate 1,428,655,863 downwards.
GTGATGAGGGGAGGCAGGAGCTCAGAGAGGACCTGGCAAAGCTCGAGCACTGGTCAAACATCTGCCATTTGGGATTCAATGCTAAGAAGTCCAAGGTCATGCACCTGGGAGCCAGGAATCTTAGGACTGGTTGCTGGCTGAGGGTAGTACAGGTATCCATTACAGAGGAGGAAAAGGATCTTGGGGTTATTGTCACAGAGGACATGAAACACTCTGCATATTGCCACAAAACAGCAGCCAAAGCAAACACAATGCTGGGGTGCATCACCGGAGGAATCACCTCAAGGAAAGAGGAAGTCATCCTGCCTTGTACATGTCACTGGTGAGACCACAGTTAGAGTACTGTGTGCAGTTCTGCTGCCCGTATTTGAAAAAGGACATCAGATTACTGGAGGGGGTACAGAGAAGGGTGACAAAGATGATCCAAGGCCTGGGGGATAAACCCTATAAGGAGAGACTGCAGGAGCTTAACACGTATTCCTTGGATGATAGAAGGGAGAGCAGGCATATGATAGAAACCTTCAAGTACTTAATAGGTATGGATAAGGTTAGAACGGAGGGCTTCAACTTAAAGGCAGAGGGATGCACAAGGGGACACAGTCTGAAATTAGTGGGGGAAGATTAAAAAGGGAAATGAGGAGGCACTATTTCACAGAAAGAGTTGACAAGGTAGAATGAATTGTTGGAGGAAGTGATCTCACTGAAAACTGTGGGCAGCTTTAAGAGGGGGTGGGAAATGGCCAATGGAAAGACAAATCTGGTGGGAGGTTGGGGAGCGGGAGAAGAGGGGTGTGGGATGATAAATCTGGGTGGACATGGGTGGGGAGGAAGCCACAGTGAAAGTAACTGTGCTGCACATTCGAGCAGACTTGATAGACTGTTATGGCCTGTTTCTGCTGGCATTTTTGGTATGTTCATATCATTATAGATATAATCCACTGTTTGTTTCTGTTCACCAATACAAGAGAATAAAGAAGAGTTAATGGAATTGGGTTAGATTTGTAGTCAGGTTCTTTCAACCACAAGTACTATATAGTTTCAAAAATATCTCTAAAACGTTTACAAGTAGATTTTTTAAGAAGAAACTACAAGAAGATCAATGATATTTGGTTAGATATTCATGTTGACTCAGACAACTACACAAGTGCAGAATTAAGAACGTCTGTATTAAATTTCACAAGTGGATTGTTTAATGAGAAAGTACAAGAAGAGCCAGTGGCTTGGGTTTGGTTTTAGTTACAACTTATAGTCAGACAACTATGACAAAATTGCTATTGCACATTTTGCGTAACAATGCACACAGGGCTAGGTTGATTAGCTAGTAAGGGTTTATGTTTTGCCATTGTCTTGCTCATTGTGGGAGGCAAATTATAAGCACGCACACATAGTTTAAGATTGAAGAAGATGTCAAATGGCACTTGGCATTTACAATTGCACTAATTTAATACTGTATAATAAGGGTACACTATATGCATCTGTTTGCTTTCTACATGGCTTTATATTGGCCTTAATTTTAGCTGACTGTGTTGAAGCTGGGAGTCCCCCACTTAATTTTTTTTTTTATTTTTTGTGATTCTCAGATTAACACCTTTGACAACAAGCTCATTACATAGGTTCCATGTCAGAATTACATTAACAGAGATTAAAAAAGGAAAAATACATTAATGTATACAGTAGAGCTGTGAGTGCAGGCTAATAAATGAGTCTAAGTATAAATCTAAATATAGACAAAAAGATTAAGACAACAGGCTATTATAAGCACAGCATGTATATAAGAGGGTTAAGGAAGTTTATGAGAGAGAGGACAGTTCAGACTGGGGGGAGCTGCAGCAGACTGAGGTTGTCAGGATGGAGGGCTTTGTATGGGGATTACAGCAGCCCAGGGTGCTCACACCCACTCAAGAAGCAGAGAAGCAACAGCCGAGGAAGGCCTTGTCGAAAGCTTTTTTTATGGGGGGTTGGGGCTGAAGGCAAAATGGAGAATGGAATGTAGGAGAAAAGGAGGATGGATGGGTAAGAGGGGAGTCATGTTCATTTACAGTTTCATTCCAAACACATTGTAATACAGACACCCCCCCAACACACACACACACACACACACACACACACACACACACAAAAGAAGAGACGTTTTACTTTTTATTTTTTTTGTAATGTATGTTTTTATTTATTTATTTATTTTTTGTTTAGAGAATGCATTGTTGACAACCACCTCAGTGGCTGGAGCTACTGTATGCATGCCTTGACAGCGAAGGTCAGTTTGCACAGAAAAGCCCAGCCCAGTGAAATGAAGTTTGAAGAAATGAGTCCCTTGCTGAGAAATACAAATTTTGTGCAATGAAGAATAAGAGTAACATTACTGTGGTTGTGGTTACTGTGGCTTTCTTTCAGTCACACTTCAGGATATTGTGTAATTTTCTACAATATTTTTCCCTCAGCCTTACAGACATCAACAGTAGCTAAAGCAGCCACATAACACAATGGCCTATTAATCTTCATCATTAATGCATACTGGCTCATCTTCTTCACTGTTACGATGAGTGTAATGTTTTACAGAAGAAGTGCATCCACTGAAAAGATGAAGAACTATCAGAAATGTAAGACATAAAACATTTTCAGGTAAACTTGTGCACAGAGGTCAAAAGCAATGCTACCAGCTGTGCTAAAGATTCTCTCTGAATAGACACTGGTGGGAGAGCAACTCAGGTAAGAAATTATTCTTTTGTACATTGCTGGCCAGATTTTTTTCTTACTCTGCTAATATTTCAGAAGGTCATCCCATATAGATATTTTACTAGGGTCTTTTAGATAGAGTTGTGTGAAATTAAGAAATGTTGTTACGTGAAATATTTCATGAAATTTGTGCATTTCGTGAAATATTTCTCAGGTGCAAAATGTGAAATTTCACCTGAAAATGGTGACATTTCACCCAAAAATGGCAAAATGTTGCATTTTGTGGTGAAATTTCACAAGTTTGCACCCTGCAAAATATTTCACAGAATATTTTGTGTGGCAAACTTGCCGATTTCACAACAATTTGGCAGGCAAAATTTTATTTTACAACTCTTTACTTTTAGATAGCCTTCCACCATACTGGCACTACTATGTACTTGGAAAGCCCTGGAACTAGTACTGTTTTATCAATAATTTGCAGCTCTGGCCAAATGCCCTCTTCTTCATCTTGATCTTTCACTGTGGATGCACCTCTTCCTGCTAATGAGGTTTGGGAGTCTGTACACTCAAGAGGTTGCTGTGATTAAACTGTATCCACTAATTCATGTTACACCTTTCAATGAATAGATCTTCATATCTGCTGATGTCTTTGATGCCAGAGAGGAGGAAGGAAGCCAGGCTAGCCTTCCAATGAGGGCCTAACATACTGGTGAGAATATAATGTACAGACTGTAACATCATTTCTATTCTGTGGTCCATTTCAAATGACATAGTCAGGTTTTCTGCAAACAAAGTTGCAGCACCTTCCTCCAGGGGCTTTACCTTCTGCTTTTCTGTTTTTTTTTTAAGTAGGCATATCAGGACATAAACTGACTCAGACTGCCATTGTCTGCACTAATTTTCCTAGTGGCTTCTTTAAAGGGCTGAAGACCCTTGCACAACTGTGGAACTGAGACACACATCCCTATCCATATGGAGTGATTCATCATGTACTGATATGCTGATCTATGTTGCTTGAGGAGCCATTGTACCATATAAAAGGTGGAATTCTACCTGGTAACTACTGCCTTCTTTAGCTGATGTTGTGGAAGGCTATTGTCCTTTTGCAGCTGCTGCAATATTTTGTATGCTTTGGCGGAATGACTGAAATGTCTGCAGGTCTTGCAAGCAACACTCAGGGTATTCTGAATGCTTCTATCATCCCAGAGAAAATCAAGTACTGTGAGACTGAGGGTGTGAGCATAGCAAGGTATATGCAAATACCTGCCATCCTTCATAGCACATATGATGTTAGCCCCATTATTGGATATGACAAATCCTGGAGAAAGACCATGAGGAGTGAGTCATTCAGCAAAGTGTCTTTCAAGCGCCTGCAAAAGGGTCACCGAAGTATGATTGATTCAAAACTAGTAATACACAAGGCAACCTGCTTCTTAAATGTCCTGGTTGAGTCTGAGACAGCGGATGAGACAGAGGAATCATGGAAGGAGGCTCAGTGGCCAGTGGTCATGTAGTCTATGGTTTGGCTGCTGGTTCACATGTTGATTATAATATAGATTTCTGGCACTGCTGCCAGTTTCAAGGCCTGCATCACTTTTTCATGCAAATCACAATACACATTTGGTACTGCTTTTGTGGCAAATTATCTCCTGGATAGTATTTGATATCATGGCACTACAATCTGCATTAGTTGCTTAAAACCAACAGAATCAACAAAAGAGAAGGGATGCAGGTTTAGTGCTATCATTTCTGCCATGGCCTTGTTTAATTCTTGGGCAGCTGTATGATTGGTTCATAATTTCATGCTCTTTGAAATGACTCCTGTATGGTTAACTGTTTTAGTTTTGGGCATTCTCTGCTCCAAAAAGAATCAACCAAATTAATTGGAGGGGAACTGTCAGATGCTAGAGTGCCCAATGGTGATAGTGAAATATGTGCTTGGCTTTTCTTGGCTGAAGGGCAATAAAAAATAATGGGCATTGCCACCTGTTCTGGTTACAGAAGAATGGTCTAGGTCTCCATTATGCAATGCCTCATCCTCTGTCTCACCACTCAACAGCGGCATCACACCTTTTCTGCATACCATCTGGCACAATCTCTTTAAGTGTCTTATCAATGTAAACATTCCAAGGTGATTTTCCTGTCTACTCCTGCTGACATCAGTTTTTCAAATTGTGCATATTGCACAGCAGATATTTTGGGAGTCAGTATAATAGTAATTCCAGACAAAAGAAGTGGTCTTTTTTAGTTTTACCTCCAGGCTTAAATAACTGTTCTGTAGCACTAGTAGTAGTGCTTACATCATGGGTTCTGTTACCATCATTATTATCCTTCTCTAAAATAACAGTGTCAGCAGGGTAGACAGGAGAATCTTCTCTGTCACTATCTCCATTTTGGCTGGTCTTACCAGATGGCCCACCTCCAGAATTTTTTCGAATTTTCTCCCACAGTACATCTCTAGTATCAGAGTTAGATGACTCAGACCCATGGTCACTGAGCACAAAGTTGCTACCACTGCTCTTAAGGTCCATGCTGGAGTCTGACTTGTGAGATGATGATTGGGACAATGGTGCATTAAATGCATACATACATATTCATCCTTTCAGTGCCTCTCCAGATGATGCCACAAACTACTTTTGTTCTCTTAATAATAGTGCCTTTACTACCTTGCCCCTTACTCCCCTTGCATAGTGTAATAGCACCCATGGTTCTCTTTTTGATATTACCTTTACCCGATGTACCAGCACCAACACCTGGAAATGGATCACTTGTAGGGCTCAGGAAAGGGGATGTGCCACTTCTGGTCTCACTCACAGACTCTGAATCTTTTTGGTTGTTTCCCAACAAGGATTGTTTTGGATCAGTTTTGGTACTGGAAGGCCTATTAATATCTTGTGCCTTGCTTGTGCCTTTTGTTTTAAACATTTCAGACAGTTTTCTTACATTTGTTTTATGTATTGGTTTTGCCCATGGTTTGTAAACTGGGAATGACCAAGAAAACTAGTAAAATGAATTGCAAACAATGCCAGGTGATCCCAAGTTAAACAGACACACACACACACACACACAAACACACACACACACTCACTTTGGGTAAGGGTTTTGTCCAATAGGGGTGGCTAGCCCAAGCAGTTTAAAAAGCATCCAACTAGCAGCCAAGCTGCGACAAGTAGTCAAACAGCATGAATGTCAGGATCACAAGTGTCCCTAGCAGCCCCAGCAGTGCAAGCAGCAGTGCAACAGTCACCAAGGAGTCCAGTTTAGTAATTGATGACTGATTATTTTCTTCTACTATGGTCAGGGCGCGTCTGTATTTATTTATTTTATTTATTGATTTGTTTGTTTACTGAGTAGGTGCACTGGTCTGAGAAACATTTTCAGACATGAACCAGGCCATTGAGGATGGTACAACAAGTGCAAAGGAGGATGTGAACAGGCATAGAAGTCATCAATAGACAATGATTATATACAGGATAATATACAGGATATTTACATGAATACAAAAATAAAGTTGCAGCGCAATAGATAAATACAGTTTTTGACAATAACAAGTAGTAGCCAGGTTTTAATACAAATTAGGCATGCTAAGTGATGGAGAGGGAAGATGGGTGTCAAGGTAGTGTCGTAACAGACCAGAAAGAGAAAAGGAGATAAAGATGGTAAGATCCATGGTAATCAGTCAGAAGGACAGGAGCAAGGAGTGGAAGACAGAAGGTGATATCTAAGGAGAGAGTAGAAGAGTCCTGGAGAGTCAATGGTTCTAAATGAGGGGGGAAGATTATTCCAGAGGGAAGGGGCAGCAGATGAAAAAGTAGGGGGAACTCAAGCAAGAAGCCAGAAGAGTGGCAAAGCTCTCAAACAAATACTTTTGGCTGAAGGAGAAGGGAGAGCAGAGAAGTAGCTTGGTTTTGGATGGTCTTATGGACTGTACTGGCCAGGAGATAGGTCCGTCCAGTTTGCGGGGGAGCCAGTGCATGGCCTGGTAGAGCAAGCAGCGGTGACTGGAGTGAAGGGCCAAAAGGGCAAACCAGAATATATTCTTGTAGGTGGTGTTTAGCTGAGCTAGGTTAGAGGAAGAAGTAAGGGTGTAGATTGGGACACAGTAATCACGTAACAGTAGGAGATTAGTTTGGGCAAAAGCAAGCCAGGTTTCTGAAGTGAGATTCCTAATAAGGCAGTAGCTGTCCCCCAATTTTTGGTTAATGCAGTGAATAAGGATAGCTATGTGACTGGTGAAAGTAAGGGCAGGGTCAATGGTAACACCCAGATATTTAAAGGAGTGCACAGTTTCTAGGGGTGATCCATCAGGGAAATGGATGAACAGAGTGGTATGGATTTGGGCTAGTTTTGCTAACCTGGGTTTTGAGCCAAATAGCATTGCTTTAGTATTTTTAGTATTGACAAGCAGTTGGTTAGCAGTGAACCAGTTAGGGGCTTGGAGGTAGTTGGTAGTTAGGGAACAAGAAAGCTCTGACAGGGATGTATCACTCAAATAGAGGATAAGATCATCTGCTTATATCAGAGAGTGGCAGTAGAGGCTGTCTTGGGGTAGAGAATTTATGAACAGGAGGAAGAGAATGGGCCCCAGGATGGACACAAGTGGAGACAGGTAGGACAGAAGAGTTAGCCTCACCCATCCTGACCAGCTTGGTGCATTCAGAGAGGTAGATGAGAAACCAGTCAGTGGTGTGAGAGAACAGTCCGAGGCAGTGGAGTTTGTTTAGGAGAATATTGCGGTTCACCATGTCAAATGCCTTGGAGAGGTCCACAAAGACAACTCCTGCTAGCAACCCATCATCCATATTACAGAGGACATGATCAGAGAAGCAGGCCAGTGCAGTGGTGGTGATGTGCCTTTTCTGAATCCATGTTGTTTGGGAAACATTGTAGCATATTCGGTAATCTGATGGTGGGCAGTTTTTTCAAGTAATTTGCTGAGGGAGGGGGGTATGCATATGGGGTGATAATTTGCCATATTTGAGGGTTCGCCAGACTTTAAAACAGGGACTACCTTTGCCTGTTTCCATTTCAGGGGGACCGTGGCCATGGCAAGTGAAAGACTGAAGATTTTTGTGAGGGGAATAGCAATTTCTGTCACTAATTTGAGGAAGCACGGAGAGATGCCATTGCTACTTGCACTACCCATACTGGGGAGACTGCAGAGTAGCTTAAGACTATATCTAGAGGAGAGAGAGCTCCGAAGAGGAATGGGGAGCAGTGGGGGTGAGGACTGTTGGCCTGCGGTGGGAGGACTGGGGTTGTGGGAGGGTAATTTGCTGAGGTATTCTTCCAGGTTTGTAAACTTGTGGCTTAGTGCATCAGTAACATTGACTGGGTTTGGTAAGGGCTAGTGGAGGTGGAGAGTTGAAGAGGGCGCTTTTCCCCCAGTGGTAATTAGTGAGCACATAGTAGACCAGAAATGACAAGGGTTGCCAAGGCTACGAGTTTGGTGATTACAAAGGTAAGTAGCCTTGCTAGTGTTTATAAGGCTTTTACATTGGTTACATAGGTACCTATACTCAGTCCAGATCTGGGGGAAGGGGAGGCATCAAAGGCTGACCACTTGGCATCATGCTCCTTCATTAGCCATAGGAGGTCTTTTGCTGTATTCAGTTGTGCAGTACCCCTTTCTTCTATATAACCATCAAACTGCTCCTGCTGTTTATTTGTGCTTATAGGTAGCACATTGGGACACCAGGTGACTTTTCTACTGCTCCCTGCTACTTCATCAGATGACATTTCCTACTGTGTATCCCTGGCTAGCCCTGATTACTTATGGCAAGCCCCTACCCGAGGTTATAGGTGCACTGCCAGGTGCTTGAAAATGGAGATACTACACAGCAGGATGATAAAAATCCCTTCGATCAATGCAGTAGATTATTGGGTTCCATATATGTGTATATATATATATATTTTTTTTTTTCTTTTTTAATGAGCTGGCTAGCTAAGATGTCTTACGGCAAGGCCCTACCCAGAAGACATAGGAGCACTGGCAGGTGCAGGAATGGATAAAATTTGCAGCAGGATGATTAACCAAACCTTGGATTAATGCACTAGACCATTCGAGTTCCAAAAATATATTTTGTTTTTCATTTGTTTATGGCAAGCCACTGCCCAAGGAGCATGGCAACGGGGCTCAAGAAAGGAGATTATTCACCGCAAGATGACAATAAACCCTTGGATTCATGTACTGTACTATTCAGCTTCAAAATATTTTGTTTTCTTTTCTTGAAAAATGGGCTTTCTAGACAGCCTGGCTAATAGCAAGTCACTACGCAGGAGTGCAGGCACACTGGCAGGAGCTTGAGAATGGATATAATTCACAGTAGGATGAATTTACAGTACAATGATAAAGCAAATCAAAACAAAAACTTGGATTAATTATTCAGGGTTCCAGATTTTTTTTTTGTCAAATGGGCTTGCTAGCACAGATGGCTCATGGCCAAGGCCCCTGGAATTCTGCGGTTCTGCGGTTGCGGAATTTGCCACAGAATTTGCATCATGCTGCAGAATATATACAGTGCCGCAGAATTCATTTTGTTTGGTGAATTTTCATATAAATGTACTGTTTTTCCATAGTGTCAGGCTTTCTTTCCCACCTCGTTTATCCTGAAGCCCCTCCTCTATGCTCAGCATATGATGTCATCGATGACATTACATCATATTTAGCCAATGACAGGACTGCATTCTGCCAGAGAAATGAATAAATCATGCCGAAGAAATCAGAAAATACTGCCGCAGAAGTCAAGGAACCCTGCCGCAGAAATCAGAAAATTCTGCCGCAGAACACCAGGGGCCCTGCTCATGGCAAGCCACTATCCATGAGTCAGAGGTGCATGGGCAGGTGCTCAAAAATGGAGAACATTCACAGAAGGCTGATAAAAAATACAACCTTGGATTAGTGCACTACACTATTTGGGTTCAAATAATTTTTTCGGGAAGGGGATTGTCTTTCTTTCTTTCTTTCTTTCTTTCTTTCTTTCTTTCTTTCTTTCTTTCTTTCTTTCTTTCTTTTCTTTCTTATTTACTTACTTACTTTCTTTCTTTCTAGCAAAACATCACAGCATGAGAGGAAAGCTGAGGAGAGAAGTACCAGCCTACCACTACCTACCCAGCCCCCCCTTTTCTTTTTTCTGTTTCTTCTTTTTCATTTCTTTTTTTTTTATTTCTCTTTTTTTATTTTATTTTGATGTCTGATCTCCTCCAAGTCCTCCTAGTGAGGTCTACCAGCCCACCGGTATCATGTCGCAACAGCAATGGGAATACAGATAAGACCATCACAGCAACATTTTTGGCAGTTCGCTGTGATGGTCCACTGGGTTCCCAACACTGTTGCCTCCAGGGTGTTCAACCCTTCCTCAAACCAACTCTGACTCAAAGTTGGTTAATTTAAGTGTGGGGGGATAATGGGTGGGGGCAGAGCTCTCCACATGGGGAGTGTGGGGGGCAAAGCCCCCAACAGAAAACACAAGTTCCCTCAGTGATGGCACAACACCAATTGGTGGTGTTGTGCCATCACTGTGCTGATGGTCTGTGAACAAGCATGTCACATGACAGGCATGCAAGCAGAGATGCTGGTGGAGTGGAAGAAAAAGGCAAGATCCAAGCCAAGCTGGGAGTGTTCTGCTCGGGTCTCACTAAAACCGAGCAGCTGTAGTTCAGTGGGGCTCAGTTTGCAGGCCAGGGATTTGGTCCATACCTAGTCTTAGGTACGATCAAGTGTGAGGCTTGGCTTGGTAGGATCAGTTTCTGACCTGGTATATTTCATGAATTAGGCTTCAGATATTGACTTGGAAAATATTTCTACCCTTTCTGTGATTCTTCTATTTATAGGTAACCAAATCCAGCTTTAGGGACCCTGAGTCCTAAAGGTTTCTAGTGAGGCATCCTGACTTGACCCAGTGCAAATTATCAGTCTTTGGGCCTCATATTCATATCTGGAGGCAATTGCAGTGCAGCTGTTTGTATTGGGAAGCACCAAGGGAGGTCGACAGTGAAAAGGCCAACTTCCCCCACAGCGATGGCACAGTACCGACACAGATATTGTGCCGCCCATGCAGCGAGTGTTTTCTGTGGGGGGCTGTGACCTCCACACCCGCCAGACTTTAAGATTATCAACTCCAGGTCGGAGTTGGTCCTGGGGTGGGGGAGCACTGGTGGAAAGCGAAGCACCGAAAAAGGACCATTACAGCGAATGTTGCAGTAATGGTCTTTTTTCGTTGTTCACCATCTGGGTGTCTACCTGAAGGGATGCACCACTGTCCTGCACTTGAGACTGCACATTACCAACTCTGAGTGATACTTGGGTGGTTAGTGCTCACCAATGGAGTGGCGCTAATCGACTGAATATTGAGCCATGTTGGCACAGTGCTGAATAGATCTGCATTGCGTTGACCCAGACCAGTTCTGCATATGGCCCACAGGAGATAATTCTGCCCAAAATGGAATAGCACCAGGTCTCCTGTTGGCTATATTCAGCCTGATCATCTAAATGAGCTAATTGGGCATGCATGGCACTAAGGGGCCAATTGCATGGCCATTATGGGCTCATTTTCATGTGGCAGATTAACTCTTAGAGCACATCCTGTCATAAAGAATGTAATTCCTGGTGGTATTGTTATCTCCCAACCTTAGTTGTGCATTCTGCTATAAACAGTGCAATCCCTGGTGGTATAGTGGCTCCCCTCATGCCCACTAACCCATTCTGCTATTAGAAAAGCAGTCCTTGGTGCCATAGAGGTCCCCACACTCCCAAATCACCCATTCCAGTACAGATAATGCAATCCCTTGTGGTATATTTGTCCCCACCACCCCATGATTGCCTATTCTGTTATAAGGAAAGCAATCCCTGGAGGTGTACTGGTCCTCCCACCCACCCCAATCTCTCACCAACCCTCCTCTCATCCACACAGGTGGAGGGAGCTGCTGTAAGAATGGGCAATTTGGGGGGAGGACCATTATACCACTACAGATTGTTTTCCTTATAGCAGAATGAGTGACTGGGGGGAACACTATACTACCATGGATAGCATTCTTTATAGCAGGATGGGTGATGGGGAGAAGACCACTTGGCACAGGGGTGGGCAGCTGTAAGTTGTCCTGCTTTTGTGGGTTGGGTGTGCGGGCTTATTTACATTGCATTGCACAAACATAAATTACAAACATAAGAACATATGAAATTTACTAGCAGAAAAAGGCCTTAGTGGTCTATCGAGTCTGCTTGAGTGTGCATCTCAGTCTATTTAACTGGAGCTGCACAACCCTCCTCTTACCCCCACCAGAGCGAACCTCCCTCCCTTCTTCCCCCATCCCCTTCCACCCTCCAGTTGCCACTCTCATTTTACCTTGTCCCACCCCCCCCCTTTAAAATTTTCCATGCTTTTCAGCGATATCCCCTCCTCAGGCAGTTCATTCCACTTTGACACCACCCTTTCCATGAAAAAGTGCCTCCTCATTTCCTTTTTAAATCTACTCTGCCCCCACAAATTTCAGACTGTGAACCCTAGTGTCCCCTGCCTTTTTAAATTGAAAATGTCCTCCACTCCAACCCTGTTTATACCCTTTAGATACTTGAAGGTTTCTATCATATCCCCCCTTTCCCTTCTGTCTTTCAAGAAATACATATTGAGCTCCCTTAACCTCACATCATATCGTTTGTGTCCCATGCCCTGGATGAACTTGGTCACTCTACACTGGACCCCTTCAAGTAATTTAATGTCCTTCTTTAAATACAGGCACCAGAACTGCACAAAGTACTCCAAGTGTGGTTTAACCAATGACCTGTACAAGGGCAGAATGACTTCCTCCCTCCTGGAAGTGATTTCTCTGGCGATGCATTCCAGCATTTTATATATCACCCCTGACTATCACCCCTAGATCCTTTTCCTCCTTTGAGTTGGACGCCTGTACACTCACCACCCCAGCCAGTAGCTGGCCCCTGGGTTTCTCCCTTCCACGTGCATGACCTTGCACTTTTTGGTGTTGAATCCCAACTGCCAGATTCCAGACCATTTCTCTAGTCTAGCTAGATCCTCCCTGAGTTCCTGACTCCCTTTCTCTATGTCCACCCTCCCACAGATCTTAGTGTCATCTGTGAAAAGGCAGACCATACTTTTGACCCCTACCGTTAAGTCACAAATAAAGTCATTGAATAACACTGGACCAAATACTGATCCCTGTGGTAGCCCACTGGTTACAGATCTAGGCTTGGACAGTTCACCCCCTGCCGTCACTCTCTGTTTCCTTTCCTGCAGCCAGCTCCTGACCCACAATAGCAGCTTGTCCCCGACTCCCAGGTTACTCAGTTTGTTAAGCAACCTTCCATGTGGCACAGAGTCAAAGGCCTTACTGAAGATCAGGTGTAGTGTATCCACTTTCTGGCCTTTATCTAGACAAACCCATGCTACCTATCATTCTGGAGACTGTTAACATCCAGATAGTTTACCAGCCTTTCTTTTAGGATGGTCTCCATTAATTTGCCAATAACTGATGATAGACTGACTGGTCTGTAGTTGCCAAGTTCATCTCTCGGACCATTTTTGTGGAGTGGCACCACATGAGCCATTCTCCAGTCTTGAGGCACACACCCTGTCACTAGTTAGGTGTTATACAGATCCGCCGGGGGTATGTGTGTGCACCAATACCTCCGCCAGTTCTCTCAGGACCCTTGGGTGTATGCCATCTAGGCCAGGTGCCTTGACCATCAGGAGGACCCTGAGACCTTCTAAGAACCTATCCACATTGATCTCCCCATCTGTTTCATCCCCACCCCCCATTCTTACCTCAATATTCCCCTGTGGCATAGATGCATCCTTTTCCCTAGTGAATACAGAGTTGAAGTACTCATTCAGTGTCATGGCCTGTTCTTCACTGTTTTCTACCCATCCACCCCTTCTTGATCCTAACAATCCCCTCCATACTACTTCTTCTCTCCCTTATTTTTCTGAAGAAGTCCTTTTCCCCCTCCCTGATCCCCTGTGCTGGCCTTAGTTCCTTTGCAGCTTTAACTGCCTGGACCACTCTCACTGCCTTTCATGATTTCCCTGAGTAAACCTCCTTGTCCTTCTCACTCATAGAATGTCAGTACTTCTGAAAAGCTGCCCTCTTCTCCCTCGCCTTCTCAGCCACATCCTTGTTGAACCAGCTTGGTCTCTATGTCCTGGACTTTTTACTCTGGTACTTCATGCAGTTTTTTGTGGCCTCCTTCAGACACAGCATAATGATGGACCATTTCTGCTCTGCATCCATCCCCAGTCTGATTTTTGCAAAGATGCCCTACAAGTATATCCTACATTCTTCTAAGGTCTGCTCTCTTGAAGTCCACCATCCTTATCTTGGTCTCAGGTGTTTCTTTACCAATATTGAGGTAAAACCACACCTTACGGTGGTCGCTACTCACAAGGGGTTCCTCCAGGGCTATATCTTGGACATGCTGTCTGACAGCATCAGGTCTAGTATTGCAGCATCCTTGGTCGGTTGTGTGACCCTCTGTACCAGGAAACAGTCCTGGAAAACTTCCAGGGGGACATTTCCTCTGGCACAGGAGGTAGCCGAAGTACTCCAGTCTATCCCAGGCAGGTTGAAATCACCTGTTATGACAAGGTTTCCTCTACCCCCTAACTTCCTGATCTGATTCCCCATCTCCTTGTCTATCTCCACATTCTGTGAGGGTGGCCTGTACACCACCTCCAATCGAAGTCTTTTTCCTTTATTTTTCTGGATTGTTACACATAAGTTTTCTATTCCACCTTCCTCTTCCTCCTTCCTGGTGCATATTATTTCTTCCCTTATGAATAAGGCTACACCACCACCTCTCCTCCTCTGCCTTTCCTTCTGGTAGAGTCTGTACCCAGGGATCACAAGGTCCCAGTCATGGTAATGGGATGTCCATGTCACTGTGATGGCAGTTATTTTAATTATTATGGAATTATTTTCATCAGTTCTGTTTTTCAGTTTTGTTTTACTTGACTCTCCATTTATTGAGCCAGGATAGCCTAATGAAGCTGCAACATCTCATTTTCATTGAGGTCCCATCTGCTGTACAATTTCACAGCCTGGTGGACTAAAGAACCAGAGTGGAATGGTGACTTGCTCAAGGTCATGCAGTAAACATGTGGATGCAGTGGGATTTGAACCCATTTTATACAGTAGTTCAGTGTTCAAGCCACTAGACCACACTGCTTCCAGAACATTACTACTAAATAGGGCATTGGAACACACCTGCTGTATGACACTCTTTTCTTTTCAAAATGTTTATTTTTTAGAGAGGTTAGAGTAATGAGCTATAAACAAGCATAGTACATCAAGCAGACCAGACCTGGGTTTGATTCTCACAACCTCCACTTGCATACTGTGTGACTCTGAGCAAGTCTCTTAACTGCCCAGTGCTCCCAGGTTGCCCCTGAACACAGGCACTTGTGCCTAGTGGGCCTTGCCTGGTTACCAAAGACTAACATAAATAAATAAATAAAAAATAAAAGTTGATAACCAGAAAAGGCACACTGGGCCAGGGCACATTTCCAGGTGTGACCCGGGGAAGTGGGCTACAGGAGGATACATACTGGAAGAATAATCAACATGACAAAGGTGCAACACTATTTACAATACAAGAACATAAATGCAGGAAGAATAATCAATATTCCTCATCCTTGCTCTTCCCTTAACCCTGGCTTCTTACCTTGCCCTATGTGCCTTACCTTTAAATATAACTGCTATTGGTTAGCCCTCTTGTATCTGATATCATTAGCTAACAATTATATATTATAGTGCACTCTCTTGAATGCATAATGTATTTGTCTCACTACTGTGTAACCTACCTGCTTGTTATTTCATAAACCTGTGGTTGTATCTGTCTGTATCATAATCCTGTGGACCATTGTTAATGCTGTATATCAATTTTTCCATTATAATTGTCATTGCAATGATAAAGCACTGTACAGCATACATACTGCACTTCTGGGTCACCCCTGAAAAAGGGACTGCAATTGTCTCAGTGGACTTACCGGCTTACCAAAACTCAAATTAATAAATAAATATAATATTTACAATACAAGATCAAGACAGTACAATGGCAACTCAAGGATTCATCATGTGTACAATGAAAGGATAAAGCTTGGATTAAAGGAAATTCAACGTGAGTTACCCTTGCACCCCACCCCACCTGCCCCCATCAACAGGCATTGGGGTGTGCATTGGGGTCATCAGTCCTAACTCTCACCCCAGCCCATGTGTAAACAAGCTGAGTCAGTGCAGTGTAGGAAAATGGGGTGAGAGTTAGGACTGATAACCCCAAAGCACACCCCGATGCCTGTTGGTGGGGGCAGGGTGGGGGTTGGGTGCAAGGGGTGGGAACCCTAATGTCAAATTTCCTCACTTTTGTCACTGTAGAAGAACCCTAACTGATGCATTAAAGACATTTTTTGCATAGAATTTCCATACTTTTTAATAAAGAATAGAAAAGTAGAAAGTTGCACAAGTTGGTGGGAGTGGGGGACCCTTGATTTGTGTGACTATAATAACAGTAAGTGCAACAGAAATACATGCACAAAGGCTTACGCACATGGTGATGCAAATGTAAATGGTAACACAAATGGTAATAGACATGCAAGCACAAAGTGATGCCAAATCGAACAGTTACATAAACGGAGACATCAAACACAAGTGTGTACAGAACACAACCGGTACCATACACATTCACGGTACCGCAATTGTAAATGAAAATGGTAATAGTAACAGCAACAATAATGCCAAAGTAAACAGAAATGCAAGCGTGTACAAAAATGCAAACCATAACGTGCATGGGCATGGTACCGCAATTGCAAATGCAAATGGTAATAGTAACAGCAACAATAATGCCAAACAAAATGGAAAGGCAAGTGCAAATGAAAAAGCAAACCGTTACGCACACGGTGGCGTAGACGGGAAAGGTGATGCGAACGGTAACAGAAGCACAACTGGAAACTGTAACTGGCACAGTAATGAAAGTGCACACCCTTCTTTTCCCCCAGAACTGCATTGAAAAAACACATTGAAAGCAAAGAATGTATGCATTATAATTGACTTTGGAGCAGAAAATAACGACTTGGAATACTAAATTGCTTATATCTCAGGAACTGTATGACAAAGAAAAAAAAAGTTACAATTTCGTATGAATTATGACTTTCCTGGCTAGTTTCATGCTTAGCCCCCACTTGGGGGGGCTAAACAATTTTGTGATGAAAAGTCAGTATCTTTCACCGTTTCCGAGATGCGGGCCCTAAAAGATGCAACGGACGCCATAATGTTATCCTAAGACAAAAAGTGTCAAATTTGGAGTGCCATCACTTTGCCGTCCTTCAATATTATTTCACCAAACCACCAAAAGGCACATCTGTGGGATGTTGGCTTTCTTCCCTTCAAATTTCAGCCCAAAATGACCAAACCATTATTTTGCAGCAGGGCAGCAAAGAATTCTTGTAATGCCGCAAATGCTGTAATGTTATCCTATGGGAAAAGCATCAACTTCGTAGTGCCCTGACTTTGCTGCCCTGTACTAGTTTTTGACAAAAGCACAAAAAGCCACATCTGTGGGATATTACCTTTCTTCCCTTCAAATTTCAAGTCAAAAGACCAGACCGTTTCCAAGATATTCAATATCAAAGATTACTCACATTTCCTTATCTATTCCATTATAAAAAAATCTGGGCATCTTGTCCCTTCCTCGCTATCAAAGATGGCGATCAAAGAATCTCACAATTAAAGAATTTGCAGGCTCACGACCAAAGAATTTGCAGGCTCATGAACAAAGACTTAAAAACCTTATAAATCAAAAAATTGATGGAATTGTGGTGAACCACACCATGGTTCAACAGAACGAAGACCCCTGAATAAAACCCACCCTCATTTGACTTCCTAGAACACCCCTGGGCTGAGAAAATTGATTTTTTAATTGGCCTTCTCCTCCCTCATTCACGATGCATGAACGCGATCAAAGAATCTCGAGATCAAAGATTTTTCAGGCTTGCGATCAAAGAATTGTCAGGGTCACAATCAAAGAATTGAAAGTGTTCAAATTCTAAAAAAATTACAGAATTGCAGTAAATCACCACCACGGTTCATCAGAACGAAGCCCCCCTGAGTAAAACCCACCTTCATTTCTCTTCGTAGCACACCTCTACACTGAGTAAATTGATTTTTTCATCTGGCCATCTCATCCTTCGCTTGCGATGCACGATTGCGATCAAAGAATCTTGCGGTCAAAGTATTTGCATGCTCGGGATCAAGGAGATTGCTTGATCGTGAATAAAGAGTGAGGGATGAGATGGCCAGATTTCTAAATAAATTTCTGTAGCCCAGGGGTGCCCTAGACTGTTAAATTAAGGTGGGTTTTGCTCAGGAGGCTTCGTTGAGCCCCATCTGTATACCAAAAATAATGTACTAACTATCCCTGGTAGTCTAGTGGCCCCCCCATCAAAATCATATCTACTACCCTGGTAGTCTAGTGCCCCCCACTCCCTGTATTTTTTAACATCCCTGGTAGTCTAGGTGCCCCCCAGGCTGTATAGTATAATATTATTATTAATGTTTTATCCCTGGTAGTCTAGTGTCCCCCGCTCTGTATGAAGTTATATTCATAATAGATATCCCTGGTAGTCTCAGCGCTCCCCAGCATAATGAAATCAATCATTATTTCTATTACCTGCTAGTCTAGTGGCCCCACCCCACCCATCCATGCCAGACCACCCAGCACCTCCCACCTTCCCCAGTCAGCAGACTGCACAGCCCTCCTCACCTCCACGACCAGCTGCCGACTGTCGCATTATGAGTGGTAATGCAAAGGCACTCTGAAAATATTTCTGGTGCCTCTTTGCATTACTACATAATGCAGACAGTCAGCAGCTGCCGTCAAGGTGAGAGGTGGTCTGTGCCAGTGGTCAGCTGGGGAAGGGTGGGGGTGCTGGTGATGGTCATGGATGGGTGGGGAGGGGGCCACTACACTACCAGGTAATACAAATAATTATTTATTTCACTATACTGCGGGGGCCGCTATACTACCAAGGATATCAATTATGAACATAACTTTAATACAGAGCGGGCGGGGCACTACACTACCAGGGATATAAATATTAATAATAATATTATACAGCTCAGAGGTCCACTAGACTACCAGGGATGTTAAAAAATACAGGGGGTTGAGGGCACTAGACTACCAGGGCAGTAGATATGATTATATATCTTATTATAATGGGGGGGCCACTAGACTACCCGGGATAGTTAATACATTATTTTTGGTATACAGATGGGGCACAACAAAGCCCACTGAGCAAAATGCACCCTCATTTCACTTCGTAGGGCACCCCTGGGCTGAGAAAACTCACTTTAAAATCTGGTCATCTCGTCCCTTCCTCAAGATGCTCGATCACAATCAAGGAATCTCGCGATCAAAGAATTTGCAGGCTTACAATAAAAGATCGTTAACGAGCCACGAACAAAGATTTTAAAAGGTAATAACCCTGTTTTTTTGACCGATTTCGATGGAACCAAAGGCATGGCTCAATAGATTGGGATCCCCTGAGTAAAAACTATCGAAGTTTTACTTCAAACGTGACCCCTGAGCCGAGATACTGTATTTGTGTTTGTGCAATCAGAAAACTGAAAACAAGATGGTGGACCTTGTGATCATAGAATTTGAAAAAATCCTCAGGGACAAAGATTCTTGAACCGTGAGGCTGCAAATTCTTTGATCGCCAGGTGGGACGAGATGGCCAGAACCCCATTCTTTGTTCGCAAAATGTACTTATAAATTTTCCCATTGACTTATAATGGGAACTTAAAATGACATAACTTTTGAATGCCTTAATATTTTTTCACCAAACAAAAAGCAGCACGTTCAGCCACCAAGGCTCTTTCAAACGGGTCATCTCACAGAGCAGCATGCCACATGACGGCCGTGCAGGACCACATTCAGAATGCCAAAAGGTGCCTCCAAAAATGGATAATTTTGCATTTTGCAGCACTTTCATACGCAAAGACTGCTACTCCAACCAAAATGCAATTTGGCACATCAAGAGATCTACCATGCCCCAACGTGTGTACCAAATTTCAAGAAAATCCATTGAATGGGGCCAAAGTTATTAATACCCAAACTTTTGACTTTAGTATGTAAGTGACCACTGAACCCTAACTATAGTGGCGCGACCGCGCCACTATAATATATATATAAATAGATACACACACACACACACAACAGGAACAGAGGGTTTGAGGAAGAGGGTTGTCTTGAAGTGGGGAGGAGGGGAAAGGAGGAGGGGTTAAGGAGAGGGAGAGGTGGTTGGGGCAAGGGGGAGAAGGGAGGCATGTGCAGGGTGTCCTTATGTCAGCATGCAGGAAACATGTCAGAGAGACAATAGCAACCTAAAATCACAGGTGATTTCTTCTAGCATTCAAATATTTAATAATTAAGTGTTGTGACTTCATTTTGAGCTTAGTGATGTTATTGGTGTTATACAAATGCATCAGTTGCAATACTTACTGTTCCATCACAGTTGGCACCTTCCATCTTCAAAAACATTTTTGGGTACTGCAGACTCTCAAACATGCAGATTGCTGAGTTGACTTTGTGTACTCTCAGATAGGAGTCTTCAGACTGCCTTCCTGTCCCAAGGAGCCGTCCACTGGGGGTGATGATCAGTGCCTGATAGAGACTTGAACAGAGCAAAACAACTGCTCTGTCATGGAACACACCCTTTATAGAAGAAAAAAAAACATACAACTATTCATCATGTTGCAGTACCCTTTTTAATGTTAATGCCCCAGTGTAAATACAAGCAAAAGACAGTAATCATTCAAATATAGACGATAATAGTAACAAAGTCTAGACTCCAGACACAGAGAAGGCAACTTTAGCCTAAGAAAATTAAGTAACAATTCAAAAAATAGGTAATCAGGTACAAAAATCAGCAAACATAAGATCAAGTTATAATGTCAGGAAAATTCAATTACAGTATGCACAGCATTGGCACTGTAACAAAATTTACCAGATTAAATCATAGGGAGAAGGGAGAAGGCAAAGAATGACCAGTGGAGGGACAGAAGTTGGAGCAAGAGTGGGAGAAAAAAGGATGTGAAGAGCACAGGAGAAGTGAAGGGAGCAGAAAGCAACAAGGAAAAGTGGGTCAGGAGACAGGAAACAGGAGCAGCATACTGTACATTGAGGTGCTCAGGTTCTCTGTAGTATTTTACTCTCATTTTATTCCAAGCTCCAAAGCAAAAACAATCCACTATCTTGGGATGAGGTGAAGTACTGTATATGGGGACATATGTTTTTGAAAGTGTCTGTTTCATGACATCACTAGCTTAAGAATCTCTTCCCTCTTTATGGTAGAACCCCCTGTTTATCTTGACCTACCCTCTCTACTGCAGTATGCACACCCGCTTTTTTTGCAGCAGATGTTTAGTGAGATTGCAACTTGGGGCAGGGGGTGGTATGGATTAGGACAGCTTTTCAACCCAGTTCATAAATGTTCTTGTAAACAATTGGTATAGTGGACCTGTCAAGAGTCTCTGCAGTGCCCAGCAGAATGAATAAGTTGGCCAAGTAAAAGCAAAGTGGAACTTACAGCATAAAGGAATGTGCAGTGCATAGCCTCTCACACTCTACATATTGAACATCTTTTTAATTAGCAGATACACCCCCCCAGCATACTGTAAGTCTTTTAACAGTAAATATGGGATCTGTCATTTCTATTAAGGCTCCATCGAAGATCAACACCCAAAACCCAGTCCTTCACTTCTCAATACAGCCCACAGAGAAAGATACTGAAAATAAACAAATAAGCCATCCTCTCTGACTTTATAATATGCGTTCAAGTTCCAAGTTCAAGTTTATTTTACCAGGAAATCTCCACTGAGCAAGCTCATTTCAAGTTTCAAGTTTATTGCAGGAAAACTCCGTTGAGCAAGCTCATTCACAAGGAGGTCCTGAGGCATACGTACATTCACAAGGAGGTCCTGAGACAGACATACAATCAAATAAGTTAAGAGATTACATAATAATACACAATATACATAAAGAGTTCCTCAGGTACAGAAAGTTCATAATGGGAGGTAATACTGTTTATAAGACAATACATTACATACATTAGGATTTCCTCAAAGAAATTAAAGTTCCTGGAGAAAGTAACAGCAATTACATAACAATAACTAGTATGTTAATAGGGATTTCACCTGAGACACTGCCATTTACAAGGAGGTCCTGCCACAGACAATACAATACAGCAGATACAATACACAGAATTGGTGTACAACATAAAGTTCAAGGAAAATGCTAGTATACAATACACAATAATACAAATATGGAACAGCGTGATAGCAGCATTCTCATATAAATAAATAAAGGAAAGCGTAATATTCAAAATAAAAAAAAACAATAATACAAATATGGAACAGTTATCTACAGTAAGCATTACAGCGACGAAGACAGGTGCAATACTGACAAGGGTAATAGGGAGGAATAACTTTGAATAGAGGATAAAGTGGTGACTGTTCAGTGGTGTTAACTTAGCATAGAAGGACATGCTAATTAGTATGACAGTGGCAGTCTTCCTTAAGGGAACTTCTAATTAGGGGTTTGGTGACATTGAGGGTGACAAATTTGGAAAGCCTGAGGGAGGACTGCAGTTTGTTCTAAGTGGAGGGAATAGCATAGCTGATTGCAGCTTTACTGAAGCAGGTGTGGAACTTAGGTGAACCTAACAAAATAATGGAGTTTTTCCTGAGAGAGTAGCAGCTGTGAGAACAGTGGAATAGGGATGAGATATATAGGGAGAGTGTGTCCAGTAGTGTTTTATATGCCTAGGTACAATTGTGGAACAGCCTTCTGGTGGTGAGGGATGTCCAACCCACTACCAAATAGACGGCACAGTGGTGGGTCCTAGATGGGGTGTTTGTTTAAGCAATAAGGCATGACAGGGTTTGTGTTAGTGTGTAATAACGTCACTCCTGGAGTGGGTTGAAGCACGAGGTGAAGCCGAGTGCTTCCACCACCCCAGTAGTGAAGTTATTACACAATATCACACATCCCTGGAGTGCCTTATTGCTATTATACAATGGCTCATTTTTTTATGATAGAAGAAAAGAAAAATATATATTTGTGGGGGCTTTTTTGATCATTTTTCATGTTTTTTGTTGAGTAGAAAGCCTGGACGCCGAGCTGATCGGCGAATGCAATGGACCTCCAGCACATTCGGGAATGCAGCTACTCGGGGCTCTGTTGTGTGTGGAAAAAGCCGATTGCAGGTACGGCTTTGTATTTGTTTTATTTTAGGTTTTGTTTTTTTATTTCTAATGCTGTGTAAAACACAGATGTGCACCATCACAGTCAAGGAACGAGTGTTGGCTGTAGTGTGCACGCGCTACAATGGCCACAATTATGAGTGAGTTGTGATGCTTCAAGGTACTGTCGCTTTCCCGGTGGCTTGCGTGGGAAGGGAGGGGGGATTTCTGTCACTGTTCTATGGTCACTTGTGTGCCTGGACTTCATACAGTGATTTTATTGTTCAATAGCATCACTGTCCAAGGCACACACTGACCAATCAGGGAACAAGAAATTTTAATGCCATTGTATAATTTAAAATGAATGGCATCATGGAAGAGGACATCCAGGTAGACTGCAGACCTAGCCCAGAACCTGTGAGTCAGCCAAAAGCTGCTGGACAGGAGGACTGAGTGCTGAGCTTGCACTTGCACTTATACTGCACTGTAATGTTACTTTAGTTGTCTCTGTCTTGAGGTAAATGCTGAGGTAGTACAGACAGAGACAAGGTAAAACAGGAAGTAGTCTGGGTTGCATAGTTCCCTAAGAACAGCTGGGGAACTACACAGGAGTGGGGATGGCTTGATTTTTCATTTTAAACAATTGTGGACTGTTTTAGGGGCAGAGTAGCACTCTGTCAGATTAATAGCTGCATTGTTAGGCTATTTTAAGTATTTGGGAGGCAAATGTCCTTGGCTGTTGCCCACAACCCATATTTGCACTTCCAGGTTGCGGCACACAAATAGACGGGCAGGAGTGAGCACCACGAGCGCATGGAGACACATGCAGAGACTTGTGTGTTGGTGCGTGTCTTGCATGTCCAGTGAGGATGGCAGGACAAAGGCAAGGTACTATTTGTAGGAGTTGGCTGGTATATCCCCAGTAACAGCACCTAGCAAGAGTGTAGATAGTCAATGATGGATGCCATTACTATCAACTTGGTGTCAGGGAAGATAGGTATCAAATGTTCCCTATGTGATATGTTTAGTACGACACCTGATTCTAGCTTTGAAATGTACACCTGTGAGGGTTGTACTGAGAATGGAAAATTGAAAGATCAGCTAATAGCAAAAGACAGGGAAATTGAGGAACTGAAAGTAAGGCTCATGACATATAGAGACTTAATCAATAAAAGTAGTGCTAATGAGAAAAGTGGTACAAAGAGAATTAGGACATTGAGTGAGGGAGATAACAATTCAGTGGAGGAATGGACAGTTGTTGAAGGGAATTCAAGAACTAAAAAACAGAGATGAAGAGCCTTAGGGACAGTAACTGAAGCAACCAACAGGTATACACCATTGATTACCTTGATGGATACTCTTGAATCACACACTGATGACCTGTTAGAAATGGTAAATACTGTATAAATATAGAGGATAGTGTGCAGGGTACCAGCACAAATATTGAGGTGCAACAGGCAAATGAAAATTGTTCTGATTCAGATAATAGGACTCAGAATCGTGACACATCAGATGAGCAATTTTACATGTTGGGGGATTAAATGATCAAGTACACTGATCGCTACTCAACTAGAAGTAATAAACAGAATATCACAAGCTGTTGTTATAGAGGTGCCAGAATTCAGGATGTTACACATATGTTGCCTACTATTCATAATCATAACTCTAAAACTGTCTTACACATGTAAGAACAAACAACTTAGGACAAGGGTCAGTAAAGGATGTCATGTCTGATACTAAAAAGATTTGTGATACTATTACAGAACACAATTCTAAAATCATCTTCTCTGAGATTCTGCCTGTTCCTGGGACAGGATTTGCTAGAACAAACCACATTAAGGCTTATAATAATTGGTTGAGAAGATGGTCTTTGGAAAATGGGGTGAAATGTATAACTACCTATGAAGAATTTAATAATAGCTAGAATCTAGTTAGTTATGATGGACTTCACTTGAATAAACTAGGAACTAGGAAACTGGGACTTCAATTCTATGATGCTATTAATCTGACTAACAGTGCAAAAAAAAAACTGAACATTAGGGGGTGTGGGGACTGGGTTAATATGATACCTCCTAAACCACCGCTGAGATGCATGAATAGATCTAGACTATGTAAGAAATTAAATATTTTCCTGGTAAATGCTAGAAGTCAATACAACCAAAAGGGCTGAACTGGAAATCCTTATTATAGAAAAAGATGTAGATCTAGCTGCAGTAACAGAAACGTGGTGGTCTGATAACAACTCTGAATGGAATAATATCAATGGATATACACTATATTTCCAGAATAGGGAGGGAAGAACCTGTGGAGGGGTTGCTCTATACATTAGAGACAGTATTAATTGTAGCATGATGACATTTCCAAATAATAAGGCAAGTAGTATAGACAGCCTTTGGGTTGAAGTAAGTATAGTTAGAAGTAGAAAATTGAGGGTGGGAGAGGTTTACAGACCACCATTCACAAATATGAACGATCATATACAGATGGTAGACGATATCTCTAGCACAATCTCTGAAAAGGATGTTCTACTTCTAGGAGATTTTCATCTCCCAGAAATCTGTTGGAATACCTGTATGGCAACAAATGGTCAGGAGCAATACTTGCTGGATATGTGCCTGAGCAATGGCTTAAATGAAACTGTTAATAAACCATCAAGGATCAGTAATATATTAGATTTAGTACTAACAAATAGAGGGGGAACGGTAGGCGGGGTTCACATTCTGGAACCCCTCCTGAATTGTGACCATATTGTGGTAATGTTTTTGACGATAAACCAGAAATATTGTTGTGAAATATACTACTTAAAAACTACCATAAGGCCGATTTTGAATTGATACAATCTGTACTACAGGAGCGTGGACTGCCAAGTGGTGAATATGCTACTGATGAATTATGGGTACAAATCAAAAACATAATACTAGAAGTAGAAAGCAGATTTGTTCCAGATAAAATTAGATACAATGATAAAAGAAATTTGCCACCGTGTTATACTAATACAGTCAAGCATCATATAGCTCTTAAAAGGAAACTTTATAGAACTATGAAGAGGGATGGCTATCAATATAATGTCCAGAAGTATAAATGTCACATGAACAAAACCAAGGCACTAATAAGATGTGAAAAAAAGAAATTTAGAATTTAGGATGGCACATGTTAATGATGGAGGAAATATGTTTTTTGCATATATAAATAACAAGTCTAATGATAGAATAGTGGGTCCCATCAGAACTAATGACACTGTCATATCATCCCCTGGTGAGATGGTAGATATTTTTAGTGATTATTTCTTCTCAGTGTTTAACAAACAATCTAATGCGATGATAGTAATCCCAACAGCACATCCTACACATGACAAAGAGATTTTCACTAGAGCGATGATTAAGGAAAAATTAGACAAGGTGAAGGTTTCAAAATCTGCAGGCCCAGATGGGCTGCATCCCAGGTTATTATATGAGATCAGGGAATGGTTGTTGATACCTCTACGTAGGTTATATAATCAGTCATTTAACACTGGTGAAGTTCTCCAGGATTGGAGGTCAGCTGTCGTGGTCTCCATCTACAAAAAGGGACATAAATCTGATTTGGGGAACTATAGACCAATCAGTTTGACCTCGATCCTGGGGAAAATACTGGAATCACTTCTCAGAGATATATTAGAGGATGATTTGACACCTATGGACAAAATTGATAGAAAACAACATGGGTTTAGGAAACAATGATGATGCTTAACAAACATGATGACCTTCTATGGCAATATTAGTGCTCTTTTGGATAATAACGAACCTGTGGATGTGGTCTTCCTGGATTAGAAGAAGGCTTTTGATAAAATACCACATGATACACTGATCCTTAAAATGTTGCAACTTGATATTAGCATGAATGTGATAGAAGTAAATCAGTCAGAATAAGGGTCTATTTGTCTAGAAGGGGTGTGGTATCCAGTGGGGTCCCTCAGGGCTCATTACTGGGACCTGCTCTCTTTTCCCTCTTTATTTCTGACATGGGTATGAATATATCTGGTAAATGTATTCAATTTGCTGATGATTCAAAAATATGTGCAGAACTAAACAATAGCCGGCAAGGAACAACACTTCAACAGGATTTATTAAGAATTCAAGACTGGGTCATTAAGAATAGTATAGAGTTTAATATGGACAAATGTGCAGTTATACACTTTGGAAAGGACAACTTATGTAGGCAATATAAGTTGAATAATATTAAACTATATACAGTTACCAATTAGAAGGATTTAGGTGTATATATTACAAATGATTTATCCTTTTCTGGTCACTGCAATGTAGTGGTGGGCAGGGCAAATAGGATCATAAGTGGGATCAGAAGATCCTTTGTCACAAGACAAAGGGCATGTTTAATTCCCCTCTATAAAACCTTGGTAACACCCATAGTGGACTATTGTAGTCCCTTCTGGAGTCCGCACTATCAAAGGGATGTTAACCTATTGGAGGGGGTTCGGAGGAGATTAACAAAAATGGTTGATGGTACTTTACCCTTTGGAACTAAGGAGAATAAGGGATGACATATTATTCATGTATAAAATCAGCAAAGATAAAGATCTAATGAGGGACCTTGATTTACACCCCGTGAATAGAGAAATTCAGCTCAAGAGCCATAATCAACAACTTGCATTAACATATCCTAAGAGAAACAGCTGAAGAAAATGTTTTATGCAAAGAATAATTCCATTATGGAATCAAATTCCTATAGAAATCATAGAATCAGGCTCTGTAGAAGTGTTTAAAAGAAGACTGGATGATTGTTTGCTGTTTGCAAGGAAGGGTAGTTAAGCCCTATAAAGGAAGACAGGTCCTGTGGGCAAATGCCTTCCTGCAATTGTTGTATATAATGTCAGCATACTTGAGAAGGGGGAGGAAAGTGACTTGGACTAACCTTTTTATCACGTCAATAGGGAATAGGGATTTGTTCCTATAAAAGAAACTCAATCTAGTTTTTAGTTTTTAGTAAGAGTTTCGATATGAACGTCAAAGGATAGGTTGTTATCTAACCAAAAACCTAGATACTTGAATTTATCATTGACCTCAAGTGAATCCCCTAGTAGGGTTGTAATGGGTACCAGAGTGCTATTCCTAAGTAGCGAGGTTGGAGAGAATGTGGGTGAGAAATACATTGTCTTTGTTTTATTTGCGTTTAACCATAACTTTGATCTTGATAGTCTGAGTTGTAGCTGGTTAAAATCAGATTGTAGTTCGGTGCCAACATCTGTTAGGGAAGGTTTTGATAAGTAAAGGATGGTGTTGTCTGCAAAGAAATGCAGTTTGGCTTTGTGAATGTTGTAGCTTAGGGAGTTAATATAGATTGAAAAAAGATAAGTCCTAGGATAGAATCTTGAGGTACACCTCTGAAGAGCAGTAAAGGGGAAGATAGAAGCCCAATTGCTTTAATGCATGGGACTCTTCCTGAGAGATAGCTAGAGAACCAGTTTATAGTGGAATTGTTTAGGCCATGTGTTTTGAGTTTCAGTAATAGAACGTTATGATCTACCATGCTGAATGCTTTGCTTAGGTCCAGAAAGATGGCTCTGGTAAAGTATTTGTGATCTAAGGTGGTGAAGCCAATCGTTTGTTACTTTAGCCAAGGTGGATACCATACTGTGATTTTGCCTGAAGCCAGATTGCAATGGGTTAAATAGATTCATGTTTTCAACGTAGTCCCTTAGTTGTGTATTGATTAATTTCTCCAGTAGTTTGGATAAGACAGGTAATATGGAGATAGTCCTAGTTGTTTAGACTGTATGGGTCATCTGACTTAAACAGAAGCAGTATGTGAGCTGTTTCTCGTTGGGAGGAGACAGTACCAGTAGCAACTGACATATTGAAAAGGTGGCTTATTGGGGCAGTTAAGAAGTAATGGCCTAAATTTAGGAATGAAGGAGCTATTCCATTAGCACCTGCACTCTTTCTAGTTTCTTAAACATGTCCTTTACCTGTTTATAGGTTATGAGGGAGAGTCAAAAGGAGCCTGGTTTTGCAGGCCAGTAGGAGTGTCCTCTGGTGGGGAGTAACCCAAAAGCTTTGTGGTCTGGGTGGAGTCAAATGCTAACCCAGCTGTTGTGAAGTGTGAATTTAATTTTTCAAGGATTGTGCCTTGGTCATAGGTTATGGAGCCATGGGAATTTATTTTGATTGGAATTGATGGAGGGGCTCTGTGGCATTTAATGGATTTAATAGTTTGTCAGATTTTTGCTGGATTACCCTTTGCACCTTCTAGTGCCATCACATAATAATTAACTTTAGTGGCTCTGATGAGTTTTATGCAGGCATTTTGGGATATTTTAAATGCTGTCCATTCCAAAGGGGCTTTAGTGCATCTAGCTGTGGCCCAAAGTTTATCCTGTAATGGTAGGGCTTTTTTCAGTTCACCAGTGAACCAGAGATAGGAGGCATGGCTGACTCTGCATTTCATGAAAGGGGTGTGTTTGTTTATTAGGTCTGTAAGCATTTTGCTAAAAATGTCGACAGCCTCATCAACTGAAGTAACTAGATGTGTACTTGAAATGGCAATGGAAATTAAAACTGAACTCTACCCAAGTCTGGCCAGCTACGGGAAGTGTCTACTCACTTCTTTAGCAATGCAAAGTCACCTTGACCTGAAGCTCCCGCCCCTTAGATCTGCTTACAATATAGTCTCCATGCTTACTTAACCAAGTGCTGCTCTGAAGCAAAAATAACTATTGGAAAATGGCAAGAAGAATCTCTAGTCTCTGACTGGTCAGTTTGGGGCTATACCAGTGATGTTATCTCAGCAAAACATCATGAATCTAGTCTCAGCATACACGACTGCATTAAATGTTAATTAGAAAATGAGTAATGAGAATCCTAAATTCTGACTAACTAACTTCCCAAGGTAGCTGGTCCGGTATCAGGCAACAGAGACAGGGAAATAATGAGTCCCAGTTTCTGACTGCCTGATTGCCCTTGTAATATCACTAAGCCCATAGAATGTTCATTTTCAACAAGCCGCCATTTTTTTCACTTGCTCAGTGAGAGATACAGACCCCAGCACAACGGTCATTTTTGAATTCCATGCCAGTGAATGTAAAACAGAATATTTTGTGAGAGGCAGTTTTAGTACAGTACCTGAAATAAGGTACAATAGCACTGAATTTAAAACCTACCATTGTGCCAGGGCAGACACTAGGATTCTCACCATCCATTTTTTAATACATCTTATTTTAGGTACCGTACTAGAACTGTCTCTCACAAAATACCTTCACTGTTACCGCAGTCTCCAGCTTTACACAATGCCCCTGACTTCTCATTCTTAAGCTCCTGACTTCTCATTCCTCCCAAAAGCCACCTGCTTCACTGTAGTTGTCCCACAGTTGTTTTCCTAACAGCGCTATCTCACTGCTACAGAAACTAGCTTTTCCAGTTCACCAGGCTACACTCCCACTCCGCTCCCCCCATTGGTGTCCACTGGTCCACAAACTCTGCATTTAAACAGTTGTTAAAAATAAAAGTACAAGTACTGTCAGCACATCACTTCAACCTCTCTTGCTGCATTCTGAGGATACTAGTACAGCTGCACTGATTGCTGTCATACTCCTGTTTGATTTTGTTTTTGGTCCCATCAGTTATTCACCTAGTTAACCTGCTATACACTCAGTCGACCTCAAGCACCAGTGCTAAAAAATGTTCCATCCCTTCTAGGGTGCTCTGACCGCCACCACCCCTCCTCTGAGCGACTGTACTGATACCTTCAGTTTTTAAATTATAGGCATACTCAGTACCCTAAGCTCAAAGACAAACAGTAAATCCAGCTGTAAACACATAACTCTATCTGCTTTCTGCAGGCTTAGACTGTTTGTTTTTCCTCCCAGCTTGATCCATGTCCCTCAATATACAATAAATCTAGGGAGATCCCGACTGCTCCTCTGCCCTGATCATCCAGATGCATTGAGAATAAATATATCTGTGTTCCCCCCCAACTCTTTTCTTTTTCTTCCCAGCTCAGTCGACTTTCATCCACCACATTAACACTTGCTGATCACCATGACTGATCCCAGTTCCATTCTCCTTACTGTCCCTGTCCCCTACTGCTGAAAATAAAAGACATTTCCTGCCATGCTGTTAAAAAGGCAAGTGTGTGTGTGTGGGGGGGTTGGGTAACCATGACAGCCACCCAGGTCCACAGGCACAACTAGAAAGGCTTCAAAAGGACAGAAGTCCATAGCTTGAAAAAGGCAAGTGTGTGCGTGAGCGTGTGCGTGGGGTGGGGGGTAGCCACAACAACCAACCAGGTCCACAGGCACAACTAGAAAGGTTCCAAAAGAACAGAAGTCTGTAGCTTGAAAAAGGCAAGTGTGTGCGTGTGTGTGTGTTGGTGGGGGCGGTTAGCCATGATAAACAACCAGGTCCACAGACACAACTAGACAGGCTCCAAAAGGACAGAAGTCCATAGCTTAAAAAATCAAACACAAACACACATTCTAATGCAAGTGGAGGAACTATTTTGTTACAAAACTTCTTTTACACTAAGTTTTATTAACTTTCTTTTATTAGAATTATTTTCTTTTACAGTGCCCATTTTCTAAGTACAATACCACCCTCCAGGGTGGGTGGTATTGGGCAATACCAGACCTTCCTGGGGCTATAAGGCCCTCCGCTTGTGGTGTCACGCCTCATTACGCCCCTGGGTGGTCTGGTATTTCCCAATACATCCCAACCTAGATGGTATTGTTGCTTACAGAAATCAATCCACTGACCATGTCCACGTTGCCCAGTCTTGGTATGGCTGCTCTGGCTTTTGCCAGTACTTGTTCCATTTTTTTAAAATAAATCCCTCCCTCTCACTACCACAACAAATACCCAAGCCAATCTTAATTAATTAAATGTGTCCACCCCAACATTAACTCACTTAACTTTTTATCTTCAACTTTACATTTTCTGTAGGCTAGGCGCATTTTATTTATATAGCACCCTATCCAGGGTCACAGAGTGCTTAACAAAATGGCAGTAAAATGCAATAATATAACCCCAAAATAAGTTAATTCAAAGGAAATTAAAAGCCTTATCAAATAAATAAGTTCTAAAAGAGGTTTAGAAGGCCTTCACCATGTTATCAGCCTTAATGTGTAGTGGAAGAGAATTCCACAGGAGCGGAGCAGCCACCCCAAATGCCATATTTCCTGATCGTTTCAAACTGGAGGATGGTACAACTAATAAGCTAGCTTCAGTGGAGCATAGGGGGCAGACAGGAGGGTATGGAATCAGTAGCTTTTTCAGGTAGTCAGGTCCTAGACTGTGTAAGGTCTTGTATAGTAACAAGCCTATCTTGAGGGTGATGTGCACACTCACAGGCAGCCAGTGCAGAGAGCGCAGGACAGGAATGACATGGTCCCTCACTGAGGTGCCAGTCAACATCCTGGCCATAGCATTCTGCACTAGCTGCAAGGGATGCATCCACCCTCCATATAGCCCTAGATACAGAGCATTACAGTAATCAAGTTGGCTAGTAACAAAGGCTTGGATAACCATAGCCAGGCCAGTGGGAGTCAGGAATGGATGGATCCTGGCAATATTCTGGAGATTTAAAAAAACAGCCCTAATGACCATCAAGATCTGTTTTTCAAGGTCAAGCAGATCATCAAGAATAATGCCAAGATCCTTGACCACCTTTATCACTGACAGGGGATGACCATCGACCACAAGGGCAGGCTGTCTCTTGTCAGTGAAAATACCCCCATGACCTGGCTCGATCACCATAACCCCTGTCTTGCCAGGGTTGAGATAAGCCAATTAGTGGACATCCAGTTGTTTATCTCAGCTAAACAACAACTCAATGTATGAGCAGAAAGATCACCAGGAGCACAAAACACATACAACTGGGTATCATCTGCATAGCAGTGAAGCCCCAGATTGCGATCTCTCCCAGTGGCAGCATGTACACAGAGAACAACAGGGGAGCCAAGATGGAACCCTGCAGAACACTACAAGGCAGCGCTAAAGAACCTGAGGAAAAATTTCCTAGGGCAATGTGCTGTGATCTTCCAGTTAAATATGAACAAAACCAGCACAAGACTACACCAATAGCGCCCACATAGTTCTACAGATGATCCACCAGCACTCCATAATCAACCATGTCAAATGCTGAAGATAGGTCCAAGACCACCTGAATTTTATAGTGTCCTTGGTACCTCGCCATGAAGAGATCATGTGCCACCCAGACCAGAGCTGTCTCAGTGCTGTGTCGTGGCCAAAAATTCAACTGGAGAGGTTCATAGATGGATAATGTCTCCAGGCACTCAACCAGCTGGTCAACCACCACCTCCTCAATAAGCTTCCCCAAAAAGGGAGGATTAGAGATAGGTCTATAGTTTGCATGAATGTCAGGATCAGTAGATGGCTTTTTAAGGAGGGGTCTCAATGCAGCCTCTTTTAGAGACACAGGAAAAAAAAGAAATTCTATGTTTCTCCCTCACTTAATGACCCAGTGATGATCTCCATAAACACTCGTCCCAGGAAATCCAAGCAGCTGATAACTAGCCACATCAGACCAGGGACCAGGGCATAGGTGGTGGGATGCATGCTGGTGAGTACCCGAAGAACCTCATCCGCTGAAACTGGCTGAAACTCAGTCCAACACAGCAGACAATGTTCACCAGCAGACTGATCA
Source organism: Neoceratodus forsteri (assembly GCA_016271365.2). NCBI lineage: Eukaryota > Metazoa > Chordata > Ceratodontiformes > Ceratodontidae > Neoceratodus > Neoceratodus forsteri. The sequence goes on along the minus strand of CM057455.1, from coordinate 1,428,622,287 downwards.
CTTCCAGTAAAAACTGGACCAGAGGAGGTAATACATGCCCTGATAGAGGCCACTTTGTCAGCAAAAAAACTGCCCAAACTGCTCACATGTTTCTGCAGCAAATGCTGTCCCAGACTGGAGACAGGAGGGATTTAACCAGCTGTCAACTGTGCAGAACTGCACAGCTGGGCAGTTTCTTGCTGCAGCAATTGATCATGACAAAAATGTGGTCTTCATAAGATCAGTTGCCCGCTGATACTCTGAATAATGGAGTCGCAGTGCCGACTTGTCCTCCACAGTGCATGACCACCTCCAGGAATGCTCTAACCTATCTACCTTAGTCTTCTACCAGCCCAGCTCAACATGACACCATGGTGAGTGATGCCAGAATGTCAGTGGGTGAACACAGTAAGGTACAATCCAGTCCAGTGCCTCAGTCAGGGCTGTATAATAAGCCTCGACCCCTGCTTCTGAACCCTGAGCACAGGCCAGCATCAGGCTTGAGATAAGTGACTCCTGGAGTTGGCAAGGTTCCAATTTGTTTTTCAGATGACACTGGATTGACTTCGCTGGGGGTTAGTTTACAGGGGACCCCACACTGGAACTCAACCTCATGATGATCCGACAAAATAGCAGGATCAACTTTGACTGCCATAATGTCAAATTTGAGTGAGAAGACCAGGTCCAGAGTGTGGCCATGTGTATGTGTCCCTAAGGCAACAGCCTGAGACAATCCCAGCTGACATCAGCTGAAGGAGCTCCTGTCCAAAAAGATAGGATTCATCATCTACCCAGGCACGGAAGTCCCTTGGACGAGAATCCTAGGGGACTCCAGCACCTGCTTGGTGATGAAGTCTGCCAGCTCCTGCAGAAATAGACTCCCACCGCCCATTGGTCAGTAGATGAGAACTATTCTGCCACTGACTCCCAATGCACATTGAGCAACCACACACTGGAAGTACACTGGTGTTTGCACTGGGAATGTGGTGAGGCCCAGGGCAGATCTAAAGCAGACAGCCACCACCCTCCTCGAGCAGTGCAAGATCGAATAACCAGGAGGAACAGAAGCCGCCAGGAAAAAGAAGGAAAATAATGAACCATTACCATAATCGGCTTCTGAAGTCCCCACAAAGACATTGAGTGTGTGACACAGCACTTCAGTTGATTCGAAATGCACGTCATTCACAGTCATAGTTTCTTTTTTTTCTCCTGGTAGAACATATGAGTACTGTACAGGGTGTACCAAACAAACCATGGCTAGAGCAGGGCAGGAGCGCAAAGCTGTGATTCTGAAACTGGATGAGAGTACACACCACTGCAATCAGAGCTGAGAGAGGGAGTGCATTGCATGCTGCATTGCTGTCACAGACAGTGTATCCATGATTGGAGCTGGCAGAGGAAATGCATACCTCAGCAGGAACAGGTACTAAACTGTAGTTTGGGGAGTCGACACAGAGCTGATAGGGGACAAAATAATAATTTGTAAGACAAACATTGAGGGAGTTGCAGAGCAGTAATACTAACCCCACTGCAGCTCCACCTACTGGCCCAAATGAGAAATAAGCTCAATTTTTTTAACACATATCTACCCATTAAAATGAACTCTGGCACAAGCCACGAGGGCTGCAGTTGAGTGTGATAGATGACAGCTGTCACATTCATGAGGTGCTGTAAACAAATGGCTGTGTTGAAAACATGGGATAAAAAATTAAAAAAATATCAAAGTTATGAGCCTGTTTTCACAAAATTCAATATAGGCTCATTACTTTGTTGTTTTTTTAACATTTTTATGCCAAATTTTCAACATAGCCGGCTTTTGACCCTGTCTCATAAACAAGGTCACAGAAAATGTTGAACTCCTGGCCAAAAGTTGATTTTGCCACTGACAGTGAAATCACCTTTCGGGATGTAAAACACATTTTGGCCAGGAATTGGAAAATGACAGCTGTCACATTAATGAGGTGCTGTAAGGAAATGGCTATGCTGTACATTTGGGTGTGAAATATTGCGAATTACCAAAGTTCCGAGCCTGTGTTCACAAAATTTAGCATAGGCTCATAACTTTGTTTTGTTTTAATATTTTTACACCAAATGTTCAACATAGCCTTCTTGTGACCCCCCCCCCCATGAACAAGTGCAGAGAAAATGCTCAAATCCAACTTGAAAGGTGATTTCACACAGGGACCATGAAATCACCTTTCAGCACAGATTTGCCTAGTGGCAGTGCAATTGTTCATAAGGTGGGGTCCCAAAGAAGGCATGTTGAAACTTTGGGGCAAAAATATAAAAAAATGGCTAAGTTATGCCACTTAGTTCAAAATCCTATTGAAATACATTAAACTGCATACTTGTTTCCTCAGGTCACGATCTGGCTTTGAATAGTGAAGATGTGTCTGTGGTCCACAGAAGATTAAGGTGCTGGACCCAGGTGGGTAAGTAAGGGATTGGGGGTGAGGTGGAGGGTTGGGTGGGGGGACAGTAATGGCTGCAACAGATATTGATGGACAGTTTTCTTTTTACTGGGTCATGACACTGGGGGATTGGGCACCCCCAGTGTCAGTATTATGTTTTTTGGGGGTGAGGTGGGGTAATGTGTGTGCTGAATGAGGAGGGTCTGGTGGGCAGAACAGTTTCAAGGGCAGAAACAACAGAGAGGGAGAGTGACAATGGGGGTCTGGGCACCCCCAGTGTCAGTGTTGTATGCTTGTGGTGGGGGTTGAGAGGGAGGTCAGCTGCAGGAGTCTGAAGACAAGGGGAGGTGTGGTGGAGAAGCCACAAAAATATGTATTTAAAGAGCACCAATGAATGGTATGAAACTATATTTATACATAATATGACTCATTCATGAACATTATGAACCCTGCCAACGAGCACCAATGAGTAGAAGGCAGGCAAGATTCATTAATATTCATGAATGGGTCATTACTATGTACAAACTCAGTTTCATACCACTCGTTGGTGCTCTCTTGAATACATATTTTCACTATTTCTCCACTGCAGATCTCATGTCTCTGGACCCCAGCTAACTGATCTCAGGGTATAGGTCCACTGGGGGAGCTCCTCATGTGCTTCTATTATGGCGAGAAAATGAACGTGTGCTATTGCTCATGTGCAGACTGCCAGATGACAGAACAAAAATAGCGCTATAGGAAAAGTGCACTGACTATGCGGAGTGCTTGATGGTGATGGAGGTGACTGTGATGAATCTCCTAAATGTTTTTCAGCAGGAAAAATCTCCTTTTGTGTTTGCAGGAGGTCTGCAGGGTTTATTGTTTTAGCAGCATTCCATTATAGCATAAAACAAAATACAAACAATAACGAAACCAAACAGGCATATAAAATGAAAGTAAAAATTCATCACAAAATTAGAGAATCCATATTTCATGAGGCATTAAGTTATAGGCTTTTCCAAAGTGTATCTATTAAAAAAAAGGCAAAGCATGTCAGCTTGGTAAACATAAAGTACAACAGACCATGATAACTGGAAAGAAATTGGAACCACATAGTAAAATATTCCCTGTAGGGGGACAGATGTAGTGGTTAATGGACCTCAAGAGAAACCCAGGGTCAGTACTCTGGACTATTCTGACATGTAATCTAACAGACACTCAGTCTCATGGACAAATAGCCATCTACAGTGGCCACAAGTCTGCAATCCTACAGCAAAGTCAGGATCTGTATTTAACCTAATAAGCCAATAAACATATCCATATGAACCAGAAGACCTATACAGGCAAAGCCCTAGTTTATTCCCAATTAGCATCATTTAGCAGATCCAAAGAAGGTCACATACTGGACTCCACAAAGCCCTGGAGACCAAGCCTTTCCCCTTACTTCTTCTCATTTAGCCCTCTTTCCTTGTCCTATGGTTCCCTGAAGGTCAGTGCCATAACTCTATAATCCTGCCCATTTGTACTGGAAACAGGCCATCTTCACAGGGATGGCATAAGGAAAAGTGCATTGACATGTGGAGTGCTTCACTGATGCTTCAGGGATGGCATAAGTATGGCAATATAGTAGCTTCTATAAGGACTCAAGATTGCCATAGCTACTGTATGGCCATGCTATCAATCTCAAGAAATCTCCAAATTTATAAAAATGAAGGGGGACTATCCATCCATCTGGTAAATTTGATAATGATGTAAGAGCCATCTAAAAATATTACACTGTAAAACTTGAGAAGTGGCGAGAAGATAATGGGAAGGTTTTAAGCCTGAGATTCAATGGATGGAGCAACAACAACACTCCCACATCAAGCTTAAAAGGTCACACATCCTGGGCTTCACCAGGATTCATTTTTCATTGCAGCTGGAGGCGCTGCTCTCCTCCTCTCTATCTGGCTTCCTACGTCTTTTGCTTTGGCCTTGTTTTGGCAGCTGCCTCTGGCTGCAGGTTAGTTTCTGTCCCCCCCCGGCCCGCCTGTCCTCCGGTTATCCAAACTGTGTCATTTTCCTATGCCTTGTGTTTTCAGACAAGTTTATATCTACTGCTAGCATCTCCCCATTCATGCTGTCGTCTCCGGACGTTTGCCTGCTCTCTGCATTTCTCACTTGCTCTGCCATTCTTGCATTTTCTCCCTCCTTCTGCTGCTTCGCCACTCAGTATGTTTCTCCTTTCATTTGCTTCTGCTTCAGTTCCTCCCCGCCACTTCACTGCTCCTGCCTCATCATGTTTTCTGTCTCTGTGCTGTCCTTCTGGGCTTCAGACCCTCTCTCTCTCTCCTTCTTGTGCTTCTCCCTCCTTTTGATGATCCCCCTTTACGGTCTGGCTCTGGCACTTAGGTGGGCATCTCCTGCTTGGCTTCAATCATAGGTGCCTCCGAGCATGGAGGGGTATCGTGCCTGGCTCTGCATCATTCCTTTGGGTGCATTTCCGGGGCAGCCATCACTCGCCAGACCTGGTTCGCAACATTCCTTCGTTCTCCTACCATGTCATGTTTCAGACCATATTTCAGCCCGACCTTGTCAGTTTTCTACCCAGCTTTCTTGTAGGATGCAGGTTCCACTGGGAGTGGGACCCACTGGCTGGTTCTGTACTGTACTCGGGACAACTAGCAGTGTATGGTGGGGTTGTGTCCTGACCCTGGTCCTGTCCTGTTCTCCATTGCTGGTTCCTTCTCACCCTGCAGCAATCAGCCCTCGGCCATGCCCTGCGCTAGTAGGCTATAGTTTTTGGCTCCATAGCCACCTCCAGGAGCCAAGACTTTCATGTCTTTCATTTCATTGCATTCAGCATTCTAATCAGCCTTCATGGCTTGATCCTTCACATCCTCATCAGCAACCCATTGCTTACGCTACTGCAGCTATTTTATGGGATCTTTGCAGTCCTACTGTCACATGCTGCTCTGCAGCGTTCCCATGTCAGTCTCTAACTGTTGTTACCCTAGTGGCACATCATCTGCTCGTTTCATAGCTCTCCAGGCTTGTGAGCTTGCATCTGTTGCTAACTACCAGGACTAATACAGAACTCCATGATTGATTCTCTGGTCTGCAAATGAATTCGGCAACCCACTACTTTCTGGTTTTCCTAGCAGATGGCCAATGACACCCTTCTATGATGGGTTTCTACTTCCTTCAGCCTGAGGTTTCTGCAGTATGTGATTTGTTACATTGTGACTTTGCTGAAACTTCACAGATTTCCACCGTGTATTTTCCCTAGAGGTGGTGTTTGATCTTATAATGAGTCCTCATTTCCCTTCATTTGCATGATAGGTATCTGATGTTTTATTCTATTATTTTGTTTCTAACTCTACTGTCAGCATTTCATATGCAGAACTGTACTTCTAGGATGCTCGTCTGCCATCACGGTCCGATTGGTCATAGTCCCTCGGTCTGTTCATGGCCTCCGGGGAATCTTGTCTGCTGCATATTCTGCCTGCATCTCGTTTTGTCCCTGGTCCATCTCCCATACTGCACTGCTGGGCTCCCTTCTCTGTATTCTGTTGTCTGTGCCTCGGTCGCGTATGCTCTGTTTTTCTATGGTTTGTGCCGTGTCTAGCACTTTAGCCCTGACTTTCAGCAGCACTAATGTGTGGCTCGATGCTGCTTCCCCTGCACCTCGCCTCCATCATCTTTCCCCTGTTCTTACCTCATGGTTCTTCCATTTGCATCGATTACTCAAGCATTCCGGCTGGGTCCTAAGCTACCCCATTGCCTTCCCTACCATCTTTCATCCTTTCTTACCTTGCTTTCCCGTACCAGCCTCCATGGCTTCAATCCATCATCGTCCCATTTCCATTCCTATTTTACCTTCCTCAGCATAGCATCTATTCATCCGAGCCATCATGGATTCTCTCCACTCATGGCTTCACTCCTCATCATACATCGTCTGATTGTGCTCCTCTTGATCGCTCATCCTGAGCGTATCATCTGGTTCACCTACCCTCTGGTTCTAGTCATGCTTTCTTGGCCTTGAGTCCACCTCCTTTCGAGGAACCTCCTTACTCGCATCAGTCTATCGAGCATCCTATCTTTGTACAAGTTCATTTTCAAGATTATTACTTCATTCACTTTCAATTTCCTTTCCAGTCTCCTTTTCCCCGATCTGCGCATGTTGAATCATTCCTGTCTCCTCCTCCTTCTCCGTACTGGCCATTCAGGATTCGCTCCACTCTTGGCCTGCTATCGATTTTCTTTTTTGGGCATACCTATCACGATTCCTATGCCACCTTATCAACCCGCGGCCATCCTGCCGCATGTATTGAGTTCATAACTCCAGTCATCAATCACTCAGCATTACCTCAAGGTTTATCCATTTACATCGCTTACTCAAACATTCCTATCATCGAATCCTATGCTACCTCATTGACTACAACCTCAGGGTCTAATCGTTCAGGGTCTAATCATTCATATTGCATAATCAAGCATGCCTCTTTAATCTCAGTGTCTGCTCACTCGTATCGCACAATCAAGCAGTCTTCATTATCCTTGGTCTTCTCATCAACACATCTGGAATCTCCTTGTGAGCACATCTGGATACCCCTTGCTCCTCTGACTTCTACATGGATGATTTACGCCCTCTCATCGACTACTCAAGCATACTCTTCTCGGGTCCCTACTGCCTCATTTTCCTTCTTTAATCTGTGCTTCTTTGGAGTTTTTCCTATCTCATCATCTTCCTCCTTACTCATATTCCTCATTGATGAACCATTCTTTTTACCGACATACGTCCTCAAATGAGATGTTGTCAGCCTGTAGGGAAGGTGACATAGGCCTTGGATCTCCAGAGGTTTCCTCCTCAGAGGTTTTATTTCCTCTCCTCCATGCCAAAGGTCATAATATTAGTTAGAGTTGGTGCTTTCTTCGATTAGTTGGTTAGGTTCCACTGTTGGCTGGAGGCTGATGGTGACCCTGACTTTCCCCTCTCTCCTTAGGAAGTTAGCCCTTCTCTTCACAGAATTCATTCATCATCCTCGCCTCTTTGAAGCTTGACATCTTTGGGTATTCTTTTTGGGCTTCTTCCTAACCTACCTTTAGCTGATGCATTCATTCCCATGGCACCTGTAGAGGGGAAACCTCCTCTAGGGTTTCTTGTGTCATACCCCTTCAAGGTGGTATATCCCAAGGATAGAGAGGCAGAAAGCCACAAAGCAAATCAAGTTACACAAGCATCATCTCATATTATCTCATCCAGTTGTGTAAGCATATCGAATGGGAGGGCTTTAAGCCTGAGGTTCGATGGGTAGAGCAACAACGTCACTCCCCATAGAGCTTAAAAGGTCACACATCCTTGGCTTCACCAGGATTCATTTTTCATTGTCCACCATCCTCCCCTCCTCCTCCAGTGGCTCATCTCTTTTACCCATGGGCTTCTTCCTAACCTACCTTTAGCCGACGCATTCATTCCCACGGCACTTGTCAGGGGGGAACCCTCCTCTAGGGTTCCTTGCATCATACCCCTACACAGTGATATATCCCATGGATAGAGAGGCAGAAAACCACAAAGCAAATCAAGTTACACAAGCATCCTCTCATATTATCTCATTCAGTTGAGTAAGCACATCGAACAATGCACATTTCCTGGTTAGAGCAAATCCCAGCAAAATACATGCATACCCAGAACATACAACAAAGCACACACACACACACACACACACACACACACACACACGCACACACCCACTCATGCATGCACGCACACACACACACACACACACACACACACTTGCCTTTTATGCAAGGCACAGGCTGTTATAATGAGTGTCCATGCCTAAAAATATAATTGTAAGTCATGTAAATGCTAAAAGAAAACAAAATATAATAAAATATAAAAAAAATGGCAAAAATATGAGAATACATTCTACAGGTTTACATTTATGAAGACCATGACAAAAATCAAGGAGCCTCCACTGCTGGTGTAGCCAGTAAATTATAAAAAATAGCAAGAAATAAAAACACATGGGTTTAACATAGATTTTCCAGTTATCTTGTTCTCCTCGACTGGGAGTCTATTCATTAGGTAAAAAGAACTTCCAACATCCTTTCTCACTTCTTAAAATCCTCTGAAAGTCCTCAGCTTATCCACACTCAAATTATTAGAGGAATACCTGCAAATGGAAATATGCTTCCTCCTTATCCATGGGGAGCCCACGGAGCATTATTCACAAAATGTTTCATGCAAAAAAGTGTCAGAAGCAGGTCATGGACCCAGAACATTGTTCAACATGGGGAAATGTATAAGACATTTATAGCTTGCCCACAGACTCGCACCAAACTAACACATTCATATGCAGCTCCATGCACTGGAAACATTTTTCAAAAGACCTAGAGATATAGCATTAAGTGTAAATATTAGACACCAAAGCCCATGGAATAGCTAAAAACTACAGTCCAGCACCCTAAACCAATAAACTGATATAACTATACATGCCAGAAAGAATCCCCTCTCTGTGCTACACATTATGCCTGCAACGCTGCTCCACTCTTTTCTACAGCTCTGCTGTATCATTCTTTTTTTGAGATGATACGTGGTCTTTTAGCATTTTTTGAAGACAATGTAATTTAATTTAGTTTTGTTTAATTATATTGAGAAAACAGGGCAAACTGAAGGAACTGTTTTATGGCAGAGCTGAGGAGTGGAGTGGAGAGGAGCAGCCTTGCAGCTAGAATGTGCAGCCCAGGCAGAGGATTCTTTCTGACATGTATAATTATATCAGTTTATTGGTTTAGGCTGTCGATCTGAGGTTTTCAGCCATCACCATTGCAATCCTATGGTTTGTGACCCTCTGCACAAATGAAACAGTAGACTATTACTGTGATGCTTGAACAAAAAACTGCCTAAAGTAGATCACATAAAGTCACATTAAAAATTAATCTGTTAATAACGGATGTTATTGCCAAGGACCTGCAACCATTTTCTGTGGTGGAGAATGATGGTTTTAGAGCCCTTTTAAAATATTTTGCTCCATGTTGCAACATAGCAAGCTGCAAATATTTTGTGACTCTGGCTGTTCTCAAAATGTACAAATGTATGCAAAGAAAAGTAAAATTGCCTCTTCAAGAGAATGAATGTGGTTCTGTGCACCTGACCACAGACATGTGGATTTCTTAAACCACTAATTATATGTGCATCATTAGGTGTCACGATGATCTTCAAACACCCCCCACTAGCAGCAGTATGCTGGAAGGTAGAAAAAGAATGGTTGATCTTTGTGTTAGCATATTTGGTAAGCATCACACCACTGACAATATTTTGGAAGAGTTGTGTGACAAAATTTCTGAGTGGTTAGAGCCTCTGGGACTCAAAACTGAATCTATACTTTCAGACAATTGTGTCACTATTGTTAGTGCATTGAAACGTGGTTGCACACTCATTAAATGTTTTGTTAGTACCAGCTTTCCTTTCCAGTAACAACAGTATTGTAACACTAGTGGGAACTGCAATGAAAATGTGTGCCCATTTTAGCCACTCTGTAAAATCATGTGGTATCTTTGCCGACCTCCAGAAATAAAACGGCTTGCCAATACAGCAACTAAAACAAGATGTTCTGACAGGATGGAGCTCAACGTTTTACATGTGTGAGAGACTTCTCACACAAAAGAAGGCAGTCCATGAATTTACCATGGAGCACAACGTAGCAGATGGTGTTGTGCTGAATTCATTCCAGTGGGACCTCATGGAGCATCTTACATTGCTCTTGACTCCCTTTGAGGAAGCAAATCAACAGATTAGCAAAGAGAATGCTACTCTAAGCCAGGCTATTCCCATAATAAATTTATTGAACACAGAACTCAGTAGGATGCATTGGGGTTTTGACCAAAAAGGAGACAAATCTGGTGTATCCTTCTCAGACTGACTGATATAGCAATTCCAGAATTGCAGAAGACTTCACAATATCACGGCAGACAAAAACGTTTCTTCTTTCCGCTCTTCTTGACCCTCGGTTTAAGTTGCAACTGTTGCCACCTTCAGATCTCGGTGACGCTTATCTTGAATACAAAAACATGCTGATTTCAGCAATTGCACAGGAAAAGGACATGACTGTATTTGACAGTACAAGTGAATCACATGATGTGGATGCAGCATCTGATGACGCAACATCTATTGGTAATAACAGCAATAATCTCCACTTAGTGGCACCATGTACAGTATTCTGTCATCAACATTGGGTAGTCCTGCACAAAGTCCTCTTCCATGGCCCTTGGAAAAGGCATATCATTCTGAAAAGCACACAGATGACTCTTACACTTTTTAGTCAAAACTCATGGAAACTGATACGTCATATCTGTCTGTTGTGGAGCTGCCTTCTTTGTCTTTGATACTGTGGATGCTTATTAATGAGAACCACTCATTAGTATTACTGATGACCTTTTTGAGTACAGTTTGGAAAAGAAAAACATGTATCCTACACTATCTGCCTTTGCAATTAAGCTTCTTAGTTTCCCTCCCACTAGTGTTTAATGTAAGCATATATTTAGCCCTGCTGAAATGTCTCTGATGGCTGCACAAGGCTTACTGTTGAAAATGTACAGTACCTTACCTTCCTAAAAGTCAGTCTCAACAAATTATCTTACCAGTTCAGTTAACAGTGGCAGGAACATAAAAACGGTGATGATGAAAAGCTGCAACAGGTGTCTCATAATAAGGGTTGTACCTTGGTAGTGTCTGAAGATGATGGTGATGATATTATTTAATTTAATGATTAATTTTTTTGAATTTAGAGGACAGAGGTCAGCAACTATAAGAGAAAGGTCAAGTAAACAAAACTCCTTCTTGTATAGTCACGGTGTATATTACATCATATGTATTGCTGCATGTGTTTTTCAGTTTGGGAACCCAGGTTTCTTGGCCTCAATTCCATCTCAACCCAAGTGGAGTGTACCGTGGTGGGGCTGGGGACTGGCAGGTGGGCTTTGTGGCAGAAGTAGGTGGCGGTTGGGGTCAAACTCTTCTGTTAAGAAAAATACAATGCTTGGGGTGGGGTCAAGGTTCACCAGATAAGAAAAAAAAGGTAGTTAAAAAACACAAGTGATAAAAACGTAACTGGCTAGGCAATTAGGCAGGAGTGAGTGATAGTTGGGGCCCATGATTCTTGCTATAACATCAAGTAGGCAAGCAAAATAATTACAAATAAAAAAAAATAACATCTTAAGTCAAAAGAGGAGGGGGGATGGCTGGGGCCCAATCACATATCCTGCTCATGCTGCCTGTCTCCTACCAAAAAACATGCCAGACTCGGTGAAAGTCTATCTGCGCTCTGCTGTTGAATTTGTTGGCTCTCTCTCTCTCTCTCTCTCTCTCTCACTCACTGACAAACATTTGACACATTGCCTCCTTTAACCGCAAAGCCCCAAATGACCTTCATACATTGAGTTGGATTCACAAATGTTTTGGGGACCAAGTCCACGCCACAACTCCAGTTGCAGATCGAAATCTCCATAGGTGCGGAGATTGCTATTTACATCTGTAGCAGCTGTGTAAGATGGTATGGCTGGTCCCATGGGCCATAACATTTTTCTGCAGCTATGGGGATTTCCATGGCAACACCACCCACAAGCTACTGTAAATAATAGATCTGGTCATAAACTGTCTCCAGTTTTGAGAATACCGTAGCTGTAGAGAAATTGTGGTTCTGCAAGTGGCAACCCACTTGCTCTGAGTTTTTCCCCCAGCTGCTGGATTTTCAAGAGTTTTGTGAATCCAGCCTACTGTTTCCTACAAAGGCCGTGTGGGAGCTAACACATATGTTTGGCAAGAATAACAGTCAATTTTTTTAACTGCTGTTGGCTATTTGCTGACCTTGGAAAGTGACAGGAAAAAACAGACACAATTTGTTTGTTTTAAAAAAAGGTTAAATTGTATGTTTTTTTTTAAACAGAGGGATCTAAGAGAATAAAACTTCTGCATTTCTCATAATCAAATAGACTAAAATAGGTCCACAATTCATCAGAGTAAATTAGGATAAATCAGAGTAAATCAGAACCTTTCGGAAAAAATCAGAGTTGTAATCAGAACAGGGTCACAGCCGACTCACCCATCCCTATATGTTCCTTTTCTCATTATACCCACCAGGACTGAGGGATTCCATGAATAGTTACTTAATGGGTGTCCTGTTAGCTGCAGCAAAAAAATACAACCGTTTTATTGGGACGATTCTGTCCCATTAACCCCTATTAATCCCCACTAATTCTATGAGCTCAGCTGCTGCTGTTGCCATTAATCCCTTTTAGCACCTGCTTATCACCTTCTGCCTGCTTCCTGCCACAGGTGCTAAAAGGGATTAGTGGGCTGCATTGAAATGAAAGGAGCTGACATCTTTACAGCAAGCCCCCTCCTACAGTGAGCCAGAGTCAGAGACCTTAAAATAAATGCTGAACAAATAGACATCCGCTACTCCTCTTTCTCCTCATTCCTGTGCTACTTATCTGAATTCACCGGAGCTGACAGCTTTAAACCACACTCACCTCCCCTATGTTTCTGCTACCCCTCTCTCTACAGACAGCCAAAGTCCAAACAGTTAAAACATCTTGACAGAAAAATGTACACTAAATAAATCTTATTCCGTCTACTGCCTCTGTCTCCAGCATGACTTACCCGACTTTACTAGAGTTTACCAGAGCCCAAAATTGTCCTGAGAGGCTGCACTGAAACAAAAGGAGCCAACATCTTGACACCAAATGTTAAATTAATAAATCCTATCACCCCTACTGACTCTGTCTCCAGTCCAACTTAGCTGACTTTATTAGAGCCAACAGACGACCGGTTCCTGCATAGTGCAAGTGTCACCGATGCAAGTGGGTACAGTACTATACTATTAAATGCATATGTGTTTTTGTAAAGAAAAACTGCTCCTGCCACACAATAAATGAGATACCTTGCCATGCATTCATTGGGCTACCATATACGCTACATGAACTTCTCTTTATGGGGACAGTGACATTGCACAGGATCTAGAAGGCAGAATTTCACTGTTCGCTGATGACACAAAGCTCTGTAACAGAGTAGACACACCAGAGGGTGTAGACAGAATGAGAAGGGACCTGCAGAAACTTGAAGAATGGTCAAGGGTTTGGCAGTTGAAATTCAATGCAAAGAAGTGCAAGATAATGCATATGTGGCACAAAAACCTGGCACAATATATCAGGTTGGGGGTGAGGATATACCATGCACCAAGCAGGAAAGGGATCTTGGGGTTGTCATCTCTGATGACCTCAAGGTAGGGAAACAGTGTGACAAGGCATCAGGTAAAGCAAATAGGATGCTGGGATGTATAGGCAGGGGCATCACCAGCAGGAAAAGGAGGTCATAATTCCGCTATACAAGACACTAGTGAGGCCCCACCTGGAGTACAGTGTACAGTTCTGGAGACCATACCTACGTAAGGACATAGACAGGGTAGAGAAGGTTCAGAGGAGGGCAACAAAGATGGTGCATGGGTTGCATCACAAGTCCTGTGAAGACAGGTTGAAGGAACTGAACATGTACTCCCTGGAGGAGAGGGAGGAGAGAGGGATATGATAGAGACATGCAAGTATCTTACAGGGAGGAACAGGGTGCAGGAAAACATTATTTTAAGCGAAAAGATGTTTCAGGACCAGAGGGCATGGGATGAAGTTGGAGGGAGGACGATTCAGAGGAAACATGAGAAAGAATTTCTTCACAGAACGGGTGGTGGACAAGTGGAACACCCTGCCAGAGGAAGTGGTGGGGGCTGAAACAATCACGGGATTTAAGAATGCATGGGATAAACATAAAGGAATTCTAGAGGGCAGGGGTAAGGGGAAACAGCCTTCTAGGAAAACAAACTGAACTTACAAGCTCAAATGGGCAGACTAGGTGGGCCATAGGCCCTTATCTGCTGACACTGTCTATGTATCTATGGGACAGCTGCTTAATCAGGATTATAAAGGCATCCACAGAGGTGTCCCAATTAAGTGGCTTCTACTGTACCACTAAAAAATGGCTTTCCTAGGGGCCCCCAAGGTGGAAGAATGAATAACACTGGTAAATAATACATATCAACTAGAGGCGATAACTTATGTCCTAAAATGCCATGCTAACAAATGTCAAAACAAGTGGAATGGATGGTTGCCTTATGCCATGGAAATAGATCCCACCTTTGTATTGTAAGTGGTCCTGCTCAGATACATGGGCCAGAGGGGAGGGGTGGCTGGGAGATGGGAATGCAGTGAAGAGGGGCTCTTTACCCTTCCTTCTCCCCCCCCCACTTCTCCTACTGCAAATTTGGGTGCCTATACACAAATGAACGCAAACTACATGGAATACTGTGGTATCCACGATGCGCATGCCAACAGTGCCATGTAGCATACACGAACAGCACCATGGGTCTCCCACACCCAGTGGGCATGATGGCAAGGCATGTGTAGCACGTTGAGCTCCCCACAGAGGTGGGACCTGGTTATGAGGGACCACCCCTTCATCCTGCCATATATGGGCATGGCACACACCAATGTAGTGGCACAGACGTGCACACTGCACCACAGCCATGTGCACAGAATGGTGGATCCTGAAGGAGATGCAGAGGACAGCCCGCTGCTACAGTACCGGAAGGAATGGGCTGCCAGCCATGGCAATATGTGCTGTGGCCATGTCTGCACATGTGGCAGTGCATGGCCCAGAACCCCAAACTTCATGGACAGCCAGGTAGTGGCGATGATCACCTATATCTGGCAGCACTACAGCCGGTTGTATGGGGTGCTGGCATTGACCACTCCCATGAAGTGAAGGTTAGACTGTAGCTGGACATACAGTCTGGTGTGAACATCCCTGACTGCTGTAAAATATTTGTGGTGTGACCTGCTTGCTGTGGTAAAGGAAAAGGTGGCCATAGCCACACTGGCATGAATGGGCACAGGGGGTGGCCCAGCAAGCATCGACACAGCTCATGCCACTGCAGAGGATGATGTCCAACCAAAACCCTCACCGAAGTCACTGTCCACAGTGAGGTCAATGGTGTGAACACCATGGAAAGTAGTACATACTGACAGGGGAGGGGTCACATGGGGAATGCGCTCCACGCATGTAGTAACTGTTACCCTTTGCACCCACAGACACGACCTCTGGATCACAGCCATCTGGAGTGGGGACCATGCAGTCAATGTTCACGGAGGATGTGCAGCTGGCAGAGGAGTCCAGCAGCCAGCTACCGGATGCCTCAGGTAGGTATGTATGCCAAAGGCAACACTGGTGTATGGCAGTGTCAGGACAGCCACATGATGTAGTAACATATGCCTTCTATACCCACAGGTACAGAGCTGGAGGTGGAGATGCAGCTGGACAGTGATACGGATGGGGAGAGCACAGTGGCACACTGGGATGAGGACACTGTCATGTGGCAAAGCCCCTGCCGGTGGAGGTGTGCAGTATGTGCTGTGAACAACCCCCCAGCCCCCTGCCAAGCACCAGGCAAAGTGCTGAGCTGTCCCAGCGTCACCGCCAGGACACCCACACCATCCATGGGAAGGGGTGCCACAGGCAAGGCAGTGCACTCATGCCTGGATGACAGTGGTGATGAAGGGACCTCAGCACAGCTGCCAAGACACAGCAGGGCATGCATGCATGCACAGTCCTACATAGAGGCACAGTACAGTGTGATCCAGTGGCTGGATCTGGACATGATGGAGAAACAGACAGAACACGGTGATACTCATCACCCTGACAACCATGGCTCAAGGAATGCACAGTGGCATTGAGCAGTCTGCCACCATATAGGAGCTGATACTACAGCACCTACTTGGACACCCTGCACCATCCATGCTTGCAGCATACACCCCACCACCCACGGTGGGCATGGCAACACAGAGATCCCCACCCATGCCGGGCCTTGACCAGGTCCAGGCTGCATGCCACTGCACAAAGGCCACACACCAGTGGGTGTGGCACTGCATGCTATACCCACCTGTGACAGTGTTCCAAGGGCACACAGCAGACAAGCGGGTGACAGTGATGAAGGGGGCACACAGGAAGACACAACTGTGGATGAGAGCAGCCAGGTCATGGCCGGTGGTATGTATTGAATGGAGCTTCCACCGATCCCTCACAGGGTGCACAGGGTGCACAGTGGGCACATGGTATGGCCTGTGCCCAAGGAAGGCATACCAGAACATCCACATGGCTTCAGGCAAAGCCTGATGGGACTCCTACAGAGTAGAACCACCGTGCTGGACAGTTAGGGTCACCACAGAGGCACAGGGAGCCAGGTAGGTTGACGGGCTGCACATCATGGCTCCAGGGACACACTACAGGTCCACTCCCAACATACAGCAATGCTAACCCCACCAGTGACCACACCACAGAACACTGTGAAGGGTCACACTCCACCACTCAACACAGTACCAAACTACAGGCACACCTGTGCTCTCACACACATGTCTATGCATAGCACATCACACTGTGGTGAAACACAACCCACCACACAGCACAGTACACTACAGTACCAAGCATCTGGCACACATGTGCCTCCCCCCACATGTCTGTACATAGCACATCACATTGTGGCAAAGCACAACCCACACTGCAGTACGATAATAGGCACCGATGGCCACCCCTAAACACCCCATGCCACAGCACACATCATCATCTGTACATGCCATCCCCCTTGGCCATGCACCGGGACTCCCAGGGGCCAAATGCAGACACGTCCAGGTCATGCCTCAATGTGGGCCCCATTGTACCCCCCTGACAATGGTGCACCAAGTGAGTAGTAGCATCATCGTGCACACTCATCACACGGTGTCCACTCCACACACTGCCTGCAACTGTGTACCATGGCTCCATGGGACGCACACAGCTGGCCATCACAGCATGCCATGGACAGGATGGTTGCACATATTGGTGCACACACAGCACCACACAGAGTGGGGTGCCTGTGGTTGGCACTACCATTGGAATGTCCCCTCCATGGTACTGGGTCAATATGTCATACCTTTAATAGCATATGACACAAGCACTAAACAGAAACAATGCAGTACATGACAGTGAGAGGGTGCAATACCGCAAATGGTTCTGTGCACGATATTGCACCCTCTCACTGATCCAGACAAAGGGTAAGTCCTCTGTCAGGATGGACTTCCACTGAGCAGCTGCCATGGCTCAGTGAGATGAGCCACTGGCAGCAAGGAGCAGAAGCAGAGCATTTGGGATCAGGCTTAATTCTCGGTCCCAGATGCATAGTAATTTAATTTTTTTTTTACACTTTGTGTGACAGTCACTGAACAACCCCCTCCCCCCCCGGCGTTAGGAATCTTATTTGGAGGTGGTTCAGAGGGAACGCTTTATGCATGCGGAATAAAGTCTTGCAACATTATGACCCTGTGCCCCCCAGTAGTGCCTGCCATGCTTCCCTGCCCCCCACTTTTCAGAGCTCATGGCTGGTGCCTCGTCAGCCTCATCATCCCGAGGGTCGGCAGGTGGTATATGTGGCAAGAGCAAGTGGCTCATTTGGCAACATTATGCAGCATGGCACCCCTGGTAAACACCCTGCATGCATGGGCAGGGGCCAGATCCCCCTGGTAGGGTCCAGGCACTGGAATCGCATCTTCAGGAGTCCAGTGGTCCTCTCCACAATGCCGCATGACTTCCTGTGTGCATTGTTGCATGCCTCCTCCTCAGATGTGTTTGGTGCCAGGAACAGTATTATCAGGTATGGGTGGAGAGAGTACCTGCTGTCACCTGCAAGGAGGGAGAACAGGGGGTTAGTGCCATGTAATGCACTCACAGTCATTTATGGCTGGTGCATGTGTTGGCACCATACTCACCCAGCAATCAGCCATCTAGCCATCCTGTACACAGTATGGCACTTGAGACCAGAGGAGTCCAGCACATAGGAGTCATGAGTGGAGCCAGGAAACTTTGCACACATGTTTGTGAATATGCCATTCATGTCACGCACCACCTGGCAATTGATGCTGTGGAATCTCTTCCTGTTACTGTATACTTTCTTTGTGTACCTCCAATGTCAATACGGCTATGTGGTTGCCATCAATCGCTCTTTACTCATTGGGCATGCCATGCATCTCACAGAATGCCTGTTTTGTGCCCCGTACCTCATCCAACGCCATGGGGAAATAAAAGTTTCCCTCCAAGTGTGCGACCAGGGAATTGGTCACCTTTGTCACAGCTTGGGACATGGACAACTGGCTGATGCCCACCATGTCACCAGTCACATGCTGGAATGAGCCATTTGCATAGTATGCAACAGCACACATCACCTTTGTCTCCACAATCATTACCCGTGATCGCCATGTCCGTGGGCTAATGGCATCACAGACAATGTCACACAGCTGTGTGACCATGGCCCATGGAAAGCAGAATTGCTGTATGCAGTGTGTGTCCCTCCATGTTGTGGCGTCAATCTGAGCACAGAACTCATGGAGCCATGGCCTTCTCCTCCTCTGCCATTCCACCTGGTCCGCTATCAAGTGTGCATGCTCTGGGACAAGTCCTCCACACCAGTAGTCCCTTCCTGCCAGCCTATGCATCCACCCCAGCATCCCCTTTTATGGTGTACTGGACACCTGTGTACATCTGTAAGTGGGCATGTACCTGACCAGGTATGCCATGCCTTCACCTGTGCAGGTGACATGTGCACCTTGTGTTGGACTGCTGTACAGTACATTGAGGCAAGGTACAGTGCAGTGTAATGGCTGTGGTGTCAGTTGACAGATTCCAGGTAGAGCCATGTGCTTTGGCAGCGCCCCTCCCCTTCACTGCCAGTGACAATGGCAGCTGCAGTTTTCAACCTACATCAACCTCAACCTGTATGGATCTGAGCTCCAGTATAAGGACCAGAATAACGGCCTCTGGAAAGTGGTTGTGCCCTCAGCGGTAAGTGGTCCATCACTGACCAGGGGCTCTGTGCCCATGGTCAGGCATACTTGTGTGGCACACATCACTGCAGTGCACTAATGGTGTCTCCATTTACCTTCCAGTGCTACAAGGGTCCTGTGCAGCAGATGATGCTGCGGTTTGTAGGGTCCTGAGTGAGGAGAAAGATGAAGACCATGGGGACAGTGGCAGATCCTCAGACTAGCATCTGACATGCTATGCATGGGGCCAAGTTTCTGACCACCTGGAATTGTGCACATTGGGATTGTGAGGGTCCTGTTTGGGGAGTGTCCATGTGTAGTGTCACACACTGGGCATTTGTTTATCATTTTTACATATCTGCTTTGTCAGGTTGGGTGTGTTTTGTTAATAAATCTTTTTCCATAGTCCATGTGTGGTTCTTGTGTCTTGGCATGTGGGAGGAGTGTGGGTTGGGAGGAGGGGGACTGGGCACACTGTCACACCCATGGTGGCTGCCCCACTCTGGGGGCATGCTGTGGCGGGTATGTCTATGCCCTTCATGTGTGGTGGTGGCACATTGCTCACATGCATGGGGCATCAGTGGCTATTCTGCCACATTGCCTGCCAGGATGCCCATGGCTTCATGCACACCCATGGTGTGCTGCCAGCAGTGCAGACTATGGTGCTGGGGCACTGTTCTATGGGCCACCCATACCCCCTGCCATTTCCATCATGCATGCTACCTCCCACATGGGCACACCAGTGTGGTCTGTCTCCTGTGCAGGGAGGCCTGTCTGGGTGTATGTGGTGGCCATACGTGGTGTTTGTGCTGCTGCCCAGTTGGTTTGTGGGCATGCAGCATCTACAGGCAGATGCCAGTCCACATACAGTTACACCAACCCTCTCCATGGCTTAACTGTACACCCCAGAACCCACAAGACTGTTTGTCGCACATGCTTACGTTGTATGTGCACAAGTTCCTCTTGTGCCCCACAGTATGTGGCCACTCCCCCACAGACTTGCATTACATAGCAGCCATGGACCTGTCCACGGGTGTCCTATGTGGGGCACTATGAGCCCATCATGCATGTCCCTGTCTTGAGGTGTGTGCATCAGATTCGCATACATGCCTACGTGCCTGCACTATACACATGTGCACACCCCATGGTGGCATTGTGCATAGGGCTTATAGTAAGGAGAGGGAGTCCTAATTTGAGTGTACTGTCAACATGTTTGTGTTAATCTTGCAAAAACAATAAAGTTTAATTACATAAAAAAAGAGTGGTCTCACATGCTTTCTTAAGGTATGAAAACCACAAACCAAGTATCAGCTCGATCAATAGTATGCTATATGAAAATGATACAGACAAAAATGCCAGAAGATTAGATCATGAGGTCTATCACGTCTACTCGAGATGCAGCCCACCGCTAGATAACGACTGCTGCCCCCCCTTCAATCTCTCCCCTGATTTCCATTCTGAGTTCATATGGATTCTACCCTCCCTACCTGTGTCCTGAACATGTGTCTATCCCATCCTTTCTTAAAACCTCCCACTGATTCCCTTGATACCAACTCCTCAGGTAGCACATTATAAGGCATCACCACCCTTTCTGTGAAGTAATGCTTTCTCAGGTCTTTTCTATTCTTCCCACCAACCGGTTTCAAAACCTACCCTGAATGTGCCCATTTCCAGGGCAGCTGCACAGAATAAGAGTATCTCATACACAGATTAAAGGAGCACTCCCTCGATCTATAAGTGACATTATACAGACTTGCACAGATACAAAATAATTACCAATGTCCTAAAGTACTCTTATTTAAAACTTGTATTGTGCCTTGCTAAGGTATTTCTTTCCCTGTTCTTACCTTTACATGAACACTGAATTCCTTCATAAGTCCTGAATAGCCCGTTGTATCATCTGCTGAAATTCCGTGAGCATTGAAAGTAGCAAACTGCCCTGGATCCCAGACTGACTCCAGCATTATGCAGCGATTTGGCTGAGGGTGGATTTGCAGTTCACAGAGAACTCCTCTATTTTCCTAGCAATGAAAAAAAGGCTCCGCTTATTAATTTGTAAAGTGGTGAACACCAATGACGGTTTAAATATACTGCACTCCATACTCCAAATTACAGTGCCATGGTTAAGTTACTATAATCCTGACCATTCCAGTATTACAATAAAAAAGTCATAATTACTATTCATATTTTCCTTGCAGTTCTCAGTGGATTGAAAAATTAATATTGAACAGTTTCATCATACACTGAATATATTATAAACCACGGATGTGAGTTTAGCCAATCATCCCTCAGAACTGTAAGACCTCTTATTAAGGACATTGCAAAGTATCAATTATATAGTGATGCTATGGTGAAGTGTCCACCTTTTTTATTTATTTAAAGGAAATTTATTATCCAGAAAAACAAGTTTGAAGTCTGTTACAATCAGATTGCAGTCTAGACCAAATTTTTGGAAGCGAGGCACTCGAGTCAAATATGATAATTTCATCTGCATACCTCATTGTTTAAGAAGAGTTAAATTCTTTGGCCTTTCATTTAACAAAAGTGAAAAACAGTCAAGGCCCTAACATGTAGCACTGAGGGCCTTAATGAAAGCCACTGGGGATTTCCATGAAGCTCTTGACAGGAGGATGTCTGTTGGTGCCATATTTATATATCTTTCTAAAGCTTTTGACACCCTGGAGCATGACATCCTCTTGTCCAGACTAAAAGGCACAGGAGTGACCAAGGGTGCAGTGAGCTGGTTTGTGTCATACTTGAAAGGCCATCAACAGCTGGTTGTCATTAACAAATTCATATTCAGTTTGGTTTCAATAGTCTCAGGTCTACCCCAAAGTTCAGTCTTGGAGCCAATCCTTTTTAACATCTACATGAATAAATTTGCTTTCAAGAACCCTCTAATAAAGAATAATGCACAACAGGGTGTGAGTCATGCTGGGATAATGCCACACCTGGGGAGGTTGGGCACGAGGCCGCAGGCTGAGTGCATCCAATGTCCCAGGCATGGTGTTATCCCAGCATGACACACATCCTGGAGTACATTATTCCTATTATACAATGGCTTGTCATTATACAGAATAAAAAAATAATTTTAAGGAATGTTTTTGTTAGTGTGGAAAAATATTTTTGTTTCTTAAAAGAAGAAGCAAATAGAGCAAATTGAGGTTCACAGTGCTGAGACTAGACCCATGGTGCTATGCTGGAATAATGCCACAGGTCCAGCCCTAGACTCATAAATCACAGTCCAAGATTCTTTACTTGCTATTGTACAATAAAATACCACTTATATGCAGATGGCTCTGCAATTTGCACAGAAGGCAATTCCTCTTCGCAACCTGAAACCATATTACAGGAGGCTTTTAATAACTTACAGGATTTTGTCTAACATCCAGACTTGTCCTTAATGCAAAAAAAAAAAACCAGATCAGACAACATTCTTTTACAATTTCAGAAGTACAGATACCTAACAGCATGACTTGACAATAAAATCAAATAAAATGTCCATATAGATAATCAAGTAAAAAACTCGAGGAGACTACTGTGGGCTTTTTATAAAATAAAGTACCGCATGAGCAAAGAAGTGATAAAACAGGTGGTTCACACTACAGTTATGCTGATTTTCGATTATGGGGACTTAGTGTTCATTGGGGCATTGGGGATGGAGCTGGCAAAACTGGTTGTTATGTACAACAGGTCTACTTACTTCTTCATTGCCCCCCCCATAGACTCACAGATGTGAGCTGCATCATTAACTGGATTGGATGAATTTAAGTAGCATAGGAGAGACCATTACCTTTCTTATAGTTATAAGTGCTATAGGAATTTGGTTCCTGGATATTTATTTAGTTAGGTTTTGTTGACCGGGTAGGATACACTAGGTAAGCATATGCCTATTTTCAGGTACGACCCGGGAGAATATATAACAGAACACAGTTCATACATAACAGAATACAATGGTAACAATGCAGAGAGCAATATCGAGGTAATACGTTTTACAAAACAAACGATTAAGAAAATTACATGCTGAGCACAATTTCACCACATACAGATGTGACAGCCAGGTTGCAATGCAGAAATGCTGCAGAGTATCACAGGATGCTGCAGTTTACTGCAGGGGTCATTGTAAGTCAATGGCAAATAAGCCCTTTTGTCATGCAAGATTTTGTGACATGTCATTACTGCAAGGTATTGCACTTCATTATGGTTGACTCCACTGTAGTTTAGCAGAGTGAGAGGAAATAGTTTCAGGAAGGGACTTAACAAGAAGGGAGAGTGGAGAGGAAGAGAGGAGTAAGGAATTTGAGTGAGGGTATGGAAGTGCTAGGTGTTGGTCAAATTAGGGGTGAGTGCTCGTGACGTGACTAAAAGTACTACACACCCGAGAAATATAAAACAATTATCCTAGATCTGCAGGAGTAGAATTTAACCAACCTAAATGAATTCAGGAAGTGGGTAGGTCCTATTTCTATATAGTGGGCACAAAATTTTGGAATAACATCCCCACCATATTAAGACCAACCCTGGGTAAAGTAAGTTTACTAAAATAAGCAAAATAAATAAATACAAAATTGCATTTTGACAAGCAACAGGGATATCACCATATTGTTTAGAAACTGACAATGATTGAAATTTCCCTTAAGAAATGATAAAATATGTACAATTTTTAACAAATACTGTTATGTGTATGTCATTTAAAATGAATGTCTAATATATAGAACAGTTTATTGCAGTTTTTAAATATACTAGATTGTGTATGTTTGTAACACTAACAAAATTGATACTGACTCCATGTTTATTATGAGTCATATATATTTTTATTATTCTTATGATGTTTTTCATTTGTGTAACTATGACAAATGTGAATAATGTAACTTTGCACGCTCTGGATCTCATTGGAAATGAACTCTGCTCAACAGAGTCTCCGATTCATGAAAAATGAACAACATTTTACTACTACTACGTACTACTACACTTGACTGCGTACTTTTACAATCTGACAGTGTAGTATATTATCAGTCATCAACTGTTGAAATATTACAGTTGAACAACTATGAAACCAATTCAAAGGGCAATCCATAACACCCATTTCTTGAAAGCTTCTTTAAAAGGATACAATGCTTTATCAAGTAGACAGCCCTAATAAGGTCAAGAAAAGTGTCTCCTGTTATAAGACTTTTGTCAATACAGTCAGTTATCTCACTAGTTATGGTAACCTGACTATTACAATTATTGATGCTAAGATGGCATTATAATGTGAGGTATTTTGGTAAGGACCATACCAATGTTCTCCACTGGTGGTCAGTGTGTCTCCTCATGTTGGTGAAGCTGTAGATCCAGGATCATGGGTCAAAGGGAGGAACTAATATTGAAAACTGTTTTGTTTGAGTAAGTTTAGTTACTACAGCTGCTGAATATTTTTTTGTTTGTTTTTATGACAGACCCTGGGAGCAAACAGGTATTTGGAAACACGTATTTGTATAATTGACTTGCCAGATTACTCTATTTTCAAGTGATTTGTTAATTTTTGCCTGCAGTTTAGGAATTGGCTTATAGCTTGGCAAGTGTACAATACACTTTTCCCTAAGCTAGGTGGGTCTTGACCGATCTTCCTACTCACACTTGAAAGCACTGGCATTTGCCAGGCAGCATGTAGGTGATGGTGGAGAATACTGTAAGTCATGTCAGGATCATCATGGAATCAAAGAAGACCAGTTATGGTATTGAGAAATAACACTGAATGTGATGGTTTATAGGAAAAAGGCTGCTGGAAGTGAAAGATGGGAGTGGAGGCAAGGAGAGGCAACAAGGTACATCCCTATATCCACCCAGGCAGGATGTACAATGTTCAGTCCTGTACGGAAGAAGCAGAAGAAAAAGAAGAAGAAGAAGAATTCATAAACTTTTCATGCACAGTGCATTCCAAAGCACTTTACAAGCAATGATAACCTAGTAGTGAAGTGACTGAACATGTAGTGGCAGCTGTATCGCAAATCAGCACCCACACACAGCATGGATAATTGCACAAACTGGTTTTATTGGAAGGAGAATATTGGCCAGGACACTGGGGAAAGTCCTGTACACTTTGTGAAGAATGCCTTGGATTCTTTTATTTCCACCTGGACACCCACCAACACAATATCAGGATGGGTTGAATGGGTCTCGGTTTAACATCTCATCCAAAGGATAGCACACCTCAACAGTACAGCATCCCCCTAATATTGCATTCAGGTGCCATCATTTGAGCCCAATCTCAGTGTGGAAAGACTAGTTCAAGAATATAGTCAATAGACTTCTGGTCTGAAAGGGGCCATTTATCTTTAAAGATGGTTGAAAACTTGAAATATAGAATATGCTGTCCAATTTATACTGGTGGCATTTATTACTATTCACAAGACCTACACTTGTCCATATCCATCTTGAACATGGTGTACTGTTTTGTTCCCCTTACCTGGGGAAAGATATTGACTGGATTGTTAAGGTACAGGGTACAGGAACCAAGCTGGCAGTAGGTTTGGAAAATGTGGGCCACAAGGACCAACTGGCAAAACTGGGATTGTTCTCCATGGAAAAGAAGAGTCAGTGACAAGATTAAAGTATTAAACTCCTTTCTAGCCAGCCCTGCCCTCGAGAACCCAGAGACCGTAGGGGCTCCAAGCCACCAGCGGGTGGGCGGCCACCGCATAGCCGAGAAGGGAACCAGGAGGCCGGGAGAGACAGCCAGAAAGCCGGCCCTGCCCTCGAGCACCCAGAGACCGTAGGGGTCCGAGCCGCCAGCGGGCGGGCGGGCGCCACCGCATGGCCGAGAAGGGAACCAGGAGGCCGGGAGAGACAGCCAGAAAGGTACGGGAAAGTCGCTAGCTAATCGGAAGGCGACCGCCAGCTTTGCCTTGCCTCTGATTGGTGCACCTTCCCCATTGACTTTAGCTGTACTTGCACCACCAAAACTGGTCGGGATTACTGCTCTTTTAATGCAAATGTAAAATTATCTAAAAAGGAGCTGTTTTTACTTTTATTATTGTATACTCTGCAAAATGCCTTCTTGCTTGATTTCTGTGTGATTACAGTCTTTTGGGAGACTTGTGTTGGCTAGACCTCAGGCGCCTAACCACCCCCACCCACCCAGTCTTTGTTGTGTAAATCTGATTTTTAGCACCTCTTGCAGCTTGCTGCACTCATGTTTTTCTGACTGCCCTGTCCTCTGTCCCTCCTTTCTAGCCGGCCCTGCCTCGAGCACCCAGAGACCGTGAGGACTGAGACGCCAGCGGGCGGGCAGCCACCGCATAGCCGAGAAGGGAACCAGGAGGCCGGGAGAGACAGCCAGAAAGGTACGGGAAAGCCGCTAGCCAATCGGAATGCGACCGCCAGCTTTGTCTTGCCTCTGATTGGTGCGCCTTCCCCATTGACTTTAGCTGTACTTGCACCACCAAAACTGGTCGGGATTACTGCTCTTTTAATGCAAATGTAAAATTATCTAAAAAGAAGCTGTTTTTACTTTTATTATTGTATACTCTTGCAAAATGCCTTCTTGCTTGATTTCTGTGTGATTACAGTCTTTTGGGAGACTTGTGTTGGGCTAGACGCTCAGGCCCTAACCCCCACCCACCCAGTCTTTGTTGTGTAAATCTGATTTTTAGCACCTCTTGCAGCTTGCTGCAACTAAGTCTTTTTCTGACTGCCCTCTCCTCTGTCCCTCCTTTCTAGGCGCCCTGCCTCGAGCACCCAGAGACCTAGGGGCTCGATCCAGCCGGCGGCAGCCACCTAAGACAGTCGAGAAGGGAACCAGGAGGCCAGGAGAGACAGCCAGAAAGGTAAGGGAAAGCCGCACAATTTTTGCCCGCCCCCCCCCCCTTCTGGGTGTTTCTTTTATACACACTTTCCCGCCGAATCTCTTATCCCCGCCCATAGCTAATCTCCTAGCCAATTCCCAAGCTCATTTCTTCACATCACCTTTAGTATCTTTAACCCCTACCTACCCTCCACCATGCTACTGTGCCTCCTATTGCTGCTTTGCCTCTCACCTTCCTCGGATCCAGAAGAGAAAACTGATGTAGCCCATGCCATGGTGATTAGGGAGGCTATTCGGGCCTGTCCCCCTCTGCTGTCCCCAATGGATGCCCCTCAATTCCCCAAGTATATACTGCTGCTTCTGCACTGTAATCCTTGGGGTATCCCACAAAAAGGCTCGCAACCAGTTCGAAACTCCATAAGCCCCCTGCTACCTTACTGGCACTACAATAACCCCCTATGCCTGTCCATTAAGCTGGTACTTTATGACAAAATCCATAACCATACAGCAGGATCATCACCCACTATACATTGGATCCCAAGCAAGAAGAAAAATCCTCTGACTACTCCCTATTCCTATCACTTGTGCACTCATCAAACTAATCTTCTTTCTGCTGATCTGTGTTGGCACTGTTGAAATCAACCCTGACCCACAGAAAGCTCTATCTCCCCATCTGACTTAGCCTCCATAAATGGCCTGAGTTTTCTTCACATCAACGCCTGCAGCCTCCTAAAAAAGTTCTCATTAATACAGGCCTGGGTTGCACACACCTTACCTGACTTTCTGGTTATCTCTGAAACATGGCTCAAATCTGCAACAAAAGACAGTGAAATAAATCTTCCCAACTACCAGCTCTTCAGATCTGACCATCCATCCAGGGGTGGTGGGGTAGCCATCTATGTCTAAGCAAACATCTCTGCATCCTGCCTCAATATTACATCACAACCAAAGGAATTTGAATGCTTATCAATTAAAATAACTCTTTCCAACATATCATCCTTTCAACTGATTGGCTGCTACAGGCCCCCCTTTGCAGGCCTCAAACTCCTATCCCACCTAGGATCTATACTTAATCTAGGCCCTGAAGACACCATCATTTTAGGTGATCTGAATTAAATTGGCTAGCCAATGCATCTGCACCCTAGTAACCTTCTGTGACACTTATGGATTCACTCAATTAATCAAAGAACCAACAAGAATTAACCCAAAGAATACTCTCAACAGCACACTCCTGGACATCATGTTGGTAAATAAGCCTCATCTGTATTCTCATGCTTGGAGTGCTATTCAGTGACATAAGTGATCACTGTCCCATAGCTGGCATAAGATCAACAATCAAGCCACCCAACCCTGCAAAATTTCTCCCAAAAAGGTCAAAAAAGAACTTTAATATTTCAGGATATCTCCATGATCTTTGCCACACCACACGTTGGCAAGAATTCTATCTCACAGCTTCAATAGAGACAGCTCTTCAGATCTTAAGTGATATTATCACAAGTGCCCTCAATATACATGCACCCCTCACCAGTGTCAAAACCAAACTCAAATCTTGTCGCTGGTTCTCTGCTGACCTTAAATCCGCACTGCTTGCCAGAGATAAACTCTGGAAAAGGGCAAGAAAGACAAAGGATCCAAATGACTGGCTTCAATTCAGAAAAGCCAGAAACTCCTGCACAAAACAAGTAAGAAATGCCAAGGCTGCCTTCTACACAGCTGAATTGGATGCCTCTATCACAACCCTTCCAGGTTCTGGGGTACCATAAAGGGATCCTAGGTCAAACTTCCACCCTGTCTTACCACCCAAAGTGCACCTAAATAGTATTGAAATCACTGACAAGCAAGAAATCTTAAATGCCTTCAACGATCATTTCACTACAGCTGGCCTAGCTTCGACCTCACCTGCAAACCTAATGAGATCATCACTAAACATACAATCTACTGAGGGACAAAAGGTTGCTTTCACATTCTCCTTCAAATCAATACTCTTAAAAGAAGTAGAAGACCTTCTATTCCAACTAGATACAACTAAAAGTGCAGGTGCAGACTCCCTTGATCCCTACTTTCTAAAAGTAGCACTGCACGCCTTAGCTGCCCCCCTCACTCACCTCTTCAATCTGTCCCTAGCCACTGGTTCTATCCTCTCAATATGGAAGACAGCTCAAGTGTTTCCACTACTTAAGGCAGGTGATCCCATGGACCTCAACAACTATAGGCCCATTTCCATCTTACCAGTACTGTCCAAGATGCTTGTAAAGTTAGTAAACTTTCAGTTAAGTGCCTACCTTGATACCAACAATCTCCTTAACCCAGCTCAGTCTGGGTTTAGATCTATGCACAGCACCATCTCTGCCTTAGCAAAAGTTACAAATGACTGGCAGACTGCCTTAGACAAAAAGAATAACACCTGTGCTGTGTTTCTGGATCTAAGCAAAGCCTTTGACACTGTGGACCATGAACTACTAATCTCCTCTCTGAACTCCATAGGCCTTGACTCACTCTCTCTTAAATGGTTCAGATGCTACCTCTCCGAAGATTACAACTGGTAAAATGAAGGTGACCTATTTACCTCTAAACCACTCCTAAGAGGTGTACCGCAGGCTTCATCCTGGGCCCCATCCTCTTTGCCATTTACATCAACAATATTGACTCCAATCTCTCACAATCTAATATTCACCTTTTATGGATGATACTGTACTATATGTCAGTAATCCTCACCATCAAAAGCCTGTGAGCTTTTACAGTCTGAGTTCTCCTCTTACAGCACAACTTATTAGAAAAGAAACTACTACTAAATGCCAAGAAAACGAAAGCTATGTTCTTGCCACCAGGAACTGCTCTTCCACTGTCCCATCACTCACCCTCCCACAATTATCTACCATCCTTGGTGAAACCTGGAATATGTGGACAAATTCAAATATCTTGGAGTCTGGATTGACAATAAACTTGATTACACTAGCCACATTGAAGAGCTCCTGAAAAGGTTAGACAAAGACTTGGCTATTTTATAGGATCAAACACTACCTGACCAGAGATTCCAAACAAAGGCTAATCCTGGCATCATTCCTATCCCTCATTGACTATGCTGACTTCCTCTATGGCCACTGCTCCCCTCCCATTTAAATAAATTAGACAACTTGTATCATAGAGCTATTAGATTCATTACAGATCTTCCCTCCAGCACCCATCATTGCTCTTCTACAATGCAGTCAGTTGGACATCCCTGCAACACAGAAGAAACAAAATGCTGCTGTCTGGATCTACAAAGCTCTGACAAACAAACTCCTTCCTACATCTCAGACTGTTTCAACGGATCACATCCAGGCCTTGCACCCTAAGGATCAATAAACTCATTATGCTGAAGATTCCTATCACCTGCACCCGGTATGGAAGGGCTGCAATCAGCTATTCCCTAGCACTTATCTGGAATTCTCTTCAAAAGACCTTGAAATTGGATACCCTCATTCCTTTAACATCCTTCAAAAAACTGTACGTTAGTCTATTCCCAGAATCATGCAACTGCTTCCATAAGGCCTAGTCCTCCCTCCTTCCCCCACCCCCCTTTTTTATGCTACCCCCTATTTCTCTATCGTTCTTCTAGCTTGTTCTCCAACCAACTTCATACAAAAATGCCTACCCAAGTCCAACTATCCGAGCTTTATCCCTACTATACTGTTTGTTTCTTCTTTTAATATGATTTAGGTTTACTGTCATTTTGCCTTGTATATATGTAAATATTTGTATATCTGTCTCATTCATAAATCATTGTATCTGTGTTTATTCAGTACCATGTTTTTTGTGTAAAATGTGTAACCTTATATTGTTATGACCACTCAGGTCCATCTTGTAAATGAGCTATGCTCAATGATGTTCGCCTGAATAAATAAAGATTTTGATTGATTGATTGATTGAAACTACAGTGTATCTAAATGGATAACGCCAATGAAGCTAATGCTCTTAGAATATACATGCATCAGAGGACAAGGTGTCAGACATGCAAATGACTTCAAAAGAAGGACATTTCAATTAAAATGTTCAGACAAATCAATGCACATACGGAGTGCTGAACACTTACTAAAGACCTACAGAATAAAATGGTGCCAGCTGATACGTGTTTGAAGAAAGAGTGTTAACAGAGCAGTCCCACTGAGTTGATGGGATTAAGAACTGAATGGGCTGGTAGTTTTCATTACCTTTTCTAAATTTATACATGTATTTATTTGTTCAAACAGTGAGCAATATTGCTTAGACTAATCATATGGTTGTGCCTGTTTTCTGTTATATTGTTGCCAATTTCTTCCATAAATAAAGTAAAAACTTAAGAAAATAAAGGAAAAGGAAATATTTAACTCCAAAAAGGAAGGAAAGAAAATTAGGTAACACAGAATTTGCAGGCATGGAAGCAACACAATTATTGTGTCTTTTCTGAAAATGGGGTATTTTAGCAGTGTGACAAATTTCTGATCTGCCTGCACAAGTCTGTCTCATTCACATGCACACACAAGAGCAGTCTGAATGCCCAAAGGGTTCCTTGTATTTAATGCTTCCAACACCTGACTGACTGCTAGGGTTGCTCAGTCTGATGCTAGTCCCACCACTGGCCACTGCTGACCCAGTGAAAGGTCTTACTTTGAACACAGAACCAACCCTTCAGTCACTACAGTTCCTGGACCTTTCATAAACTCTGTATCAGACAAATGTTACTTTATGATTGGTGGTTATGAGCTCTAGTGGCAGAATATCAGAAGAATTATATTGCTGAAAAACATGACCCAAATTGGAATGTCACAAAAACCTGCCAAATCAAATGCCACAAAGTGTTTTGAAATATCTCTTGTTGAATTGTAAAAGTAAGCCACACAGAGCAGCAGATTTGTCTCAGAAGCAGTGACTTCAGGTGCAGAGAGAAAGAGAGACACACACAGAGGGTAGCTATGGCAACTTACTCTTTGACCCTTACATTCCCCTCTAGCAAAATACTATCATGAGTCAGAGAATAATTTTTGAGAGTTCCACACAACTTAATTAGGGAAGACCAACAATCACCTTCATAGGCAAATGCTATCCATAATATTGATCTCTTTGTAAACACACATAGTGCCAAAAATCCAACTCCCCCACAGAAAAACCCAGAGAATAGATAAGGGCTAGAATGGTCAATCATGATGACCAGATCCTATCTTCTGTAGAAAAAAAGGAAAAGACAAAAGAGAATGAGAAGATCTGAATAATAGCAAGGGCAATAGTAAGGATGGATGGTGTTTGTGACATAAAAAAAGGATATAAACAAGGAGATAAAAATATAGACATCTTTCCATGCCAGTCCCTCTGACAACTTGCTTTAACCACATTGATCCAGTGGCATCTCATCATCCTTCTCTGGTACATCCCTACCTAAAAGTCTATCCATTGTTTTCTCAGGGTCTGTCAAAAAATAAAGTCACTGGGGATTCTATAATTAGGTTTACAGATACTCACATATGTGAGACTGGTAAGTTAAACATCTCAGTGATTTTGCCTGGCAGGTACGAGGGTGCTGCACATCAGTTACAGAACTGATCAATTCATGAGCAACTTAGGTAGCAATCCATCTAAGTTATACATGTTGGTACCAATGATGAGGGCAATGCCCATGGAAAGGATATATGCTATAAGTTCCCTGAACTGGGGAATAGACTGAGGGGGGTAATGTTGTCATCTTAGGAATCCTTCCTATTCTTAAGGCATCAAAGAAAATAATATTACAATCCAACACATAAACATATGATTGGATAACTGGTGTAAGTCTGCCAATATCAAATTTCTGGATATCTGGGGCCTGTTCTATAATTCACAGTCCATCTGTTTAAAGTATGGGCTATGCTGAAATAAATGGGGAGCTAGAATGCTAGCACAGCAAATAAACAAAATCATTCAAGATTTTAACTAAAATCACAGGGGGAGCAAATGACTAG
This sequence comes from Neoceratodus forsteri, assembly GCA_016271365.2. Taxonomy (NCBI): domain Eukaryota; kingdom Metazoa; phylum Chordata; order Ceratodontiformes; family Ceratodontidae; genus Neoceratodus; species Neoceratodus forsteri. The sequence goes on along the minus strand of CM057455.1, from coordinate 1,428,589,306 downwards.
CATTCCAATTCCAATTCCATTCTTTTTGAACTTAGATAATAATAAGAATGCTAGTAATAAAAACTCTGGTGCCATAAATGTCTGGCAAGATGCACTCACAAATGTCAATAATCTGTTAAATAAGTAAGATGAATTAATAGCCTCGATAGATAGTTTAGACATATCCCTGATGGCTATAGCAGAACCATTGTGGTCATTTGAACTGACTTGGGGAATAGGTATAAAGGGTTTTAAACTATTCTATAATGGCAGAGAAGGTAGACATGGAGGTGGTGTAGCTCTTAATATAAAACAAGAGAATCAATCAGTTAATATAAAGAATAAAATAAAATCAGACTGCACAACCATCACACAATCTCCATGGGTGAAACGAACACATAACAAAACCAAAAGTCTTGTAATTGGAGTCTGTTAAAGGCCACCTGATTTGCCAAATGAAATGACTAGTAATATCTTCCAGGCTATCAAACAAGCCTGTGAGCATGGTGATGCCCTTATATTAATGGACTTTAACCTAGGGGATATGGATTTGTCCAGGCTCTGTGCCTCTTCTTATTGTATCAGTCTCAGCAGCTACATGAATTAGTTGATCTACTAGATCTAACCCAACATGTTTCAACTCCCACCTGGGGAACCAATATTTTCGATCCTTTAATAATGACTCTGTAAACACATGTTAAAAATTGCATTACCTCTTTACCTCTTGGTTGCAGTGACCATAGCAGTATATTATTTAACATATTTACAAATCGTATTTTCAACCAGAGTATAACAGAAATATATTGCTATCACAAGGCTGACATTGAAAATATTAATATGGATATCAGTAACATCAACTGGCATCTGATCCTTCAAGATAAAACAATAGAAGAAATCTGGCTCATCTTCAAAGCATTATATTTGATTAGATAAAAACGTATCCCCAGAATAAACAGAAAAGTAGAGCATATTTATTAATTTTATTTTAAAATGTGGGTAACTGGGAAAGGTACACTGAGCAGGCTCATTTCCAGTTGTGACCGGGGATGGAGTACAGACATAAAACATTCCAAACATCTGAAGTGCAAACATGCAAGATACAAAATACAAAAGCAGCCCAATGAGGAGATTAAGTGAGAAGCCCCACATGAATTAACAGTAGTATGGAAACTTACATTGAATAAAATGAACAGTGCATGGATTCATGTAGAGATACACTGAACAATATATTTTATATATTTATTTTATTTATTCATAATTCAGAAAATACCTTTGAGTCAGAGACTCATTTACAAAGGTTCCACATCACATTAATGGTACAGAACAGTAAATAGGTAAATACATACACAGGTTGCAGGACAAGCTAGTTACATAGTAATAATAACATAAATACAGTTAAAGGCTCACAATCAGTACCTGACAGACTTTGACCAGATGAGCATGTAAGCATTTATGCTGAGATGCTCGATAATTGGTGGTAAGGGGCAGAAAAGGGGGAGAGTGCAGGTGGGGTAAGCCAGCCAGAGGCCATTGTCGTGGCAGGGGGAGGAGCAAGTGACAGCAGGCTCAGTAGCAATCTCAGCTATTTAGGGAATGGAGATCCCCCTTAAGATGGGTTTTGAAGAGGCCAATAGCATTTTAATTTGTGATGAAGCTAGGTAGGCCATTCATCCATGAGGGGGCCATGTAGCTGAAGGATCTTTGGAACTAGGAGGCCTGACAGAGGGGAACTGTGAAGAGTTTCTTGCTAGAGCTGCAGGTTGCTTTTTGGGTAGTAGTTGGATACTGTAGATTAAGGAGGTAAGACTTGGGGGGGAGACCAAGGGTGATTTTTTGGCCATTAGGCTGGTGTGGAATTTGATCCTATATACTGTATATGCTAGAGTGCATTATTATGCACCACACTGAATAGGGAGCAGACTGAAGGCCAGGAGCGCAGTTAGCCCTGATTTAGGGAGTCATAGGCAGGTGGTGGGGGGACAGGAGGAACTGTGAGTAAAAGGTCAGAAGGTTCAAAGTACACCTTACTAAAAGGCATATAGAGCCTTCTTAAATTTTAGGTCTGCTGAATTACCATTACATTACAAAAAAATTTAAATATGAAATAAAGTGAGGGTGAAAAAACATGAAAACTCCCTTGCTGAGAACCTAAAAAAAAGAGCAAAATCTTTTATGGCTATATAATTTCCCTAAAATGAGCTGAATGTGGCATTGGCAACTTGAACTAGACAACAATATAGTAAGTAAACCAGTAAAGATGGCTAAAGAATTTAATATGTATTTATTTTCTGTAGATGTTCCTGCACATATGAGAACAGACATTATAAATCGATTAAAATACTGTAGGTCTAGCTTCTGAATAAGTAGCAAGGATAACCTACATGACCAATAAAATAAATTGTCCTCATGACCATACAACATTACCAGCAAGTTAGTGAAAATAATGACTAACCATATCATCACCCCTTGCAGATAATCTTTCAAGCCTCCTTCAGCAGCAAATAGATTCCAATAGACTGGAGGTTTGCTGATATAATGCCAATACACAAAAGTGGAGATTAATAAGTGGTGAGTAATTACAGACTTATCAGCTTGACTTTCATCTAGGGTATGACATTGTAAAGTATTATTAAAGACAATCCACTAGAGACAATAACAAATATTTACCCTGACCAACATGGGTTCACAAAATGGTGGTCATGTACTTTCTAATCTCCGGCATTGTACAAGAACAGAAATAAGGCATTAGATACTAAAGTCCTTGCAATATCATATATCTTGACTTTAGCAAAGCTTTTTACCTTGTGCCACATAGAGTCATCATTAACAAAAAGGAAAAAATGAATAGCAATCCATCCATCCATCATAAACTGCACAAGAAATTGGCTACAGGAAGAACACAGAAGATCAAAATAAATTGCTGCTCACTCACAGTTGTGAAGGTCACCAGTGGGGATCTGCAGGGCTCTGTCCTTGGCCCTGTTATCTTCCATGTATTTATATCAGACCTTGCAACAAACACTTTGAGTTGGACATCTAGATATGCAGACAACTCCAAAATTGAGGGGGTCCCTACTTCACTATTGAATAAATTGCTATAATTCACTTGGATTTAGATAGAATCATCACATGGGCAGAGGAATGATATATACATTTTAATTTGGGCATATTCAGAGTAATACACCTGAAGAAAAATAATTCATAGGCTACAACCCCTTTATGTGGCAGTACACTTAAAAAAAAAAACAGCTGCAGAAAGAGGCTTGGAGTTTGGGTTACAGAAACACCTGGAACAGGGAAAACAGTGTGTAGAAAAAGCAAACCGAGTGTTGGTCTATTAAAAGAAGCATTACATCAGGATATCAAAACATTATATTCCTCCTTTATAAAGCTTATGTGAGACAACTGGCAACTTTTACAAGCCAGTTCCGCTGTTCTTTCAGACATAATCGTATTACTCAACCTGATAAGGTTTAAAGAAGGGCAACATAATGTATCACATCCCTAAAGTGTTATACTTATGAAGACAGGTTCAAGTCCCAAAATCTTATACCTCTATCTATCAAATGTTTATGAGGGGACCTTCTCCTCATGTATGGCATAATTCAATCATGATCCATTCTTAAAGAGTGAATTAAAACTGTATTACAAAAACTTATGTCTGTCATTACAAGAAGACACCCAGTCCAATTTGTGGGTAATCATTTCCACCTATACAAACAAATAATTTATTTACACAATGAATACTAAATCCTTGGAACTCCTTACCTCTTGAAATAGTTTTCTGTAATGAAAAATCAGAATTCACAACTAGGCATGATAGGTACAGCATCAATGAGAATATACAAGGGCACTTTGGCAGTTACTGAAGATGGAGCTAGTTTATGGTCTTACAGCCCTCTCATCTTCTACACACCACAGTGTGAGACTCAGTATGAAAATTCAGCAATGAATGGCAAAACTGGAAAATTGCAAAATTCTAAAAATACAAAAAAAGTTATCTCTTTGCAAGGATTATGTTTGGGAAGAGGGATAGTCCACTCTAGAGAGTGAGGATTCCTATAACAAGTAACATGTTGACCCTTTCCTTCCTGCCCAAAATTAAGACTATCATATGACTGTAATACTTATGTGCTATGTTTCTTTGTATTTCTGCTGCAAACAGCAGAAATTACTCTGCACAGTTGATTGGAGTTATGGTAAAAACTATTTCTGCATTTTATCAATGAAATTCCACTGTTCACATATCTGTTCTGCCAAACAGAACAAACTCTCATGGAACTGGATAAATTTCATCCATGGTAATTGTTATTTAAATTTTGTGAAAAGCACAGAAGTTTGTGAAATGTTCATGGAAGTAGAATTTGCAATTTTCTCCCATCCTAGATAGTACCCACGTACAGAAAGTAATGCATAAGACTGCCCTTCTTTTCAGGCCATGCAGAATGAAAAAGGCTCCCAGCTTCCCTTTAAACACAACCCTAACATCTTACATTAAGAATTCAGTTGCTTGAGCAGTTTAAAGGGCAGGTTCTTACTAGTAGTACATCTAAACATATAAAACAGCTTAACTATTCCTAAATACATTCTGCCATACCAGTTCTTTCATTGATGCGTGCATTTTCAGGAAAAACACTCATAATTTTCAACCTGGAGCCGAGCAGTCAAAATGGTCTAACTTTCTGAGTCAGAAGCACTCGCGACGCTAGCATGTTTCATGACATCGGTAAAGTATGAGCACAGGGGAGCACTTCATAGACTCTAATGAGGGGCCATTTTCAAAGTCTTTTTTCTTAACTTTTGAGTGCCGATTTTCACAAATGATGGCCACCACTCAACTAACAAAGTCCTTGTTAGTGGAGCAGTAGGCATCATTTTTGAAAATCAGCACTCAAAAATTAAAAGAAAAAGCCTTTGAAAACTGTCCCCATTGGAGTCTATGGAGCATGCCCCCATGCTCATCCTTTACTGGCATCACAAAATGTGCTAGCGTGAGGGCGTGTCTTCAACTCAAGAAGTTGGACTATTTTGGCTGCTCAGCTCCAGAGTGAAAATTTAAAGTATTTTTACTGAAAATGCACACATCAATGAAATAAACAGTATGGCACAATGTATTTTGGCACAGTTAAGCTGCCTTATATGTTTGGGGGGGCAGAAGTACTACTAGTAAGAACCTGCTCTTTAAAGATTTATGTACATAGAAACATGGAAAATGATGGTATCAAAAGACTCAAGGTCCATTCGCTGTGCCCTGTTTTTCTATGTATTCATAATTGACCAAATGTCTTAAAGGCTTCTTACCCTGAAATCTGACGCTTAGTTCCCCCACTGACCTCCCTCTACATTTTACTCCCTCTTTCCATGCCAACCCTTTTTGTGCAGCAAGCCCTCTGTATCTGTCCCACCCAACTCTGAACCCATTTATAGGCCCTGCATTCATCATCTCCATTGGTGACCTATTCCATTGTTCCACTACCCTTTTAATGAAGAACTTCCTAACATCTCTTCTAAATCTCCCCAACTAGTCTTCATCCGTGCTCCCTCAATTAAGATAAAAAAAGTGTTTTTTGTGTCACATGGTATTTATACATATAAAACAAAGGAGCCCTGAAATCAGGGGTAGCAAACCCAAATTCATTATGAATGGAAGATCAAAGCCAAGTATCTGAGGGGTTCCATGTGATAACGGTGATCACGGAAAGGCAATCGCTGTTTGGGAGAATGTACATCACCAAAAATCAGTTTTGGCGATGTACACTCATGGCACACAACAAAAGGTGCACCCCCCATGAAAAGATTCTCAGCTCCAGAAGGGTGCATGTCAGAGGGGTGCAAAAGAAAAAAAATAAAATCCCAGACAGGCACAAAAAATGAGCACGCCAAGAACCGAACCTGGCACCCTCCCTACCCTAGGCTGCCACCAACAGACTATGCCACTTGGCCAGCTCAGCAGCTCACTGCTGCACAACACCCCACAAATCCTCCCTCCCCTTCCACCTGGAGCAAGGTGTGGTCCCCCCCACGTGTGTTTATATATAGTGACATCCTGTCACTACATTTGCCAAACCCCCATCTGGTCACCTGTTCTGCCTCATAGCCCTGTGCACAGGTGCCATGATTCAGTCACCCTTTTTGAAAGCACTCAGTTGCAGTTGCCATCATCACAGGCTACCACATGAGGTACCATCCATATTGAAGTCTGCCATTCATGCTTACTAAATACATTAGGATGCAATACTTATTCTTCTGGCTTTGCACATAGTATTTAAAAAGATAGTAATATTGTGAACAGCCTTCATCACTGTGCATTGCATAGTTTTCTTCTGAGGATGATCTACTTTCAGATCAGGTGGAAGTCTATATACTACATAAGCTCACTAAATTGGTTAATTTATTGATGCTTGTGCTGCTGAGATCATTCAATTACTGTATCTGTTGGATAAATGGTTAACACTCTAAGTGTCAGTTATATGGCTAAGACATGCACTTGCTTACTGCTATAAGGGACGTTTGGTATTTCCACAATAACTTGTATGAAAATTGTTCTGCTAAGCTCCATTTATGGACCACTGTGAACTACTAAGTATATAGTACATACTAAGCCTGAATGTGAATAAAAGCCATGGCACCTCCTCCCCCTCCACAAGGCAAACACAAATGCACTCACACACATGCACACTTGAGCGCACGCGTGCACACACACACACACACACACACACCGAGACCGCTGTCAGTTATGCACACAGAATTTCTAACATCCAATCAGAATTCCATACTTCTGCATTTACTAATTTGTGTGTAATACTAGAGTCCCCTCTTTTATTCTTATGCCCATGTTTTTAACAGGATAACCCTCAATATTAATGGTGGGCATCCCCTACCTAGTGTAGTAGTTCTTTACTATCGCCATGAATGTTCTTGCACTGTAAGTAACTTATATTTGTGTAACCTTTTGAGACAGTCGCTTGAGTATCCTATATTACTGCATCATCAGCTCAGCCCATGTTGCACCCTCAGAATCTAGGCCCCTCAAATTGAGATAACATATTTCTTGGGGCCATTTTTCCATCAGATGCACATTTTAAATGAGTACATAAAATTGTTGGGGAACGGGGCTCCTAAATCCATCTGCCTCAGTAACTGCTGATCCTGACAGGAGGGGACCACACCAATATGCCAGTCATGTGGTGCTCTGCCTGGCAGGGATTTCAGTATATCAGGGATTTATATAACTCTAGAAATTGATTAGCGTTTTGCTCATAAAAGTGCTAAATCTTTGTGAAAATGCATAGCTCTTGCCTCTCTGTGTTTAACAAACACAGCACTTCTAGAAAATCTATATAAATACTTTCTGTACAGTTAGTATAGTCCCAAGAAAAAAACTGCTAATCAATTATTTAAAACCCTGGTATATTATTTGGCAGTCTGCCAGTGATCCCCGGAACTGTGCTGATATGCTGCTGTCTGTATTTTGGAAGGCCACTATGAAACTGTCCACTATAAGGGCCTGCACACTCTAAACCTACTAGAGAATGAATGCTGCTCCTCTATCAGCCAAGACCTGGGTTTTCCAAAGCACACAACAGCATAAGGAGCAAATATTGGTTCCATCAAGGCTCGCAGTTCTATATACACTCCTGCCAGACAAATAACAGTAATAGAAACAGAAACATAGAAAGTGTCATCAGAAACAGATAAGTGGGCCCATCTAGTCTGCTGTATTTTCCCTGCATAGTACTACACCTTGGACCCTATTTTGTCACAGGTGTCCCTCCCTCCCTATCTTCCCCCCCCTTCTTCTTATTATTATACCCATGTGTCCACCCCTTAAATGTTTGAGCTCCCCACTATATTTGCCCCTATCACCTCTTCAGGCAGGCTGCTCCAGGCATCCACTACTCTTTCTATAAAGAAGTATTTCATCATATCCTCTTAAAGTCCCCCCACAGTTTCTCAGCATGCCCCTTGTTCTGGTACTCATTTTCCTGTGAAAGAGACTCACCTCCCGAACCTTGTTCATTCCTTTGAGGTACTTATAAGTCTCAGTCTTGTCCCCTCTTGCTCTCCTCTCCCCCCAGGAGTACCAGTTATGCTTCAACAGCCTCTTCTCATATGGTTGGTTTCTAGTGTAAGCTCCCCCATCATTCTGGTAGCCAGTCTCTGGACTGCTTCCATGCTTTTGATGTCCTTGCAGAGGTGCACCTTCCCAAACTGGACACAGTTGGGTCTATCAACAGAGTGATACAAAAGCAACACCACCTTCCTCCTCCTGCTAGAAATCCCTCTCCTGAGGCACTCCAGCATCTAGCTAACCTTGCCTAATGCCTTGTCACACTGTCCTGCACCTTAAGGTCATCAGGTATGATTTCCCCAAGGCCCCTCTCTTGCTTGGTAACCAGAAGTACCTCCTCCATCTTATACCCAATCCTCAGGTTCCCCCACCCAGGTGCATGACTTTGCACTTTTTGGCATTGAAACGCAGCTGTCATTCCCAAGACCACTCTTCTAGTTTTTCCAGATCCCTTTACATTCTCACCACCCCATCCTGGGTATCCACCTTGTTACACATTTTTGTGTAAGCTGCAAAATCATACCTTCCCCTCTAGTTCCTCAGGAATATCACTTATGAATACACTGAAGAGGATAGGACACAGTATCAGTCCTTGTGGTCCTTCACTGGTCACTATCTCATCCTCTAATTGACTGCAGTTTTCCACAACCCTCAGCTTCCTATCCTTCAACCAGTTATTTATCCAGTTCACCACCTCCTCTCCCACGTTCAGGCTGCTAAGTTTCTTTATTAGCCTCCAGTGTGGTATAGTGTCAAAAGCCTTATTTATGACCAGATAGGTCACATTGACTGACTTCCCAGTTCCACCTCCTTAGTTACCCAGTTAATAAAATCTATGAGATTTGTTTGAAATTACCTCCTCCCTATGAAGCCGGGTGGCTGGTGGTCATACAGCCCATTTGTCTCCAGGTACTCCATCAGTCTCTCCCTCAGCATGGACTCCTCTAATGATGTGAGACTGACTGGTCTGTAATTGCTAGCCTTCTCCCTGCTGTCGCTCTTGTACAGAGTGACTGCACCGAAACTCCTCAAGTCCTCTAGAACCACCCCCCATCTCCAAAGAGGTGCTAAACAGTGTTGCCAGAGGGGCAACTAGCACCATGCTCAGCTCCTTTAGTACTTTAGGGTGGATCTTGTCTGGCCCCATGCCTCATTTTCCTTTAGAGCTTCCAACCTTCAGCAGACTGTCTCTTCCATAAATGGACTTGTTTTAAAACCCTCTCCCCGGGTGCATGTTAATGCATGTTCGCCTGCACCCCCGCCTGCGTGAAGACCAAGCTGAAGTATTTCTTTAGAAACTGGGCTTTTCGTGGTCTTCCTCTGCACAGTCTCACTCTCCTGGTTTCCTGAACTTCACTATATCATCCCTCACTTTCCTCTTTTCATTCATGTAACTGAAAAATGTCCCATCCTCATTCTTGACCTCCTGGGCAATCCTCTTCTCAGTTTGATCGTTTACTGTCTTTACCATTCTTCCTGCCTCCCTTTGTTTTTCTAGATATACCTGCCTGCCCACCTCTATTTGGGTCACCTTGTAAATCCTGGAAGCTGTTTTTTTTCTCCCTTAACACTTTGGCCACCTTCTTTGAGAACCACATAGACATAGTAATATACAAATTGTCGGCAGATAAGGACCACTAGACCCATCCAATCTGCCCTTAAACCCTATACTTAGAATGTAGCCTCTGACCCTATCTGGTCAATGGCTTTTCATCCTTCCTTCCCACCTCTAAGGTTCCCTTATGCCTGTCTCAGGCATGTTTAAATTCCTCCACTGTGCTAACTCCCACCACATCCTGTGGCAGGCCATTTCATTTGTCCACCACCCTCTCTGTGAACAAACTGCCTCACATTTCCTCATAACCTGCCTCCCTCAAATTTCATATTGTGCTTCCTTGTTCTAGTACTCCCTCTAACTTGGAAGATGTCTCCCCACTGCACATTGTTTATGCCCTTGAGGTGCTTGAATGTTTCTATCATGTCCTTCTGCTCCCTCCTCTCCTCCAGCAAGTACATATTGAGGTCCTTTAATATCTCCTCATATGTTTGTGGTGCAAGCCCTGTACCATCTTGGTCGCCTTCCTCTGGACCGCTTCCATCCTGTCAATGTCCTTGCGAAGGTGCAGCCTCCAGAATTGCACACAGTACTCTCGGTGAGGCCTCACCAGTGTTTTATACAATGGTTTCACCACCTCCCTCTGTCTGCTAGTGATATCTCTGCCTATGCACCTCTGCATGCCAGTGGCCCTCCCAGCAGCCTTTGTACTCTGCTTTGTCACCTTTAGGTCATCAGTGATTATAACCCCCAGGTCCCTTTCTTCCTTGGTGATAGTCAGCCCCCCATCCTGTAGCTCTCTCAGGGTTCCCTCTTTCCAGGTGCATTATTTTGCACTTCTTTGCATTGAACCCAGTTGCCACACCTCAGACCATTTTCCAAGCTTCCCCAGGTCCTCTTAATTCTCTCCACCCCGTCTGGAGTATTCACCCTGATGTAGATCTTGGTGTCATCTGCAAACAGGCAGACTTTGCCCTCTAGCCCTTCTGCAATGTCAATAATAAAGACGTTGAACACAGTGGCCTCTTTCTCCTCTTACCCTTGCTTATTACCTTTAAACAGCTTGCTGTCACCTTAGATATTCCCTCCTTTATTCTTTTCCATTGTGCCTCCGCCCCCCTCCCAGCTATCTCCCCTTCAAGGTATTTTCTAAGGCAGTCTCCAAGTTCTTTAAAATCTGCTCTCCTAAAGTCCAGGACCCTTGTCCTAGTATGGGTTATCTCCTGTTCAACCTGTATGCCAAACCACACTGTACGATGATCACATGTAACCACAGGGCTACCCACTGTGATGTTTGCAATGCTGTCCCTGTCCGTAAGTACTAGATCAGACAGTGCCCCATCTCTAGTGGGATCTGTAACAAGCTGCCTGAGAAATGCTTCTTGCATGGAGTCTAGGATGACCCTGTTCCTAGTTGAAGCTGCAGCCATGATGTCCTAGTCTATTTCCAGTAGATTAAAGTCCCCCATATTTATTACTTCCCCTTTGCTTGCCATTTTGCCTATGGCCTCCTCCATAACCCTGTCCAGTTTCTCCCCCTTCATTCAAATTTCACATAATACGCTAAAATGACAAGAAATATTAAAAGGTAGGGCCAACTAAAGTGAATAGAATATATGAACACATAATTGTTTAGCCTGTCATGTAGAAAAAACATTTAAACAACTGAAACAGACAGGGACAAATAAAGACAGGGCACCATACAAACATGAACTGAAGTTAACAAAAAAATTAATAATAAAGGAAAGGAAAAATCTTGAATTCAGGTTATCAGTAGCAAAGGGAAATACAAAGGCTTTTTTGCCTATGTTAATTTAAATAAAAATGAAGAAAACAGTATAACATCAACTAGAGTTAATGGGAAAGTAGTTAATGATAGTATAGAGATATCTAACTCCTTCAACAAGTATTCTGGGGCAGTCTTTGCTGTGGGAACAGATAAAACTTTCACTATAACTAATAAAAATGTATATATCGATATTACACCTGATGAAGTGAAACAAAATATACAGTCTCTAAAGAACAGCACTGCACCGAGCCCCGATGATGTTAACGCTTATCTTATTAAAGAAACTATGGAACATGTTGCCTACCCCTTATCCATCATATTTAACAAATCATATAGAACTGGCATTATCCCAAAAGATTGGAGGAGAGCTTTATTGGTACCCATTCATAAGAAAGGAACATACGAACATATGAAAGTTGCCAGCAGCAAAAGGCCATCCTGTTCTATCTAGGCTGCGCGAGATTCCAGCTAGCTCCCTATTCAGCAGCTGCCCCACCCCTCCCTTACCTCCCTTTACTCTCCCCTTTGCCCTGTCCCACCCTTCTTGAAACATTCCACTGTGTTACATACCACCACCTCAGCCGGTAGCATGTTCCACTTTGCCACCATCCTCTCTATTAAGAATGCCTCCTCACCTCCCTCCTGAATCTACCCCCCTCCAATCTCATGTCATGGTCCCTAGTGTCTCTCCCCACCCTCCTCCTGAGTAGACCCTCTGTGTCTGTTTTGATTATCCCCTTCATGTATTTCAAGGTCTCAGTCATGTGTCCCCGTCCCTCCTCTCCTCCAGCATGTACATGTTTAACTCTTTTAGTCTGACTTCATATGACAATTCCCCCAGGCCCTGAATCATCTTTGTTGCCCTATGCTGCACCGCTTCCAGCAGCCTAATGTTCTTATATAGGTACGGGCACCAGTACTGCATGCAGTATTCGAGGTGGGGTCTAACCAATGATCTGTATAACGGTAGAATAACCTCCCTTCTTCTGCAGGAAATGCCCCTTGCAATGCACCCCCGAATTTTGTTGGCCATTGTTGCTGCTTTTCTGCATTGCATGGAATTGTTCATTGCTCCTGTGATGAGCACCCCCAGATCATTCTCCTCCTCTTCTGTTACCTCCAGCTCCCCCCTCCCACCCTGATGGTACTTTCTCCTTGAATTTTTTGTTCTGAAGTGCAGTACCTTGCATTTTTTTGCATTGAACCCCTGCTGCCATCTGTCAGATAATACCTCTAGCCTTGCCAGATCCTCCTAATGCCCTCACCACCCAAACTGGTCATCCACCACCGCTCCCATCTTGATGTCATCCACAAATAGGCTAATTTTGATGCTTATGCCCCCCCCCAAGATGTCTGCAATAACTATACCAAACTGCACTGGGCCCAACACCGACACCTGTGGAACGCCTTTTGTAACAGGCTTAGAGGATGAGTATTCACCACCTACCACCACCCTCTGCTGCCTATCTTTTAGCCAGTTCTCCACCCACCCCATCAGCTTTGCTCCTGTTCCTGTGCCCTGTAGCTTGCTTCTGAGTCTCCCATGTGGTACTGAATTGAAGGCCTTACGGAAGTCTAGGTACAGGACATCCACTGCATGGCCCCTGTCAATTTGCCTAGTCACCCAGTCATATTATTCTACCAGATTGGTCTGGCATAACCTGCCATTGACAAAGCCATGCTGCCTCCTGTCCTGCACCCCTTCACCTCCACCTACAGTAGTGCCACTAGCCTCTCCTTTAGGATGGTCTTCATTAGCTTCCCCACTATGGACATTAGACTTACTAGCCTATAGTTTCTCGGTTCATCCTTGGGTCCACTCTTGTGGAGGGGAACCACTTGAGCCAGTCTCCAGTCAAGGGTTATGCAACCTGTGTCTTGAGATGAATTAAATAATTCTGCCAAGGGTCCTGCCACGACCTCTGCCAGTTCCTCTGCCACTCTTGGATGTACTCCATCCGGTCCTGGTGCCTTGTCCACCCTCAATCCCCTTAACCCCTTCAGCACCCTCCCCACTGTGATTTCTCAGTCCATCATCCCCCCATTTGTTTCTATCCACCATTCTACTATGGGTAGCACCCCCTTCCTTTCTTTCATAAAGACTGAACAGAAGTAGTAGTAGAGCACTTCTGCTTTTTCACCCCCTCTTCCACCAATCCCCTTCCTTCTTAATTCTTACAATTTGGTTCTTGCAGCTTCTTTTCTTCCTGATGCACCTAAAGAAGTCTTTTTCCCCTTTTTTTATGTCCTGCGCCAGCCTGAGTTCTCTTGCAGCCTTAGCTGCCCTTACCCCCCAGGTCACTTTCTTTGCTTCTTACAGATATTCCTCCCTATCCTCCTCCCTCCCCAGTTTTCTGTATCTCCTATAAGCTACCCTTTTCCTCCTCAACCTAACACCCCTTTGCTTATCCAGCTGGGTTTCCTTCCCCTAGCCTTCTTAGTCTGGACCCTAGAGCAAGTTTATGTTGCCTCCACTATCCTCTGTCTTATCAGTTCCCACCTTTGTTATATGTCCATACCTGGTTGAATTTTGCACAGGAACCCCTTTACCACTTCCCTCCTCATTTTAAATTTGGTATTCCTGAAATCCAGCACCATTGTGCCAGATGCCTTCCTCTCTTTAGACAACTGTAACTGGAATCTGTTCAGGAAGAGTTTAGGAAATTGGGGAGGGGTCCCAAGCAAGTAGCTACTCCTGTCACCTTCTCAGCAGAACTACCTGTGAGAGGCATGGGAGAGCATAAGGGCACATGCACCAGGAACTTTAACTCATGGTTGAAGAACTGGTGCTGTGAGGAAGGTTTTGGATTCATTGGTGACTGGAGACTTACCTGGAGTAATGGGGGCTTGTTCAAGCCTGACGGCCAGCATCCATCCTGGAGGGGAATCCAAGCACTCAATGATAAGTTTAAATGCTACATGGACAAACATTTAAACTAACCAAGGTGGGTGGCAGGCCAGCAAGGAGGATCCCTAATTGCCCACTCCCCACAGCTAGCAGTGGAATCAGTGAACAGGAGGCCTGGATATCTCTACAAAGCAGTGTGTAAAAGATGGAGATAAGCACCCAAGTGGTGGACAGTCAGAAAGGGGGCAAAATTCAATGGAAGGGCAGACAGCAGCAAGAACCAGGGATAAAGGACAACCAGGGAAGGGGCTGGAGTAAAACAGCTAAACAGTCCAAGAAGTTCACATCATAGAATGCCATGTGTGCCAATGCCAGGAGCCTTAGCAACAAGATGGAGGATCTGAAGGCTGCCATGGTGCAATTGGACCTGGACATTGTGGCCATCACAGAGACATAGTGTAATGATAACCACGACTGGGAGATGGCCATACCCAGCTACAACATATTCAGAAGAGACAGGGCAGGCAGGAAGGGAGGAGGAGTGTCACTTTATGTGAAAGATGGCATAAAGGCCATAGAGATCTAGGAGGAACAAAATGGGGGAGAGATACTGTGGGTTAAGCTAGAAAGGAAAATGGAGTCAGCCATCCACATAGGGTGGTCTATATACCACCAGCCCAGAAGGAAGAAACAGATAGGGAGCTGATGCTAGTCATCCAAAGGATGGCAGACAAGGGTGAGGTGGTGCTGATTGGAGACTTCAATATTCCAGAGGTGGACAGGAGCCTCCCAGCAGCATCAACCAGGAGCAGAGTTATACTGGATTCCTTTCAAGGTGCCTTCCTCAAGCAACTGGTCATGGAACCAACTCAGCAGAAGGCAATACTGGACTTCATGCTCACAAATGGGGACAGTGTGATGGGGTACCAGTGGGGGGGGGGGCACCTGGGGAAAAGTGACCACCAGTCACTTTGATTTGAAAACACAAATGGAGCAGAACCAAACAGCACATATCCTGGATTATAGTGGGGCAGACTTTGGGAAACAGGGGAGATGCTTAAAAGAGGCATTAATGGAATGGGGAGGGAATCAGGGGTTGAGGAACAATGGGCAATTTTTAAAACAGGGATTACAAGAGCAACAGAATTATGCATTAAGCAGGTTAGCAAGAGGAAAAGGAAGAGGAGGCCATTATGGTTTTCCAAGGAGGTGATAGAGAAACTGAAAGCCAAAAAGATCGCATTCAGGCAATACAAAAAGACACAGGCTGAAGGGGATAGGGAGAAGTACCAGAAACATAGAATTTGATGGCAGATAAGGGCCACTTGGCCCACCTAGTCTGCCCATTTTCCTTCCGAATGGATAAGCTGCAGATCCTAGTTAACCAATAGCCTACTTCCGCCTACCCCCCACTAAAATTGCCTTATGTCTGTCCCATGCATTCTTGAATTCCCCCACTGTTTTTGATTCTACAGCCTCCTCAGAAAGGTGGTTCCATGCATCTACAACCCTCTCTGAGAAGAAATACTTCCTCACATTACCGCTGAGCCATCGCCCCTCTGTCTTCAAATTGTGCCCCCTTATTCTTGCACATCTCTTTTTCTGAAAGTTGCTACCCTCTTGGACTTTGTTGATTCCCTTGAGGTATTTGAAAGGTTTTATCATGTCCACCCCTCTCCCTCCTTTCCTCGAGGCTATACATCTTAAGCTCCTTTAGTCTTTCTTCATATGTCTTCTGGTGCAGACCCTGCACCATTTTGGTTGCCCTCCTCTGGACAGCCTCCACGCTGTCTATGTCTTTGAGTAGATGGGGTCTCCAGAACTGTACACAGTACTCCAGATGTGGTCTTACCAACTGTCTGTACAGATGGCCAACAAATTCCTGTTTTCTACTGGTGATGCCTTTCCCTATGCATCCCAGTAACCCCTCAGCCCTCCTTACTGCCTTCTCACATTGCTGACCCACCTTTAGGTCATCTGATATGACTATCCTCAGGTCCCTTTCCATTTTTGTTGTTGTCAGTATCTCATCCCCCATTGTGTACTCTTCCCCTGGATTTTTGTTTCCCAGGTGCATTACTATGCACTTCTTTGAGCTGAATCTAAGCTGCCATACATTTGACCATTCCTCCAACCTTGACAAGTCCCTTTTCATCCTTTCCACCTCACCTTGTGTATCAACCCTGTTGCAGATCTTTGTGTCATCTGCAAAGAGACATACTTTCCCTTCCCGTCCCTCTTCAATGTCACTTATAAAGACATTAAAAAGGACCGATCCCAGTATTGAACCCTGTGGTACCCCACTAGTAATCCCTCTTTCTTCACTGTGGACTCCATTTACTATTACCCACTGTGTCCTATTGTCCAGCCAGTGTTTTACCCAGGCTACCACCCTGGGACCCACTCCCAGGCTGGCTAATTTGTTTATTAATCTTTTATGCGGGACTGTGTCAAATGCCTTGCTGAAGTCTAGGTAGGCCATGTCAACAGCCCCTCCCTGGTCTACTACTTTGGTCACCCAGTCAAAGAAATCTATTAGATTTGTCTGACATGACCTTCCTGCTGTGAGTCCATGCTGCCTTGGGCCCTGTGCCCTACTTGCCTCTAGGTACACAACAATTCTTTCCTTCAGAAGTGATTCCATCATTTTCCCTACCACTGAGGTCAGACTGACAGGTCTGTAGTTTTCTGTCTCTGTCTTGCTCCCACTTTTGTGAAGGGGAATCACATCCACCCTCCTTCAGTCTTCAGGTACCACCCCATTCTCCCATGATTTATTAAAAAGTGTAGTCAGTGGTGTTACTAGTTGTTCCCTTAGTTTTTTAGAATTCTAGGGTGAATTCCATCAGGCCCCATTGCTTTATCCACCTTCAGTTTTAAGAGTTCTTTCAGAACCCTTTCTTCTGTGAAAGGACTAATGTCACCCCCCATCCAGAGTGCTTCTATTGACTGAATTAGGTATCTCCCCCTGCTTTTCCATTATGAATACTGAGCAGAAATATTCAGTCAGTATCCCTGCTTTTTCAATGTCGCTCTCTGCCCAACCATCTTCCTCTTTATTCATCCTCAGTATACCTGACTTAGTCTTTCTTTGCTCCCTAATGTACCTATAAAAGGTTTTATCCCCCTTCTTAACCGAATTGGCCATCTTTTCCTCAGTTTGGGCCTTTGCTATTCTGACTATCTTCCATGCTTCCTTCTGCTTTAACTGGTATAGTTCTCTGTCTTGCTCCTTCTGTGTTTCCTTATACTTCCTGAATGCTGTCTTTTTCTCCCATACCTTCCCCGCCACTTCTTTTGAGAACTATAGTGTTTTTTTCTTTCATTTTGATTTATTTGCTTCACACAAAGGCTTGTTGCTTCTGTGATGGTGGTTTTGATGTTTCCCCATTGTTGCTTCACCCCACCTTCTTGCCTGTTTGCTAGTGCTTTTCTGAGGCACTCTCCCATTTTGACAAAATCAGCCCTCCTGAAGTCCAGTACCTTCACTTTTGTATGGCTTGACTCTATAGCTAAGTTTATCATGAACCACACTGTTTGGTGGTCACTTGTTCCCAGATGGCTACCCACTTCAGGATTGGAGATCCTCTCTCCATCCCCATTTGAGAGTTCCAGGTCTAAGATTGCTCCTTCCCAATTTGATTCCAAAATTAGCTGTCTGAGGCATGACTCTTGTAGGGCATCGAGAGTGGCCTTGCTCTTGGATGTGGCTGCAGCAAAGGTGCTCCAGGTAACATTTGGTATATTCAGGTCCCCCATCAGCAATATCTCCACTTTCTCTGCTATCCTAAGGATGCCTTCTATCAAGGGAAGCAGGGAGGTCAGTAAGGGAAGCCAAAGCTCAGAAAGAAGAGTGCATTGCAAAATCAGTGGGTAGAGGAGACAAAACCTTTTACAGGTACATAAGTGAAAAAAGAAGGGCAAAGGGAAGGATAGTGAGACTGAAGGGGGAGGATGGGGCCACGTGGAAGATGACAACAGTAATGCTGACATACTGAACAGATATTTCTGCTCAGTCTTTACTGAGGAAGAGGAGGAGGGTAATAGGCCTGAAAAGAGTACAAGGGGTGGGAATGGCACAGAAATGGACACAAGTCCCTTTACATGAGAAAGGGTCCTAAAGGAAATGGAAGGAATAAGAGTCGATAAAGTGATGGGGCCAGATGTGGGTGCACCCCAGGATCCTAAAGGAACTAAGAGAGGTGGTGGCTGAACCTCTGGGAATCCTGTTTAACTAATCACTGGAAACAGGGGAGGTACCCAAAGACTGCAGGACAGTAGATATAGTCCCCTTATACAAAAGAGGGTACAAAGAGGAAGCGGGAAACTACAGACCAGTCAGCCAGACCTCGGTAGTGGGAAAGATCATGGAAGCACTACTGAAGGAGAGATTGGTGGAACATCTGGTTGCCAATGGACTACTGGACCCAAGGCAGCATGGTTTCAATGGGGGGGAGGTCATGCCAGACCAACCTCATTGAATTTTTTGACTGGGTGACAAGGGAGGTGGATCAGAGGAAGGCAGTGGCTGTGGTCTATCTGGACTTCAGCAAGGCCTTTGACACTGTGCCACACAGAAGGCTATTAAACAAACTGGGGAATATGGGACTGGGCAGGACAATAGTGTGGTGGGTAGGTAATTGGCTGGGTGGCAGGATACAGAGGGTGGTGATGAAGGGCTGTCACTCCACAGAGGGAAGAGTGACCTGTGGAGTACTACAGGGATCAGTGCTGGGACTGGTCCTCTTCAACATCTTCATCAGTGACATTGTGCAAGACATTGAAGGCAGAATTTCCCTGTTCGCAGATGACAGGAAGCTCTGTAAAAGACAGAATGAGGAGGAACCTGCAGAAGCATGAAGAATGGTCAAGGGTTTGGCAGTTGAAATTCAATGCAAAGAAGTGCAAGACAATGCATATGGGGCACAAAAACCCCGGAACAACATATCGGTTGGGGGGGAGGATATAGTATGCACCAAGCAGGACAGGGACCTTGGGGTTATCATCTATGATGACCTCAAGGTAGGGAAGCAGTGTGACAAGGCAGCAGGTAAAGCAAATATGATTCTGGGATGCATAAGCAGGAGCATCACCAGCAGGAAAAGGGAGGTCATAATTCCACTATACAAGACACTAGTGAGGCCCCATCTGGAGTACAGTGTACAGTTCTGGAGACCTTACCTACATAAACAGGGTAGAGAAGGTTCAGAGGAGGGCAACAAATATAGTACAGGGATTGCATCACAAGTCCTATGAAGACAGGCTAAAGGACTTGAATATGTACTCCCTGGAGGAAATGAGGGAGAGAGAGGGGGAATGATGTAGACATACAAGTACGTTACAGTGAGGAAAAGGGTGCAGGAATACACTATTTTCCAATGAAAAAGATGTTCCAGGACTAGAAGGCATGGGATGAAGTTGGAGGGAAAGCAATTCAGAGGAAACATGAGGAAGAATTTCTACAAAGAAAGGGTGGTGGACAAGTGGAACACCCTGCCAGAGGAAGTGGTGGGGGCTGAAACAATCATAGGATTTAAGGATGCATGAGATAGACATAAGGGAATTCTGGAGATCAGGGGTAACAGGCAACAGACTTCTAGAAAAAGACAGTGAAATTACAAGATCAAATGGGCAGACTGGGTGGGCCATAGGCCCCTATACTGTCCGGTAGTCACTCCCCCCCCAGTGGTTCCTCCACCCTCACATCCCTCACCCACTCCCCATTTGTAAGTATGAGGTCAAGGGTGTTCCTTTCACTAGCTGGTTCCTTGACCAACTATATTAGAAAGCTTTCCTGGAAGGCATCCAGCATTACCTGTTCCCTTCTGTTCTTTGTGGTAGGTGTGTCCCACTCCACCCCTTGCAGGTTGAAGTCCCCTACTATCACCATCCCCCCTTTCTGTAGTTCCTCCTGATCTGTTCTGCCAGTACCCTGTCCATCCCTTCAGACTGAGAGGGTGATCTGTACACCACCCCCAGTCTTAGTGATCTATTTTTGGGATCCTGTAGTTGCACCCACAGTGCTTCTGTATCTCCCTTGTCTCCCTCCTCCCTTACACATTTTAATCCCTCCTTAACATACAGCCCCATCACCTTCCCCCTTCCCCTTTTCCCTATCCTTCCGGTGTAATCTGTACCCCGGAACCGTCATGTCCCAGTCATGGATTTGGGTGGCCCATGTCTCGGTTATAGCCACCAAGTCCACTCACCCTTCCTCCAGGAGAGCCTGTAGTTCTTTTCTTTTCTTTCTTTTTTTTATGACTTTGATAACCAGATAGGTGATCTGATCCAAGGGAACATTTTCAGGCACGACCCAGGCCATATTCAGAAATGGCACAGATAGCAATACAACAGAAAAGAAACATGAAAAGGCAAACAGAGAAAAGAACAAAAAAACAAAACTGTGATACAGGTTACATAGGTCAAAAATAGAGCAAGAATTTGATAACATAAGTCAGTTATATACAATAAATAATTTGTTCTGCCCCCTTATTCCCCAGACTGCTAGCATTTAGTGTCACCACCCTCCAACCCTTGTCTCTACCTTCCCCCGCCTCACTCTCCTTATGCCCACTCCCTTGGTAGTTGCCTTCCTCCTACCTTGCTAGCATGGGGGGTATGCACATTTGGTTTCACATTACTAGGTCTCTGAACTCCTCTATCCATCCTGCTACCCCCCCTCGCAGTTTAAATGCTCCTCAATGTGCTTTCCTATCCTTGCTGTCAGTACATTTTTCCCTCCTCATTTAGGTGCGGTCTATCTTTTGTGCACAGACTGCTGTTCTCCCAGGTCCCCCCACCCTCCTACCAGCCCATACCCCTTTTCCCGACACCAGGCCCCTAGCCATTCATTAAACTCTTGAATTCTCCCTTTTCTTGCCATACTTGCCCTGGGAATGGGATGTACCTCTGAGAAGGTGTGATTTGCCCGCTCCCTCACACAGAGGTCCCAGTTCCTCAGACCTACTCTTTACCTCCCCTACTGTGCCATTAGCCAGGTAATTCATCCCCAGGTGTATTATTAGGTGAGGCCTTTCCCTTCCCTGCTTGCATACCTTAGCATGGATTGCCCCAACCCTTCCACCTTTTATTCCTGGCATGGCTTCCACCCCTATTCTACTGTGCCTCTCCCCTTTGCTGCCCCACCTGACCCTCTTAGTATTGAGTCCACCAACACCAAGACACCTCCTTCTTCCCCTCCCCATCTTCCCCTTCTCCTCTCCTTCTTCCTCCTGCACAATTTTCCCTCCTATTTTTGCTGTTTCTCCCCCCATGTTCTCTGCTGTACTCAACCCTTCTTACCCCAATACACCTATTTCTCCATCACCCTCACCAGCCATTTTGTTCTTTGTACCCATGGACTTTGCTTCCCCTTCCTCCTTCACCTCCTTTGACCCCTCTGTTAAAGGTCGGCCCCTGTCTGAGCTTACTGTGTTACTATCTCTCTGTATGTCTTCTCTTATTCTCCTTGCACGTTTGTTTCCCATACTGGGCAGACTGGATGGGCCTTGCGGTCCTTATCTGCCGTCAACTTCTATGTTTCTATACCTGTGTCACCCTCCCTGCCCACCTTGTCCTGACCACCCCCCTTTGACTCTTATCTCCCTCAAATTTTTTTCTTTTCCTGGATGTCATTTGTGCTTTCCACATTCCCTTCTCCTCCTGACCTAATATGCCCCTTCATCATCTTTGACACTTCCCCCATTAGCCTTAATACTCCTTTCTCTAGCCTTCCCAGCCTTATACAGACTGGGCATCCCCCAGTCCTCCACTGGGTGTCCATGAATACTGCCCCACCACAGTTTTTACAACCCACAATCCTTCTTCCCCTGTGATTTCTGTTCCTCCTTCCCTAATTCCTTTGCTCCCCTCCCCTCCACTGGCCTTATTCCGGCCTACCACACTAATTTGTCCCCTTCCCAGACTTCTCCAATCTGTCACCCTGGTCCCATTACCATTTCCTCTTCCTTGTTCCCTCTGCGCCATTCTCCCTCTTGTGGTTCCTCTTCTTTCTATCTTGACCCTGCCTGTTGGCAGCACTACTTCTCTTATTTTCCAGTCCCTGTACCCTGTGGTGTATGACTGTGTTGTGTATGGAAATAAGATGGCTTACAGTGTGTGTATGCAGTAAGCAGGTACCGTACAATGTCACAGGCTACCAGTATAAAGAAAGCGATGCGCAAGGGGTTGGTGTTTTAGGTTGGGCCCCTCCTGATCACTAAAGACAATCAGGTACCCCAGCAAACTCTCACTGAGACACTCAGCTGCACCATCAAAATTCCCTAAACAGATACCCTTACAACATAAGTCAGAAAGCATCCTGGTATCAATTGAAAACAAAAATAAGCTGCAAAAGAAACAATAATTATGCCCTTCTGACTTGATTGGAGTTAGTGATTGACTGTTTGCATTGCAATATTTGTAATATTGTGAGTATTCACTGGGCTAAGAATTTGTCATAAGCCCTGAATTGAGAGCAGGTTACAGGCTGTGTATTGGACCCAAACAGTGCCTAGGGGGTGGAAACTGGTTTTTCTTTTGTTTACCTCAGTGTGCCTTATAAGGCCAAGCCAGACTGTGTCAGGAAGTGCTTACATCACAGCTACTTAACAGCCAATAGCTCTGGAAGAATCTTACAGACCTTGATAAAAGTACTAATTTTAGCAGGCTCATCAGATAACCTCATAGTCTTCAGGTGAAGCTACCTCTGACTGCAAGCTGCAACACTGGACTTAAGATTTGCAGAAAGTAAGTAGTGCTCACAACAGAGGGAGGTGAACCTTACAATTTACAATTGTCTTTGGTTTGAAACAGATTCCTTAGGAAAGTTAATATTCTTCAGGTGGAGGATACTTCTAACTGAAGGGGGAAATAAGCAACTTAGAATTATCAGAAAAGGCAGTCTTTCAATCAACAGAGGGAGGTGGAGTTTGCTTTACTTGTGTTACAAGTGTTAAGGTTTTCAGTGCAGAAAGAGTTTAAACCCACATAGGCTGAACACTGTTTTCTGTGTCTGCCCTTCTGCACAGCTGACATGTTTTGGGGCTGACTGTTTTCAGAGCACAAGTCACCAGGCTCTTTTGGGGCTGGGGAGGTTTACCTGTGTCTGACTTGGATGTTTGATTTTTCTGTTTGATTAGCAGGGTATTTTCTCTGTCAAATTGGTTTGAAGCAGTATTACAAATTGTCGTGTATGGCATCTTGCTGACAGGAAGGCACTCATCGCATCGGTAGGTCAGGCGTTTAGCTGATTGTTTCGTGAAGGCACAGTTTAGGCCCACCCTTCCCACCCTCACCCCACCACCCTGGAAATAGTTCATTTATACCTGGGGTTCTGACATCATTTCTTCAAGAGGGCAAGGTACACATCACTGTCATATCCTGTCTAGCACACTGCACTGACAATATAAGCATACACATTATATAAATACATATATTTCTATATAACGCACCAATCACACACACACACACACACACACACAAAAAGAAAAAAACTAAACAAGATAGACAGTTATGTGGGGAGTAGTACAATGTAATGGCTGTGGGGCAGCAGTCTTCCAGGAGTCTTTCTGGAGGCTGAGATGCTGCCCTGTTTGCAGACAACTATCTGCCCTGAGGGAGGAAGTTGCCCATCTTTAGGCTGCACTGGACAGTGGCAAGGGAACCTCCCCCATCCAGGGAGCACCACAGCCACCACTACTACCTCAGAGGTTGTGAAGAAAGCACAGCAGTTGGACCACAGTGGGCTCAGTGAGGGTAAGGGTGGTGGAACAGAGGCACACCCAGTCAGTTGTTACACTCCACAATCCATACACCATTCTGGGGGAGCATAGTTCCGCTATGGATGCACCCACAGAGGAGACTAAGGAGGGTGCAGACAACTGTCACAAGGGAGGCCCTCAGGAAGGAGGCAGAGGGCACCACAGGGAAAGAAATCAGCTCCTGGTGGGGGACTCAATTATTAGGGGGGATAGAACTGGGGAGCAGGGAAAACTGAAGTAAGGTGCCTGCTTGGTGCCATGGCTTGGAGGGACAGGAAATGCATCCTTAGGCTCACGAGAACAGTTGCATGGGAGTCTGAGCTGGACATCATTGTCCACCTAGGGACAAATGACTTGGCTCATCATGAGATCAGAGCAGTGCAAAAGGACTTTGTAGAGTTGGGGAGGGGCTTAAGACAAGTAGCACACACAGTATCCTTCTCAGAGGTGCTGCCTGTCAGTGGCATGAGTGAGGCGAGGGTACTTTGCACCATGCAGTTTAACAAATGGTTGAAAAAATGGTGTTTAGCACAGGGGTTTGGCTCATTGGGGACTGGGGTTCCACCTGGAGGGACACCAGCCTATAGTGGCAGGATGGTCTGCATCTGTCCAGGAAGGGAACAAGTCTTTTGGGCAATCGGTTTAAATGCTTCATTGGCAAGCCTTTAAACTAGTCAAGGGGGGAGGCACTGATAAGCAGCAGGAAAATCCCAGCCTCCCCCTACAAAACAGGGTACTAAATGAGAAAAGACCAAGGTAGAAAGGTCAGTGGGGGTTGCCGCTACAGAAGGTAAAAGCCATCAAAAATGGAGACAATGAGTACCAATGCCCGTAGTCTGGGTAACAAGCTTCCTGAATTAGTGGCCTTGATGGAGGAGGAAGATCTGATATCGTGGCAGTCACAGAAACATGGTACACAGAACCATGACTGGGCGTAAACATACCAGGATACACTATCTACAGGAGGGACAGGGAGGGTAAAGAGGAGGAGGTAGCTCTCTACATAGGAGAAGAAATCAAAGCAACAGAACAAAAGGGTAAACAGGGAGGAGAAGAAGCACTGTGGGTCAATTTGGAGGCACACGCACCACAATCCGCACAGGGGTTGTATACAGATCCCCTCCCAGGGGAGGAAATGGACAAGGAAATGATAGAAAGTATACTTAGAATGGCAGATAAAGGGAGATATTGCTGATGGGTGATCTGAATATGCCAGATGTTAACTGGAGTGCAGTTGCAGCAGCCACTTCTAAGAGTGGGGTTATTCTAGATGCCCTATGGGGGGCATGCCTTAGACAACTAGTATTGGAGCCCACTCAAGAGGGAGCAATCTTAGACCTGGTTCTCTCAAATGGAGATGAAGAGAGGATCACAGATGTAGAAGTGGGTAGCCATCTGGGAACTAGCGACCATCGAACAGTATGGTTCACAATAAACACAGCAATAGAGTCAAGCCATATAAAGACAAAGGTACTGATTTTAGGAGGGCTGACTTTGCCAAATAGGTGAGTGCCTAAGGAATGCACTAGCAAATGGGCAGGAAGGAGGGTGGAAGAACAATGGGGAATAATAAAACTGCCATCACAGAGGTAACAAGCCTTTGTGTAAAGCAAATAAACAAAACAAAATGAGGTAAGAAACCACTATGGTTCTCAAAGGAAGTGGCAGTGAAGGTTTAGAGAAAAAGAAAGCATTCAGGAAGTACAAAGGAATCACAGAAGGAACAGGACAGAGAACTGTATCAGTTAAAGCAAAAGGAAGCTGGAAAGGCAGTCAGAACAGCAAAGGCCCAAACCGAGGAAAAGATAGCCAACTCAGTTAAGAAGGGGGATAAAACCTTTTATAGGTACATCAGGGAGCGAAGGAAGACCAAGGGAGGGATAGTGAGGCTTAATAAAGGGGAGGAAGGGTGGGCAGAGGGTGACTGTGAAAAGGCAGAGATACTAAACATATATTTTTGCTCAGTATTTACAAAGGAAGAGGGGGAAGTACCTAAAACAAACAGTAGAAACACTCTGGATACAGAAGTTGATACCAGCCCATTTACAGAAGAAAGGGTTCTGAAAGAGCTCTTAAAACTGAAGGTGGACAAAGCAATGAGGCCTGATGGGATTCATCCCAGAATTCTAAAAGAACTAAGGGTAGAACTAGTGACACCACTGACTACCCTCTTTAACGAATCATGGGAGGATGGGGTGGTACCTGAGGACTGGAGTAGGGCAGATGTGATTCCCTTCACAAAAGTGGGAGCAAAGCAGAAGCAGAAACTACAGACCTGTTGAGTTTAACCTCAGTGGTAGGAAAATGATGGAATCACTTCTGAAGGAAAGAATTGTTGTGTATCTAGAGGCCAGAGGGCACAGGACCCAAGGCAGCATGGATTCACAGTGGGAAGGTCATGCCAGACAAATCTGTTAGATTTCTTTGACTGGGTGACCAAAGTAGTTGATCAGGAGGGCTGTGGACATGGCCTACCTAGACTTTGCAAGGCATTTGACACAGTCCCACACAAAGATTAATATACAAGTTAGCCAGCCTGGGAGTGGGTCCCAAGATGACAGCCTGGGTAAAGAATTGGCTGGAGAATAGGACACAGAGTAATAGTAAATGGAGTCCACTCTGAAAAAGGAGGGTTAGCAGTGGGGGAACCAGGGTTCAGTATTAGGACCGGTCCTCTTCAATGTCTTTATAAGCGACATTGCAGAGGGACTGGAAGGAAAAGTATGTCTCTTTGCAGATGACACAAAGATCTGCAACAGAGTTGATGCACAAGGTGGGGTGGAAAGGATGAGAAAGGGACTTGGCAAGGTTAGAGGATGGTCAAATGTATGGCAGCTTAGATTCAATGCTAAGAAGTGCAAGGTAATGCACCTGGGAAACAAAAACCCAGGGGAAGAGTACACAATGGGGTGAGATACTAACAACAACAAAAATGGAAAGGGACCTGGGGGTAGTCATATCAGATGACCTAAAGGTGGGCAAGCAATGTGAGAGGGCAGCAAGGAGGGCTGGGGGGATACTGGGATGCATAGGGAGAGGCATCACCAGTAGAAACAGGAAGTTATTATCCCTCTGTACAGACAGCTGGTGAGACCCCATCTGGAGTACTGCGTGCAGTTCTGGAGACCCAGTCTCCGCAAAGACATAGACAGGATGGAAGCTGTCCAGAGGAGGGCAACTAAAATGGTGCAGGGTCTGCACCGAAGACATATGAAGAGAGACTTAAGGAGCTTAATATGTATAGCCCTCGAGGAAAGGAGGGAGAGGGGGACATGATAGAAACTTTCAAGTACCTCAAGGAATCAACAAAGTCCAGGAGGGTAGCATCTTTCAAAAGAGGTGTGCAAGAACAAGGGGGCACAATTTGAAGATAGAAAGGGGGCGGCTCAGAGGTAATTTAAGGAAGTATTTTTTCACAGAGAGGGTTGTGGATGTATGGAACAGCCTTCCAGAGGAGGTTGTGGAGTCAAAAACAGTGGTGGAATTCAAGCATGCATGGGACAGTCATAAGGCAATTCTAGGGAGTGGGGGTAGGAAGAAGTAGGCTGCTGGTTAACTAGGATCTGCAGCTTATCTATCAGGTAGGAGAATGGGCAGACTGGGTGGGCCAAGCGGTCCTTATCTGCCGTCAAATTCTATGTTTCTATTTTTCTAATAACAGGAATAAAATCAGTGAAAATCAACAGATACTTCCCTGAGATGTGTCTGCTTCCTTCTCCAGCTCCACCACTTTGACTCAGCCCCACCTTCAGTTAGCAGTAACTCTGATAAGGCCCAAGGCCAGACAGTTATCACCCCTTCCCCTAACTAAAGGGCTAGACACAATTACCAATTTTGCAGATGACAGGAAAGGAAATAGATCAAATACATCCAATAATACCCATACAATCAGTGAAAACCAACAGATACTTCCCTGAGGTGTGTCTGCTTCCTTCCCCAACTACACCACTCTAACTCAGCCCCACCTTCAGTTAGCAGTAACTCTGATGAGGCCCAAGGCCAGACAATTATCACCCCTCCCTCAAGCTACAGGGCTAGACACAATTTCCAATTTTGCAGATGACAGGAAAGGAAATAGGTCAAATACATCCAACTGCGAACTCATTAGTCTAACGCTCATTATATGCAAACTATTGGAAAAATCAATCAAAATTAAAATTGAAGCTGAGATACAGACATTGGGAATATCAAACAAAAATCAACTTGGGTTCCATACTGGAAAATCTTGTACAACAAACTTGGTCCAGTTCTACGAAAATATCAGTAGTAGTATGGACAATGGCATTCCTACTGATATAGTATATCCGGGGCAGGATTCACAAAAGAGATGCACTGTGCGCAAGTGATATGTTCCAGCGCAACCCAAAAATGCACCATGAAATGATTTATAGACAGGGCGAAAGTGCCTGTGCAACACAGATGCACTGCGCCAAATCAGATGTGCTGTAGATGCATAATAATGTTATGTGGCTCATCTAGAGAGGGCGTACACATGCACACACAGCGCAAAGCAATTCACAGTGCAAAATGAAGGCTTAACAAGAGAGCAAACTAGGTGCAAGTGCCAAATACATCATCCAAAGATAGGTATAAAAGAAGCAGACTTAAGTGCAAGCCACAGTAGGTCAGCAGCAGAACAGCAGCACCGGCACAGTGGCAGACAGAGAGGGAGAGATAGCACACCACCAGCATGGATGCAGCACCATTCATAATGGTGGGAATACTAATGAGGATGAGGAGACAGGGAGGCGGAAGGCACCGTAGGTGGCTGGCCCCATGGCAATAGCATGCCAGGCTGTCCTTCAAGCAGCTGACAGATGTGGAGACAGTAGGCCGATACTGCTTGAACAGGACCATTCTGAGGCAGCTCTGTGAGCTGTGCCATGAGGAAATGCAGGCACCCACTGCATGTGGTCATGCCATATCAGTGAAGACCAAGGTGACAACAGTAATGTGCTTGCTTACCACAGGAATCTTCCAGAGGCCTACTGGGGACACTACTGGTGTATCACAGGCCTCCACTTCCCACCATCTCACACAATTCCTCACTGCACTGATATCACGTGTTTCGGAATATATCCATTTCTCCAGCACACAGGCAGAGCAGACAGAAGCCATGCAGGGGTTCTACAGGGTGGCACACATGCCAGGCGTCATAGGGGCCATTGACTGCACCCATGTGGCAATCTGCGCACTACCTGGTGACAACACCATAACCTACATAAACCACAAGGGATACCACTCAGTCAACTGCCAGGTGGTGTGCAATGCCACAGGGTGCATCAGCAGTATCTGTGCCACACACCCTGGGAGCACACATGATGCCTGCATATGGTAGCAGTCTGCCCTCTGACAGAGATTTGAGGCAGGGGACATACCAAGTGGCCATTTAGTAGGTGTATGGGACATGGCGACCAGCCACTCAACAGGGCACCATGACTCAGGACAGGAGTGGGGGAGGTGTGTAAATAGCACCATGCACAATGCGCATAGGGTGCAGCAGATGTGAGGCACCAGAAGTATGTAAGGGGACACAGGCTGACACCAGCTGGTACAGGGAGGCATACATGCAATGCATGGAATGTGGAGGGCAGTGCCATGGGGGACATGTGTGACAGGACATGCACAATACAAGCAGATAGTGGGCAGCACTATAGTGCACACTGGGCAAGGCAATAGTGGGCATAGCACATGTGACCCCAATGACATTGGTGGCCTGGGGCCAACAACAGGTGCAGGCCCAGCAACAGCAGGTGGATGTGGAGGGGTAAGATTGCAGGGAAGGGACATGCACAGACAGTGGTGGATGCTCAGCACACACACCAGTGTGGAATGAGACAGGGAGCGGGGGCATGCTGTACATGTGACCATTGTACTAACAGCCACCCTCCCCCCCACAGGTGATGCTGCACACCCACTGAGGCCCAGCTCCTCACCCCCTTCCGATGACCTGGAACAGAAGTGGGGGAGCGTTAAAATGAAGCACATACTGCTGTGCACACCATCATTGAGCGTGTCTTCGGCATGTTGAAGATGCACTTTCGGTGCCTGTGTAGGTCAGGTGGGGCCCTACAGTATAGCCCTTTGGCATATTCCTGGCCTGTTGTATGCTACACAACATGACCATTGACTGTGGAATAGATGTCGAAGCCAGTGAGGGCGACAGTTCAGGGGGGAGGAGGAGGGTGTGGAGGATGATGCAGTGTCACAGGACCCCAAAACTGGACCACCAATGGGCCGGCAGGACCCACGGCTGGCTGCACGGGTGAGGCAGTACAGGAGCACACAGATGGAGGAACAGTTTGGGAACTGCAGGTGAGTGTCAGAGGTATGTATCTGTGAGGTGCACAATGGTGACAACGGGTAGACACAGAGCCATGCATTGCACAGCAGACACAGCACAGCACACAAACAGCCCTACACAGACACACTCACATACGATACATGCCACACAGTGGAGGTGGGATAGCAGTGGACCGCACACATGCCAGGGACCACAAGGTCTGGAGAGAGACACACATACACACACACACACACACACACACACACCTCGCAACACACACATGTGCCACCATGACAGTGCCAAGGATGGCATGGATCAGTGTGCACTGCAGCTGGCACACAGGCTCAGCAGACACTGGACCACACTCAACACGCCCATGCCATGTGGCACAATAGTGGTGAACACAGACACACAGGTGGCACTGCACAGGGGCCCACGATGGCAGTGCACTGGGGCAGGTGTCTGCCACAAACGCCACCTCACGCATCGTCATCCAGGCATGGGGGACACAGTGGTGAAACATGCAGCTGCCATTGGAATGGGAACCTGGACATCACAGGGTGGCACCACAGCCACCACAGACACATGGATAGCCTCTGCCATGACTGGTGGATGCAGCTGCGGCACCACCAGCCACAGATGATGTATCCAACACCACTGTAAGGATACTGCAATGAGAATGTGAACAGGTGATCATTGGTGTGGTGGCCCCGCGAGTGATGTCTAGACTGGGGACACAGGCCAGTGCAATGGGAGGCGATGGCATCAATAGCAATGAATCCACCTGACGCCACTGTCTGGATGTGCAGGAAGTGCTCCGGGGTGTCTGGCTGGATGCACAATGGCCATGGCACACAATGGATGCTCACTCCATCTCCACAGCAGCTGCAATCCTCTCCAGTGCTGTGGTAATGCCCACCCGTAAAAAGCATATCTCAGTTAACATCTGGGCCTGCCATGGAGCTGCGGACTCATACTCCAGGACTATCACTGTCTGGTGGCTCCTGAACTCCACATGGAGGGCCACCTGTCCCTCCATGGTGTCATGCAGGAGGCGGACATAGTCCTCCATATCATTGGCAGGTGATGGGTCATGGTGGCATCAACAATGAGTGGGTGGTGATACAGCCTGATGCAGGGCATCCATGGGTGGTGGGTGCACAAAGACAGGCTGCGGCATGGGCAGACCTTGGGCATGTTCAGCCACAACATGTCCACAGCTGGTGTTGTCACATTCCAATGGTGCCTGCCTGTGTCCCACAGCACGTGGACCGGATGCCCTTGATGGCCCTGTCACTGCACCGGGACTAGATGCAGGGGGCACAGCACCCACCACTGTGGGCATCTGTGTGACCTCTGCATCCATGCCACATGCAGCAGGGCCATCAGTGGCGACAGGGGCCACCTGCACAGGTACCTGTGTGCTGCGTGTTCCACAGTCGGCCATGTCCCCCTCTATCTGGGTGGCATCATCATCTGCAGGGACACCGCTGTACGACCCCTGCATGCCAGATACAAGCACAAGGAGGGTGTCAGCAATGTCTGCTGCGTCTGCAGGGTCATCATCAGAGAATCCCAGCAGACCCTCCAGCCATGTGTTGTCATAGCCAGCCACCGTGGTGGCATTGGCCAAGGGGTCTGATGGGGCAGGTAGGGCCATTGCAGTGGATGGTCCAGGGATGGCACCATCCATTGTAGTGCCCGCAGCCCTGTGTGACAGACCTGCATCATCGTCCACTAGGGCATTCTGTGCAGCCATGCCCATGGCTGCACCTGTGAGGTGTGATGGAGCTGTGAAAAGAAGAAGGGAGAACATGGTTAATGCACTGGAATTTACAGTGGCATACATGCAGACATGTACAGTGTGTCACAGTGTAGTGCCATGGTTGTGCATGACAGTCCCTGGCATGGCTGTGCAATGCCTAGAATGCCGCTTAAGCCATGTGCCAGCTGTGACTGGTACTGTGTGGAGACAGGCCATGGCCACATAGTACCATGTGTGGCAATGGTATGACAGGCCCATCCAACAGTGCGTGTGTCCCACCAGCCTGACTGGCACTGGCCCATCACAGGTGCCACCATGGGCATGTGCTGACAGGCACAGTATAGCACAACATGGGCCACACATGCTCCACCACCACACATGGTATATCCCCAGGGAACACAGTCACATAGTACAACACAATGGGACAGGCATGGCAGCCAGGGCACACACTTGGCCAGACAGGTAATGTGCATAGCTACTTACAGTGCTGTGATGGGCTTCCACCTGTCTGGAATCCCTAACCAGGACAACCTGCATGGAGGATCTGGCAATGGTTGCCAGAAGGAGCTCCTCATTGGGGCTTAGGAGAACATCATCCTGCAGGCCACCCCCTGTCCACCTCAGGAGGCCTCTATGTGGGCCACCTTCTCCTTTGCCCTCCATTTCCTATCATTTAGATGCTTCCTGCTCTCCAGGGGGGTCCTCTTGTACATTCCTACAGCATTCACATGATGGGCCACCACCTCCCAGCCCTCCTCCAGTGCCATACAGCTGCCACCCCTGCCCAACAGTACATCATGCATTAGATGATATGCCTCAATAAGGGCCTGCTCCTCATCCTTTGTGAAGTTCATCCACCTTCACCTGGAGGCATTATTGCCTCCTGACATAGTGGTTTCTGTGAGAGAGTACAGACAGACATTAGCCATGCTCATGAAGATTCCCATGTGCCCGTTACTGACATACAGTGGATGCATTTGGCCACTGCAGCACCAGGCAGACAGGGCCTGCAGGCATTGCATGTGTGTTGGGGTGCATGGTGTGTCATGGTGGTCAGTGCTGCGTCCGGTGTGTTCAGTGAACCCACCATGGACAGCTGCATGGCCAAGGCCTTGCCACCTATGAAGCATGTCCAGCTACACATGCAGCTGACTGCCCATCACTCACACTATGCACACCTCACTGTTTATGCGGGCACATTGGCTGGCAGCATACCCCCCCCCCCACTGGGATGGCTCGTGGGACAGTGTGTGGCACGTCATGTCGCCCAACAAGTGTCCCTGCACGTGGCGGGATGGTGACAGGCTGTCCACTGACCAGTTCATCATGTGGATTGGCTGCACTAGTACTGGCCTTGTACACAAACGGATGGCTCTATAATACAGTCCTGTGGCAGTCATCTGTATCCCCCTCCCCTGGGTCATGCCTGAGTCTGGGCAGCATTTGCCTAGTGCACTTCCCCTGTCCACTGCTGCAGAAGGAATACATGCAGAAGTGAAATGGTATTCACATTCAAGGCTGTGAACCCTCTCAATCACCTGTTCTCAGTGTGGTGTGATTTGGGAGCATTTATAGCTCAGAGCATGCAAATGAGGGCTGGGTTAGAGATAATGAGATGCTAAACAGCTGAGATGCCCCTGAATAGGTTATTAGGATGATTTGGGAGCATTGTCTACGAATTGCATAATTGCCCTCAGCTCATCTCAATCAGCACGGCACATCTGCTGAGCTGGGTGCATCTCTACATGGCGCATTACCCGTGCATGCGTAGTGCATTTGGGGCATCTTCCTGAATGGGGTGCAAGCACTTCAGCACATTCAACACACATGCATTGTGCATTGTACCCCTTGCGCAGCACTGCAGTTGTGCGATTGGTCCAACACATGCATCGCGGACATGCATATGGTGCACAGCCCACGGAGCAGTCTGCACATGCTTGTGTGACCCCCTGTGCAGTGCACTTTGTGACAGTTGTCAGTTGTTGTCAGTGGATCATGCATTACATGCCATTGTGTGACATTGTGCGACAATGCATCACAGGCACTATGAGCTCTACAGTGCATGCCACACATAACATGGAGGACAGCTACGTATTGCACATGTGCCACATGGTTATGGCCCTTGACCTTGCATTCCCACCATGGCATTAAGCATTGTGCATGTGCCTGTGGGTGCAAGCCTGTCCAATCATGCAGCACGTCGATGTGCATGGGGGCATGCATGTGTCCCAATAATGCATGTGGCACCATTTGCAGTTTTCTCCATGCAGGGCCTGCAGAGTGGTGGACACCTGTTACTCAGCTGAGATGCCCAGGGCAGCTAGAACAGGGCAGAGGGCCATGAACTGGTCAGAGGTTGAGCTGCTCCACCTGGTGGCACTTGTCTTTCATGTGGAGGACCAGTTGTTTGGCAGGGAGGACCTGCAGGTGCCCAGGGCAACTGTCTGGGCCAACATTGCTCGGTGCCTGGTGCACCACAAAGGGCTTCCCCGCTCTGGGGAACAGTGTCATCACCAATATAGCAACCTGGGTAGGAGGGACCGGGCATGGCTGGGGAAGCTGCAGGTGCATGCATGCAGGTGTGCACTACAAGTGCCAGGTAGGTATCTTGCATACTTGTGAGGTATGAGAGCATGTGGGGCAGGGTTGGGTCACATCACATCAGCATACTCACATGGGCACTCACACAACATGCACACGTGTGTGTGGCTGCATCTGCCCTGTGGTGCCCTGCCATGCATGCCACATGGTCTGGGCCTCCCTGTGGTGGTGTGTGAGTGTGGGACAGGTACACTGTGTCGTGCATGTGGTGGGACCACCGTGTGTTGTGCAACTCCATGGATGGGCACTTCAGGGGTTCTGGTATGGCTGCAGTGCACAGCTGCTGCCTGCATGGCCATTCACTGGTGTTGCGCTGCAAGTGTATACCAGCACTGCATGCCCATACTCTTGTTGGGGGGTGGTTTGTGCACCGACGTGTCTAATCATGGCAGTCTCTGTCTGTTATGTCTTGCAGAACTGGAGGCCAGGCAGCGGTCTGTGGAGGCCACTGAGGTGTGGTGACAGGGGACTGCAGCTGGGGCTCCTCATGGTGGCTGTATAGGTGCAGGTACGTGGCAACCTTGTGTGTGCATGGTCTGGTGGGGTTGGCTACTGCTCGGTGGGGGTTGAGTGTCTGCAATGGGACTTACTATCTGTTCTCTGTGTCCTTGCTGTTGGTCACCAGGCTCATTTGGCAGCAGCCAGTGGTGGAGGTGCCATGGCCCAGCAGAGGAACCTGGACCGGTGGATCCTAGACGCCATCCATGTGTCACTAAGGCCCATCAGACAGATGCAGGTGCACCTTCAGTGCACCATAGGGACCATCCTGTGGCTTGTGACAGCATGTGACTGAGTGGGGTTGGGGCACAGAGGTGCACGGCCACGCATGTAGCCCTCTGCCATATGCTACACTGTGTTGTATATACTCTAGCCTGCTGTGTCCCCCACCTCCCACCTATGTTGCTGTCTCTGCCCCTCTTCCCTTTTGCACACCTGTTCCTGTGTGTAGTCCCTCACACCACATCCCTCTGTTGTTGTTTTCTGTACATACTTACTACTGTTTCTTGTGTTGCCTTGTTGATTGTGCACACTGTTCTTTCTATAAAAGGTTTGAGTCTCTGACATGGTGTCTGTGGTCATTCAATGTTCCATGATCCTGGGAGTGTGTCCTGTCATGGGCTGTTTACTGTCCCAATGCTGCCATGATCCTGTGTGGCCCCGTCTCTGTTTGGTCTACTTCCCCTCTGCACCCCCCACCTCATTGTGGCCCCACTGTTGCCTGTGGCATGTGTGTGGACCCATGTCCTGCTGTTCATGTCCCTGCCCCTGGTCTGTGTGTGTGCTGCTGATGGCCTACATGCCTTGCACTGCTGCACTATTGGTCTGATGCCCTGTGTGCATTGTCCTGTGGCTGGGGCACTGTCCTGGCTGTGTGGCACTGTGGTGGCACAGTGTGCTGCCCACTGTTTTCAATGGTGTCACCCTGAGTGTCCTCCCCCATGGCCATAGTCCTGGCCTCCTATAGTATTGGCCTTGTCCAGTGGCCACCACCTTGTTCATTGCTTTTGCCCACTGTTGTATGACACCATGCCAGCTCCAGTGTACCTGTTCTGTGTGCCTGCCATGGGCCTGCATGGGTATTAGCCTGGGCCTCTGGGTGCCGTTTTGTTTGCCCTGTCTCCTTTCAATGCCTGTTTAGGCCACTGTTGTGCTCTTGCCCTCTCTGGTGTGTCCCATTGGTCTTGTGTCCCTCTCTCCTTTGCCCCACTGCATTGCCCCTGTTGCTTCCATTTGCCTCGCTGGGTTGCTCCATATTTACTGCATTGCTCCCCTGGGTGGTTGTGCGCATCCCATATGTGCTGCCACTTCTCCACTTGTGCCATTCGCTTTTCACATGATTCACAGTGGGGTTGCGCTTGGCATATCCCATGGCACATCCCTTTGTGGATCGCCCGGTGTTTGATGGGTGCATCTTATTTGTGCTGGCACATCTCACTTGTGCCCTGCTCATCTCTTTTGTGAATCCTGCCCCAAGACTTTAAGAAAGCCTTTGATTTAGTTTCACACTATCTATTAATTCAGAAAATGATCAGGTTAGGATTTAATGGCTTCACCATACAATGGGTGACAAACTGGTTAACAAAAAGAACACAATGTGTTAAAAAAAGGGATGCTGTCTCTACACCAGTGGCTGTTAATAGCGGGGTACCGAAGGGATCAATGCTGGGTCCTGCTCTGTTTGGCATTGTTATTGGTGATTTACACATATGGGTAAATAGCTCAATTACCAGATTTGGGAATGACACAAAAATGTAATCAGAGGTTGATACGGAAAATAAAATATCTCAATTTAAATCAGATTTGCAAACAATTGAAAAATGGGCTTATTCAAATAAAATGGAATTTAACACAGATAAATGTTCAATCATTCACACGGAGCAACAAATCCAAACACCACATATTTTTTATGTGGAAGTAAATTAACTCAGTAATTACTGAAAAAGACTTAGGGGTCATAATAAACAATCACTTAATGCCAGGTGACCAATGCAGGAGTGTTGCACTTACTGAAAACTGAATTATTAATGCTATCAAAACAACTTTCTTGTGCAGGAATGAAGCCTGCATTATGCCACTTTATAAGGCCTTCATTAGACCTCACACAGACCATGCTGTGTCATTCTAGGCCCCCTACCTTGTAAAAGATAAACAAAAAATATTGAAAGCTTACAGCATAGACCCACTAAGTTTATCCCGAGACTCACCAACTTGCCCTATCTAGACAGGCTAAATGATCTCCAATTTAGGAGAGATAAATGGGATCTGCTTTTGCCATACAGCATTCTTAATGAGCAGGATCTTATGAAGGGATGTAAAATTGTTCAAGTTAACAAAACAGCAAACTTAAGATCCCACAAGAAGCAGATTCTCATTCCAAAATCCACAACAAACAAACATAGACACTTTTTATGTTGATTGCGTGCATGCGCAAGAAACATATTGTGGCAGCTTTCTCCGGAAGCCGGTTGTGGAGGTGCTGCACTGTTGTGGCCAGTGCACCCACAGCCTTTAAAGGCTTGGACCACTTCCCCCAATGTCATGACACGCTGCTGCTGACTCTGTAACCTCCCCCGCTTTTATTGTCTGCCAATGGGGTTCCCAATCCCCCATCAGCTACAGCTGCCCCCCCAAAAGAAAGACTCTGGTGGCATGCTGGGAGTCCACCCCAGCGTGCCCATGCCCTGCAAAATAAAAAATGGTCCTGTGATGTCTTTTTTTTTTTTTAACCTGTAAAAGGAACTGTCCTGGTGGACTCCCTGCCTCCCCGCAACCCATGCCCACACACTGCGACCTTGCCTCCCCACAATCCCTCACTCCCATACTTACCTAGAGCTTGACACAATGATCTTCGGTGGACTGGGAATATGTCTGCACTCTTCAAAGCCGACCGCAAACTGAGGAAATGCCGGTTAGCTGTATAATGGAAAAAATGTTTTTTTTCCAACTTTAATGCATATCTCAGTCATTTTGTGGAATTTTGCCACCACATGTTCAAGATGGGGTTTTTGGGACCCCTCCTCACGAATTCTGGCACTGTCATGGCCTTAATCGGTACCGAAAGGTGATTTTGCAGTCACTGGGCAGAATCACCTTTTGGGGCTGATTAATGAAATGACAGTGCCAGCGTTCATGAGGTGGGCTCTCAAAAAGCCTATGTTGCAAATTTGGTGGAAAAAATCCAAACAATGACTGTTTTACAAGCATGTGTTGAGCAGTTGCTACGCACACTCGTAACTTTGCAAATTTGCAATATTTTCACTCCAGATTTTCAACATTGCCATTTTTTCACACCTCCTTGTGAACAGTACAGCTGTCATTGTTCACATCTTGGCTGAAATGTGTTTTCTTACTTCCGGCGCAGAATAGCTCAGACATTGTGGGAAATCAGTGTTCCGGACAGATTAAGAAAATGACAGTGATACTGTTCATGAGTAGAGGTCCTAAAATGCCTATGTTGAAAATTTGGTGACGATATTCCATAAAATGACTGTTACAAGTGTGCGTTGCACAGTTTGCATGCACACTAGTAACTTCGCAGATTTGTAATATTGTTATGCCAGATTTTCAACAGTGGCATTTTTTCACACCTCCTTATGAGCAGTACAGCTGTCATTTTTCATATCCTGACCGAAATGTGTTTTCACAGTTCCGGCACAGAATAATGCGGCCGCTTTGGGAAATTAGTGTTCAGGAAAGATTAAGAAAATGACAGTGGCACTGTTTATGAGCAGAGGTCCTAAAATCCTTATGTTGAAAATTTGGTGCTGAAACTCCATAACATGACTGTGTTACAAGCGTGCGTTGAACTGTTTCCACAGTGGCATTTTTTCACACCTCCTTATGAACAGTACAGCTGACATTTTTCACATCCAGGCTAAAATATGTTTTTGTACGCCTGCCAGAGAATAGCACAGTCACTGTGGGAAATCAGTGTTTGTGACAGATTAAGATCGAGTGAGTGAGAGGGAGGAGTGACCGAGCTCAACTGAGCTCCATTGGGACTGCTGTGGATTTGTTTGTGGGCAGAAAAAAGGCCAACACAGAGCCCAGTACAAGGGCAGCCTGCAGCACTGGGAGAAACAGAATGAGGCGCAAGTGAGGAGGGAGGAGGCGAACTCACCGGGCGCTATCAGGACTGCTGCAGTTTCTTTGTGGGCAGAAAAAGGTGTCAATGCAGGCAGGGGCCCAGTACAAAAGGCCAGCCTGCAGCGGTGGAAGAAACAGTACGAGCAAGTGAGACAGGGGGACTGAGTGAGCTCAACTGAGCTCTATCAGGACTGCTACAGATTTCTTTGTGGCAGAAAAAGGCACCCATGCAGGCAGAAGCCCCGTACAAAAGGGCAGCTTGCAGCACCAGGACAAACAGACTGAGTGCGTGAGAGAGGGACACTGAGCAACCTCAATAGAGCTCTATGGGGACAGCTGTGGATTTCTTTGTGGACAGATGAAGGTTCCAGTGCAGCCAGGAGCCCCACACAAAAGCGCAGCCTGCAACGTCAAGAGAAACGGAACGAGTGAGTGACAGAGTGGTAGTGAGCAAGCTCAACGGAGCTCTATCATGACTGCTGTGGATTTCTTTGTGGGCAGAAAAAGGTGGCAATGCAGACAGGAGCCCAGTACAAAAGGCCAGCTTGCAGTGTCGGCAGAAACGGAATGAGTGAGTGAGAGAGGGGGAGTGAGTGAGCTCAATGGAGCTATGTCGGGACTACTTCGGATTTCCTTGTAGCCAGAAAAAGCCACCAATGCAGGCAGAAGCCCAGTACGAAAGGGCAGCCTGCAGTGGTGAGAGACACAGAATGAGTGAATAAGGGAGGGGAAGTGAGTGAGCTCAATGGAGCTCTGTTGGGACTGATGTACATTTGTTTGTGCACAGAAGAAAGCAGCAATGCACGCAGGGGCCCAGTACACAAGGGCAGCCTGCAGTGGTGGGAAAACCAGAATGAGTGAGTGAGTGAGTGAGTGAGAGAGAGTGAGTGTGCGAGCTCATCAGAGCTCTATTGTAACTGCTGCAAATTTCTTTGTGGGCAGAAGAAGGCGGCAACGCAGGCAGGAGCCCAGTAGAAAAGGGCAGCCTGCAGCACCGGCAGAAACAGAATGAGTGAGTGAGAGAAGGGGAGTGAGTGAGCTCAATGAAGCTTTGTTGGGACTGCTGCAAATTTCTCTGTGGGCAGAAAAAGGCACCAACAGAGATAGGAGCCCAGTACAAAAGGGCAGCCTGCAGCGCCAGGAGAAACAAAATGAGTGAGTGAGACAGGGTGAGTGAGCAACCTCAATGGAGCTCTGTCAGGACAGCTGCAGATTTCTTTGTGGGCAGAAAAAGGTGTCAATGCAGGCAGGAGCCCAGTACAAAAGGGCAGCCTGCAGCGCTAGGAGAAACACAACAAGCGAGTGAGAGAGGGGGACTGAGCGAGCTCAATGGAGCTCTATCATGACTGCTGCGGATTTCATTGTTGGCAGAAAAAGGTGCCAACACAGGCAGGAGCCCAGTACAAAAGAGCAGCCAGCAGCAGAATATTCAGGCTGAGTGAGTGACAGAGGGGCAGTGAACAAGCTCAACAGATCAATACAATCAACATTCGGCATTGAAAAATGCTTGTTTACAATTAGGGCCTCTGAAATGTGAAATGTTCTCCCTAACCACCTAGTAGAAGCAACAATGAAGTACAATTTATAAAAAGCACTGGATGATTACCTACTTCAAAGGGAAGGCTAATATCCCCCACCCGGTGTGGGGAAGGTGGTCCCGATGGACTAGAAGCCTACTTCCACCTTAGTAACTAAGTAACACTGAGTAATGGACTAGGGCAAGAGAAAAAGGGTGTTGTCATTGTATAGAGCCCTTGTGAATGACAATGTGCAATATATTGATTAGCATTGGTGGTAACGAGCTTTGAGATGGCAAGGGCTAGTAACTTTCCATTTTAAATGGAAGCCTACATTTCGAATATCAGTTTCATTCCAAGAAAAAAGTGAATTCTAGAAGTTCCAGTTAAGGGATTTGCAGTTCCTAAGATATCTTTGACTTAGAACTGATATTATGAGGCACCACATGGAAACCATGATACGGTTTTCAGAACTTTACTGTAATGACAACCCAGCATTAAGAACACTGGGAAAATGTTATTTTTATTTATTTGTATTTAAACATTTGGTTATTGGGAAATGCACACTGAGTTGGGGCTTGTTTCCCGGTGCAACCCAGGGGGAGAAGGTACAGGCATGTTACAAGCATTTAAAGGTACACTGTCAATCTGTTTTTCATCATATTATTTCCAGTTAAAAACCCACATTTTATGATTGCTTACCTTCTCTAAAGTTCATTGATGCTGTTGTTTGTTTTGTCTGTTTTCTTGTTTAGGAGAACTGAAATGCATGCTAATATATATTTATAAACAACCTGGTTTTGTTTACAATCCTGGATTTGTTCTTACTGAATACTTCCTGAACATTAGGAACACCTCTAAATAGTGCAGTCACTTATGATGCAAGAGCCTCCTAAACTCCCATTGCATCATGAGGGGCTAGACTGTGTTGTGAGGGTTCCTAAGTCCAGGAAAGATGCATCTGGAGCTGATCAGGAAATGTAAACAAACCTGTTTTTGTGTGGTAACACCAGAATGTAGGGCTGACAGTTTTTCACTTTTTTAAAGAAAAAAATAATCCAAATCAAACTATCAGCTACATCAGCAATCTTTACATACTGTTGGTGATCATTAAATGTGTTTTTCGTTGGATTTAGCGGCATGCGGGCGTTGGAAAATAGCACACTTTGAGGTGTGCCTCTCGTTCAATCCACTGCTCCGTTGAGCAGGCATGGCGGGGTCCTGCACCAATGGGTGCGGGAGCTGTGATGACAGTGGTGGTCTCGCTCAAAGAAAACCACCGCTGTCACACACACAGCGAGGGCCCCACGCCTCCCACCCCCTAAAAGCTTTGGTGCCACGCTGGGAGCCCACCCCAGCATGGCAATGTCCTGGGTCCTCTGGCCGACGGGGTGCCCCAATCCCCGTCGGCTCCAACGTCCCCCAAAGGCCCCCCAAAGCTTTGGTGCCCGCTTGGGAGCCCACCCAGCGTGGCAAACATCCAGCGTCATCTACGACAGGGGTGCCCAATCCCCGTCGGCTCCACATCCCCAAACGCCCCCCAAAGCTTGGTGCCATGCTGGAGCCCACCCCAGCATGGCAAACATCCTCGTCTTTTTTTGTTCAACCTGAAAAGCAAAAACGGTCCCACGTAGTCTCCCAGCCCCTCCCCAACCCCTCACCCACTGCGCACCCGCCTCCCACCCCCCCCTCACCCCCTTACCTCCGAGCTCGCGCGGCGATCATCGCTGGACCGGGAACAAGTCTGCACTCTTCAAAGCCGACTGCGAACTGAGGAAATGCCGGTAAGCTGTATAATGGGCTAGATAGGGGGTTTTCAACTTTATTGCATATCTCAGGCATTTTTTGGAATTTTTGCAGCAAATTTTCAACATGGGGTTTTTGGGACCCCTTCTCATGAATGATGTCACTTTCATGGCGTTATTCAGGCCCAAAGGGTGATTTCACAGTCACTGCACAGTCACTGTGCGAAATCACCCTTCAGGCCCAAATAATGCCATGACAGTGACATCATTCATCAGAAGGGGTCCCAAAAACCCCATGTTGAAAATTTGGTGCAAAAATTCAAAAATGACTGTTTTACGAGCGTGTGTTGCACAGTTCCTACACAGGCTCGTAAGTTCGCGAATATTCAATATTTTCACTCCAGATTTTCAACATTGCCATTTTACTACACCTCCTTATGAGCAGTACAGCTGTCATTTTTCACATCCTGCCCAAAACGTGTTTCCGCCCATGTAGTGCACAATGGCACAGTCGGTGTGCGAAATCAATGTATGGGACACAGTAAGAAAATCACAGTGACACTGTTCATTAGCAGAGGATTTAAAATGACAATGCTGAAAATTTGGTGAAAAAATTCCTAAAAATGACTGTTTTACGAGCGTGCGTTGCACAGTTCCCACTCACGCTCGCAGGTTTGCGAATTTTCAATATTTCCACTCCAGATTTTCAACACTGGCATTTTATCACACCTCCTCATGAGCAGTACAGCTGTAATTTTTCACATCCTGCCCAAAACGTGTTTCCGCCCATGTAGTGCACAATGGCGCAGTCGGTGTGTGAACTCAATGTATGGGACACAATAAGAAAATCACAGTGATACTGTTCATGAGCAGAGGTCTTAAAATGGCTGTGTTGAAAATTTGGTGAAAAAATCCTAAAATGACTGTTTCACAGTGTTCATTGCGCAGTTCCTGTGCATGCTCGTAAGTTTGCGAATTTTCAATATTTGCACTCCAGATTTTGAACATTGCCATTTTACCACACCTCCTTATGAGCAGTATAGTTGTCATTTTTCACATCCTGACCAAAACGTGTTTCCGCCCATGTAGTGCACAATGGCGCAGTCGGAGTGCGAAATCAATGTATGGGACACAGTAAGAAAATCACAGTGACACTGTTCATTAGCAGAGGTTTTAAAATGCCAATGTTGAAAATTTGGAGAAAAATTCCTAACAATGACTGTTTTATGGCGTCATTGCACATTTCCAACATGCGCTTCATAGGTTTGCGAATTTTCAATATTTCCACTCCAGATTTTCAACATTGCCATTTTACCACACCTCCTTAGGAGCAGTACAGCTGTCATTTTTCACATCCTGCCCAAAACGTGTTTCCGCCTATGTAGCGCACAATGGGGGTAACAAAAAGGTCATGCTGAAAATTTATTGTGCAAATACCAGCAATCGCACAGGGCATTAGGGTAAAGCACCATACGTGCCAAACACCACTGCAAATACCTGCACGTGAACGTTCGGCATTGACAAATGCTTGTTTAAACTAGGGACACTATGAGACCTAAGTGGTCGACAGTGTTCCTTTAACAGTCATTTTACATTTGTGATAGAACAAGCAGTGAAGAAAAAAATGTACAAAAGAACAGGATATTTAAAATGATGGCAATACACTCAGTTATTCTGGATGCTGTAGTTCTTTGATGGTGTTGTACTGGCATGTAAATTACAAAATCGTTGTTAGACAACCTCAGTGATCAGACTTATGAAGAAGCCAATCATTTTCTTTACCACAAAATAATATCAGTATTCCAACTTTGGAAAACAAATGTTCTGCACAACACACCCATCTCCTGAAACATTGACAGACAAACACAAATCATCCAAACATATTCAAATCTGTATATAATCTGGATTTTGCCACTCATGGATTTCTGATGCTGTTGGTCACATAAATGT
Source organism: Neoceratodus forsteri (assembly GCA_016271365.2). Taxonomy (NCBI): domain Eukaryota; kingdom Metazoa; phylum Chordata; order Ceratodontiformes; family Ceratodontidae; genus Neoceratodus; species Neoceratodus forsteri. The sequence goes on along the minus strand of CM057455.1, from coordinate 1,428,544,855 downwards.
AACGGAATTATTTCCACATAAATATTACTGCTTCCTGGAAGTGACAGTTCCTGCGATACCTCCAAAGAGGAACTTAGCCTACAGGATCCCAGTTAGAAAACTACAGCAGGAAGGCTTAAGAAGAAACAAATAGTTCCCTGTATCACTAATATCAATAATCCAAACAACAGAAAGACATTTTCTGCACAACATTGACAGTACACACTTAGCTCTTACAAATACAAAACACACACAGTTCAAATATTTTAACTCCTGGAAAATGTGGATTTGTAACACATGCATTTCTGAATCTATCACACAAATTAACACTTTCAGCCCCACCTAAAAAAGATTGTGCATATCAAGGTTCCTAAGATATCTTTAGTGTGAAACTTATATTACAGAATTTCAGATAGAAAACTATGGTTCAAAGAGCTAAGAGGGGACTACAAAGCCATCTTGACAATATAATATTTATAACATGTCTGAACTGATAATAATATACATGGTTAAAATGGAATATGGTATTCCCACAATGTTGGCCTGATGGGAATTTTTACAGGGTCTCAGGTAGAAGGGTGCAGTCTGCACAATTAAGCAAAACCCTGTTGGCCCCATTATCGCTAATATTCGATAGTTTCCATACTCCAAACTATGAAAGCACATTTTCTATACAGCACAAAGACGCATCTTATAACTAGGACTGTGTGAACCTCCCAAAGTTTGAAAATGCAAATTGTGACCATCGACTCAGGTAGTTTGTAAAAGGTCTCTTACTGGTGGACTAGTTAACACTGGTTTGACCATTATAAAGCATTAGGAAAATGGGATAAAATGAAATAACACAATGCACTGGACTGATGCAGCATCCAAAACAGCAGGATGATGCAATGGCCCACACTGAGGGTTACTGGTTCCAAAAATGGTGTCTGTTCAGTCAGTGCCAAACATGGACAACGCTAGTAGTAAACAAGAGTACATGGCTAACAATGCTCAAAATAAAATGATTTGTAAGGCCCATGTATGACCACAAAATAGCGATACAGAATCCCTCAGCCTAGAGTACTGGTTCCAAAAATTGTGTGTCCACTGGGACAGTGCCACACATGGTCAAGGCTAGCTCTTGTGCCGTGGATATTTGGTTGTGTTGTGAACACTGGTTTCATGGGCAACATTGACCCACAGATTATTTAGTCGGTCTGTATAGACCTGGCAAAAAATGTAACACTAATTTGAAAAAGACTGAGTGAAGACTGCAGTACAACATCCCACAGTGTAGGCTACTGGTTCTGAAAGTTGCGTGCCCATTGGGACAGTGTCATACATGGACAAGGCTTCTCATTATACCAGGGATAAGAGTTGTATACAGTTTTTTCATGGGCAACATTGGCAAAAATATGACTTATTCAGCCTGTGTAGGACTGCCAAAATTTCACAAAAGATTAATCTGAAGAAGACTGAGTGTAGACAACAGTACGGCATCCCACAGTATGGGCTACTGGTTCCAACAATTGTGTGCCCATTGGGACAGTGCCAGACATGGACAAGGCTTCCCATTATGCCATGGATAAGTGCTGTACCCACTGGTTTCATGGACAGTACTGCTCCCAAAATTATGTATTCAGCCTGTGCAGACCTGGCAAAAATCCACAAAACATTAATCCAAAAAATACTGGGTGAAGACAGTGCAATGCCCCACAGTGTTAACATGTAGGCTACTGGTTCCAAAAAACTAATGGACACAGGAACTCTCCCATTCCACTTCATCCTCCTCCTCTGTCTTTTGCTCAGCTAGAAGTGTAGTAGATTCATCATCTATAAACCATAGGAAAAAGGGTTTTGGAAGAAGTGGTAGGTTAATTTTAAAAAACTGAGCATCTCTACATTTGGGTTTAAAAGGCCTATTCTCCAGTAGGTGACAATATCGCCTGCAGAACTGAAGATTCTCTCTCGGTATGTACTTGCAGGTGGTCAACTGAGGTGTTCAACAGCTACATACAGTATGTCAAAGAGGGCCAAATGGTCTGTTTTCCATAGCAGTACAATAGAGTCTCATTTCCTTCTGCTAGTGGCACATTCTATCTAGATAATTATAGAAACATGGAAACATGGAAGATGTCAGCAGATTAGGACCTCTTGGTTCACCTAGTCTGTCCAATCTTCTCTGTCTACTGTGCCACCGCAGCCCGTACTCAATCTACAGTCTCCTTGTATATATCCCATGCATACTTAAATCCCATCATCATTTTTTGTACCCACCATCTCCACTGGAAGGCTGTTCCAGGCATCCAGCACCCTCACTGTGAAGAAGTATTTCCTCACAATTCCTCTGAGCCTTTCTCCTTCCAACTTCATTGTGTGGCCCCTAGTCCTCAATCTTCTTTTTATATGGAAAATGCTACCTTCCTGTACGTTATTAATACCTGTTAGGTATTTGAATGTTTCTGTCATATCCCCCCTTTCTCTCCTCTCTTCCACAGAGTACATATTATGTTCCTTGAGTTTCTCCTTGTAGGGCTTTCAACGCAGGCACTGCACCATTATGGTAGCCCTCTTTTGTATCTCCTCCACCTTATCAATGTCCTTCTGGAGGTGGGGTCTCCAGAACTGGACACAGTATTTGAGGTGGAGTCTCACCAGTGATCTGTACAACCGTAATATTTCCTCCTTGTTCCAACTGGTGATACCCCTCCATATGGACACCCGAGCATCCTACTAACCTTCCCCACTGCCTTATCGCACTGCTTGGTTACTTTCAGGACATCAGATATAATTACCCCCCAGGCCCCTTTCCTGTTTGGTGATTGCCAGTACTTCCCCTCCCAACTGATATGTAGTTCCTGTGTTTCTTTGCACCAAGTGCATGGTTTAGTACTTTTTGGCATTGAAACCCAGCTGCCAAATCCCTGACAATTCTTCCAACATTTTTCAAATCATCCCTCATTTTTTCCATCCCCTGGTGTGTCTACTCTGTTGCAGATTTTTGTGTTATCTGTGAACAGGCATACTTTCCCTTATAGCCCTTCTGCAATGTCACTGCTAAAGACCATGAAGAGTACTGGGCCTAGTACTGAGACCTGAGGCAATCCACTGGTCATCTTGCCTTCTCCAGAGTAGAGATGCAGCAAATTCAAAATCCACCTGCGAAGTGAACACAAAGTGGCCACTTCGCATTGGAGCATCACTACACAGAGTGCCCCATAGGAAAGGCTCACTTTGCCTTGTTATTATTACTTTGCATTGTCATTTCACCTTAAACGCAAAGTAAGGCAGAGTGACAACAATATTGGCAGCACCCCACCCACACAGTCACCAGAATTAATGTGCATCCCCAAAGTTCTACTGTCTTGTGTCCAGAAAACTCCCCAGTGCTAACAAAGTGAAATGAGAGCATAACAAGAAATGGAAAATCTCCCAGAATTAATGGCACACTCAGTCATGTGTGCAGTGGTCATATACAGAGTCACCATAATTAATGTGCATCCCCAGAATGCTACTGTCTTGTGTCCAGAAAATTCCGCAGTGCTGATGAAATGCTACTGTCTTGTGTCCAGTAAATTCCCCAGTGCTGTCTAAGTGAAAATGAGAGTGTAACAAGAAATGCAGTCTCCCAGAATTAATGGTGCACTGCAAACACAGAGACAGATTAATATTGCACTGCACACTCAAGGGACGCATACGAAAAGGCACAACAACACTTAACCAGTGCTCACAAGTCACAAATCCAAATCTGAAAAGGAATACATTTTGCCAGTTGGGGGATTAGTGCACAGCAGTAACAATCCACTACTGAACATATGAACATACGAAATTTGCCAGCAGATAAAGGCCTAGAGGTCTATCAAGTCTACTCAAATGTGCAGCTAGCTCCCCCTTTTTCTGCAGCTGCCCCTCACTTCCACCCTTCCCCTTCATTGACCCTCCCGCTTGTCCTGTCCCATCCCCTTTTGAAGCAGTCCACTGCTCTACTGGTTACCATTTCTGCAGGTAACGCATTCTACCCAGCCACCACCCTCTCTGTAAAAAAGTGTCTTCTCATCTCCCTCCTGGACCTTCCTCCCTCCTACCAGTAAAGATACCATAAAGCAGCATAAAAAATTCATGCAGGTGTGGTGAATAGCAGGTTCACACTGCTGTAATTACTCTGTGGCACAACAAAAGGTGTCTGATTTAATGGCATGCATCGCACACACGCTACAAGTAATGCTTAGCAAATTGAAAACATTTAGTAATATAACCAAATGTTTTAAACAGAAAAATTATACACTGCTGCACCACAACAATCAGCAAAAAAAATTCATGAATTACTGAAAATATTACTGTGTGTACATTAACACAGATATACAAGAAAAATATAACCAAAACAGAAAGACTGCCTTTTTCTCCCAGTTAGTGTACCTACACCACAAATACACACCTCCTCCAAAGCACACTTCACAGTACAGAAACTGACTGTTCTAAATTAACATTCAAAATCCACACACAACAATAAACACTCTATGATATGAGCACATAAGGGTTTCCTACAATTGATGTACTAAATTTTGAGTAAAAAAAAAGACTCAAAAAGGCATTTTAAACAGCTTTTAGAGGTTCTGAATTGCAGAGCTCTGAGAGCAACCTGTCTCCAGCTACTACTACAGACACACTACCCAGGCCAGAAATGAGGCTGTGCAGAAAAGTCTAGAACCCATGTGATCTGCAATCCCATAAATCACTGCAGAATTTTATTTGGAGCTCAATTAAAAGGCGCAGTGAGGTGAAGTACATTGATTTCAATGTACTTCGCCATAAAATTGGTGAAGTGGTTTGGAGAAGGCAGAATAATGCAAAGTCATTGGTTTCAATGGACTTCACATGCCTCATTATGAAGTGAAGTACTTTGCTTCACATTGTGGAGTACTCCGCGGATTCCATGTAACTCTGTGAATCACTTCGTGGAGTGAATTTGGGCCACTTCGACCGCCACTACTTACAGTACTGTAACTCACATGCTGTACAGGAAGGAACACGAATGCCTATGGCTACACTTCCCTGATGAGCTGATCCTGTATTATGAAACTCCCCAATTTAAAAACTCTTATTAATGAGTACAGTGGAGGGGTGGTGAAGCCTGGAGAGATACTACAAAACAGGCTTACAGTACATCTAAGTAACTAGTAAAAAAATTAATGTGATTCTTGATGTGATCATGATTCGTAATTTGTGACTGCATTTGTGACCGTGATGATGAAGAACGTGATTCGGTGTCGATGGTGTAAGATTACCAATTTGGAACTGTACTGGGAACGTGAATGCCTATGGCTGTACTTCTCTGACGACCTGTAGCACAAAACTCCCCGACTTAAAAACACGTATTAAGGAGTACAATGGTGGGGTGGTGAAGCCTGGAGAGATACTACAAAACAGGCTTACAATACATCCAGCTAACTAGTAAAAAAATTAATGTTGTGATTCATGACGTGATCGTGAATCATGATTTGTGACTGCACTTGTGACCGTGATGATGAAAAACGTGATTCGGTGTTGACGGTGTGAGATAACCAATATGGAACTGTATTGGGAATGTGAATGGTACGGCTGTACTTCCCAGTTGAGCTGTAGCACAAACTCCCCAACTTAAAAACACATATTAATGGATACAATGGTGGAGTGGTGAAGCCAGGAGAGATACTACAAAACAGGCCAACAATATATCCAAGTAACTAGTAAAAAAATTAATGTTGTGATTCGTGAAGTGATCGTGAATCATGATTTGTGACTGCATTTGTGACCGTGATGATGAAGAACGTGATTTGTATCACGAGTCCCTTGTGATGATGGTCCTGACTTAAAAATGACTATTAATGAGTACAATGTTCATGCAGAATTATTTATTTGTTTATTTATTTATTTATTAAGCATCAGTTTACAACCTTTGAGCCAGAGGCTCGTTTACAAAGGTACCTCGTCACAGAGAGGACAATATAGTGATAACAACTTGGTACAGTGAAACAGTGTGCAGTTTTTTTGAGGATACAGGAGGACAACTGAGATCAACAATTTACAACATACAGGATTGGTGAAGTTAACACTGTTCATGGAAATAACATCAGAAAAACATAGGATATCAATCAATACAGTGTGTTTTAGCGGAGTCAACAGGGAGGTAACAGGAACCAAGGGTAGAGAAGGTAGAGGATTTGAGCAGCCAACAGAGGGCTTTGTCAGAGAGTGAGCAAGATAGCTTAGAAACAGCAACAGCTGCGAGTAGTGAGAAGGTGGTTACGGAGGGTAGTTTTAAAGCAAGAGATTGTGGGGGTGTCTGAGATACTGGCAGGGAGGGAACTGTACCAAGAAGGGGCACGGTAGAGGAAAGCCCATTGTCCATTAGAGGTGCTTGCCCTAGGTACCTTCAACTTGGTTTTACAGGAGGACCATGTTGAAGCTAGTGAGTTTGCTTGGTGGATAACGGCAGTCAAACCAGGAGGAGAGAGCCCAAGGAGAGTTTATTTTTGTAAGGATGCAGGTTTGATACCTAAGACGTTCGTCAAGATTGAGCCAGTTTGCCTGGGAATAAAGATGGCAGGTATGTGTAAGTCTGGGGTCACCTAAGATTAGTCAACAGGCCTTATTTAAGGTGAGGCGGATTTTGTTTAGCGAGGTCTGGTTAGCAGCCCCGTAGACTGGTAAGCCATACTCAACAAGTGACAGAATGGAGGACATAACTGCGAGTCGGAGGGCATCGGGGGGGAGACAGTGTTTGTGGCGGTAAAGAATTCCCAACCTAATATTGGTGGTGGAGGCTAAGGCGGAGATATGGGAATGGAACATGAGGGCAGGGTCAAAGGTTATCCCAAGGTATTTGTATGTGTAAACTTGTTTGAGTGGGAACATAGAGCTGGCGAAGACTTGAAGTTGGAAATTACTAGCTTTGTTTTGGGGTGGGAGAAGATCATAGATTTGGTCTTTTTAAGATTGATAACCAGTCTATGTTCTTATGCACCACACCAGTCCAGTACTCTGAAGGGAAGCCAAAGAAACAACTGTGACTTAAGTTACAGATGGAGATTGGGCCCTAAAGAGATGCAAATGCACAGACAGATTATGATTGTGCTGCACACTGAAGAGATGCAGACACAAAGGCACAACACCTAACCAGTGCTCACCATCAGAAATTCAAATCTGAAAGAGAATACCTTTGCGTTTGGGGTGGGGGGGGGCCAGTGTACTGCACTGCTGCAGTAACAGTCACTAGTACTAGTACCAGTAAAGATACAACAAAGAAGTACAAAAATCACACAGCTGCAGTAGATAGCAGGTTCACATTGCTGAAATTACTATGTGGCACAATAAAAGGTGTCTGATTTGATGACACGTGTCACAAACACACATTCACACACACACTAAGTAATGCATAGCAAACTGAAAACTTCAGTAATATAACCACATATTTTAAACAAACTAAAATTATGCACTGCTGCACCACAACAATCAACAAAGAAAATGGCAAGAATTATTTAAAATATTACCGTGTGTACATTAACGCAGTTATACAAGAAAAATATCACCAAAACAGAAAAAAATGTCTTTTTCTCCAAGCTAATCTACCTACACCATGGATATACCTCTCCCCCAAATCACACTTCCACTGTCTCTCAGTACACAGACTGAATGTTGTTCATTAACATTCAAAATCCACACACAAACAAGAAACGCTAGATGATATGAGCACAGGAGGGTTCCAGCAAACAAATGACTCAAAAAGGCTTTTTTAACAGCATTTAGAAGGTTTGAATCACAGCGAGCTCTCAGAGCAGACTGTCTCCAACAGCTTCCTATACACACTACCCTGAACTGAGGCTGTGCAGAACAATCTAGAGCCCATGTGACCTGAAATCCCATGAATCACTGCAAAATTCACCTTTGGAGCTTAAAAGCAAGGCGAAGTGAGTTGAAGTACATTGTTTTCAATACCCTTGATAACCTGCCTGACACAGAGATTTGTTGCTTTTTCAATGCCCCACTTTATTTTTCCCCATAGTTCCTCGGTTCTCCCAATATCCTCTATCCTTCTCAGGGCATCCCGGAGGCATTATCCCATTTTCCTGAAATTTGCTCTTCTGAGGTCCAGGAGCCTCATCTTAGTATGGCTCGGTTCTCGCCCAGTCCTTATATTGAACAACACTGTGCAGTGATTGCTGGACCCCAGGTTGTCACCTAGCAACACCATCACCATTTGTCAGTACCAGGTTCAGTATGCCCCCCCACACACACTAGTCTGCTTCTTAACTAGTTGCATGAGGAACACCCCTTGCAGGGAGTCCAAAATGTCCCTACTTCTGACTGTTGCAGCAGCTGATAGGCTCCAGTCCATGTCTGGTAGATTGAAGTCCCCAGTCCTGCACCATTTTGCTTGCTGGCATCTCAGGCACCATTGTGTGAGAAAGTGACTTGCCATACTTTTTTTTATAAAGCTATAGTCAGTGGTTCCCATAACAATTTGTCATCCATGGCTGTCTTTCTGGGGGGTACAGCAGTAGCAATAGTAGCAGGTTGACTTGTAGGCAAAAGTGAGTGACTCTTATGATGTTCAGTAATAGCAGTGTGGAAACACATTGGGATCCTCCTTCTTCTCTCTTCTACACCTGGCCTGTCCGTATGACTTCAAGGGATGATGAGTGTTGTTCTGCTGCTCACTTTACATTCCTGGTCTTATTTTGTGCCATACTTGCATAGCCCAGATGGATTAACCAGGATCTATAGGACTGTGGATCCTTACTGCATTCTTGTGCATTGAGGAATGTCTCAAATTCATCTTTAAACCGAGGGTCAAAGAGAGGGATCATGATGTAGGGGTTAACTATATTCATTCTTAAAATGTGTGTGTGTCATTCCAGAAATGTGATCTTATCTTTTTTACTAGATTAAGAGCAGTGGTATCCTCCTTGTCCTCACATTGAAGTGATGAGTTAATGAGGAGCAGGAGTATCTAGCTTAGACCTGTTGCATAAGCACTTACCACCCTTGTGGCCTCCTCAGTGGGCTTCAGCACAGTGCTGTGGGTCTTCATCAGGTACCACTGATATTGGCTGATGTTTACTTCTCCCTTGCCAATACCATGCTCAACGGCGTACTGGTGGATAGCCTTCAGTTGGTCATCATGTAATAAGTGGAATTCTATCTTGTTTCCACATCGTGCGTCTGATGGTGGAGGAGGAGAAGGTGGTTCCACTGCTGAATGTTTGGTAAAAGCTGCTGTGCTTTGGTGCCTTCTCATCTAGGAATCCCTGAACTATCAGGTTTTTACAGTGAGCATAACATGTAACTTGTGTGTAATTACCGTCGCCAACAGCCTTTACAATGTTCTTTGCATTATCTGATACTTTGCATTATCTGATACCATCAAACCTAGTGTGAAGGAGTGTGGTGTCAGCCACACATTAAATGTCTGTTGAAGGAAGTGTAAGAAGTTTTCTGCACTATGGTCATTGTCAAAGCTAGCAATACATAAAGCTGCCTGCTTGCGGAGACTAGGCACTACGTAGAGTCATACTGTAGCCACTGCTCCTACTGTTGCTGGCACTTAGCCCAAGGAGAAGGAGGAAGACGAGGAGGAAACAAGAGGAGAAACTGATCCAATAGGCAGTCACTGCCATGTAATTAGTAGTCTGACCACTGGTCCATATTGAATGTTAGTGGTGATGTGAACAGCTGAAACAAATTATGCTTTCAGTGCACGTGATCCTGTCTTGCAGTCACTCTGATGCAAATCAGGAAAAACCACTCTGGAAAAGTAGGTATAGCCGGGCAGTTGATACCCTGGCACTGCAACTTACATTAGCAATTGAAAATCTGTGTTGCTCACAAAGGAGAATGGCAGCAAGTCAATGGCTA